>CM031243.1:383890808-385130980 GCA_018340775.1 Taxus wallichiana var. yunnanensis
ACCCAGTAGCTCTTTTCGGATTACCTTTTTATTGTAACCATATATATTCTAGTTTAATAAATAAATGGTTACAAACTGACACAAATAATGGTTGAAGATCAAAAAAAGACACCACATAAGTCAAGTGTACACCCTAATCTTAAACAAAAACACATACTCTTATGAAGAACATGTACTCCATTGTTTTTGGAATTTTACGTAAACGTGAAGTGCATGGTCTCCACAAAAAAGTACCCAAAAAAACAAAACCACAAGAAAGGATAAAATAGACATGACAAATGACCGAAATAAAGCACCAATAATACCTAAATTAAACATGCAAATCTTTAAAAAGGTGTCTACTTCTAATGAGGCACATTTCATTAACGTCATAAAAAACACATCTTAAACAAGGAATCAACGGCCGTCAAATTCAACGTCAAAAGTTGTGACGCCGATGCCACATCATAAAAAAAATCATGCACTTTTTGGGGCCGCCCGTTTTCCCGGCTAAGCAATTCACAGCTGGACGCGTAGCATTCAGCGAGAACCAAAAAAATAACAACAAAAATTACAAACCTTAAATCTCGTCTACAGAAATAAATGCCCATGCTCTCTGCTCTCTGCTCTGCATCACAAAATCTCTCGGCCTGTGATTTGATCTCTAGCAGCAGATCCAGAGCTCAAAAACCCAGATAAAAATGGTGGCCTCTGCAGAAAACGGGGTTAACAACAAGTTAAAATTTCTGGTTTACGGGCGCACGGGGTGGATCGGTGGCGAGATCGGGCGACTGTGTGAAGCGCAGGGGATCCCTTACGTTTACGGAAAAGGGCGGCTGGAGAACAGATCTCAGCTGGTGGAAGACATAGAGGCCGTTCACCCCACGCACGTTTTCAACGCGGCGGGCGTCACAGGGCGACCCAACGTCGACTGGTGCGAATCGCACAAGGTCGACACCATTCGAACTAACGTCGTCGGGACTCTCAATCTCGCCGATGTTTGCAGAGAAAAAGAGCTCCTTTTGATCAATTATGCCACTGGTTGTATTTTCGAGTACGACGGGGGCATCCCTTGGGTAGCGGAATTGGTTTCAAAGAGGAGGATACGCCCAATTTCGATGGTTCTTTTTACTCCAAGACGAAAGCCATGGTACGTGACTCGAGCTTGTGACTTCAAAGTTTTCACTTTTTTTGGGGGGTGGGAAATTATTGTTCTGGTTTTTGTTTGAAATGCTTTTCTAAACTACCCCATGGATTGTCTTCTTTTCCCTTGAAACCTCGGATCTTAAAACTAGTGATACCGGAAAAATTTTCAACGATCCGTTGATCCTGTTTGCAATGTACTAGTGTAAATAAGTAATGTCGACTCGGACAAGCAACATCACTCATTTTACCCTAATTCTAAATTCATGAGAATCGAAAACCTTCAAATCATGCTACTTTTTTTTTTGATATATCAGTAGGATCTGTTAGTTTATAAAAATCACTCGTATTTTCCCCAATTCTAAATTCATGAGAATCGAAAACCCTCAAATTATGCTAATTTATTTTGATACATCAGTAGGATCTGCTAGTTTATAAAAATGCAGAGTATTTTAAATTTACTCTGAATTTATCGATCTTAGTTTCTTCACAGTGTAATGATATTCTTCTGGATTTGTTTGCAATATAATAATTTCTAGAAATTATGATGATTCTAAGAAGCGACCGTGCTTATAAGTTTATGAGAATCGAAAACCCTCAAATCTTGCAACTTTATTTTGATATATCAGTAGGATCTGCTAGTTTATAAAAATGCAGAGCTTTTTTAGTTTACTCTGATGTTATTGATCTTAGTTTCTTGACAGTGTAATGATATTCTTCTGGATTTGTTTGCAATGTAATAATATCTAGACGTTATGACGACTCTAACAAGCAACCGTGCTCATAAGTTTATGAGAATCCAAAAAACCTCAAATGTTGTGGCATTTTTTTATATACCAGCTGGATCTGCTGTTTTATAAAATGCACATAATTGTCTTTTTCCTCTAATGTTATTGATCTTAGTTAAAACTAAGATCAATAACATTAGAGGAAAAAAGACAATTATGTGCATTTTATAAATTACTGGAAAAATTTTCAACGATCCGTTGATCCTGTTTGCAATGTACTAGTAGAAATAAGTAATGTCCACTCGGACAAGGAACATCACTTGTATTTTCCCCTAATTCTGAATTTATGAGAATCGAAAACCCTCAAATCATGCTACTTTATTTTGATATATCAGTAGGATCTGCTAGTTTATACAAATGCAGAGCTTTTTTAGTTTACTCTGATGTTATTGATCTTAGTTTCTTGACAGTGTAATGATATTCTTCTGGATTCGTTTGCAATGTAATAATTTCTAGAAGTTATGACGATTCTAACAAGCGACTGTGCTTATAAGTTTATGAGAATCCAAAAAAACCTCAAATGTTGTGGCATTTTTTTCGATATACCAGCTGGATCTGCTGTTTTATAAAATGCACAGAATTTTCTTTTTTCCTCTAATGTTATTGATCTTAGTTTTAACTTTTTAAGCTTGGCTACCTCGTGAATAATATTCTCCTGGATTCAGCTGTCTAAAAAAATTAGATTTTACCAAAGCATCAACAGGATCTGCTGATTTTTGAGAGGTCAAAGCATGTTTTTCTCCAGATATTACTGATTCCTGGTAAAACATTTTCCCCCTGATTTTGCTGCTCTCACCAATAAGTTAACACAATTTTCTAATTTGTTACAATTCAAAGCATTTCCTCTCTTAATGCTGCTGCTTTTGCAGATAAATCAGCAGATGAGGTTCAAAGCCTTTTGTTTCCCCAGTCTTGCTATTTTTCTTGATAGTTGAGTATGTTCTGCAATTAATCAGCATTTTTTCTCTTGATCTTATTGCTCTAACCCATAATGAAAATCCAAAGCATTACCCCCTGCGACCTTCAAGCACTTAGCTATAAATCAGAACCCACAATCTTTGTGGTTATAGTGACTGATGAAAATCTGTAACATTTTACCCTGTGATCTTCAAGCACTTATCTATAAATCAGCACCCCTGATCTTTCTGCTCTGACTATTTATGAAAATTGAAGCATTTCCCCTATGATCTTTCAAGTGCCGATCTGTAAATCAGAACCTGTAATCTTTCAGCCCTTACTGATTTATAAAAATCCCACACATTTTCCCTTGTAATCTTTCAAGCACTTACCTGTACATCAGAACCTGTGATCTTTCTGCCCTTACTGACAAGTCTGCTGATTTACTTCAAGTTCAATGACTCAAAGCCTGTGACCGCAGACTTTTCATTTTTAAGGTTCTAATTTATCAAACTCTTAATAATATTACTTCTCTGTAGAATCCAGTCTTTTGTTTGCAATGTAATGATGTAGAGTGCCCTTCATGATACTCCTTTTATTTCTCCAAATCCTGCTGGTCTTGTTGTTCTATGAAAACAAAAGAATTTTTCTTCTGGTCTCTGCTCTTACTGATTAATCCTAGCACAATTCTATGATTTATGATAATTCAAATGTTTTTGTCCTTAATGTTCCTGCTTCTGCTTATAAATCAGTAGATGATGATTCAAAGCATTTGATCACCTAATCTTGCAGTTAAATCTTGGTGGTATCTGCTGATCTATGAGAATTCAAAGTAATTTTTCCCCTTTGCCTTCTTGCCCTTCCTGACAAATAGCAGAATCCCTGCTGGTTTATGAGAATCCAAAGCATTTTTTTCCTTCTGCTCTTACTGATAAATTAGCAAGCTCTGCTCATTGATGAGATTCCAAAAGCCCAAATCTTGCCCCTTTCTTTTGGTAAATAAGTGGAATATGCTAATTTTTAAGAACTCAAAGCAGTTTTCTTTATCTGACGCTCTTTAATTTTACAAAAGAATCAACAGGATCTATTGATTTATGTCAATTCAAAGAATTTTTTCTCCTGATCTGCCAGCTCTTACTGATTTATGAACATCCAAAATATGTACCCCAATCTTGCTGCTCTTATTGATAAGTCAGGAGTTTTATAAGAGTGGAAAGCATTTTCCCTCTAATGTTCTTGGTCTTGCTGATAAATTGGGAGACTCAAACCAATGACCACAGTTTTCAATGTTCGGGTCTGATATATTCAATTTTTTTGTTTTTACGCTTTTTAGCACAATCAAGTTGTTCTGTTTGCAAGGTAATAATGTGGAGTACTGCTGCTACTGGTACACTAGTAGATTTATTACAATTGAAGCATTTTACTGATGAATCAGTAATTTTTGCTATTTTATGAAAAGCAAATGTAATATTTCTCCTTATTTTTCCCCTCTTACTGCTAAATCTGTAAGTTATGCTGATTATGATAATCAAAAGCATTTACCCCTAAATATTGGTGTTCTTAGTACTTACTAAAAATTAGCATAATCTGCCGATTTATAAGAATCCACAGCAGTTTTGGCCTAATCTTTACTTATACATCAGCAGAATCTATTGATTTTAAAAATGCAAAGCATTTTCTCCTTCTGTAATTTCTTAGTGGTAAATCAATACAACCTGCTGATATGTGAGAATCCAAGGCATTTCGTCCCTAATGTTCCTGCTTTTGCTGATAGATGAGCACAGAGTCTTGTGCTTCTAAATTTCTCTCTTACAAATAAATCTTTAGAAATCCTCTGATTTATGAGAACTCAAAGCAATCTTTTTCCCTTATCGTTCCTGTTTCTATTGATTTCTGAGATTCAATTGTGTTTCTTTTGCTTCTAATTTCATGCCTGCTCTAATAAATAATCGGAATCTTCTGATTAATGTGAATTCAAAAGAGTTTCTACTAATCTTCCTGCTCTTATTGCTAAATGAGAATCGAAAGCATTTTCCTTTAATCTTCCTGCTCTTACTGTTAGCTAAGTGAGAATCCAAAGCATTTTCCTTTAATCTTCTTGCTCTTTCTGCTAAATGAGAATCAAAGCATTTTCCCTTAATCTCCCTTCTCCTATTGATAAGTCTGTAACAATCTACCGGTTTATGAGAATCTAAAGCATCTTCTGCTAATCTTACTGATACATTTACTGACTTGTAAGAATACAAAGCATTTGTTTTTTTTTTTCATTCTCCCTGGTTGACTCAATCATGAAAAGGCACTATGGAGTGCACATAAAGACGGTTTTTTTCATTCTCCTCTTTTTGATACCGAGTTTCAAACATTTAATGAAGAACAAGCTCTTCTGCTATGGTGCAGTTTGTTTAGATGAGCTTTATTGCCATGGAGGGAAAAGAATGAGGACATAAAATATTCTTACCTCTAACCTTTCCTTTTCTTACTGATAAATCTTCAGATTCTGCTAATTGGTGAAATTTTAAGGCATTGTCCCCTTATGTACATGCTCTTATTGTGTCTGTTATATCAGCAGAATCTGCAGATTTCTGATTACGCAGATCAACTTTCCTCCTAATGTTGCTCTGCTTAGCAATAAATGCTGATTGACAAGAATTCAAAGCATTTCTCCAATAATATTCTTGCTCATAGTGACAAATGAGGAGAGTCTGGGGATTTACTGATTCCAAAACATTTCTCCCCCTAATTGTTCTGGCCTTCGCCATAAGTTAGCACAAAATGGTCATTTGTAAGAATCCAAAGCATTTATCTTTCATTCAGATTCTTGCTGCGCTTACTCAACTGAATTTACTGATTATAGGATCACAGGGAAATGCCCCCAATCTAACAGACCTTACTGATATATCAGCAAAATATACTAATTCATGAGAATTCAAAGCATTTTTTCTACCCATCTTACCGCTCTTACTTGTTTATGAAATTCAAAGTGCCTTTTTCCCCTTATCTTTCTGCTCTGAAAAATATTAGCACATTCTGCTCTTGATAAATCTGCAGATGAAAACACAAAGCACTTGTTCCCCCCTAGCTTACTGCTCTTGCTAATAGATCAGCCAAATGTGCTGCTTTATGAGAATATAAAGCATGTTTGCCTTTAATGTTCCTGCTATTACTGATGAATCAGCAAAATTCAGCAAGATCTGCTGAATTATTATAATTCAAAGCATTTCCCCCTGATCATTATGCTCGTACTGGAATCTGTAGAACATGCTGATTAATGAGAATCCAAAACATTTTCTCCCCTTATCTTGCTGTTTTTACTTAAATCAGCAAAAGCTGCTGTTTTAAGAGAATCCAGAACGAGATTTTGCAATCTTTGTTCTTTGAGTAATAGATCTTAGTACAACATGTTGAGTGATGAGAATACAAAGCATTCTTCACCTTTTTTCCGTTCTTACTGAAAAGCAGAAGAATCTTCTGATTAATGAGAATTCGAAGCATTTTTTCTCTAATGCTCCTCCTCCTGATATATAGCAGATTTATGAGAATCCAAAGCATTTCTCCCTAAGTTTGATACTCTCAGACTGCTGATGTATGAAAATTCAAAGCATTTTCCCTCTAATCTTCGTGTTTTTCCTGATAACTAAGCAGAACCTAGTGCTTTATATGAGTTTGAGACTTTTCTTTCTCTTAATGTTCTTGCTCTCACTGGTTCATCTGCTGATTTATGAGGATACAAATAACAAAAATGATTTTTGAAAGCTAGAAATCATGAAATAAACACAATCAATTAATTTTCTTGTAGATCTGATAAACCAGCTGGACTGGACTATAAACTGTTCATTTTTTTGTCACTAGGTTGAGGATCTGCTGAAGAATTTTGAGAATGTTTGTACTCTGCGTGTCCGCATGCCGATATCTGGGGATCTGTCAAACCCCGGAATTTTATTACCAAGATTGCTCGCTACGACAAGGTTGTGAACATCCCTAATTCCATGACTATTTTAGATGAGCTTTTGCCTATTTCTATTGAGATGGCAAAGCGTAATCTCACAGGCATCTGGAATTTTACCAACCCTGGCGTGGTCAGCCACAATGAGATCTTGGAGATGTACAGGGATTACATTGATCCCACCTACACTTGGAGGAATTTTACAATTGAAGAGCAGGCAAAGGTTATCGTGGCTGCTAGGAGTAATAATGAGATGGATGCCAGCAAGCTCAAGAAGGAGTTCCCAGAGCTGTTGTCCATCAAGGAGTCACTGATCAAGTACGTTTTTGAGCCCAATCAGAGGGTCCCCAGGGCTTGATTCGATTCAATCTCCAAATCTGTTATTAAAATTTCTAGTTATTTGTTATTGAGAAGATCTGCAAATCATAATGTAGGGCTGCTGCTCAATTGAGTTAATATGGTTCGATCCCATTTTAGCCTAAAATTGTCAGGGTTTTTAGCGTTAAGGTTGTCTTTTTATTTTTCCATGAAGGTCATTTCCTTGTACTAGAATGCATTTGATCTAAATCGAAATTTCTACATGTCACGGAGCTTCAATGAGTGCACTATGGTGCTTTTACATGAAGGTATATTTCTCTTGCAGTCATCAGGTTGTTACTTTCAATTTTTTTCTCTATATTATTTATTAAAAAAATACTTGGAGTTTCAGCATTTAGCTCCATTACATGGAAATAGATCTGAATATTAATTTGTTTTGAAACGTAAAACTATTAGTCATTTTGCAGTAAAAGCTGCCGAAATAAAAGTATTTGGCACTCGGGCACTCAAATTTGTCTTTTTGTCTAGCAGATTTTTCAAAGAGAGGTAATTTGGAATAATTTCGGAATTTTTTTATAGTATTTGTAATTTTTTCTGAAAGATTGTAACTATTCATTTCCAAAATTCTTATAAAATACTGCAAAAATACACCAGAACAGAAAAAAACCAAATTACCAGAAGCCAACGGTAGAGATTCTTAGCAGCATTCTGGGTAGTAACAATTTGTGTTTAGAATTTCAGTACCCTATTCTGTTGTTTGGAAGTTCTATTATTAGCTATAGAAAAATATCTGGCAGGTACTTTTCAGATTTCTGTCCAAAAATTCTTGGAATTCTATTGTTCAACTCTGGTGTTATGGAAGTTACAAGCCTTACTAGGAAAATGCTTGAATGCCATGATCTATTTTATTATTGTTTTATTTAAAAAAGAAATACTTGGAATTTCATCTACTTCTGTTATTTGGCAGGTATAATTGCTTTTTTTTTTGGTAGAAGTGTTGGAATTTCAACACTCTTTAACTTTGATGTATTAGTTGGCAGTTGGTTTGTAGATCCTATTTCTCTTGTTAAATGTCTTGTTAAACTGTAAAATTATATATTCTAAAATATTTTTCTTCCCCAATAGGACAGTCTATCTAGAGGAATCCATTAATAAAGGGTGCAGACTTACTCCTTACAGGCGGGTCTGGTCCTGCTCTCTTGGTTAGGGAATTACTACACGCATATGTGGGGAATAGATCTGCACTTCTGGTGATGGGCTGTGTTCAAACTTTGCCCACCAACACTGTTAAATTCATTCTCACGTGTATAAAACTTTGCCTGCAATGTTAGTGGTGCAAATTTATTTTCCCCTAAATTGTCTCCTTCCTTCAACAAAGAGGTAGAATTACTTCTCTAAATAGCCTTTTTTTTCCGAAAAGAAGTTACAAAATTATAACTAATAAAGACTGAAATATCAAGCATAAGTCATTAGTGTGTTGACCTAAGTTACCAAACGCTACTCCTAGGGCACCCGGTGCACGGGTACGGCTCATATACGCGGCAGTGGCTATTCTCTTGATAGAATGCACCCCTATAGACCCATGCCCCATAAGCTAGTTATTATAACCATCCACATGCATGCCCACTATTCCTCGTCAGCGAGATCATGCAGCTAGTCGGGAAAGAGCCCATCATTGAAAAATGTGCCACGTTTGAAAAAGCTATGCCAAATCATGGAAAACCATGCCACTTTGATAATGTCTATTCTGTTTCATGATGGTTTTCACGCCCACATTTGAAAATGGTATTAGTAGGATGAAAACCACACAATTTTGCAAATCATACCACCATTATTAATCCTGGCGTGTTTGGAAACTAGGGCTGTGAATTGACCCAAGAATATTTGGAAATAGAGTGCGTTGGTGAGCGAATAGAGCATGGTGCGGAGCGAAGAAAGCCAATGTGTGGATTTGGTGAAGATTTAGGGGATGTAGGCAGGGGACGCATGCTTACCGGGTAAGTCCTTGTTTCATTTGGGCCATTGTTTGTTGTGTATTGCATTCTTGTCACATGTCTATTTTGTTTTATCCTTTGCCACAGTTTTCCATGATCTGTGGAAACCCAAACACCTTCCCTTATCATCACCACCACCAAACATGGCAGACATGAAAATTGCCCCTAAAAGTCAAATATAGGAAATAACTCATTCTTATATTGAGCAATAACTAGTTATGGTCGGCAGTGGGAAATCCATTTAATGCCATATCATAATTTTGGTTGAACCCAAATGCAGGGACATGGTTATGTCCCTTGAAGGCCTAAATGTGTTTAAAGCTTAATGGTTTATTCTAGTGATTGCAGGTGGGTGTTACAGTTTTGCTATGATTCTTTGTAAATTTGGGGATATTGTAAATTAGAACTATCTAATCTTCCTGATACATATTAATGAAACTTTGTTATTATAATCATTTAGAGAGAAAATTGTTTTTGGGATTTAGTAAATTTTTATTTATATTTCATAAAAGACATTGTTTTTGGGAATTTATAAAGCTTTTACATAATGTAAATCAACAAAAATATATCAAATTATTTAATCTCTCCAAAATAAACCTCAAATGTCTATTTAGTAGTTGTTTAAACTTTGTTTTACTCAAATTTTGTATTTATCAATTTAAATTATAATTTTATTGGTACAGTTTCATGTATAATACAAATATTAATTCACTAATTCCTCGTAATTCTAAATGTGTATGTCTACAACATGGTTTCCATGTTCCTATTATACCAAGAATGTAGATTGCACATTTTGGTGGATAGTGACAAGTTCTTTTCCCTTTATTAACCTTATCTCATTTTAAATTCACTTATATGATCCTTTGAGATGTTAGATTCTACATTGTCAAGATCTAAATTTGAATTTCAATTATCAATAGATACACAATAACCATAGTGCATTAAATAACCTATTATTTATGTATGAGATAAATTTATAGAAACCATTTATTTCCATTTACATGCATCTTAATAGAGAACCAAACATTTACTGTAGAAGTAAAGCTCATTGTAGAGACATGTTAGATGCTTCTTTGGATGATAAATTATTCCATTAGTTGGTGTAATATTATTTATAGTGCGGAATATCGAGGGGCTTTAAAAATATCAAGAGAGAATGTGATGTTGGAGCATACTAGGGGACCAAGAAACCTTGCATCAAAGAAAAAAGCTAAACAATCAAATAAATCCAACTATTGAAGTGGACAAAAACATCCATAATTTTTTTCAATTCTTATATATTGTGATTTTGGAAAGACATCGCATGTGCACAAGACTGAGATATCATGGATGTTTTTTTAAAAATGTATGAGTTTGGAATGGTGTAGTTGCATGTGTGAAGTGATAGCTGAATTGGTGGGAACGTGTGTTGCTACATGCTAGGTCTTCAATTTGAATCCCACAAACACTGTGCCAAATTTTTACACAAATGTTGAAAAACACACTATGTTTTTCAATTTTTTTAAAACTCCACATAGGATTTAAACTATAGACCTTCCATGTAATAGGGCATGTTCCCACCGATTCCACTATCGCTTCACACATGCAACTACATCATTCCAAACCCATACATTAAAAAAAATCGCCCATGATTTGATAGGATAGTTGTAAAGAAATGAAGGCTACCTTCTTGAACACCTCAAACAACCATCTTGAATTGTTCATCTGTAAGACACAATTGTCTTTATCAAATTCAACATTGAATGTTGCTTTGCTATTTAGGTAACTAACAAAGGCTTCTTCTTCAAACCTAGTACTTACACATATCATAAATGTTTTTGATGCCTTCATCTGCAATTTCAGTGGAGTTTGAGAAGTTTTTTATCACCCTGTAGCCTAAAATAAAACTTACCTTTCTTGAACTTTCATCCCTAAATCACCTTGTCTTTATGGATTGTTTTGTTCTCTATGTTATTATTGACTAGTGTGTTGTACCCATCTTTGTTGCTTTGTTGGCAAGACTACAAAGATTTTCTCTGTGTAGTCTCCCCATCATATCACTCTTCTTGCAAGAAAACTCCCTCTTAGCTCATCATATGCCTAATAAAAATATTTTTGGAAAACCTAATTATGAGACATATAATAGACTGACATGAAATTGGACAAAATGGGAACTACACTGAACAACCCCTATTAACCATTTTGCCTATTTTCAAGCAAATGTCATTTTGTGTTCAATTTCTTAGTAAAAATGTTTGCATGATCTTCAGATCTACAAAAGATTAACTCAATTTCCTTGTTCTAGAATTGCTTTTTTGAAGCAAGTGGTAATGGACTTCAATGTTTATGAAATACAAGATTCTTTGTAAGTAGGAATATATGATCATCATCAAGAGATGTGTGGCTTTAACTTAAAGTAAAATCACCATATTAAAGCATTTTTCTGATCCATATGCTTCATAGATTGAATTGACTCCTGCTTTATACTCTACTTCTGTGAAAGATATATAATACAATAGTAGATTGCTTGCTACTCCACAAATTTAAAACTAACACCATGTTTTATAAGTGTCCTGAGGTAAATTTCCTTTACTGTAAACAACCTATTGAATCTAATTCTAAATCTCCAATCATCCTTTAGACTACATTGGGAATATATTCAATCTTGATGTGCATTGTTCCTTTTATGTCTTTTAAGACTATTTCTTCCTCCTTCCAATTGGTAACTTGGGAGATGCTCTAAACTATAAATACAACATCAATAACATAGTTTATATCCACTCTACTGTTGGTAAGGTATGTAAGGTTCCTGACTATCTTTCTAAGTTTTTCATTTTTCAACTACGCTTGTGTTATTCCTTATGATTATGAGATCATCAATATATGTCCAAAATCAATATCTTTCTAAGTTTCATAGAGGTTTTGATATGATAGATTTCATTTCAAACCTTTGGCTCTAATATGCTCATCAAAGCGTATCCAGATTCTAAGAGCCAACTATTCTATAGTTGAGCCCTATCCCTATCTATCTATTCTATGGGGATGGGGAATTTCAAAATTTAGACCATAAAATGACTTTTTGAGCTTGCATACAAGATGCTTGTTTCCCTTATTTGCATATCCTCAAATTTGAGCCACATACACAAATCTAATTGTATTCACCTTTGTTGCATGTGCATAAGTTTCTCTAAGATGAATAGCTTCTCATTGTGGAAAACTGGTAGCTACAAACCTAGTCTTATTCTTGTCAATGGAACCGTCTTCTTTGTTTTTTAATGAACCCAATTGCCACCTATAGTATTGTTATATTGAAGCAATTCAATTTGATAACAAGTTTGGTTCTTCATTATTGCATTATGTTATTCCTATATTGCTTTCCCCTACTCATGTGATCCTTGTGATATTTTTTCCTTCTAAAATCATCAATAATGTCATGAATCCCTTTACTCCTATAAATGGAGTCCCACAAGACCAAAAATGTCACTATGGGCCAGCTCCAATTGCTTACCTTTCATGTAGCTTCTGTTTCAAATTTTTTGTGTTGGTTGCGCTAAGTGGAAGCTTCTTACACATGTTTTCTTGTTGATGTCCATAACTTTGGTGCTCTAGAGCTCACCTATGGAACTGTTCTTAACCACTAATACTTTTCCTATTGCTGTAGTTGTAAATAAGTGAAGGCTACCTTCTTGAACACCTCAAATAACCATCTTGAATTGTTCATCTCTAAGACACAATTGTCTTTATCAAATTCAACATTGAATGGTGCTTTGCTATTTAGCTAACTAACAAAGGCTTCTTCTTTAACCATTGTAATTACACATATAATAAATGTTTTTGATGCCTTCATCTGTGATTTCCAAAGGAGTTTCAAAAGTGTATATCTCCTTGTAGTTGTATGCATGAGAAGATTAGTTATGTTAATAAACAAGAAACTAGCTAAGTAGTTCCATGATCTAACTAAACCTATCATAAACATCAAGATGAGTGCTAAACAAGATAACTTCTACAATAATGAATTAAACTAAAACACTATCATTTTATCTCTAACTACTCTATGATTACTTAAAACATAAATTGAACCTAGTTAAACCTATGAGCAATCAAATTAGATTTGTTGTTTGCTTCAATGGAGGTGAAGAGGTCTCTCTAAAATGGCTACAAGGCCAAGTTAGATACCCTCCTACTAACCTACTATGAAGTTATGGATGCAAGATGGAGGAGCTTCAACAATGGAGGATAGCCAAGATCAAATGCCTATTAGCTTGGCTAATGCAAATGAGGTCTAATGCCAATATCTCCAAATGTGAGAGAGAAGGACTTGTGAGTGAAGTTGTAAGTTTGAAAGGGAGGGGTGACCCTTCTATTTATAGATTTCCAAATGAGAGGATGTTGAACTTTGGGTGCATGTGGGACTAAAGCTCAAAAACACTTTTAGATTAGATTAGGATAAACATGCTTTAGGCTTAGTTAAGCTAGGTTTATGATAGTTAACTAGGGTTTAGGCTAGTTAAACTTGATTAACAAGTGATTAGAGACTCGTTGAGAGTTGGGAGGGGTTTGGATAACCAATTGTGACTGATAGATAGCCTACGAAGCCAATAGAAGTGGTCTAGAGAGAACTAGGGAGGTTCTGAATGGTTGAAAGGAGGAATGTTTAGCTAATAAGAGAGATTTTAGCCAAATAAGTTGATTATAGGAGGAATACGAGTGATAATGTGTCGTGAATGGGGATCCGAGAATGGAGTGAAGAATAGGGAATTAACGAAGTGTCATTAATTGACTAGATTGGATGAAATGCTAAGTGTAAGCATGTTTTAGATGTCTCACAAGAGCCTAAAATAAAATTCGGCAATTAAATGTCTGAATTGATTTGCTTGCGATTTTATGTCATCATTTTCATAAATAACGGTGTATATTACATCTAATTATTAAAATTACACTTTTTAAATAAAAATATATTTCTTAATTTAACTTACAATTTTAAAAATAGTTATAAATAATTTAAATTATATTAAAGTAAATATATATCTATATTGAATTATGGCCAAATGGTATGTCTCTTTTTAATTGTGTCAAATTTTTTAATATCTCTAAATCAATATACATTATCACTTTAAAAACAATATCATAAATTTGATATTTTCTAGACAAATTAATATGTATTATTAATTATAAATTTAATATGATTATTATCTTTATTTATTATATAATGGTGATGGATTGTCTCTAGATATAGTAGATACATCTCAAATATTGATATTAAATCTTTAAAAAAACTTCAAGCATTTTGTTTTTTTAATAAATATAATCTTTGTTTGTGAATAGTGTGTCTTCCTAATGTGGTGTATTTTTATTTTGTATAATTTTTTTATTTAAAACTTGGGATAGCGGTGTGAGAGCATCCAACTTAACCTATCACTACCTACATTTACACATAATTATTCTTTCTTATAATTTCTTAAAGTAACAATTGTTTATCATTCTTTTCAAATTACTCTCACATACATGTGCATGCATGGGTGGGCATAAAATGCATATGTGCATATGTATGGGAGGGCCCCACAGTCGCCCATCATTTCATTGGAAAACTATTTTAAAAATAAATCAGTTTGAAAACATAAGGTTGCATATGTGAAGTTGCATCTCGATCGGTGGGCGTGTGCGCTCACATCCTGCAGTCCCCATTTGAAGCTTGTAATCGAAGCAACGTATTTTTCAACAATGTTGAAAAACACACTCTATGTTTTTCAACATAAGAAAAATGTAAAAAAACAAAGTACTTGTGCGCTTGCCACATGGCACCAGATGGGCATTAGATGGGTGCATGGATATTTTATGGGGTAGTGGCTATTCTCCCGATAGAATGCAATGGGGCCCATAAGAGACACATGCATCCATCCTATGCGCATTAGATGCCATGTGGTAGGTGCGCCAATACTTAGTTTTTTTCAAAATTTTGTTGTTGAAAAACACTCAACACAGTCATTTGTGGGATTCAACTAAAGACTTGACATCTAGTAGCGCACATTCCCACCGATCCAACTATCAATTTACACATAAAACTACACCATTCCAAACTCATACATAAAAAAATCTATCCATGATTTGACAGGCTATGGTGGGGCCTACCCATGCATTGTATGAATGTGTTAATGGGGTCTTTTACGGGGCATAGAGCATAAGCTATTCTCCTAATAAAATGCACCACACAACATCCACGCCCCATCATCAAAACATGCATACCATGCATGGGAGGGCCCCGCCTAAACTTGTCAAATCATGGGCAGAAATTTATTTAAATGCATAGGTTTCAAATGATGTAATGGCATGTGTCTTTTTAACACTTGCATTTTTTCAACAATGTGCTTGTCATGTTTTTTCAACAATATGTTTTTTCAACAATGTGCTTGCCACATGCCATTACATCATTCAAAACCCATGCATTTAAATAAATTTCTACCCAAGATTTGACAAGTTTAGGTGGGGCCCTCCCATGCATGATATGCATGCATTGATGATGGGACATGGATGTCACGCGGTGCATTTCATCGGGAGAATAACCTCTTCCTACATTGGTGGGCCTTGCCAAATCTTGTCAAACCATGGTCCTAGAGGTTATTCTCCTAATAGAATGCACCAACATACATAAAAACAACCATGCGACCATCGATGTCCATCCGCTGCCATGTGGCACATGAGTTAAAAGTTAGTTTTTTTTGCAAATTTTGTTGTTGAAAAACACAATGTGTTTTTTAAAACGTGTAAAACACACTACAACATCTAACTCAATTTGAACTCATGACCTTCCGATTACTAGCCCACATTCCCACCAACCTGGGTAGAGCTTACCACATGTTACCATTTGTTTTCAAACTAATATGTTTAAAAACAATATAATTGTGATTTGACTAATGCCCTTGGGACCCCCATGGGCATGCATGTCATGTATGGTGCATTTTATGGGGCATCACTATTCTCCCGATAAAATGCACCTCCTAACATCGATGCCCCATAAAATGCACCATACATGACATGCATGCACGATATTCTCCCGATAAAATGCACTTGCTAACATCGATGCCCCATAAAATGCACCATACTTGACACGCATGCCCATGCATGGGTGGGTCCCGTGGGTAGCGTTCAAATGACAATTTTATTATTTGTTAATAAATTAGTTTGAAAACAGATAGTTGCATGTGGTAAGATCTAGCCGGGTTGGTGGGAATGCACGCTAGCAATAAGGAGGTCATGAGTTTGAATCGTGTTGATGTTGCGATGCCTTTTACACATGTTGAAAAACAATGATTTTCAACACCAAGATTTGCAAAAAAAACCTAACTGCTGAAATGTTTGCTACATATGCATGCGGTGAAGGATGGGGACATCTATGCGCATAGGTGCATTTTATCGAGAGAATAACCTTCGCCCCATTAATGTATGGTAGAGGCTATTTTCCTGATAAAATGCACCTATGGGTATAGACGCCCCCATCCTTCACCGTTATGCATACGTGGCAAACCCTTCAACCGTTAGTTTTTTTGGTTTTTTCGATTGAAAAACACACTATGTTTTTCAATAATGTTGAAAAACACACTGTATTTTTCATCATTCTTGTAAAAACTCGCATACGATTGCTTCCATGATTCGAACTGAAGACATGTGCATTAACTATGCATGCATGCGCCCACCGTTTCCGCTATTTCTTGCCACATGCCTCTTACATCATTCCAAATCTCTTCATTTAAATAATTTTCCACCCATGATTTGATAGTTGATGGCAGTCCCACGAATGCATGGAAATGCATGTGGTTTATGGTGCATTTATGTTGTTTTTATGCGCATGCATCTAAGCCGACACATTCTATCGAGATAATAACTACATTGTATCGGAGAGAATAGCCTCCACACCTATCACTATCATTTTTACCAACATTTACATGTAATCACTCTTCCAAATAATTTCTTAAAGTAAAAATATTTATCATCCATAAATGATATTTATATAAATGAAAGTTCATTGTTATCATTAAATTTTATGATAATTTTTTTACACTCAATTTTTATCAAAGGTTTTATGATATTTCTCTTACATTGAATTTTGATTGAATGTTTAATGATAATTTATAATTATAAATGTATTTTATTATGTTGATAGGGTATAATTTATAATGATATTTAGGGATGGTATAATTCATACACAAGTTTTTTTAATTACGAGAATTCAATAGAAAATTTATAATATCTTAAGCATGGGGTGAAGTTTAGAGGTTATTTGTTAGATTAGACAAATTACAAAGAAGATAATGAAGTCATTAATTAGTGTGGTAGATGAAATATCTAAGATATCAATTTTAAAGAGAAAATAATAATCATTAATTGTTGTAGTGTATGACAAATCTAAAATATGAATTCTAAAACGAATATTCAATATAGATAAATAAATTTGAAATATCTATATTAATTGTAAAAAAATAAAAATATATATCTTCCTATTTAAATTGTATATTTACAATTAATATATTAAATATAATAATACTATTATAATCATAAAAATAATTCCTATTAATATTAATTTTTATCGTAATTCATTTGAGACAATTCCTTAAAAAGAAGATTTTGTAGCCGAATGCCATCTCTATAAAAATGAATGTAAAGAAACATCTACAAATAATTGTATGCATTAAAACCATTGCCTTTTATCTCCTTCAAAATGAATCTTTTAAACTTTTACAGACTTGTGTCAATGGTTTTTTCTCTTTGAAAATGAATCTTTCAAACTTTTACAAACTTGTGTCTAGTTTTATGGCTTCACCCCTTATCCCTTTGAAACACCCCTTATCCCTTTGAAAATGAATCTTTTACATTGTCCCAAAAACTCTATTATATGTCTCGTAATTAGGTTTTCCACCTCTATTACTTATAGACTTAGCTCAAGCACCCAAACAATTGACTTATGATTCCTTAATTAATTTTATAAGGTTGGTAGTTATGTAGTACTGAACACTTTATAACATTACATACATTTGTTATTGTAGACATTTAAAATGTTGACATGGTTAATTACGATTAACATGTCCTACAAATATCCTAACACTATCCATATAATAATTATTCATAAGATTAATTATTATTATTTAATCCATTTTAACATATTTACCCCTTTATCATTTATCCCAAATCTTTTTATTTCATTATTGTATCCCATCTCAAACCTTTAATTCATTAATAATATCATATTATCCTATTTCTAATCCCTATTAACATTTTATAGGAATTTAATATTCCTACATCTCACCTACCACCTACCCTATACATCCCTACACCTAGCTTCTCCATGTAATCACATCATTAAATCCTAATTAAACCCAAACTAATTTAATCCCACCTTCCTCCATTTCTACAAGTTTCCAATTCTAGAAGCTTCTATAACTTTCTACGCTTCTCCATTGAATTTTAAATTCAATGGATATTTCTTCATAATTATAAAATTTTCTAATTCTAGAATTAATCCCACCTATTCTATTTCTAGAAGCTTCCATAGCTTTATACTCTTCTCCATTGAATTTTAAATTCAATGGATATTTCTCTATAATTCTAGAATTTTCTAGCTCTAGAATTAATCCCACCTCTTATATTTCTAGAAGCTTCCAATTCTAGAAGCTTCTATAAATTTCTACTCTTCTCCATTGAATTTTAAATTCAATGAATATGTCTCCATAATACTAGAATTTTCTAATTCTAGGATTATCTATATTCTCATTCAATACTAACCATTGATCTTCCATCTACTTTGCAAGATCCTAGCCCTTCAATTCCTCTTCCAAAAACTATAAATTGACATGCCACCCTCCATGGAAGCCAATCCATATATCTCAAGAATCCATAACCAAAATTTTCCATTTCTATCATCACTCTATCATCCAATCTATCAATCATCACTCTTCATCAAGAAAATCCAAGCACAATCAAAGGGAGATGTGTCATCCCAAATGAATCCAAAAATCAAGCAAGAACATTCAATCCACCATCAAGAGCGCACCCAAAGCATCAAAGGGGTTCTTCATTGGTAAGTGAAGGTATTGCACTTCTTTCTCCCTTCCATCTAGCTCAATCAAGTATTGTTGAATAGATTAGATTTAGGAATCAATTGCTTTGTTTTTGGTTTCTAACTTTTATCTAATATTTTTAACATATACATTTCTGTGCCCACCATTTTGAAGACCCAAAATATTTGATATTTTGTATATATCATCTTATATTTTGTTTTCATTTGCTTGTATATATCCCCCTTGTGTGCTTGTTATATCCCGAAGGTGAAACCATGTATGCTCTCCTCTCACATCCTAGGATGATCTTGAGGATCAAAAGCGGCTAGCCTTCCCCTTTTTATTTTGTAGGGGTAATGTGATGTGGAAGTGATATCCACACACTTACCATAGTCCTAGGAGTCTCGTGACCGTGGGCTTCATCTCCATGCACGTAGACACACCCTATGTTCGGCGGGGTATATAAATTCTTGGAGAGGTATCATTATTGGCTAAGTACTTACTTTTTAAGAGCAACATGAAATGAGGGGATTCCACATCCTAAAACCCATGTCTTAGACAACATCCTTGCAACATGGACTTGGGCCCCACATACCACAAGGTATATCGGGGATGCCCCTAGTGAGCTTGTGCATCCTAGATTAGGAAACCATTTGGCCACATATCAAGCTATAGTGCAAGGAGGTCACACTCCCCAAGATCACTCACTAGCCGACCCCACATTGACACATAGGTGGAGAGCCAATTATGGCACCATCGTTGGTGTGTGGTATTGAAAGTGGGCTATAGCTTGATTGCAATCCCACTTGACTAGTTAGGGTGTGTGTTACATGTTTTTTGTTTGTTTGTGAACACCCTTAGCCATCCCATCACCTTAAAATTTTAATTAATCAAACATTATTATAATCAACCATCCTTAATCAAACAATCCCAATCCAAATCCCATCACCATCCTTAATCAACCAACCTAATCCAAATATAATCACCCACACATCTTATCAAACTATGGCCTTTAATCCTCAATCCACATCCTCTCTAAACCAACATCCAAACCCTTACCTCTTTTCTAAATCCATCAACCAAGCTATCCCATCATCCCCCACCCATCAAATTCAACCATCTCACTTTATCCCACACACTATCCAACACCTTAATAAAAAAATATCGAACTTAACATCCTACCTCAACCAATCTCATCCTCGTCATCCAAATCAACCATCCCATGTTGATCCTAACATCCTAAAACCATTCAACAACTTAATCAACAAATATTCGATCTTCAATCTTCAATCAATCAATCACCCCCTAAAATATCATCTCTCAACCAACCCCATCCACAATCTTCCCTTCCTAAGATCCCTACCACTCACCCCATTGACTTCCTCCTTGAGGAACCCAAATCATCTCAATCCACACCTCTACCTAAACAACATAAACCACTATCCCCACAAGCCAACTTCATTGACTTTGACGACCTCAATAACTTTAACCTAGACCAAGAGGACCTTCTTTATGTCCTTGCTAATCTAGGCACCCATCTCAAACCCACACAACCATCCCAAACCCCAACCTCCAAATCCCCTATCAATCATCATGACCTACACCTTCATCCCATCAAAACTCATACAAATAATCCACCATCATCCAAAACCTCAACTCCTAAATCCAATCATCATAAAACTTATCATTGAGTCCTATTCACGTATCCACAACAACCACACCAACTTAATCCTCGAATCAATATCACCCACATATCATCTTAGTCTTGCATCCTCGTCGCTTCATCATCCGATCCAATCCTATAGAATTTCTCCTAGATAGTCCCACATCCCCTAAACCATCATTAAATTAATCCTCTGAGCCTATGTCACCCCTTCATCGCCTAAGCCCAATACTATCTCATCCACCGTGACTTCTAAGTCACCCTCATCCCCTTCTACCCCCAAACCTAAACCATCTAATGTGGCTCCTAGGCCACCCTAATCCTCTTCATCCACACCTAATCCTATCTTAACCCCTTCATCACCTAAACCTAACAATATCATATCCTCTAATCCTATTTCAAATCCACCATCCCCCAATCCTAAAACATCTAATGTGACTCCTAAAGCACTAGATCCTAAACCTAACCTATTTAATACCAATATTCTCCCGCCTTGTCTCCCACCCAATCAAATACAACTCTTATTCCATACCCTAAATTGACCAAATCCAACGATGTCCCTACACCACAACCAACTCTCAAATACACCTCATCTCCAACCTCACCCAAATCTAATGTGATAACCATATCACACCGATCCCATTCATCTAAATATACACCATCTCCTTCATCTATGTCTACTAATCCCAAAAATATAAGCATAAGCCAAAATGCTCTATCTTAAAACCACACAATCTAACCAATCAAAATCAACTAAATATACTCTGGTCTCCAAGCCCAAAACATCCACTTCGTCCCCGTGCCTAACCCATCCCCTTCATCTTCTAATTGAAAACAATCTACTCCAACGCATAAATCCAAATCAACTAAACCATCTCACAATAATTCCAAACCATTACTTCCTACACCCTCCAAACCATTACTTCCTACTCCCTCCAAACCATTTAACCCAAACCACTTCACTCCTTTAGGAAAATCCTTGACCACCATCTTCCATCGTCTCAAAACCTTCAACATGATCATCTATCCCCAATAAAAGTACACAATCAAAACCTTCCAAAACCATCACGGTATAGGGAACACTATTACTGTGACTTCCATCACACCCATGGACATTCGACCAATCGTTGCATGCAATTTAGGTCTTATGTCCAACACCTCATTAACCAAAGAATTCTTATCCTTGTACCTCTTTATCCACCAAATTTCCATCCCAATCCTATCCCTAACCATCATACACCATCCAAATCCCACTCGATATCCAAACATCGTCATCCATCCAAATATCATCATAAATCCAAAAATCCCTCACCAACCAAAAATCAAAATAAATCTCACCCCAAAATTTCTTAAGTCCGACCTTTTAGCGGATGATAAAACTACAACCCCCAATCTCATGATGACCACATGGCATCATCTTCCTCGTAAAATTCATATCCTATAGCCAAAAATATGTTCGCTAATATGAAACATCAAGGCAAAGGCTTAGGCCTCCATGAACAAGGCATTCACGAACCCATCTCCCTTCATCAAAATACATGTAGTTTAGGCTTAGGTTATAAACCTAAAACTACGAACGTCCCTCCCACTACTCCATAAAAACCCATTTTTACCACTCCTATTATTGATTCTACTATCCCTGCCACTCAACCCAATCACAAATCATTTACCAAACATCTAAAAATGGATTGAACACATAATTCACTACATGTGCACATATGGTCTTTCCTTCCCACCCATCCTCCTTCCATCCAACATCCAAATCTATTCGCATATAATCCCTTCTTATCATCACATTCATTCATATCCTCTTCTATTCCATTCAATTGAACACTTGATCATCTTTCTCACACATGTTGTAAGCCAATAATACCTACTACAATTATGTGACCTTGGTCTATCATTACCTTTAACATCCCAACACCATTGTCCTCCTAAAGATCCAAACACTTTAACATAATTAAATTATGGTGAAGACCCTTGGGCATGTCTATTGACACTCTAACCATTGTCATCACTATACTTTTCCATCCCCCATCAAACCACTAGTGACTCTTAACCCATTCGAGTTCTTAAGAGAGTGGAATTTATTTATGCAAGAAAATCAAAAATCACAAAGCACAAAAAAAAACATATCAAAATTTAAAATATCAAATAAAATCCACCTCAAGACTCTCTCTAGGGGTGTTTCCAACAAATTTACCGGGGCTATGGATGCTTGTATGGCAAAGAGAGAAATGTTGTGACAAGAATCAGATGTATCTCTGTCAGGGCTATGGATGTCTAGTTGGTAGATGGAGAAATGCATGACTTAGCCTTCCATTCACCCTCCATCCACCTATTTGACTTAATCACTCCCTATACATTGGCTAGTTTGTCTTCACATACTACCCATTAAGTCTTCACTTCAAGCGGTAATTAACCATCACAATCACACACACTTTGATCTCACAGAGACATATGGCTCACATGTTGCAGTGTTGTTTTTAAACCTTGGTCACACTTTTATTTTAGTCTGAATCTTGTCTTACACCATGTGTCATTAAGCACATATTTTGTTCATCACTAATGTCATTTTCCTTCCATCCATCACATCAACATCCTTTTTACCTTGGATCAAAAATCTATTGTGACGATGACCCATTTCCTTTTTATTCAATCCTTCTCATGTACCTTTTCAAATGTCATCATCATGATTGGGGGCAGCCTTACTATCATCCGCTAGGGGCATCATCCATTTTAGATACCCCTCACTTCCCATCCTACCCTAAACCTGGCAGCTAATCAAACCCAACCATATATCCACACCACCCAACCTACTTCACACTTGGGGCACACCAAATCTAACCCTCCCTCTGTTCCCTATACCTTGGGGCATATCTTATCATCTTCCATATCTCCCATCTTATCTTATACCACATCCCTCATCCTATCTATCTCCCATCTCACATCCCATCTAATCCTAACCTATTAACCAATCCCTATCCAACATTAAACAATCCTCAAGCATATCCTTCAATCCAAAATCACACAATCCTCAAATCCAAAATAAAAAAATCCTCATCCTATCCTCGTCCTATCCTTGTCCTATCCAACCTATCCAATTTCCCTCATTCTACCCAAACACACTTTGGGACTTGCAAGAGATTTCACATACCACCTTACATCTTATCTATCTCCCATCCCACATCCCATCTAATCCTAACCTATCAACCCATCCCTATCCTATCCAACCTATCTAATTTCCCTCAATCCTTCCCTTTCATCCTACCCAAACATGCTTTGGGACTTATAGGAGAAAGTCACATCCCACCTTACATCCCTTCCCATCCCCCCATGAACTATCCCATCCTGAATCCTTTCATCTTACCTATCTCAACCATTCCCCCATCCCAAATCCAAAATATTAACATCCAACATCAAAAATCTAAACATCCACAATCCAAAAATCTAAAAATAAAAATCCATAAAACAATCACAAATTTACACAAAAATGCAATGTGTGTGTGTGTATGTGTGTGTGTTTACTCGTGTGTGTGTGTTTGCTTATCTCGCATTTACATTTTGACCAATGGTATGAGGCCCCTTTTGTTTTTTTTTCCTTTTTACATCGGTTGAACTATATGAGGACCATCTTTTTATTAATCTTTCCAATGATATGAGGACCATATTTTTATTAATCTTTCCCATGATATGAGGACCATTTTTTTAATTAATCTTTCCAATGATATGAGGACAAGGGCATTTGGCAACTCAATCATCATGGTCTTTATACCTTGGTGCATTTTGATCTATGCCACATCATAATACATTGCTAATGATGATAACAATGGGCACTTTATGGTAGCACACCTCCCCTATCATCATTTTTTCAACTCATCTTCATCCACACCTAATCATTATCATCACCCAACTAACTATCTACCCTCCTAATCCTCCTATCCAATCAACCCTTAATCAATCAATGGAGTTCCACATCCAAATTTTATCATATCACATCCAACATCCAAAATCCTCACCCCTTGGCTGAGGCATCTTTGATCCAGAATCCAATCCTCATTCTATCATCCAAACATCCTCAACCATTTAATCCTCCACATCAAATCAATCCTCAAATATAACATCATCAAATCCAACATCCTTTAATCCAAAATTCTAAATATTCACCCTTGTCATACATCATTGACTAGGGCATCCAAAATCCAAAATTCAATATCTTCTAATCTTCTACTCTTCTACTCTTCTCATCCTCTCTCTTAATCCTCTAATCCTAATCCTCTGAATCCTCAAATCTTCTAATCTTCTAATACTCATCCTCTAATCCTCATCCTCTAAATCCTCAAATCTTCTCATCCTCTAATCCTCTCTCATCTACTAACTTAGGCCTCTCCTCTTTTTGAGGGGTTACCCGACTCATTTCCTCCCCGCCTAACCCCTCGAGGGGGCATCATATAACCATATTAACATGTTTTCTTAATTTTATTTGAATGATCATTGCTACGCAATAACCATTCAAAGAGGGGTAAAATGTAGACATTTAAAATTTCGACATGGTTAATTACGATTAACATGTCCTGCAAATATCCCAACATTATCCATATAATAATTAATTGCAAGATTAATTATTATTATTTAATCTATTTTAACATATTTACCCCTTTATCATTTTATCATCATTTATCATTTATCCCAAATCCTTTTATTTCATTATTATATCCCATCTCAAACATTTAATTTATTAATAATACCATGTTATCATATTTGTAATCCCTATTAACATTTTCTAGGAATTTAATAATCCTACATCTCGCCTACCACCTACCCTACACATCCCTATACCTAGCTTCTCCATGTAATCACATCATTAAATCCTAATTAAACCTAAACTAATTTAATCCTACCTTCCTCCATTTCTACAAGTTTCCAATTCTAGAAGCTTCTATAACTTTCTACTCTTCTCCATTGAATTTTAAATTCAATGGATATTTCTCCATAATTCTAGAATTAATCCCACCTCTTCTATTTCTAGAAGATTCCAATTCTAGAAGCTTCCATAAATTTCTACTCTTCTCCATTGAATTTTAAATTCAATGGATATTTCTCCATAATTCTAGAATTTTCTAATTCTAGAATTAATCCCACCTCCTCTATTTCTAGAAGCTTCCAATTCTAGAAGCTTCTATAACTTTCTACTCTTCTCCATTGAATTTTAAATTCAATGAATATGTCTCCATAATACTAGAATTTTCTAATTCTAGAATTATCTATCTTCTCATTCAATACTAACCATTGATCTTCCATCTACTTGGAAAGATCCTAGCCCTCCAATTCCTCTTCCAAAAACTATAAATTGGCATGCCACCCTCCATGGAAGCCAATCCATAGATCTCAAGAATCCATAACCAAAATTTTCCATTTTTATCATCTAATCAATCCATCCACTCTATCAATCCATCTTCAATCCACTCCAATCAATTCATCCTTCATCAAGCATCAATCAATCCAAGCAAATCAAAAGGGAGGTGTTTCCCAAGTGTCTCCAAAATTTGAAGCAAGAACATCCAATCCACCATCAAGAGCACATCCAAAGCATCAAGGGAGTTCTTCATTGGTAAGTGAAGGTATTGCACTTCTTTCTCCCTTCCATCTAGCTCAATCTGAAGTATTGTTGAATATATTAGATTTAGGAATCAAATGTTTTGTTTTTTGTTTCTAACCTTTATCTAATCTTTTTAACATATACAATCATATTTTTCTTTATATAATGTATATAGTTAGAATCAAGAATGGGTGTCTCATAGTTATATAAAATATTCCTATCATTTAATATGATAGATTAAAATGTTACACTATATATTTAACAAGTGCTATGTAGGTGTGTATTTCGATTGAAGATATTGTAGTTGAAATTAAATATATTTAATTGTATTCAGTAGATGTTTTAGCAATTTCCATGTAAAAGAGTGAAATACAAAGTAAGTAATGTGATTTTTTTGAATATAAAATATTATTAGTGTAAATGTGAAATACAAAGTAAGTAATGTAAAAGATTGTTTTGAATATAAAATATTATTATATTTAATAATTTTGGTAAGGGTACCAAGTAGATAATATGGATTTTTTTAATATTAACTTTTTTTTGAATAAATAAATTATTATTATATAATGAAAAACGTTGATCATCATTATGATTTTAATTGATTATTCATGGCTAAGATTTAGTGATTGTGGAATGGAATATAAAAAGTGTCAAGATAAGAAATGTAATCAAATATTTCATTTAGTCTATAAATATTTCGTTAATTACTATTATATTATTTTATTGTAGAGTTTTTTTGTGTGTGAGGCTCTTTTACCAGCCACTGTCTTTTGTCACCCCGACCCTCTTTTTTTTTTGTTTGTTTGAGCCCAAATTTGGCTAAGTATGGAGCTAAATGTGGAAGATATCCATGTGTCCCTTTGGTGCACTCGGGGCATAATGCAGAGAAAGGAACGTTCTCAAACTTGCGCCGCACTACCCATGTGTCTCGGCATGATAAAGTTACCCAGGTGGATTAAAAATTCAAATATATAGTAAAAAGCACAGGTCTCCATGTGTTTCCCGTGCGCAATTTCAAATAAAGAGAGAAAAGGAACGTTCTCAAACTTGCGTAAGACCATCCATGCGTCACCTAGGTGCAGGTTTGGAGACAAAGCCCTAAGAAAGGCCCTCAAACTAAGCGTGCAACCTCCACGTGGTAGGGAAGAATCATCACCAACCAAAGGAGCGCAAGGCTTGGGAGTTGGATGAATTAAAGGTGATCATAAATATCATAGACATGTAGTTGAGATCTTTCCCAAAAAATGAAAGATTTTGTAGGAAAATTGAATGTTGGCAGTGGAAGATCTGATTCCGGACATTGAAATGAGAGCCAAGGGGTCTATAAAGGAATGTTTTGATCCAAAAATAAAAGAAATGATAGAAAAGAGAAAGACACCAAAACTGTGAAAGAGGATTTTAGGCTTAGTTATTGTGTTTGCTAGCCTTAACAAGGCTCTATTGTAGAAGAAATTTGTAATTTGTGTTGTATCGGCCTTATGTATTATTTTCTCTATGAATAAAGGGCTCTTGTTCTATGCATTTTAGCTCTCAATAGTCTACGTCCTTCATCCATTATTGTTGGTAGTTTTTAGATAAATGTTGAATATCTATCGTGTTATATGCCCTTGGGTTTTCTATATGCATCTATCATCTACATATAATTATGTTTTACACCTTCTCAGCCTTTGATAATTCAAGATACTTCTAAAAATAGTAGACCATGCTAAACGCTCTTCGACTATTCTAACAATTTTTCAGAATCTATCTCTGTGCCTTTTAAAATAAGTTTTAGTGTATCGCCTTAGTTAGTTTTGCACTTTGTTTTATTTTTCCTCTAACCCTTACCTCACACCAACAAGAAGAGCCAACTTCTATAAAACTTAGAGGTTATCTTAGGGGAATGTCCCACATCCCTAAGGTATCCCACAACTTTGATGGTTCATCCGCAAAGATAATCGTTAACATTTTTATCATAAAGTTTGATATGATAAATACAATATTTATAGTAAAAATAATATTAGTCAATGTTTTGAATCTAATATATAATAAAGATAGATATGTGGGTTGATGTGATAAAACCAACATTTAATATATGAAAAATAGTGTTTGTATATATGAATATGAATATGTTCTTTGTTTGCAGTATTATTTTAATATATGAATATGAAAATCTATTTATATATATGAATATGGTGTTTGTATGGATTTTTTAAAAATATTATGTAGATGGATGATTGGAAATGATGAATGTGGACACTCTTATGCAACATCCCAACAATGGAAGTTGATCAACTTTACAATGCCTACATAACTTTCACAAATTATGCAAGGCCGTCACCGCCATTCTCTATTGCACCAAATAGTACAAAACGGCTGACATTTCAAATCTTCATGGAGAATGGTCATGCAAAAATATGAAGGTGAAAAACGTGTTGGTTATGTATGGCATGGTTATTCATTTTATCATGGACTCACGGCTCACTAGGACAGATGTCGTCACCGAAAGATGGATCAATGAAAAGTGATTTAACAAAAAATGATTTTTATTAAATCCTATTGCAGAGTAACTTAATGAAATAAATGCTAAAATATAGGAATGACATAAACAACTAAGATTCAATGTATAAAACCCAAAGAAAGGGGATGAGATAAAGAAAATTAGCTAATTTACACTCGTCCTGGGACTGATCTGAACTAGGAAAAGTGATGCACATAGTGGGAATATCATGGTTACTGCACACAGTAAATTGTGACGAGCAAAGAGGAATCCAAACATGGGAGTCTCGGGATAGGGCATGGGTGCTTAAGCACCGGAGACCTCTTCTAGGTGTTGGTGATGGCACGAGACTCAAGATTTGATTTCGATGTGTCACAAGGTTTTTGTAATTACTTCCCATTGAACGATTGTTATTCACACTTGGATCGTCGATGACACCCATAACTTACAAAATAGAAGCTCACCTACACTAGCCCATAAACCACGTAAAATCTAAAAAAAAAAATGCAATATGGGAAGTTAGATCGACCCCAAAAGTCACCCTGAGAGTGAACTTATGACCGAGTGTTGCATACATCTCAAACTCTACTTAGTTTTGGTGTGTGTGTGTGTGTGTGTGTGTGTGTGTGTGTAAATTATGCCCTAGGATTCCCTTGTACAAGTTGCACTTAATATTGGGCTAGATCTAGAATGTAGAAATGTATAACATGTATGGATGGAATATAATGAACTTCCCCTTCCGATGTAGTGCATGTAGAAAATGTTGTCTCTTGTCCCTTGAATGGATGCTAGATGGATGCTTTAGAGTGCTTTAGATGTCTTTGGAATGCAAGCTTAGGTGGAGATAGTAATGTTTAGTGCTTGGTCCTTCATTTTGAAAACATAACTATGTAATTATATGATTCCCTTGTTTGAATTTTGTAATTGACAATTGGAAGGCCAAACCATAAGTGAAAAATATGCCCAAAATATAAAAGAGACCCAAAATGAGCGAGTAAGATAAGAAAAGGGCCAAGGGTGCCTAGAGGGGATAGGAGTGTCTGGGCACTACTTTCCTAGCTGACAGGCACTGGTGTCTGAGGCCATAAAAGATATATAAGTAAAATACCGACTAGGTTGTAGGGTGTGTAAGACCAAAAGGGAAGAAAGAAACAAATAAAAGAGGTCGAAGATAGTTGTCAACCACTAGTTTTATTTCTTAGGAGTCATGTAAATGCTACTATGTTTTTAGGACCTAGAAATGTACCCAAGTGTGTGATTTTGTGTCTACAAAAATCTCCCTGTAGTTCGATGAAGAGACTACTTTGGGCAGTACCACGAGTTCACCATTGTCATACACCCACCTCCAGATGGCAAATGGCCTAGTTTATTCAAAAATGTCCTTGCATGGTGGGATGATGTTGACCGCCAACTAGAAGAACTTGAACAACATAGGTATGAACAATGGAAAACAACACATCATGACTCAGATGAGTGTGACAATGATTGTAGTGGGGATCTCTGCACCGACCTTTGTCGCTTACCCTGAGTCATTATATATTTTGTAAAAGTGGAATACAATGATTTTGAAAATGTATTTCCCACTTTTGTTTGATATACTATATCACTTTGTATTACATAATCATGTTATGAACAAGAAAACACATAATATAATTGTATGGGTTTATACTTGCAAGTTCAATCTTCTTTTCATAATATACTCTTATAGTTTTGATGTGTTATTCCTATATTATTTTGTATCACACTTACAATGAAAATTTCATATAAAATCTTCACAAAACTAAAGGCATGTTAAGATTTGGAAACAAATATAGTTTATTATCTAGTCTTGAATAACACACTATGTAAAATTAACTCTATCACATATGTTTTATTGTGCATAATTCTCTCAATCTGAATGTAAAAAAATAAAAGAGTTCGTGTACCATATGTTTCAATTTTTCTTGTATTAGAATGTGTAGCTATGGGGAAAGGTATGACGATGCACTTAGATAGGACATAGGGAAGTTGGACGATTTCCCACCCATGTTTAGTATTCGTTCTTATGCATTGAGAGGATTCAAAATATTGAGACGGTAATATACTAATTTGTGAACATTTATTGTAATTCATATCATAGTATGTAATATTTTTTTTTGGATAATAGTTTTGTATTTGTTTTGTTTTCATACAAGGAACTTCACATCCCGAACACGTTGGCATTTGACACACTTCACAAAGGAGGCAACCACGTTGTCGGTAAGTAGTTTATCTTTGCAAGTTTTTTTACGTTTCTTCAAAGTTATTTTAAACAAGCGTCAATTAAAATGTTATAATTTAATGTCATAGGGAGATGCTCCTCCAGGGAATGATGGTCCTCATGGTGATACATTTGTTGATCCTTCCAAACACATTAACTCAGATTTTGCACAACCTACAATGATGGTGAAGAATTTTAAAACTTAATTTTATTTTTCTTCTTGATTACTTTCAAACAACCACCACTTGAATATAGAACGGAATGGGTGGGTGGTTTCCTTCAATATTTTTATGAGCATGAAGCATGTGGTGTTAGTGCAGTGTTAAGTTTTGGGAGTTACAAAACTTAATGTCCATCGCACGATGTCACATGGTCTTCCCCTCGCACAACCACATAAGCGCGACCATAAGCATATGAGTAAAACCACCTCTCTCTCCTAATAGAATGAGGAAATACCTAGAGAGGAGAGAGAGTAATCTGGTCTATGTCATGAGGTAATGATACAACTTGCAATGGAGGTGGGTTGTTGATCGAGTTTGTAAAAGGGAAGGAAAAACTTGATTCGAGGAGTTGATCCGGGGTGGAAAGAGGGATGTGGAAAAGGAAATGCATGCATATGATTTGGAGGAGAGGTGAGAGGTGCAAAAGGAGAGGTGGTTGAGAGAAAAAGAAAGAAAGGACCGGTTAAAACCTGACAATGAGGTAAATTTATGATTAGTAGAATCTATTATGTTATTTTTGTATTATGTATGGTTAGAAATCACTAACTTAATAATATTTCATGAACAGAAGAGAGAGAAGAGGGTGGTGCAACTAGCGGGAACGTTGACCTCCCCGTAGAGGATCTCGTACGTATTCATTAGACTTTAATTCTTATATTTAATTTAGTTTGTGTTTAATTGTGTGTATATTAACTCTTTACTTTGATGGTGTGTGTAGGATGATGAAATTCCCTTGAGTCAGCTTCTATAGAGACAGAGAGACTCACTCGGTAGAAGGAAAAAGGAAAAGGTAACAAACACTTGGCATTAGTTTGATAATTGTATGTTGTTTTATTTAGTTTCTATTTCATTTGACATGTTGTATCATTTTTCGCAAGTTAACGTTATCAACGAGACATTCCATTCTTATTGTTTCACCGGTCTCAATCTTATCGGAGAGATAGCTACACAAGAGGTAAGAGAGGCTAAACAAGAGCGATGGAGATGCAAATTTCTTGCCCGAGTTGAGGAGGGAGAGGATGATGAGGAGAGGCCTAAAGAGAGGTGCATGGACGAGGGTGGTGAGGAGAGGAGGAAGGATGTGGATAGAGGCATGAGCGAGGATGTTGAGGAGAGGAGAGAGGAGGCAACTGCACTGGTAATTCAACTCTTTTTGCATTCGCCTTTTAGTATTCTTTTTTTTTTTGGAAATTGGTAAAAGTTGAGGGTTTTGAAAGCACCCACATCCTTGTACAAAAATTTCTGGAGGCTAGATTAAAATTTGAAGAATGAAAAGAGAAAGCCCTAAAAATCAAAGGGGGCGTCAAAAGGAAAAAAATAGAGAAAATTAAAAATTAAGACTACAACACTCATTGTGATCACTGGAACTAAATTACCTTGTAGAATTCCTTACATGGGATCTTAGGTGCACAGAAAAAACATTCTTTTTTATTTTAACAACAGTCCAGTTGTCACTCCTGTTAGGACTTATGTTTTCTTCTCGAGTGGGTTAGAGGTTGAATCTCGAGGACACCAAACTATTAGAATTGGACTTCTCAATAGTGAAACTGGTAACATCACAATCGACAACAACATCTAGAATCATTGTTTGCATTTGATCCACCATAACTGCTCTAACCTTCTCCTCTGAAGGTGCAACCGCTGAGTTTGGAATGTGTTTGTTATGAGAACCATCCTTAGTATCGATGGTGACTCCAAATTCACATCAATAAATAAAAGATCTTGATGAGATTCCTTCCACCAAGAAACCTTTTCCTTCTTAGATTTCTACTTTACCATCTGAAAATTTGAAGTGAGATGTCCTAGGTTAAAACATTTTCTACATCTGAAGGGAAATCCTTTATAATCAAGGGGTTGTGACCAAACCCTATCCAACACTTTAAGGTCAATAGAAGTAGGTAGATCAAGCGAAGTATCCAGATCCACCAATATCCGTGCGAAAGTAGTGTGAGAGTAGGATTCCGTATTGGAATCAATGGATAAAAATTTACCCAAAGCGTTGCCAATAGTAGTTAGACTTTCCTCTCCCCAAAACTACAATGATAGATGGGGTAAATGAATCCAGACCGGTTTAACAGTGAAAGAGGCTGAGTGGATTGAAATTTGGGAACCATGGTTTCATCAACAAGTGATGATTCTACAGTTCCCAAATATTTGAGAGAATGATATCCCTATCATCATCTATGCTAAAAGCTACAATAAAAAAACCCCTTGCATAGGGGTAAATATCTATCCTACCTGAAACAATAGGATGCCAGTTCATAGCAATCCATGAGTGAAGGAGTGGAAGACCTGGCCGAGTCCATTGAAGTGACAGATCAAACCATTGGAGGAGAAGAACTCCTCATTCTCAAGCACTGAATCCCCAAGAGTGACTAGAGGTGCAGCCTTGGTAGCAGAGAGAGGTTTGGAAAAGTAAGGATCAAAATCAGCGGCATATGAGCGCTTCCCGGAAGCCGCATCGATCCCACCTTTTCAAACATAACAACATAGAGGGAAACAAGCCCCTTGCTTCCATTCGAAGGACCAACACCACAAAAAGAGAAGGACCCAAAGGGGCTTGAAAACCCATCTTCACTTATGAAAATCCTCCACTTAGACCCTCAATACAACCACCACCGTTAATGTTCTACGTAGAGGCAAAAACATGAGCGATATAACACATGCTTGTGTCACGCCACCATTAACAATTGCAACAGTGCTAGGGTTCATAGATTTAGTGCTCGGTAAAGTCGTGAAGTCTTCCGAAACCCATAGCACTTATTAAACTTTGTGATGGTAAACACTTTATTATAACATAGCTATGAAATAGAGTGGTGGAGGAACACTTTCTCTAAGTGGGACATGAGGGTGGGCTTGGCTCTTTAATATTCTCCGAGCGAACCACATTCGGAGAACCCAACTATGTTTCGTTTGGTCCATATGGAAAAGTTTGACCCATACCTCAAGATATCTCCATGGCCACTTATTGAAAGCATCCATTGAACTCAATGGGAATGGAACTTGGTTTGATGATTATAAACTACTTGTAACTCACCAATAGCCCAAGACCTTGAGTTCAAAAACTTTGGATGGTAAACGTTTTTATTATACCAGAGCTATGAAATGGAATGGTGGAGGAGTAATTTCTCTAAGTGGGACATGAGGGTGGGCTTTGGTCCTTAATGTCCATTGAGTGATCCGCATTCGAAGTGCCCCACTATGTTCCACTTGGTCCATATGGAGACATTCGACCCCTACCTCAAGGTATCCCCATGACCACTTATTGAAAGCATCCAATGAGCTCAATGGGAATGGAACTTGGGTTGATGATTACTAACTACTTGTAACTCACCAATAGCCCAAGACCTTGAGTTCACCTTTCAATATTCTTTGTTAGTAAACTTAAGATACAATTATTCTTACAACTGAGGTTGTTGTTATTCCATGTTTTTCCCATTGGGGTTGAAGTGCAACTTATGTCAGATGATATAGTCATGTTGGGAGAGTAATTTTTGTGATGTTGGTCCTCATGTGCATTGTCATGGCATGAAACTCCCCCCTAAGACTGTCAAATTTAGCATTTCCGAGGTCATTATTTCCACTACTCCATTACCCTTCCCTACCGAATTTGTAGACACTTTGATAGAGTATGTCAAAGGTTTTGCGATATGGGATGTTTCAGAGATGAAACTTGACACTCCTTCATGAGAGGAAAATAAATGTATTGGATTATTTATTTATGTGTTTAATTGATTGATTAATGTACATTGACTTATTTACTATATGGTTGTTTTTCAAGATGATACAGATCATGTGGTAGCTCCACTATGACCTGATGAGAGAGTGTAATGTACTTGGACGCAAAAATCCCATGCCCCCCCACCCTTGGGGTCACCCCTCCTTTATTTCACAAAAATCAAAGAGGCGTGCTAGATTTTATGAGTCATTGAGTTATCTTTCCTCCAATAGACAACGGAGGAGATGATGACATTTATTGTATAACATTTCTTATTATGAGGACCTTGATTACTTTAGATGTATATATGATGATGATGTTACTATTTAATGTGTTTATGTATTAGTGTTTGATGTTTATGGTTTAATTTTGCATGCTTGATATATTGATTGTGGTTTATTGTTTATATTAATCATGGTTTATTGTTTATATTAATCAATGAAATATTATGTGATTATGTGATTATGGATTATGGATTATGGATTATGGTTTATGATATATTGATTATGGTTTATGGTTTATGATTTATATAGATTCATCCATTTATGCTTTGTTTATAATGCATAGAATGTTTTTATGCTTGTTATGTGACATTCCATTTATTGTATAACATTGCTTATTATGAGGACCCTGATTACTTAAGATGTATATATGATGATGTTGTCACTATTTAATGGGTTAATGTATTAAGGAACGAGATGTTATGTGATTATGGATTATGGTTTATGGTATAATAGTTGTATGCTTCTTCCATGTATGCTTTTTTGGGTTTTATGTGCATGCTAAAATTTCATATATCTTCCATCTATGAAATAATTTTGTTGATTATCACTTAAGTTCATTATTTTCTTCATGATTATGTATGAATGCTAATGGATATAAATTGGGTGCATAATTATAGGTTTCATTGGATGGCCAGAGAAAATAATAATGAAAAACACAAGGCTACAAATGTAGAGGAGCCGAAATGCTATGAAACATTTGACAATGTTAGTTTTGGGTTTGAAAATTATGTGAGGAGCCTACACCCGAAGATGGGTGTGTTGAAAAATAAGATGAGACTTCCCCACCCTTGGGCATGCAATTACACATACAAATTTTGACGAAGAAGGTAGACTTCTACAAAAGCGAGTGTGAGAGACTTACATTGGATAAGTTACTTTTGGAGAAAAAGGTTAAGGAATTGTTGGATAGGGTTGGAGAACTTTCCTCGAATAAGATGGATTTGGAGGTTGATAATCAATGGTTGGAACTACTCAATAAGAATTGGGAGACCATACGTGACTTAAACAAGATAATGGCTGAAAATCAACTAGAAAAATGTTTGTGAAATAATTTTTCTTATGACAAATTATGTGTTTCACCAATGCTCACGAGGCTATGACCCTCCTTCTTGTGTATGGAGAGGTTCTAATTATTGAGTGTGAATCTATCCTAATTCTATCTAATGTTTTTTTATTATTGGTAAATAGTTTTTTGAAAGGGACTATACCCTTGTACACCAAGGCTCAGAAGCCAAAATTGAAAGTTAAAGCACAAGAGATGGATCAAAATCCAGATAGAACAATAAAGCCCAACTGTAGAAAACTGTCTACAAAGTAAACCAACAACCGACAAAGCAAACAAAAAAAAACAACTGAAGTACAACATTCAAACAACAATGGCATATCAACACCATTGGAAGCATCCTGCTATCCGGCCAAGAAAAATGAGACCAATGTAACCCAACCAGCCAATAGCAGAGATAAGAATCATCAAGGCGAAGTGTTACCCTTCAGAGTGGTAAATTTTTTCTTTTTGCTGACCGTAACCCATCCTGATGGAGCCTTCGCGGTTGGAGAAGAAGACAAAGGAGGAGTATTTTCCTTAGTCGCATTTGTCCCATTTGGGACAGCCACGTTGTTATCCTGAGAGAGATATTTATCATTTTCCATGCTGCCCTCAACAACTTGTGCATTTTTCATGTTGCTCACAATTTGAGATTTAGTTTCCTGGGGCTGAAATGGATTCAATATTTGTATCTGCATTTGAATCTAGACCCTTTTTTGCATCAAAAATCAGGTGTTTCGAAGTGTGTCTTTCCACCAGTTACGCTTCTCATGTTGACGTTTTTCCATCCCACACTTAGTAGAGGTGTGCCCTAAGAAAAAACACCTTCTACAACGAAAAGGAAGACCTTCATAATCAAGAGGTTGTGACCAAGTTTTGTTTTGCACTCTAAGATCTATGGTTGCAGGAAGATTTTTATCAGTGTCAAGTTCCACCAGGATTCGAGCATAAGTAGTATGGGTGTAATTAGTGGTTTGAGAATCTATATAGAGTGTAGTTCCCAAGGCATTGCCAATGGATGTCAGAAGTCATGACTCCAGAATTGGAGAGGCAAATGGGGCAGCTTGATCCAAATAGGTTTCCATGAGAAAGATTCTGTGAGTGGGTTGAAGGATGGAAACCAGGGTTTAATGATCAAATATTTAGATTGGTAGGTCCAAAGTTTGGAAGCAATGATGTTTCTATCAGCTATTAAAGAGAAAGTTACAATGAAAATACCTTTAGCACACGGATACAAGTCTATTTTTCTAGTTAAAATTGGAGTCCAGTGCTCAGAGATCCATGCGTGAAGAATAGGAAGGTTGGGCCATAGTCCCCCGAATCTACAAATCAGAGCATGCTCTTTGTAGTAAATCTCAGAGGAAATGACCTCTTCCCCAAATGTAATAGATGGGGTAACATCTGCAGGTTTCATGGAAGATTCCTTGCCGTTTAAAACATTTTTGAAGGATGACCCAATATGGCGCGACTAGCATCTCTGTCCAGTTCCAATCTGTCACGAACTGAACCTTCCAACACAGATTTTAAATGTCCATTACCAGGCGTTGCCGCAGGAACACCCGGATGGATCTTGTGGTAGATTTCGGCTAGGGTTTGCGTTGTCATTCCGAGGTAAGCTCCCTACAGTGAAGGCAAGGTCAATCCATGACTAGGGTGGAATCTCTGAGATGAGCCCCACAGTTGTGCCACCTCCATCTCCCTTGCATTGGCGCCGAGTTCTTGTCGAGTCAGATTTAGGGTTCACATTTTTGGTTGCTAGGGCTCGGGTAGACACCATGGCGCGGGGCACGAGTAGAGCAGATTGCTAGGAACGTTAATTCTATCTAATGTTGTGGGGGTAGCTAGTAAGCCAAATATCACACAGAACACTTCACCGAACCTATGGCAAGATGCTTGTACGAGGTACAAGGGAGGAAATTACATAAATGAGGGATAAAGGAGAAATTTTAGGAAAGGGGAGTTATCGTTGTGAGTACACAATATAAGATTTGACACATAATAACTAGAGTAGTTCATCATTCAATTAGAGGAAAGCAATAATGAAGCATCTAGCGAGACTAACAAACTAAAGACACACAATTCTTTAGGTTTATTTATCAAGGACACCAAGTTCCTTCTTGATTACCATACTTGCAAAGATGTAGAAAAGAGAGAATAAAGGAAACATGAGAAAAGGAAATGAAAGAATTCATCTTTAATTTCTTGTGTTTGTGATACAAAGTTCAACACTCAAACCACAATCCAAAACTTCTATAGAGTAGAAATTATCAAAATCTAGGATCCTTTGGAATGGAGAAGCCATCCCAATTTATAGCCTTGTGAATTGACCTTTCATCTCCCCACATGACTCTTCATGTTCCTATTCCACTTGTGACCTTTAATTTTCCCTTAGAAGAGACAAATTAAGTATCTCTCTTATAATTTTGAGAGAATACTTTTATAAATTACAAATATTGTCACTTAAGTGAATAGGAAAAATACAATGATTGTGTACAATGAATAATTAGAAGAAAGGGAGATAAGAGGAGGGAAAGGGATTGAATGATCTATTAAAGAATCTCCATCTTATGCATAAATTTATGTTCCAAGACACGATGCTCACAATTTCCTCCTCCTACCGGATGCACAAACACCTTTAATTATTAAATGAGTGTTTAGAAACACTATTGAGAGACCTTCTAATGTAAGCCTTGAGATGACAGAGGGCATTTCTCATGATGATATTTTCTTAGCTTAATAGTGAGAGTAAGGATCACTCTCTCACTCCTCATAGTTCTTAGATTTCTTGATGTTCCTCTTGATGCTTGATTGATTCGGTTAGTTCATTAATCCCACTTAACTCACTTAGCTCACTTAGCTCACTTAACTCATTGGGCTCACTCAAACTAGATCCTCTAGCTCACCAAAGATCACTCAGGTTTACCAAATCAACTCACCGTAAATGAAATATATCAACTCCATTCTAATCGGATCAACTCTACCAACTAGCTCACTAAGATTGCTTCATCCAACTCACTTCAAGCCACCCATATCACTCGGCTCACCCACTCACCGAGCTCAACTCGTCACTCAACCATCTCACTTCAACCAACTCATCTTGATGAGATGATGATGACTTAGAGACCAAATGATGAAATTGATTATTTACACAAATGAATCCATGGAGTTACTGACACCTTTAAATATTTTTTAGTTGCTCAGTGATCTGGACTTTCCTCTGTTATGTTTTTCATCATGCTCCCGGACACAATTATGAAAAAGAAGATGCTTCCAAGACCCTTATGGAGGTTTCATTTATCTATTTGAGCTATGAGATCATCCTAAAACCCTATGAAGATGTCAAAAAGTGGAAATATGAGTGAAATCGATCCAATTACAACTTTCTGCATCCAAAATGGAGACTTTCTATTTTTAGCAAGTAGGACCGGACCTATTATTTTGGGACATATCACCTATTTTGCTCCATTTTGACTTTTTGAATCTTCTGGTTTGCTCAATTATTTTGTAATGGTGATTATTTCCCATTTTTAGCCACTTTTTAATTTTTAGCAGGTGCTTTTCTAGACATGTTATTTTGGGAAAATTTACAATTTTACCCTGTTTACCATTCTACACTGTTTCTAAGTGTGGTGATCAAAGCTTGCAAATCGAGGGACTTACTATTTTTAGCATGTGAAGGGGCATGAAATATAATATTTTTATTAGAGACAAAAATGACCTTGGTTTGTGATGGAAACATTATTTTTAGATTTGGCTCTTCATCACGATCTCGTGCTCCAAATTTCACTTGTGTTTCACTGTCGGAATGCTTGGAAATCAAAAAGAAATTTTTAGAGTTAGGGTTTGTAGGCATGAAGCTTTCATGGAAGAAATTAATGGATTCACTAAGCCTCCTTTGTCACAGAGATGCTCAGAGAAGATAACTTAGCTCAAACCCTTGGTACGATCAATTTCTTTGTTCGCGAAATGTGAAAAAGCTTAATTCTTGCAACCATGGATGCTCTAAGAAAATTTTGATGGAGTATCTGATTGATTTGTAGGGTATTAGATTTTTTTTCATAGAAACAATAGAGTTATGATCTAAAAATGAGGTGGGTAGGAGTTTTTTCATGTTTTTAGAACTTTCAACAACACTTATGGTTCACAAGAGAGGAAGAAGAGAGAAAAAGCAAGGTAAAAACTTAGCCAAATTTTTGGTTTTGAATCTTCATAGCATGGGGAAAATTTTCTTGTCACCTTTGTGCCCAAGGGAAAAGGACATGAGTGACATAAAAATTTTCCCTCACTTGGGCTTTGTCATGTGTCACAATATGATTGGGCGAGAGGGGAATGAGGCAAAACAATCCATTAAGCACCCAGGGCTGAGATGGGGTCATATGGAAGACCAGACTAGGGGAAAGAGAGGGGTAAATTTTCTTGTCCCCTTGGTATAGGTATAGAAGGGACATAAATTTTTTTCCCTCATGTGGTGATGATAAGTGGCACAATGTGATTTGGTGAGGAGAAAGTGAGGAAAGGGCTAGAAAGAGGTAATTTAGCACTCTAGGGGCTAGTTTGAGGTCATATGAAGATCTAGGAGGAAAAAATGGGGTGGTGCACATTTTTTTCCTCTCTTTCCCCAAGATACAATGAAAAGAGAGATAGAGAAATCATGTCATGCACTTGGAGGTGAAAAATTGACTAAGTACTATAAACACACCTCACAAGAGAGAGACTTGTTGGTGAAATTTTTGGAGCTCCAAGAAGTCATTTTTATGAAAAAATATGATTTTGAATCCCTATATCATTATGAATAAAATTGTATGGGTCTCAACTTCCAATTCTACCTACAACTACATGAAAAATATCCTTTTGTCTTGGGACAATAGGGTGTGCCTGCCAAAAATGAGTTGTGTTGAAAAGCGCCTATACCTTGTGAAGGATTTGAATATTTCATCATGTAGATAATTATCCAAGATTTCCAATGATTATTTTTTTCCCTCTTAACTCCTTATGGATCTCCTGGAATCATCTGCAGAAGATTAGATCTTTGTTTACACTTCTAGCTCTTTACACCTTAAAACCCAGTGTTGCTCAGCTTGTTCCTAAACCTCCAAATCTCTCCTAAAATTTCCCAAATGAGTTAAAAAAATTTATTATATATTTAATACAATATTTGGATGAGTTTGAGCCTTTATTTCCATCCCAGAGGATGAGCACTAGCCCTGAAATGGCTAGAATCAACCTTTCTAGGCGTGTTGAGAAACTAGCAGTTGGAAAGACTTTGCCAGATGAAATTGCTAATCTTGTCATATCATTCCAAACACCTATACTTGATTTTTCATCATATTGGAAGTACCTGCAAGGTCAAAATGGACATGACACAACTAACAAACTGACCAGGAGGGGTTTCGGGAAGACTTGGGAACAAATTTTTTAATTTGGGTGAAGTTGTCATGCTTGAAAATTTTGCATTTTCATGCTGCATATTTACATGACAACAACAACTTTACTTCTGTTCTTAAAATCCATGAACATCACAAGGAAGAATGGAAGAAGTTATATATGGAGGCCAAGGGATACCTTTAGAAAATGTACTAGTCACTCCCATCAAAGGCAATGTTGATAAATGAATACATAACTTTTTAATAAAATGTTAATGTTCATGTATTTTTATTCTAGATTTCATGTAGCATTTTCAGCAGCTTAATTGTGTTGTTTCCTATGATCTATTGGATCATAATTTGTCATCTTAGCTAAATTGTTCTTATAACGCAATACATAGTCAACTAGATGCACATTATATCATTGTTTGATTTGCACATGAACTCTTGAGCATAAGATATCTTAAAACCAATATTGATATAAAAGTGTATGGGAAAAGCATCAGCTAAATGCGTGAAGGATGTTACCAAATGAACAAGTAGATCATAAAACCAACACATAACATAATCTTGGAGACTTTTAGGAAAGAGCTTTACTAGTAAAGTATGATCATCCACATAATCTAGACATGCAACATGGAAAGATATAAGATGCTCTTGAGGGTCACCATGGCCATTGAAGGTGGGTAGTTTAGGGGTGAAAATTTTAAAGGAAGTGCATAAGTGGAAATGACGGGTGTGAAAGGAGTGTGAAGGAGTAAGGTGGAATCAAGAGATGGAGATGCACAAGAAGAATCCTATTGAAGTTTATGAATTTGAACTTAGATATTTTGATATAAAGAAGTTAAGTCATGGGAGTTTGAAGAAGAACTAGGTTGTGCATTAGAGACATTGGTTTCAATAAGAGGAGTGGTAGAAATAGGAATGGAAGTAGGAATGAAGGTAGGAATATGAAGGGGTTAGGTGTAGGCCATGACATCTGAAGAAGATCCTATAAGAGGAATAGAAGAAACTTCTCAAGAACTTTTGGCAACAAGTAAAGAATTGAGAATATGAGTAGGATTGTCATGCAAATCTTGGTGAAAGTTAGTAAGATTTTCTAGTTGTTCGTAATCAACGCTAGTGTCCTCATCATATGATTTCTCACTATTAGATGTTTCAATGTTTTCAAGAGAAACATTTTGAGAGTTAATAAAAGGATTATCGATTAAGCCATTTATTTTGAAACCTTACGAGTAAATGGAGGAATCTTTAGATGTTTAAAAGACCCAAACCGACCACTACTACGGTAACATGCATAAGAAGGAAGATTCGAATGTTGGGTTCACCAAATGATTTAACAAATATGGAATTATGCTTAATGTTAAACCCTAGATATTACAGAGTCAAGTATGATAAATAAATGCTAGAATACAAATTTAACACAAACAATGAGCTATATAAATATGAATTCCTAAGTGCAAGAGAGGGAAAGAGTGAATTAGCTTATTTACACTTCCCCGAAGGTGATTTAGATTGGAAAACTAATGAACATGAAGAGTAGGCTATCGCAACCGTGCTCGATTAATTTTGGAGCTTTCGGATGAGGCCAAACCAGGGCACTTGGAATGGTGTGAGGGAACCTAGGCACCAAAGACCTCTGTTGGGCACATGTCACCATGTAGATCTCGAGCCTAGTTTTTTTGGTGTCGCAAAAGTGTCATTAGTAGTCACTGGATGATCATCGAATTTTCCCAGTAACTTGAAAAGAGATGAAGACCTGCAAAAATGCAAACCGAATCAAATCCCAAAAAGAAAAGACACAATATGGGGAGTCGAAATGACCACGATGGTTACTTGAATGAGTGAACTTATGACCAAGCATTGCACTACATCTCATACTCCATGTATTTCTTGTGTGTGTGTGAAATAATCGTGCCTTATGAATCCCTTGTACAAGTGCACTTGATAGTGGGTGATAGTAATAAGAACTTTGCCTATAATAAATCAATAAATTGCAAAAGATAACACAACACGAGATATATGGGGGCCAAGATGCCCAAATAATCAATATATGTAGAATAATACCCTTAAGGTTGGGCAACACCATATAATGCTCCTTAAGGAGTAACTCCAATATCTCCCAAGATAGGAATCCCCTTCGAGGGGACAGCTCAATCTACCTCTACCAAGTAGAAGACTCAACTCATACATCCATCACCTCCTCATAATGATACTCACATCCTTTAAATAGGATGGGTAACACCTAATCCCAATGTAGGCCGACTCATTACCCAATATAACTAATTCTTATGTGAGCCCATATAACTAACTAAGGGGATGTGTGCCACATGTCATCTCCATCAACCCATATACATTATAATATTATATCCCATGTGAACCCATACATATAACTAAGGGGATGTGTGCCACATGTCAACATCTCCATCAACCCATATACATTATAATATCATATCCCAAGGTACATAACATTGCCTCCCTCTTTGACATGTTTCGTCCCTAAAACATAAGAAGAATCCATATAATGAGTGCGCTTTAAATTATTGCACACTTGTCGCCATGCTCGATCATCCAACCACCCATATGAGATCCTAGTGGGTGATGCTGCTCCAAACCTGATTCCATATTCCATTGGACTCATCTAATTCCATCCTTTTCCATATGTGATCCTCCTCGGTATCCATGCATATCCATAATAATTATTCCTGTGATTCCATGTCATATAATTGTTGCTCCATTGATTCCGTGTATAGCCCTGATTATTGCTCCTCCAATTCCCTGCATATTTATATAGATTTTTGCCCTTATGTGGCCTAACATAACTCCATGATTTTTTCCTCTCATGATGATGTGGGTGTCTATATGGTGCAACCTTAGTATGCTCAACCTTATCAATCTTTTCCTCTACTTTCTTTTCCTCTTCCAACTTGTTTGTTATTTCTTTTTTCTCTTGAGTAGAGAAATTATTTTTGAATTTTTCATCATGTTCTTCATCATCTCCTTTTGATTCATCCTTATTCCCTTCTTCACCATCTTCAAATTCATCTTCATGATCCAATTTTACATTACTTTTTTCCTTGCTAAGTGTGATATCTTGCAATGTAATTTTCTTTCTCTTGTACCATAATTTCATGAATTTATTTTGCACATTAATATTAATTGTTCCCAATGTCTCTAACCAAGGATATCCAAGAATAATATCCATACCATCCATATCTAAAGCATAAAAATATGAATGTAAAACATATTTATCCATAGAAAGCTTTAAATCTTCAAAAACTTGAATCTGCTTACCATCCATTTGAGATTCCTTGATATGTTTTTCTTGAACATGTAGATGTTGAGCTACATCCATATTGATGAAGTTATATTTGCTGCTAGGGTTTATGCAAACAATTACCTTTTTCCTTTGAATGTGCCCTTCAAACTTGAAATATTGAAGCTTCCTTCCTTGGAGATGCATTATTTGAACTTGTATCTTGATTTGTTGTCTCTCCTTCTAAATCTTGTGTAGCAACTTCAACCTCAACATTTTCTTCTTCTTCTTCTTCTTCTTCTTATGATATTTCCTCTTCCTCACTATTATCATTAAATTCTTCTACTTCTTGTTTTGTTTCCCATCTGTCCATGAAAACTTGTTCTAGTTCCTCCAAAGACCAATTAGACTTTTCCTTTTCTAACTCAGAAAACCAAATATGTGTAGGGCCACTAATCCACAACTTGAAGAACCAAATATTTGATGGTTTAGATAATTTATCCCTAAATTTGTTCCACCATTCTCTAGCATCAATCCTGCCATCTCCAAAAAAAATTACCATCCCCATGATCCACAAAACTAGGGTTTTAGGAATAGACCCTTTTAATCAAAACTTATTCTAACCCTTTTGGCTGAAGGTTGGCCAAAAATCATAAATCATAGAACACAAACCCCAATTTAATTTTTGAGAGATTTCCGAAAATGTAAGAAATTTAGGAAAATTCCTACAATTGCGGCCTGTGGAGTAAAATATTGAAAAAACATAAAATTGCAATAAATCTAACAAAATAGATCCAAAAATTCTGAAATTTTTACCATACCTTTACAGAGGGGATACTAAATACTTGGTAAAAATTTAAAAATTAATTCTAAAAAATGCGGTTGCAGAAGTAAATTTAGGAGAAACCTAAATAACTTCAACAAAAAAGCTTGAAAATTTATGAAATTTGGACTGTAGATTTATGAAATCCTTTCACAACTGTGGTAAAAAAATTGAGAAAATATTCATAGCCATTTCCAAAATATAGCCGAATCACTAAAATTAGGGTTTGGACCCAATTTTTGCCGAAATCGATGCTCTAATACCACTTGATAAGATCCTTGCATATAATAAATCAGTAAATTCCAGAAGATAACAAAACACAAGAGATATGGGGGTCCAACATGCCCTAATATGCAATATATTACGAATAATACCCTTAAGGTAGGGCAACACCATATAATGCTCCTTAAGGAAGGAGTAACTCCACAATATCCCAAGATGGGAATCCACTTCAAGGGGGACACCTCCAATATACCTCTACCAAGTAGAAGACTCAACTCATACATCCATCACCTCCTCATAATGATACTCACATCCTTTAAATAGGATGGGTGACACCTAATCCCAATGTAGGTCAACTCATTACCCAATATAACTAATTCTTAGGTGAGCCCATATACCTAACTAAGGGGATGTGTGCCACATGTCGTCATCTCCATCAACCCATATAAATTATAATATTATATCCCATGTGAACCCATACATATAACTAAGGGGATATGTGCCACATGTCGGCATCTCCATCAACCCATATACATTATAATAACATAACCCAAGGTACATAACAGATAGCTAGATGTACCAATGTAGATACATGTGTGGATGGAAAAATGAACTTCCCCTTCCTACGAAGTGTATGTAGAAAATGCAGTCCCTTGTCCCTTGAATGGATGCTATACGGATGCCTTTAATGATCTTAGATGCCTTTGGATGCAAGCTTAGGTGATGATAACACTTAGAGCTTGGTCCCTTATTTTGATCACATAGCTATGTATTTATGTAATTCCCTTGGTTAAAATTTTGTAATTGACAGCTGAAAGGCCGACCCATAAGAAAATCAGATGCCCAAAAGGTAAAAGAAGCCCAAAAAGAGAATGTAAGGTAGAAATATGTCGGGGGCTCTAGAAGGGACGAGGGTGCCGTTGTGTTGGCGTAGTGGTGGGCGATGGTGTCGAAGTCATAAAATATAAAACAGTAAAAATAACGACTAGGTCATAGGGTGTGAAAGACCATAAAGAAGACAAGAAACAAATAAAAGAGGCCAAAGATAGTTGTCAATTACTAGTATGCTCGCTTAGGAATCATATGAATGCTAGTATGTGTTTAAGATCTAGAAATGCACCAAAGTACTTTATTTTGTGTCAAAGTAGCTAGGGTTTCCACTTGTTATGGGTTGTGTAATCTAGAGTAAAATACAACAAAGAAGATTTACAAATAAGTGAATAATAAATAAAGTTACATAACCTCATTATAAGAAGGTCCATGACCATATAGAAGAGTGCAAAACTATACGAGAAGAAGGGCATGATTATATGGTCATGGATAAATATATATTCCAGCTACAATATAAAAAATAAATCGATTTTTTACCCAATGTTCACATCCATATATTCTCCATTCCACTATGTACAACTAAGTATCCATCTATTATAGTGTTTTATAGCTATTGTTATATAAATTATCATTGTTACAAGTATTAATTGCACTATTTTAATGATACATTGTTAGTTATAATTAATTTAGTTAAAATAACTCTCTAGAACAAACCCTTACATCTTATAGGATTGCACATCGCATCCTGCGTTGTGCACATGCGCACGCACACACATTTAGGGTGTGAATAACTATATACTTACATATTTATGGGATATTTTGGTCGTTTATTCTATATCATTTAAATTTTATTTCTTTTATGGATCATCCTCTTTCAATCATTAATGTATTAATCAAAGTAAACTAGAAACATAAAATGACTAATTAATTATCATGGCTAGGAGAGGAGAGAAGGACAAATATAAATATAAACAAAAATCACACCATCCTCATAAAATGGAAAATTTTAAGCAAATTGTATTTATGAGTGGTGTCTTATGCTATTTTGGAATCCTACGTATAGCCTCGCTTTCTTTCACCTATATTAATTTTATTTGTTTTTTTGGAAGTATGTTTGGTTTTATCAAAATATTGAACCTAAACAACCATGAAACTAGTTTTATGGGGACATTAACATGCTAAATTATGTGTGTGGATGTAAGTAGTAATGTACTCACAAACTATAGATAGACATAAAAGATAAAATACTAACAATAAGTAGCACCTATGTATAAATGTAATTTCCAAATTTGAAGAAAGGAATGTTACCATTTTGTACAAACTTGCATAATATCAAAAACACAATAAAAATTCACACAAAACTAATGATAATCTTATATTCAATAATTCATTCGGACAACTTATTCATGTATGAGATTACAATATATAGAGTTTGATCTCCTTGATTCTAGGAGTCAATAGTCATCCCTCATATCTCTCAACCCCTTCCTAGAATCTCTCAAATCTATCCCAACAATATCTCACAAACTTATCTACGTGAGTTGGTTTACCAACCAAATAACTCACTTACATTATTTGCTCACAATAATATAAAGTTAAATATTATGAGTTGTCATAACAACTCATAAACTATTACAAATAACATTTACCCAAATACATAAATGTGAGCACTAACCATAGAATATCCCTAACAAGGAAACCTATTTAGTCCCAATAATACTATAGTTTTCTCTTGATCACACAATATTTTTCTTGTATGACATAGAGATTTCTAAATTTTGATGATGTTTCACCAAGAATTTAATAAATAAGAAATGGTTTTATTGGAATTATATATGTCACCCTTAGCATACTATATATTTTATGTTGTGCATTGATTTATTATGCTATAAAGGACATATGACTCTTTTGTGTTACATGTCATTCACCTCTAATAATGTACCACATGGATATGTGTTATGGATATTGGTGATTATGCTAAAATGTAATATCCTAGCCTAATCTAATGCAAGTTTGTAGTAAATAATGAATAAATAAATTAAAGAAATAACTTGAGTAAACTAAACAATAAAAATACAAAACCCTAACGTGAAAATAGGGTTAGAAGAGCCTTAGTTGATTCAAAGATGTTGTAGGATTGTGTCTCAATGAAGACTGACTGAACAAGAATGGAAGACCATCGCATAGGAGCTTGAGAAAATATAGATCCAAGTGATTTGGCTGGACTGGGGTGCTTGGAAAAGATATTGGGGCACCTGGGGTGCCCTCGCCCGTCTGGGTGCCCTGGTCTTTGTGGGAAGTCCAGTCAATTCCAAAGAGTCATTGGATGGTGCAAAGCCTTCATTTCTTCTCATGTATACCGCCGTACTTCGATCGTTGATGTTGCCAAAAACTTGCAATAAAGAAATCACTGCAAAACCCCAAACAAAAATCTAAATCCTAAAAAATAAATATGTATATGAAGGGATCAGACTCCTCAATTTCCAAACCGATAGACTTATCATTGAGCATTGCACTACATCTCATACCTAATGTAGTTATGTGTGTGTGTGTGGAATTGTGCCCTAGGTTGCTCTTGTGTCAGTCACACGTGAAGTAGCGAGACAAGAACTAGATGTAGAATGTAAATAATGTGTGTATGGAAACAATAGACTCCCCTCCTATGAAGTGTGATGCAGATGAACCAACCTTGTGTCCCTTGTGATAGAGCTAGATGGATGCAAATGGAGCTATAGATGCCTTTAATGGATGTAACCTTAGGTGGAGATAGTAGATGCTTAGTGCTTGGTACCTTATTATGATCACATAAATTTATATTTATATTATTCTCTTGCTTGAATTTTGTAATTAACCTCGAAAAGGTCGACTAGTAAAAGATAAGATGCTCAAACAACTAAAAAGGACCCAAAAAGTGAGAGTAAAGTGTAAAGAGGACAGGGGTGCCCAGAGGGGATGAGGGCACTGGCGTTGGCGTCTGGATGGGTGCTCTAGTCCAAAAAAGGTGAAACTAAAGTATGAAAAGATAGATTGGGCCAATAAAGGTGCAAGACCAAAAGTAGCAATAGAAAACAATGAAATATGGCCAAAGACATGGGTTAATCAATACTCTTCTTACTTAGGAACCATATGAATAGTAGTATGCAATCAAGACTAGATAATGAATCAAAGTGCGTGATTTTGTGTCTACATTTTCCCCCACTTTATGTTGGTGAGAAGAATGCTTGGTAACATAGGGTGTATGCACAAAGATGGGGGCCAAAAAGCGGACACAAATCTATTTTTTTGGCCATTTTTGCCATAACGCACTCACATTATGGCTCGGTCGCACTATAACACGAAAAGGGAAAATCTAGGTCACATTATAACGTGATCACTTTACAACTTGAGTTCACCAAGCCAAAACACGTTCGTGTTATAACACTCTCACGTTATAATACACTCGCATTATGGTTTTCTATGTGTTTTTCCACATTATTCCTCCCAAATGGACATATTCTCGCATTGGAAACAGAATGTGAGCATGTTATAACGCTCTCACATTATAACACACTCATGTTTCATCTTTTTGGGTTTGGAATACCCAATCCAAAGGCTTGGATTTCCAAACTAGAGGTTTGGACTGTGTATTGCGTGATTAAAATTAGGTTTAAAAAAATATATCAAAATTTCACGTGTACACCCCAATATCTCATGCATTAAAACATAATATTCAAAAATAAATTATACTACAATGTCAAGCTCATTTTTACCTTGATGACGATATAATTATTTCTAAAATTTGATTAGTTTAAGGATTTCATCCATAATTTCTTTTACTAGTACCTTGTTTTCTTGCAAAAGGTGCACAATTTACAATTTTTTCATCCAAATTAAAAAAATATGTTTTTTTCTAAACTCCATTCTACATGCACTAAAAAAACTATATATATTTTTTCTCAAAGTTATGGGGGTGCACACACAAATATTTCATTTTCGGGATATGTGCACTTTGAAAATTAATAAAAAATTATATATTCATCCAAAAATTATGAAAATTTAGTGGGACCTCGTACATGGTCTTAGCTAACTTTCTACTAAAGGGATTTGAAAAAAAAATTATACAACTCAAAAAATGGGGGGGCGCACACACAATAGGTTCTTATCTTTTTACACAAAATAGACATACTTTGTGTGCACACAACATTTGAGCCTCTTAATCTCAACCATTTTCAAAAAAAAATAGTAGTTTAGAAACTATATTCCGAGCTCTCTACGGTACTTATTCTTATCACTTTGTCAAATTTTGAGCATAGGCATGCCGAATTATTTGATGAAGTTCAAGTTTTGCTGATTTTAAGAAAAAGGTGTCCCTTTTTTACCCCCTTTTGGCCCCCATCTTTGTGCACTCACATCATAAAATAGATTGAGATGAGTCCGATATCCTTATAGATTGATGTAGAAAATGTTTCGAGGGACTAGAAAAAGCGTGGTGTGATAAAAATATGGAGCGTGGAGACTAAAGATGCAAAAAAAAGTGTAAAAAGGTGATGAGAGTGAACCTAGGGCAAAAGCGTGTGTGTGAATGCCAATGTGTGTGATGTACTTGCATGTTAGTGTGACAGTGTTTTTGATGTTGAATTCTTACTTCCCATACAGATAGACCTACAAAAGAGAAGAAGATTCAGTAGTCAAATACACATGTATACGTGTAAAAATGTGTGTAAAGATGCATGTATGTATGTAAAAAGTGTGTAATGGAAGTATGAAAATGAAAAAGGAACATGTGCACCTAATCCGTGATGATAAAAAGGTGTAGAAAGCATCCTATCAATGAAGTGCAAGTTTTTTGGGTGATCTCATGTCACTGGCAAAAGAAGCGTAGGGAGGAAAGTTATATTTATCATCTAACCTATAACTACTCCTTGAAACTGTAGAGATCTTTGTCTTGTCTAGTTTTTAGTGATTCAACGCCACGAAAGAAGTAGTGTAGAGAGGAAAGCTTGGTGTTATTCTCTAACCTGTAATTTTTTCCCAGAATAAAACACCACTATAGATGATGTTTACCAATGCACGTGATAAAGACAACATGCCCTGTAAAATCTGTTGTGTAAAGTTCTATAGACTATGTTGAACCCTGTTGTTGAGTAACCCATTGTGTCATGGAAAAAAAAAAAAAAAACTAAACTGTATCATTACTATGTTGTGTACTATGAGTAAACCTAAATGATGTCCCACTCTTTGGGGGCGCATGTGACATCGTTGTAGGAGGATGCAACCCAAAATAGGACCAACCATTGAAATTGTGCCCTACAGGGGGAGGGATGTGCTTGGTAGAAACCAAGACATGTGCTAACAAAGTAGCTAGAAACAAGTATTAGTAGTAACAAACATGCATCTAGAAGACAAGTGTAAATGATAAAGACAATGTGTAAGCTAGTATACAAGTAGACAATGTAACACCCTATAATATAATGTAGATTGTGAAAAGCGGGTTGCAAAAATGGGACACCACTCATAGTGTCACAATATAATCAAGGCGAACAAAGCCAAAATCATACAAGTATGCACACAAGACAAAGGGACAAGCCTGAAAATAACGACATACAATGACCAACAAGTACAAGTAATATAATGATAACCACGGAAACAAGTAGCCCTACATAACAAATGTTGCATATGAAGCACCCGTTAGCATGATAGAAAGAAAAAAGTATGTCAAAATGCGTATAATTCGATGATGTAAAGTGCTAAGTACAAAAGCGAAACAATAACACCTATAGTGTATGAAAGTGGATTCCCCCAGGAGCCGTTATAAGATTGGTACTAGGTATTATGCCAAACATTCATGTTGTGTGTAATAGACTTGTATAATCTATGATCACAACTAGAAATTAAGTGAATGTGTATGTGTGTATGATAAAGATAAATGACATATAAGATATTTATCTAGCATGTGTAATAAAGTGAACATGTATAAGTAAATGCAAGCAAGAGTAAATGTAACCAAGATATGTAGTATGTTATGGATGGATGGAATGGAATGTAGTGTGAATGATAGGATCCGTGTGCTCCCCAAGTGAATGGAATGATATGCAGTGAGGTTCATTTATTATGCCCCCTCAGCAGTCAAGAATGAACTATAAATGAGAGTGCGTCATCAGAAAACAATCAAACTGTGTGTTGTGCATAGCGTGATGTGATGAGTATGTAGTGATTATGTGCGACATAGATATGAAGTGTGAGGATGTGTGATGATTTATCCTAAAGCATATATCACTACAAGATGAGTAGGGAAAGTGATGATGTAGCCTAAAGTGTATATCACTAAATGATGCTAGAGGAAGTGATGATGTAGCCTATAACGTATATCACTAACCTAGGAATTTCATATGAGAAAAGGATTGAATGGTTGAGTGTGGGAGAGTGATGTGGTCCATTTATGATGTATACCCTCAACAATCCAGTATGGACCATGAGACTAGAGTGCGTCATCGGGTAGTGAGTGTAGCGCATAAAAGTAGATGTGTAAAATGTGTAATATGTGTAATAGATGTGGTGAGGAGAAATTTTTATGTGATGTGTAATGTGTAGTGTGTAATGTAGGATGTATAGTATGTAATGTAAGATGCGTAGATGAGATAAGATGTGTAGATGCATAGTAAATGTAAGACGTAAGATGTAAGATGTAGGATGTATGTATGTAAGATGTGTGAAGATGCATGATGTGTAGTGTCTATTGTGCAGTGTGTGAGGTTCATGTGTATAGGATGCCCTCAACAATCAAGTGTGAATCGAATCACAAGAGTGTGTCATCGGGTAATGTCGATACTAGCTTGCGTGTGGTATAAGATGCATGTTGTCATGGGGAAAGAGAAGCGTAATTTCCCCTACGTATGTATGATGAAGAATTCAATCATGTGATTTCATCTAGGAGGTCATCGTTGTCATGGTCAACTCCAAATGAAAAAGTGTCGGAGACCTGGTAAGAAATGGTGTCGGGTTGATCACATAATGAGCCATTATAACATAATTTGTACATACCCATGGCATATTCCTCATCAGTAAAGGGTGGTAATGGAAACCCATGTGCATACCAATGAGTGAGATTTTGTGTAGAGCCAAGAAAGGAACTATTGCAAATGAACACATGACCAAAAGGCATAGAAAATGAGATATCTGTATGATCAAGATCTAGGGTGCCCCCAATGTAATTAAGCCATGATTGTCCTAATGCTAGTGGCAAAGAGTGATAGCTTCTCACAAGAAAAAATGTGAGGTGAAAGACACTTACACCATAAGTTGCATTAATGTGAACAAATATGTGATAAAGATGAGAAGAATGCGTTGGAGGATAGAGATATTCAAAATAAAAACCTAGCTGAGTCAAACCATCATGTGTACATACTATGTCATCACAAGTAGGATTGAATGGAATATGCTCCCAATAAGAATCATTCATGAAAAGTGTGCATGTGAAAGGAGGTCATACTGGTGGAGGTGGCACATGAGAAGGTGGAGGAGATAGAGTGACGTACAATGTAGGAACATACCCCGATAAACAATCATAGCAGTAGTAGAGGTAGGGGGAGGTGTAAATGCAATTGGTACAAAATATATCATGAAAATGGCACCTTCAAGTGGTGGTAAATGTGGTATCTCATCTATGGGTTATGGGTCATCAATAGTGTCACCCTTGGAATAGTATTTGGATCATGGTTGCAATATTTGTATGGATGACGATCACGAAGAATAGTATACTCGACACCCTCATGTAGAAATTTGACATAATGATGCACGGTAGAGGCAACAACTTGCATGGCATGGAGCCATGGCCTACCAAGTAAACAATTATATGAAATTAGAAAGTCAATGACAAAGAAGACTGTGTTGAGATTTTTGGTACTATAGTGATAGGTAAAACAATGTGACCTATACATGGACGAATAGAGCCATCATATGCATGAAGAGAGAGACATGATGGACTAATATTAATAGCCGACCGAAAAAATATTTTCAAGGAATGACATGGGACATAGATTAAGTTTAGATCCATTGTCGATTAAAGTATGCTTAATACCCATATTGTAGATGTGAATCATGATATGCAAGGGTGGATCATTATTGAAAATAGAAATATCAACATGAGGATTAGATGGGAAAGCAATATGTTGAGAAAATGCATCAACAAAATAATTATATACGGAGTTTGGATGCATATTAGCAGGAATGCGAGTAGTAGCAAGGAGATGTTGTACTCTATGTCTTAAGTCAGGATTGGAAAGCAAGAAGTCATTAATTGAGATACTCATGATGATAAAGAAACAAGGATCCTAATAACGTGTAGATCAAGTCGGGTTCACAAAAGTGTAATATCCTAGCCTAATCTAATGCAATTTTGCAATAAATAATGAATAAATAAATGAAGGAAATAACTCAAGTAAACTAAACAATAAAAATATGAAACCATAATGTGCAAAGAAGATTGAAAGAGTCTTAGATGATTCAAAGATGACGTAGGTCTGTGTTGTAGTGAATATCGATTGAACATGAATGGGATACCGTCACACAGAGAGCATGAGAAAATGTAGATCCGAGTGATTTGGCTAGAATGGGGTGCCTGGAAAAGGGATTGGGGCGCCTGGGGTGCCCTGGTCTGTAATATGGGTGCCTTAGTTTGTGCGGGAAGTCTGGAATTCAATTCCAAAGAGTCACCAGATGGTGCGAAGCCTTCACTTCTTGTCGCGTGTATGTCATACTTAGATCACTCGAATGTGCCTGACACTAGTGTCCTAACCGGGCGCTCCAATGCGAAAAGGTAAAACTGAAGTATGAAAAGACAGACTGGGCTAATAAAGGTGCAACACTAAAATCAGCAATAGAAAGCAATGAAAGATGGCCAAAGACATGGGTTAATCAATACTCTTCTTGCTTAGGAACCATATGAATAATATTATGCAATCGAGACTAGATAATGACTCCAAGTGCATGCTTTTGTCTCTACACTTGGCTCCATAAATATACTTGATGGGATAAATATGTAAACAAGTGGTTAGGTAAAGTTAGGTGTGTTCATAGATTATATAAACATACATCTTCTTTGGAATGATTTTATGCATTTAATAATTGTGGCATGAGTAGGTGTGTGATTAACTAAAGATAGTGGGGATAATTTGTAGTTAATCTAATCTAGAATGACATGTAAATACAAAATGAATGTAATAAACAAGTATGGAAAATGACCCAAACAACTAATCTAATGAAATTAGAAACCCTAATATGCAAGAGAAGTATGGAAGTGACTTAGCTGATTTGATGAACTTGCGGATCCATGTCGCAGTAAGTGACTAGAGAAATAGGAAGCAAGTAAAACTAGGCATAGGCCTCAAAAGGATGGATCTGAGCTATCTAGGTGGACTAGAGTGCACCGGAGAGGGACTCAGGGTGCTGTGGGTACTCTGGTATACAAAATGGGCATCCCGTGCAGAAAAAGTTACGGAACTAAGTTTCATAGGTTTGGTAGTGGTCTAAAACCCTTGTTGTGTGTTGCATCAAGTTCAACGCATTGCATTACGCTAGGTGTTGTTAATAATCCAATATGATATAAATTCTTGCAAGAAACTACAAAAAGTATCAAAACCAAAAAATAAGAAGAATGCAAATGAATGGGTCAGAATGACCTCAAATTTACCACAACAAAGTGGGCTTACTAAATGAGCGCTACACTACATTTCGGACCCAAATGTAGTTTCGGTGTGTCTATATCATATGACCTAGGTGCTCTTGTCCCAGACGCACTTTGTGAAGTAACGAGCAATAACTAGATATAAAATTATAGTATAATGGTGGATGGAATATAATAAAATCCCCTCCTATGCTTGTGTGATGCAGATGAACTAGCCTTGTCCTTTGTGATGGAACTAAGTGAATGCAAATGATCTCCAAATGCCTTAGATGAATGCAACCCTAGGTGGATGATAGTAGTGACTAGTTCTTGGTCCCTCATTATGGTCTCATAACTTTATATTTATAGGGTTATCTTGATCTAATTTCGTAATTAACCTCGAAATGGCCAACCACCAAAAAGATAAGAAGCTGAAATGACTAAAAAGTGCCAAAAAGTGGCAGGAAAGTTCAAAAAGAACCAAGGCGCCCATGGGTGCCCCAGGAAAAGCTAAAATGACGTGAAACAATGAAAGATGATTGGGTATGCGATTGCAAGAGATCAGGGAATTACAAAATAAAACAAATTTAGATGGCCAAAAGATAGGGGTTACTTAGTACTTTCTTCACTAAAAAAGCTTCTAAATGGTAGTATGAGACCAAGACTAAATAATGCCTAAAGTGCATGATTTTGTGTCTACAGTGTGGTAGTTGAGAGATATTAATTATAAGTAGGTGGGTCATGTATCTATATAAACATCCCTCCTAAACATATGTGAGGTAGTTCGCATATGAGTGATTATTTTCTATTATTGTATGAGGGTTTAGAAATCATTAGCAAGAAAGAGGTATCAATGGGATATTTAGCATCATACTTGCCTTAATGAATAGTTCCTTTTAGAGCTCAATTGTGGTGTTTTTTGTTCTTTCAATTTATTAGATAAGGTCATAGTGTGAACATATAATTTAACTTAACATTTTGGTTCTATTTCTAAGATCTCATCTAGTGTTTCAAATGGATTTGGAGATATAGGTTTGAAGGATGATTTCATGGATCTAAGGGGCACTTGTATGGATTTATATTTTTGGACAATCTAGAGAAAGGTTATCAAATATAGTTCTTATGTGTGAAACATATTTTATTTTATAAGGATTATTGCATTTGTATATTGTTTTCGTAGAACATATATGGTGTTATGAATTTCCACTTGGAGTGGAGCATAGTAAACATTTTCACATGATTTTCAATAGAGACTAGGTAAATGAGATGATACGATGAAGTTATTATGGGCTATGTTTTTTAAATTTTAAGACAACCGATATTTGTTCCATATTGTTATGTTTGTGTGTTCTAACATGACCATCTAATATCCTTATATAAATGTTCTATTTTGGTCCACAAGGTTGCTTTTTATCACAACCTTTATGTATGTTTCAATACATAAAAGTAGAATTTTTGGTCATTGCAATTTATTTTATGTATGTTTCAATATTATCTATTGGGATTATTTGGGAGACCATCCTATCTATTTTTGTAGTGGGATTTTTAATCCAATTTCAAGTATAGGAAATAAGAAAAAAATTCACAACTTGAAAAGGAAATTTTTCATGTTGTGTTGATCTATATTTCATGTGTTATTATCTCCTTGCAATTATTATCTTTATGAGACCATCCAGGGCATCTTCAAGAATGTCATTTTTGGCACAATTTATATAGTTTCTAATCATATAATAACATAAATATTGATGAGTTTCTATGATACATTGCATTATGTAATGATGTGAGAATGCAATCTAAATTTCTATGATGTCACTTAGTTTACATAAAAATATCATGGATATGATATTTATTTGGTGACAAATGTTTTATATTTGGGGTTTATATCTATGTTTTTATCAATTCTAGTTTAGATATGGTTGTGGGACAATGACATCATGTGCAGCCATATTTCATTTTTGTTGTTCATTTTTTAGATTATTGCATAGTTGGTAGATGTGTTAACACAAATCATGATGTGATGGGTATATGTTTGGGCAACCAATACATATGTGAATTTTCATTCGAGATATAAGTGTGTTGCATTTGTGTTAGGTAAATTTTCACACCACATCCTTATATTTTTGAATAAATATAGATTTTAGGGAAATGGATGTCAATTAAGAAAATATTTATAAACTCTTTTGATCGTGGCCTAATTAGTTAGACCTATATTGTTTCTATATTGTTTTTATTCTTGTGAGAATGTTGATTAACACTAGATTCAATATTTTTATATATGTTCAAAGTTTACTCCCATGCAATGGATTATTACATATTTTTAGAGTATGTTTTTACATAGTTCCCATGTTCATATTGTTGATACTTGATCGGGTTTTAGTGTGATAGAGTGAGTTGGTTAGAGATCAACATACCCTTTGATACCGAGTAGAAATAGACAACATCCATGTTCCACTTGAGGGCAAAAGGTTACACACTCAATATTTTATTTTGATCCAACTATGACATTATGATGAGTTGTGATACTAAAGGCGAACAATAATTTATGGAGAAAATCGCATGATGGACCTACTATATATGTCAAGTAGTTCATATTGTTTCATTTTTGAGTAGATTGTTGAGATATCAAATTTATACGTTTTAATATCATGTAATGTGATGACTTGACACTATTGATGGTAACATATAGTGTTTGGAAGGCATTATGATCCCAAAGGATGCATGTTTTCATTAGAGTGAGTGTTTGGTTTCCTAAAATAGTGGATAGTGCATACACCATGAATTTTCACATAGGCACATAAGCATGCCAAGTTCTTACAAAAGAACGAGAGTGTGATTCTACCACTTTGCCTATAGATGTGAACATTATGCTCACATTTCTTCTTACCTAAGTTTTATAATGTAGGAGCATCCAAGTACATTGGCAATCTTATATGAACCAAAAATAAAGTCATTTTGTGTTTGTTTATGGGCCATGTAATGAGGAACATGTCATTAGTAGATCAATGAACATTGTGTTGTATTATGTGGAGTGTGCAAGCTTATTACATACTATCAACATAGTACATAACCCTACTATACAATATCAAGTTTGTTGCATGTAGTCGGTGCTGGCACTGTGGAATTTGTTGCATAGTTCATTCAATTTGTTGGAGGTCTCATGAGCAATGACAGATGTCATAGATCTCTAAGGATGCCATGCAATACTACCACAATAGTGCAAGTCTAAATTTGGAACAACATGATATTGTGAACTTTATTGGAAGCTATGAGACATTAAGGAAAGATAATTTGAAGCCACCAAGCTCCGTAAGGTTGACTAAATCATGTAAAGGGTCCTTCAATCTCTACTAGGTCCTTTAGACCATAATTTCATATTACCTATCAAGTTGTGCCATAATGACATATAAACAAATCCTAATGGTGTTAGGAAAGCAATCGAACTCCATGTTTAAAGAAAAAACTTGTAGAGTCGTAAGATGAGAGTGTAAAGCTCAAAGAAAAGTGTCATAGGGTTGGAATATTTCTTCCATGCAAAGGTTTGTGTGCATATCTAGATTGTTGTAGTGGGACACTACTACGGTGTGTTGTAAGATTGTATTGTTGTCGATCAATCTTTATTGTTTTGTGATATTTTTAATAAGATATTTGTGTTGATTATATTATCAAGTTGTTAAATTTATTGTTGTTGGCAAGATTCCATGATGTAATTATACAAGTAGACATGGGCCGGTAGCTCCATATTGGAACCTCACATACATGTATGCCTCACTTTTACACTTTGATAGGTCCATAGCTCTATGATAGGTTCATCTACAAACATGTCCAACTTCCATGAACATGTCCTTACACTTCTAATGGTCACTTTTTTAAAAGCATAACTTACTTAGTTTGCTTAAGTGATACTTTTGGATCAATTGGGAAAATATATGAACAATCACATATAAATACACATCCATCCTAAACTATTACGGTATATATGAATCCTCTACTCTCTAACTCTAAGAGGAAATTAATGAATTATTCTATTTCTTAGAGCACCCATCACAATAACAAGATATTAAATCTAAAGACATCTTTATTGCTACCTAGATCAATTGTGAGTAAAATATGAAGTACACGTGTGTGTTGCGAAGAGTGGAGGTTGAATTAAGGGATCCATATTGATTATTTATTCTATATCACATGAATCTCAACCTAGGTTGGGAACTACATGGCCTTGACCCTCTTCAAAGTAGTGATATGTAGTGCAATGCTCTTTATATCAATAGAGGTATGGTGAGATAGTCTAATAAGTGCTAGGAATTCAAGACAAGAAGAAGCCATATCTCAACATAGTGCATGTGTATCTCAAAGATACAAACCCATAAATCAAATCTTTATACACGTAGGCTAGATCAATTATGCATGTTCATAAGATAGGTTTGTATCTCCTAAGACAATTTTGACACTTTGAAGGTGTTTTGCTTCCCATGAATGTGTCCTACACCTAGTTCCAAATCGACATATTTTCTTAGTAACTTAACAACACTTTTGTCTTCTTTTGTACACATTTTTAGTACTCTTTAACATAATATCTTCGTATAATTTGGTTCCTCTCTCTAACCCTAAAACTCTTATTGCACTTTATCGAATCATAATTAAAAAAATTGTTGGAAAATGTAAGAGTAACACAACTTAAGATTGTAAGGAACATCTATCTTAGTTATAAATTATCATTGCTTGAAGGCATATGAAATTAGGAACAAAACACTAATTTCTCATTACACTATCTTATATTTTATAGATTTCGACAATTTCCGATTATACAACTATATATATGAACCCATTTTTACTTGCACATGTTTATATATGTTTACATAAGCTTAAATTCTAGCTGATATTAATCGTCACCCATATGCAAAGATAAAAGTTGGGACACTTGCATATATAATGAAGAGTGATTGTTGACATGCATCAAGTGTTACTTATAATTATGTTGAGTCGTAATAAACCGAATAATAATACAAATAATAATAAAGGAATAATATAAGCCCCCACTCGCATCCATCATTTTTACAAGTTTCGCAATGAATTGAATTTGGATGAGGGTTTTTATGAAAGAAATAGATTCCTTGATAATTCGCCACAAACTAGACAATCTTAAACGTGCATATAATTTTACACATTTTCATAATATCCCTTCCATTTGCTATGAAACCTATAGGCCCCATTGGTGGTTATGGGGGGTGGTTTTCTATGGAACTAATTTTGGCGAACGCCAATTAATATTGTGATATAGTTAAATTTTTAGTCCTTCGCTGTTTTCTCCACATTTGGTTGATCGATGACAGAGACATCTGTTCCAACAGCTGGCAATTGAAGTGCGGATCAACGGCTGCGATCATTCCACGACAACCCCCTGTCGAGCACTTTTCTCTATAAATTATTTATCCACCCATTGGTGTCTTCTCAAACAATCCTATTTGCTTTATTTTTAGCGGCGCTGCAGCGAAACACGGCTGCATTTTTCTTGTGTTTGTCGCCTTCTGCTAAATCTGGCGTCTCTCCAAATTTATCAGACGCGCAGGTAGACCGTATAACACACAGACAGAAGATATCAGATTCCCGTCATCGAGGAGATTTCTGTGCGATGGCAAAGGCTGCATTTGCCTCCGCCAATTTTCAGTTGTTGGAGAGGGTTCCGCCTGCCGTTTTGTCCGTCAACAGACGGCCGTCGGCGAAAAGACTGGATCCCATCGAAGAGGAAGCCGGTTATGAAAAGAAGGGGGACGTGACGGAAGGTCTTGAGGCTTCCTTTCACAGATTTTGTAAGGTTAATTTGGATCTAAAAGATGTTCGTCACAGTTAAATGACGGACTTTTTTCTCTTTTTTTCCTGTTTGGTCAAATGTAATTCTATGATCTTCTCGACTTGGGCGTCACCTGCTGTATTCTTGTCGACATACCTTTTTTTTTTTTTTTTTTTGTGGGGTTGCTTTTCAACTAAATTAAAAATATATACCTATGCTTTTCTATTTTGGAATCGAGCTAATTTAATTGCAGCTAAGTATGAGAGTAATTCCTGTGGTGATTGTTATTTGGGTTTTAATAGTGAAAGTGGTTAAATTTGACGGCTGTTTATATTTTTGTGATTTTAGATATTTGTAAATATTCGAAATATTTATAAATATTTGTAAATATTTGAAATATATATAATGTACATTAAATAAATATAAATTAGTATTATATAGGTAATTATTATTTTGTATTTTTGAAGGGTAATATTGGAAAATTACCCTCATTTAAAAATTGTTTGACATGTATAGGTTGTCATCAAATTTAACCTCTTCACAACAATAATTGCAATTTTAAGGAAAATTATTGTAATTTTAAAGAAAAAGTTGTTAGTTAATAGAGTGCCTCTCAACATAAAATGTAAATCCTTAAAATGAATGTGTATTTACAAAATAACACTTACACTCACAAGACTATAAGGTCTTATCTATAATAAATACATCAAAGTTAAAAATTCATTCTAAATATTTTTGAATTAAAAATGAATTAAGAAAATATTATCATTATTTTTATTATAGTTTATTTAGCAATATGAAATTCAATGTAATACTTGATAAGGCACTCAGAATTTTTAACTTATTGTACCTTCTTGTAAGCGGAAGTTTAAACTTAACATTTGTTAATGGAAAATGATCTTTGCATCAATTGACTTGTAAATGTAATTCCACACCCAACCACAAATGCTTAAAAGGAAGTTAATTATAATATTGTAATACTTATTCTAAAAAAATTGTAATTATTTTCTCTACTTTTAAACATACATGGTAGAGTTACAATTGTCAATTTTAATATGGAGTAAACATATCTAGCCACCTCAGCTCTGCAACATTGCTTTTCTCTTCCAAATCAGGGATTAAATGTGACAACCACTTTTACTTGTCAATATCTAATATGACCCTTCAAAAATGTAAAATAGTGTTATTTATATACCCGTAATATTTTATATTTATTTAATTATTTTTAACATATATCAATATAGTTTACATATACATTTATATAAAAATGACGGTCATATTATAAATATGCAAGTTAGGTGTGAGGAATATTTCAAATATTTGTAAGTATTATGATTTTACCCTGCCTCTAATTTGTACCGCAAGTATGTCCATGGGGTCTTGGCAAACTGTAAGACACAAACGCTTATCAAGATGAGGTCCAAGGTTCAAATCTTGGAGGCATTCCTGCACTAGAAGAGTAGTGAAAATCCTTGTATGTTACCAGAGTAATCTGATTATCATCTTTTATAAAGGCGGGTATGAAACTCTGTCAGATTTCAAACCAATTCGACATGAAACAAGAATGGCAACAATTTTTCAGATATAAATGTCCACAAGAAAAAAGCCTATCAACTAATGTTCAGACATGATATAAACGTGTTGTGAAAAGGCGGAGACGTAAGGCAAATGTATTGAAGTTAAGAAGTGTCTAAATGCATTTATATGGAAGTTTGCAAAAGTATTCCTGTGTGATGACTTGACACGTATTTCCAATTTCAACCTTGTCTCTTAGTTACATGCACTAAATATTGGTTCTCTTAAAGTGATTCGGGTAAGACATGGATGGGATAAAAGAAAAACAAACAAAATATATATTGTTCTTTGCTTTGATGGTCTTTTAACTTTTGTTAAATGCCTTTATTTCACCATAATCGTATCTTTGTCACCATATGTTTGGTAAAAATTTGGTAAATGTCATGTGTTGGGTAACCTTTAGTCAAATCAATTTTAAATCCCCACTTAACAATAACCCACCAATATTTTTTAAAAATATATATGTTATATGTTAATATTTGTTTTTTAAAATTTTATTTTAAAAAGTATTTGCCAAAAGTAGTAAGACGTAAATTAATTGTATATAGTGATTGCAACATAAATAGAAGGATGGTATGTTAAAGGTTTCATTTAGTTAAAAACTAAATTACATTATGTGGATGTATAGGATATTAAAAATATTTTTATTATTGTTTTTATCACTCGAATGATTTATTTTTATGATGGTGTTCACTTTGTGTTAGAGCTTCACTTTTTGAAGCTCCAGGTATTGTGTATTCATTGATCCTTCTAAATAATAAAAAATAAATACGCAAAAATGATATGAACTCAAAATTTAATAAAAGCTTTGCTTATATTCAAATATTATAGACCCGGAGGAGGCACTTTGTTCCTTTCCTCCTTCCCCAAGCCCTAGTGTTAGGCTTTACTTTGGAAGAGTATGATTGTGGGCATGCAAATTGTTAGGGAAGGTGGGTTGGGTCACGATTCCTTTGGTGGCTAGTGTTGTGGTTCTTTTCAATATGATGATAATATCCTCTATGCAACAACAACCGATTTATTATTGGTCTTGCCCATGTCTTTTTTTGTCCTATTATGTTTCCTTAGCATTTTTGTTGATGAAACCAAAAGTGCAAAAATTCAAAAAAATAAATAATCAATTGTACAAAAGATTATTAAGTGGAAAAGAGATGATTCCATTCTTCATTTTTTCCATAAACAATGTACATAAGACGTAATGAAATTACTTGGATAGATATGAATATCAACAACAATAGAACACCAAGAACACCAAAATGTAGAGAAATTATCACAATATGCAAGTAGAATAACTTAGCCACTTCAAGGGGGCAACCTCCAAACCATTCAATAAGACTCAAGTGCTCAATATGATGATCAACTACTACATTCTAACTCTTATATATATTATTCCTATGTTATGGCCATCACCAAGGATGACCCACTAATGATATTATAACATATATGAAAGAGATACAACATGATAAGAAGATATGATAGCCACAAGTTGGCCATACACATCTAATGTAACATATATGATTAAGGGTGTATCATACCCTTCCTTTGAGCAACATTGTCCCCAATGTTGAGAAGCTTTGGATGTCTTCTTTGTAGGAATGTTGCATCCTCCCATGTGGCATCTTCATTGTCTAGATTCTTCCACTTGATCAGATACTTAGTAATGACCCTTGTCCTCAATTGTTTAGTGTGTGTCTGAAGGATGCATTCCGGTTCCAAGATGATTCTTCCTTCCTCGTTGAGCTCAAGCAACATTGTCTCTGCAGGCCGATACCTTTGTTCAATTACCTTCTTCAAGAAAGAAACATGGAAGACTGGATGTATTCTGGTTGTCTGAGGGAGTTCCAATTTGTATGCTACAATACCAATCTTTTACAACACTTGATAAGGGCCATAATACTTAGGTGAAAGATTTTTATCCTTCTTATGTTGTTTCAAAGACATTTGCTTATATGGTTGTAAACACACAAAAACCCAATCACCAACTTCAAAATGTCTTTCACTGCGATGTTGATCAGCCTGTTGCTTCATGCGGTTTTGTGCCATGGCCAAGTTCTCCTTGAGACTAGAAAGTACCTCTTGTTGGTGGTGAGTGTACTCTTAAATCGCTATAACCTTTGTCTGGCCTCTCAAGGATGAGGTGATGGACAATGGATGGTACCCATATAATGCCAAAAATGAGACATTTTAAATGAAGTATGGAAAGAAGTGTTATACCACCATTCTGCAAGTCGCAATTAGACCCATCTCGCTTGTTTATCTAAGGTAAAGAAACAAAGATATCCTTCCAAGAATTTGTTTACCACCTCATTTTTGCCATCAGATTGGGGATGATAAGAAGAGATGCAAGCTACCTGAGTATCCAAACATGAAAACAAATCAGTCCATAAATTACTAGTAAATATAGGGTCCCGATCACTTACTATGATATTTGGTGTCCCATATAGCTTTTGAACTATATCCATGAAGGATACTACTATTGTACTTGCAAAAAATGGGTGTGACAAGGCACAAAAATGGGCATATTTGGTGATTCTATCCACCACAACCATGATTACATTTTTACTTCTAATTTAGGCAAACTCTGTGATGAAGTCCATGGAAACCTCTTCCCACCGGTGGATAGGAATAGATAGAGGGTGTAAAAGACCCGAGATTTGATTGTTTCATCCTTATTCTCGCTAACAAACCATGCATTCTCGCCAATTTTTTTGGACATCCCCTTTTAGCCACCCTTCCCGGAAGAAATCTTGTTTGATTTAATAATAAGTCTTCAAAAATCTAGAATGCCCCCTACTAGAAGAAGCATGGAGCTCAGATAGAACCCTATTTTTTAGGGTTGAGTTCTTACATAGGTATAATATATCCTTGTACCATAAAACATCCCCTTTCCATATAATTTTTTTGACATGCTTGGATCTTGTTGGAGATTCTAAATGATATTTTTTGTACTTGGGTCATCTCGCCATTCAAACCTTGCCTCCTCTACCTAATCTTCCTGTAATATAGATATGGCACACAACAATGCCTCAGCTGACTCATCCTTTCGCAAAAGAGAATCAACTACATTCTCCTTCCCTTTCTTATAGATTATCTCAAAATCATACCCCAACATTTTTGAGACCCATTTTTGTTCTTCAAGATGATAAAAATTTCTCTAAGAAGTATTTCAAACTATCATGATCTGTATTTACTTTGAAGTGTCTTCCCATTAGATATGATCCCCATTACTTTACTGCATCAAGTATGGCTAGCATTTCCTTCTCATAAATTTGTTTTTCCAAATTCCTACCTTTGAATTAACGGCTCTCAAAGGTAATGGGATGACCCTCTTGCATGAGTATTTCCCCCATACCATACCTTGAAGCATCACATTCAACAATGAATGTTTTGGAAAAATTTAAAGTAACTAGAACTAGAGTGGTGCACATGGCCTCCTTCAGCTTCTCAAATGCTTTGGTAGCTTCCTCATTCCAATGGAAAGAGTCCTTAAATAAAGTTGTCAATGGTGTTGTTATGCTACCATAATTCCTTACAAATCTATGATAATAACTCTGTAAGCCCAAAAATCCACGGATATTATTTAGGGTTTTGGAACCTTCCACTCAAGCATGGCCTTTATCTTGTTAGGATCCACTTTAACACCTTCATAAGAGACAATGTGACCCAAATATTCAACCTCCTTGACTCCAAAAGAACACTTAGAGGGCTTTGCATAAAGTTGATGTTTTTCAAGAGTCTCCAATACCTTATTTACATGATGCAAGTGTTCCTCCCATGTATTTTTGAATATTAGTGTATCATCAAAAACATGAAAACAAACTTCCGTGGGAATTTCTTAAAGATAAAATTCATCAAACTTTGAAATGTAGAGGGTGCATTTGTGAGACCAAAAGGCATTACTAAGAATTCATAATGGCCTTCATGTGTCTTGAAGGCTATTTTATGAACATCCTCATCCATAATTCTGATATGATGATATCCAGAATGAAGATCAAATTTTGTAAAGTAAAAACACCATATAAATCATCTAGAAAATCATCAATTACAGGAATATGAAACTTATCTTTGACTTGTATACTTATTGAGTTCCCTATAATTAGGACACATGTGTCAATTGCCATATTTTTATGCACCAACACTATTGGAGAAGAATAAGCACTCTGACTATGATGGATAATTCTTACTTCTAACATCTCTTGTACTATCTTCTCAATCTCACTCTTTTACACATATGGGTACCTATAAGGTTTGATGTTGGGTGGTTGGATCCCTGGTACTAGTTAGATGGCATGATCATGGTCTCTTTTTGGAGGCAAACCCTTTGGCATATCTCTAAACACAACTGAGTGCTCATCTATAACTACTTGCATATATGATGGTATAATTACATTTGACTGATGTGATTCCAATGAAAATAGTTGTGCCACAAACCCCTCTGCACCTTTTTTCAGCATTTTTGATTATGTGAGAGCTTACCAACTATGGGGACTTTTCTCTTAATTCTCTTAGTTCAAAATTCCCCCTTCTAATTGAAAACACATGAACAAATCTTGGAACTTCATCTCAATAGTTCCCAAAGTGGTAAGCCATTGAAATCCTAATACAATGTTTGCTCCCCATGGAAATGGCATACATAGGGCTATTTAGCAAATAATCTCCCATGGTGAGTTTAATGTTATGACATTTTCCTGAACAACTAATAATACCCCCATCAACGATCACTACTTGACATTTGAGAGATGGATAAACAAAATAGTTTAAGCACACCACTAACTTATGATAAAAAAATACTTCCCAAGTCAATTAACACTATTACCCTTTATTTTTAAGAATCCAACCACTTTGAGGGTTTGAGGGGTAAAAATACCTGAAATTTCATGACATAAGATTGTTGATTAGGGATCACCTAGATCCTCCTCCGCTTTACAATGACCTCTATCGCTTCATCTTCTTCCTTTTATTCTTATTTGTTAGGTCCTTCAATGTAGAACAATTTCTTTTCAACACATTTATGGCCCGGTCTATATTTTATGTCACAGTTAAAACATAACCCTTTTTCTCTCTTTTCTTCAATTTGTTCAGGTGTTAGTTGAATTGGTCGAGCCAATGATGGTGTCTGTGTGCTATGATCTCTAATGTTAGTGAAATTTTACCTCCTACTAGATAAAAAAATTTCCTCTTCCCTATGTGCCATGATAATAAAATTAGAAACCTTAATTGGATTAAACATACGCACCTCATGCTCAATGTGGTCCTTAAGACCCCTAAGAAATAGGTCATTTAGATTCCCTTCGTAATATTCTCCACACGTAAGGATAGGTTTTGGAATTGATGAACATAATCCTTGACTGATCATGTTTGTCGTATCTTTTCTAATTGGCTGAAGTAATTCTCTGAAACATTATAACTATAGTGCAATTGCATCTCTTCGGTAAAAAATTTAAAATTGACACTAAAACCATTCTTCTACCTTTGAGTACATAACCATCTATACCAAATTAATTGGTCAAGTTCGAGATACAAGGATGTCATTATCACCTTTTGTCTCGATGATATTTGATGTAGATCAAATGAATTATCCACTTGGTTAATCCAAACGAGTGGATCATTTACATAAAACTTACATATTTCCACTTTCGGCATCATGTTACAAGCCTACAAATTATTTATATTTAGATTGGGTAGGCTCGAAGATCCACCCTGGCTAGTTTTTCCATTACTTTGACCTAAAGATCCACCTTGGTTGATATGAGTATGATTCAGTTGTGGACTGATTTAGAAGAAGATAACCCTTGATTTGTACTAATTTATTGTATGAAATCATCCAATCTTTTCTACATCTTCTTTGTTGGCCATCTCAGACTATAGGATTCATAGATCATACTCAAGTTGGCTTACCCTATGGTCCATTGGAGTAAACCCTAGCCCTGAGGAATCCATAGTTACCCCTTCTGAATCCAACTCCTCAACTATTATCTCATCCTTATTTGGAGTTTTACCCGAGTGACGAGATTCTTTTTGCCTCTTGTGGAAGGCCCCGCCATGATGCCCCAAAATAGTAGGATTTAGGGATCAAGGTTGAAATTTAGGGTTTGGGATTTTAATAGGAATTCAGCAAAATATGAAAAAACTTAAAGAAAAACTCAAACTAATTTTTATCTTCTTTCTAAAAATGTAAAGAACTTGGAAAAATTCCACAATTTACAGTCAATAGAGAAAATTTATGAAAAACCCTAAAATTGATATAAATTTTGCAAAACAAGTCAAAATATATTAAAATTTGGAGAGGATCTTACTTGACCGATTTCACAACAACTTTGTAGACACAAAATCACGTACTTGGGTACATTTCTAGGTCCTAAACACATACTAGCATTCATATGATTCCTAAGCAAGAAAACTAGTAATTGATGATTATCTTTGGCCTCTTTTCTTTGTTTTTGGTTTTCCATTTGGTCTTACACACCCTACAGCCCAATCAATATTTTACTTGTTTATATTTTATGGCTCCAGACACTAGCGCCCATCCAGGACAACAACGATTAGGCGCCTGTTCCCTCCGGCGCCCGGCCCTTTTCTATCTTACTCGCTTCTTTTGGGTCTCTTTTATCTTTTGGGCATCTTTTTCACTTATGGGTTGGCCTTCCAATTTATCAATTACAAAATTCAAACAAGGGAATCATATAAATACATAGCTATGTTTTCAAAATAAGGGACTAAACTCTAAGCATTACTACTATCACCTAAGCTTGCATCCAAAAGCCTAAAGCACTTCAAAGCATCCATCTAACATCCATTCAAGGGACAAGGGACTATATTTTCTACATACACTACATAGGAAAGGGGAAGTTCATTCTATTCCATTCACACATGTTATACATTGCTACATTTTATATCTAGCCTGCTATCAAGTGTAACTTGCACTAGGGCATCCTTAGGCACAATCCTCACACACACTCACAAGAACTACATGGATTATGAGATGTAGTGCAACACTCGATCGTAAGTTCACTCTGTCAGGGTGACCTCTGGGGTCATTCCGACTCCCCATATTGCATCTTTCTTTTTTAGATTTGATACGGTTTTGTGGGTTTTACAGGTGAACATATCTCTTGCAGAAAGTTACGGTATCTTCGATGACCAAGGTGAGATAAATGGGTGATCAACAGGGGACCATTTCATGCGACACTTGTGCGACACAATCAAAATGAGGGTCTAACCATTTTCACATCCACGGGTGTCCAGGTGCCCCCGACCTAGTCCAAGCACCCATTTCCAACTTGATCTGTGAGTTACATAATTTATCTTGATCATTGACGACATTGTTCACCTCATGTTCAATAGATTTCCCGATCTATAATTATCCCGATCAAGCATAAATCGCTTAAGTCATCTTTTTATATCTCGTGCTTAGGGTTTTATACTTTACTTGTTTATTGCTTGTGTCATATTATATCTATTAGTTGTATATCATTGTTACATTCAGTTATTCTATAATTAGTGTTTTAAAAAATATATATTTTTGTTAAATCACAACCCAAAAACAATTGCAAAAAAAATTCGCTACCGATTTAGAGATATAACTAAGTCTTCATAATTAGGGTTTTGACGTAGTTCTGACCGAGATCAATTTGTAATACCACTTGTAATGAAAATACTTGGATATCAACAAAAATAGAACACTAAGAACACCAAAATGTAGATGAATTGTCACAATATGCATGTAAAATAACTTAGAAACTTCGAGGGAGAAACCTCTAAACTATTCAATAAGACTCAAGTGCTCAATATGATGATCAACTACTATATTCTAACACACACACACACACACACACACACACACACACACACACACACACACACACACACACACACACATATTATTCCTATGTTATAGCCATCATCAAGCTCAACTCACTAATGATATTATAACATATATGAAAGAGATACAACATGATAAGAAGATATGAAGCTTGGATGGGGCTAAGAATCATCTCTTATCATCTACATGTCTAAATAAAGCACAAGGGTGACTTGTAATTCAAGTTCATGTTCAAGTACACAAATATAAAATAAAATAAAATCCTAAAAATAACCCAAAAATATTAAAATATAGTTTTCATCCATTAGATGATTGATTTTGAACAAGAAACATGATAATTCCCTTAAATAGTGATAATGGCAAAGAGCAACATGATACTCTTCAAAATATATTATTTAAGAAAAAAGAGCTCAACTGGATTTTTGGATCAAAAGTTATGGCCTTCACAAGATATGCCCCTACATCATTCTCATCTCATTTGAAATAACTTTGTTGTTGCAAGTTATTTTAATTAAAATTATATCATTAATCTTTGTCGACCTTCTTCAATTCCCATTCTAAAATCAAAGTGTTCTCTTCTTAATGTAATCCTTCCCGCTGTACTAAATACTTGTAATTGCCTTATATGGCATTCATTGCCTTATTTTCTAAAAGATAATATATGTTCACTTTACTTACTTCCTATAATCCATTTCTTTTGTTATTTTTGATCACTACCCTCTCCATGAAATGCATATAAATATAAAGCACTAAGTATTACATAAATATCAAAATTATAGGGTAAATTTACCTCATAAGAATTGTAATTTATCTTGTTCATAACCTTGCACATAGTAATCTTCTTGTAATTCAACTTGATGTATGTTCCTTAGGAAATCTTTCTTTCCTTATATAGACAATCATGAAATATCCTTCCTGAAATACCTTTAGCCTTCTTGTTACATTTTTTTCCTTATACTTTCCATACTTTCTCTTAGCTTCTTTCTTACTTGATATTGCACATGTATTATGTTCTTTACAAATGCTTCTACATCATCACTCACCCATTCTACAATAAGTAATTTCACTAAGTTCCTAGCACCTATATAATTTATGTTATAAACAATATGAAAGGGTGACTTTCTTGTTAACCTATTCACAAAATTGTTATATACAAAATCAACATGTGGTAAAATGCCAAGTCCCATAATTGGGCTTCTTTCCAACAAGTCTCAAATTTTCCAAACTCATATTTACCACCTATGTCTTTCCATTTGTTTATGAATGGTATGTATTGATTAAATTATAATTTAGTTCCCATATTCTTTTATAAACCCTATGAAAATGACTTAGAAATTTTGTAATCATGTTTGAAGTAAATATTTTTGAAACATCATGTAATTTAACAATGTCTTTAAAAACATATCAGCTACTCTAGTGGCATACTTAATTTTCTTGCATGTAACAAAATGAACCATCTTTAAAAAAATGTCTATAACAACAAAAATGGATCATTACCTCATTGGTGTTTGGTAGCCCCAATACAAAATCCATACTCAAATTCATCTATGGTCCATTTAGAAATGAAAATGACATATAAAACCTTGTGATTTATGCGTGACCTTTATCCACTTGACATATCTTGCACCTTGACACATACTTTTGTTATAGGGTGACTACAAGAAGTTAAGGGGTCAAATGATAAAAACTCAAAAATAAAATTTAAAAAGGTGACATGTTATTAGATCAAATATTGTATACGGATAAACTATTAAACAAGGAAAATTTCGTGGAAAATGAAATAAAAAGGCAAGTAGGTGGGTCAAAAAGTAAATCTCCAACGGATAAGTACTTTAACTTGGTGGATCAACTCACAAACGACCAAAAAAATAGACACATTAGATGAGAAAAATACATAAGAAGGGGGAAAATGACAAAGCATAAACATTGTATCAATTGAACAATGAAAGCATAATGAAAGAGCATGTTGGCCACATCCAAATCAAGTGAAAATCACACGGTACAAGAAGGAAGGTCATATGCCTTCACTCATCCAATAGACCCCAAATTTCATGGCATGATGGAAGAGTAGGGGATTGATTTCTTGACACTACGTGATGTAGAGAAAAAATGCATAGACATTAATGCAATGTTCTAATAGATAAAGTGGATCAATCTGCACCACTATGAGTTGCGAGTTAAGGATGAAAAATTCTAGGGAGAAAAAGACCCGTAGTTAACACCGAGGCATCGGGAGGATAGGCTGGTAGTAAAAGATCCACTATGGGAAGAACCGACATAGAGAGACTAGAAAAATTACCATATCTTGGAGATCACCCAAACAAATCCAGGACAATAATGAGCTGATAAAAGAATGATGCAATCTAGTTTATCACATAAGATGTATTTCCTATCAACACCACCACACAGTAGCTCGAGCCATTGGGTTTCCTAATAGGGGCACATTCATGTTGGTATACAAAATAAATAGACCTCGTGTTCAAGAAACCACAAGGGATGCATATGGATCACTTTGTAAAGGAAGGGGATCCCATTGGGAGGATTATAATCTTGGTCAAATTGGTGTTAGACTAGATATTTTGAAAAGCATCCTGGGGAGTAAGTAAGCATCACTTGGCACAAGGGATATTCTCGACTCGCATGTGGGAACAAGATGAAGATTTTAATTGGTTGGAATTCTTGGCCCAAGAAGTAAACATAAATGTGCAAAGCAGATTGTTGAATCATGCGGGGAGAATATTCATGTACCGATTCTTAGTGATCCTATTATGTTTAGGCATTGGAGAGAACCAAAGGGTATAATTAAATTTGATTATGTATATTACCCACATGAGATATTTTTGTAATACATCCCAATAAATCCATATAAATTTTTTTATGATAATAAAAAGATGGGACTATGGTTGACAAAAAGTAGGGAAAAATCGAGCTTAAACCCAAGGATTCTCGACGAGGTGGTGCACACTTATACAATGCCATAAGGAAAGTTGACACTATTACATTATGGGATCACACTTTTCTTAGAAAGTGATAAAAGAAAACATCCTATAAAATCTTCATTCTTCATTAACATGGATATAACTAAGGCATATTTGAGAAGACAACATGGGATGATTCCTACTCACAATTAATCATTGCACATTAAAAGGCTAACACAATCGATAAAATAAGGACCGAATTCCACACTAGTTGTGGAGGTAATAACGAGGTAGAACCCACAACACAAGGGGAAGGTCCAAGAAAAAACCAAAAAGGAAAAAATGAAAAAGAAAAGAGCATTGCATAGTTTGAGCAAGTTGGCCCCCAAATTGAAAAAATCCTAAAATCCCAAGTTGGTTTGTAAACCTTGATTTTGGAAATTTGTAGGGAAAGACGAGCAAACTACGCACTATTACACTAGAATATATGGGCATACAAATTTACCTACTTGAGGAACAAGAATGGTATATATGGAAGGCCACAAAGAGAGTGTAAGCATAGACCCATAAGCTTAAAGACGAAGAAATTATCCAAGTACCATTTATGTCTCACACTATGATGATGAAATTTGAAAGAGAGAATGTAACACAGGATCGGTCGACACTTAACATTACAAATGACCTAAAAGAAAAAGGGGTTGATATTAAAGCATATCCACATTTACAAATAGTATACCTTACTCGACATTGAGGAAGACATACTAGTAACCATGGATAAACAAAGAAGATCGATAGATCCGAAAGCTTAGAGAAAAGAAGCAAGTCCATTCCATATTTTGCACAGGGAACAACTAGAAGAATACTTGAAGCTTACGGGATGGGAGTTGACAAAAGAAGAAGGGTGTCCTTGATGGTAGAAGTACACAATTCATGAACTGGAAATGATCCCAATAGGAAAGAAGGTTGCACAGGAAAAGGGGACTAGGTGCAAAATAGAGAAAATATCGATTCCACATATAGAGTAAAGAAAACAATACCCAATAATATGATACAACAAAATACAATCATGCCTTCTCTCCTCCATCACCATTGGTAAAATCGATCCCTCCAAAAATTGGAGAGGTTGAAAAAATTAGTGTGGAATTTAAGCATATAAAACCGACGCCGCAATGCCTAGTGCAAAAATACCTATGGTGCAAAAAAACAAAACCACACAATCTGTTTGAAGAAGATAAGAAGAAAAAAGAGGAACATTTGAAAATCTAGGAGAATGCGCAAAATCGGGAACAAAAAAGTACAAACACGAGGAAGCTTCAAAGGAAGCTATCAAGATGGAAAAGGAAGATAAGTACATTGCGAAAGAAAGAGGAAGATGAACACGTGTAAAGTAGAATAAGAGGAATATGACAAGAAAGTTGATGCAAAAAGAATGATGATACCGGATGAGTATGAGTGAATGAGCAAAGAAGAGGAGGAAAACTATGAAAGATGCCTCCTATGAAAGAAAATAATTACACAAGGTGAAGCTCGGACAATAACAAAAATAAGAGCAAGAAGGGAGAAACATAATAGTAAAAGAGGTAAGAGGAAAGGAGAGAGGAAAAAAAGAGAAGAAAAAGGTGCATATAGTGAAAGAGGAATGAGATAAGAAATCCACAAAGGAGAAAAGTACCAATAAAGCTAAGGAATAAGTAGAGGAGCAGGATTAGATCATGAAGGAATAAGAAATCATGTAAGAAAAGGTCGAGGAGGAACAATGAAGATAGAAATTAAAAATTTCCTAGGAAAAGATAGTGCTTAAACATTAGTCACTCCTCGGTGGAAACAATCGGTGTGGAAAGTGAGCAAAATCTGAAGGATAACACCGTAAAAGTAGGAAGCTCTATCTCGAGTGTTTACAATAGAATAAGTTACAACAAGGAATACCCAAACATTCCTCTGGGAATGCAGAAAACCGTGCAAACTGTTAGAAATAATCTAACACTTAATTCACCATATGTGGATTAATGTGTAATTATAATAAAGTAATTATTTAATTACTTTATTTAGTTTAGTTGTTAGTGTGTTGTTATCATCCCTTAGATTGTGGAGGATGTTCTTTAGTTAGAATATTGTTCTCGGATGATTTCCTGTAGAAGCTTTTTAGGGGCAATATGCTATTTCTGCATATTTGCTTTGTTTAGGAGATTTGTTCCATGTATTGTGGAAGAGATAGAAGCTATCCAATATCTATAAATATTGCAGCTCTCTCTTTTGGTTGTAATGCTTCATTTTATATTAATAAAATCACAGCAAGCTCCACCTTGTTTTTGCAATTTAATCTAGTTTACAGATTTCATTTGGTATCAGAGCAGGGGAGTTAAGGCTGTAGATAATTGCTGAGGAAGTGTTAGAAGTTTTGAGGAAGGAGGACTAGAAGCCTGAGCCAGGAGGAGCCATAGATGCCCCCAGCCTCTTCAAAGCCCCTGCCCTACTCCACACGCCAGAAGCAGCAAAAGCAACAACAATAGAAACACCTCCAAGATTGGTAACAAAGTGATTGTATCAAAAAAATTTTAATACTGTTCATTGCATATGAACTATATACAATTGTTTTTTTCTTTCTCTCTAATTCAGAGATCCCGTTTAGTGTGATTTAATTTAGTGGACCCCCAATTTTGGAGGCACCACCATTCGGGTTTGGTGTGTAGGTTTCATTTTTAATAAAAAAAGAAACATCCACCACGCTTCCATATGTGGATCATAGTGTGTACTGATTTGAGGGGGGGATTTGTTTTGTGTTTGATTCTCTATCTCTTTTCTTTCCTGCACAAATGGCTAACAATGCGCCCAAATTCTTTTTGCCCGATTCACAACTCCTACGAGGAGATAATTATGCTGCATGGAAAATGAAAATTAAAACTCAACTTGAATTTGAGGACATAATTGGTGTAGTTGATGGCTCGATAACAAGACCAGAAAATGATATTGCTCAACAACGTGTGTTTGATCATGCTAATCAAAAGGAAAAACTTATAATTTTGTTTGGTGTAACTAATGTCATATCCGACCTCATATTCGTTAAGCGACAATTGTAAAAGAAGCATGGGATAAACTAGCAACTGTATATGAAGCTAAGAACAAAAATGCTATTTTGCAATTACAAACACAACTCCATTGTCTCAAAATGAATTCTAATGAGTCTATTGAAGGTTTTCTAAAGCATGTTGCTATATTGAGATCATCTCTCCAAGATTTGGAAGTAGAGGTCACTAATGAATCTCTTGTCCCTATTGTATTGAGAGCTTTACCAGCCTCATACAAAATATTTGTCACAACTCTCAACATTATGGGTCCAACTACAAGTTTTGAAGAGTTAGTGAACATGTTACAACAGGAAGAGTCCATGAACAAACCTGTAGAAGATGAGGAACAAGCCCTCTCTTCATTCCATAAGGGAAAGAAACAGATTCATACAACTGGTAAGCAACACAAGCAACATTCTCAACAGAATAATCAAGGGAACACTCAACAAAAGTAGTGTCAGATTTGTGGTAGAAAAGGACATGACTTAAAAGATTGTTGGTATAACACATTTCAGAAGGGTTCATCTAGTGGAAAGAAGCCAAATTTTCAACAATCTAGTCAGGGTTATCAAAACAAACAACAAGGACAAAGGAAAAGTAACTGGAAAAAGAAAACACCACAGCACGACAACATTGCTTTGAAGAAGAAGATAACTCACCAGATGAGGACTTCCTATTTGCTGCACAATCAACTCAAGAAATCAATTCACCACAGGAAATTTGGTATGTTGACTCAGGAGCAACAAGACATATGACCGGGAGAAATGATTGGTTCTTAGAGTTAAAGAATACACCTAACAAAGACTCTGTTTCGTTGGGTGATGATTCATCATACAAAGTACAAGGAATTGGAAACATCTCCTTACCTCTTGGATCAAGAAAGTGCACAATAAGAGATGTTCTATATGTTCCTGGATTGACAAAGAATTTACTTTCAGTAAGTCAGCTTTTGGAGCACAACTTAAAAGTGGATTTTGATTGTACAAATGGAAAGAAGATGTGTTTAATCAAAGATAAGTCTAAAAACTCCAACATTGTTGCATGAGCTTCTAGTGTAGGTCGTATGTTTCAGTTGGATTTTGTTCAAACCAAAAATCAGGCCCTTGTAGCTAAGGATACATCATCGGCACAATTGTGGCATCGAAGATTTGGCCATGTAAGTTTTGGCTATCTTGAAACACTTCAAAAAAATAATATGGTAAGAGGACTGCCAAATTTCAAGAAAAATACAGACAAGTGCACAAATTGTTTGGCAGGAAAACAACATAGAGCTTCTTTTCAGAAAAGCAGTACATTCAGGGCCCGTGGTAAACTTGATCTGGTGCATACCGATCTATGTGGACCTATGAGACCTAGTCATTTAGGGTTTCAATATTTTATGCTCTTTGTTGATGATTACTCACGAAAAATGTGGGTATACTACATTCGCACCAAAGACCAAGCCTTTGAAACTTTCAAGAAATTCAAAGTAGCTTGTGAAAATGCAACTGGTAAGAAAATAAAAACACTCCGCTCAGATCGAGGGGGTGAATACACCAGTAATGAGTTCAAAGCTTTTTTGGAAACACATGGAATTCATCAAAAAATGGCACCTCCATATACACCACAACAAAATGGTGTAGTTGAGAGAAGAAATAGAACTATAATGGATATGGTAAGGTGTATGATCGATGATTCAGGCTTGAGTAAAACATATTGGGTAGAAGCAGTAAAAACAATAGTTTATCTGCTGAATAGAGTTCCCACTTCCACACTTGATGGAATAACACCATAGGAAGCTTGGTCAGGGAACAAACCATCTATAAAACACCTTAGAGTTTTTGGATGCAAGGCAAGTATGCACATTCCTAAGAAAAAGAGAACTAAACTTGATATGAAATCAGAACAACTTATATTCTTGGGATACAGTGATGAAGCCTTGGGATACAGGTTAATGGATCCAAAAACAAGAAAAATTTTCACAAGTAGAGATGTTGAGTTTTTTGAAAATAAAGAAGCAAATGCTCCTTCCATAAACTCACAAAACAATCCTACTAAGAAAATAGAAGATGTTCTTGATGAAGATAACGATGATGAGGATAATTCAACTCCTCCATCTACAGGAACAGCTAAACATATGCCTAAGTGGTATACTAATCTAATTCGAGATGCTAAGTTGGATAGTGATCCTAACACATCCACTTCAGGACCTAGAACTCGTAGTATGACTCAAAATGAGGTAAACTTAGCCTTAATGAGTACAATAATTGAATCAAGTGAGCCCACTACAGTTCAAGATGCCCAACAGTCAAAACCTTGGTCAGATGCTATGAATTTAGAATTCAACTCTTTGATTAAGAATAATACATGGAAACTTACAGATCTTCCACCAGGGAAGAAGGCAATAGGTTGCAAATGGATATTTAAAACAAAGTACAAATCAAATGGAAGCATTGATAAATACAAGGCAAGATTGGTAGCTAAGGGTTATGCACAAAAATAAGGCATTGATTATGAAGAAACATTCGCACCAACAACTAAGATCAAAACAATCAGGATGATATTTGCTCTAGCTACACAATTTGGTTGGAAAGTTCATCAAATGGATGTAAAAAGTGCATTTCTCAATGGGGATTTACAGGAAGAAGTCTACATGACTCAACTAGAAGGTTTTGTCATACCAGGTAAAGAAGGAAAGGTATGCGAATCATAAAGTCACCAGACGGTCTCAAACAGGATCCCGGGGAGTGGTACATAAAGATTGATGAGCATCTCATCAAACATGGATTCGAAAGAAGTCCATCTGATCCTAATCTCTATCTCAAAAATCAAGGGGGGGAGATAGTGATCATAGTAGTATATGTTGATGATCTAGTCATCACTTTGGAAGTTTGGTGAAGATGATTGAAACAACTAAGGAAGATCTAAATCAATCATTTGACGTGATAGATCTTGGGATTCTTCATCATTGTCTTGGACTTGAAGTATGGCAAAAGGAAAATCACATCTTTGTTACTTAATTAAAATATGCCAAGACAATGCTCGAGAAATTCGAATGATGGATAGTATACCAATGGCTACACCTATGGAGACGTGGGCTTCAATTGTCTCACACGCAGATCCTTGAGATATAAGTAAATGTTACTCTTTATCGACAGTTGATTGGGAGTCTCATTTACTTAACTTATCAGAGGCCGATATCGGCTATGCGATCGGTTATCTTTCTTGATTTATGCAAGAACCAAGGGTTTGTCACTGGAAAGCAGCAAAGAGGGTATTGAGATACATCAAAGGAACCATGGACTTTGGCCTAGAATATAAGAAGAATGATAACTTCTTCTTGACAGGATATACAGATTTAGATCATACAGGGAACGTTGATGATAGGAAGTCCACTTCAGGATTTGTGTTCTTTTTGGGATCTGGACCTATTTCATGGGGGAGCAAGAAACAAAATTGTGTTTCAAGGTCTTCCACAGAAGTAGAATATCGCGCAGCAAGAGGAGCTGTCTGTGAAGCGATTTGGCTCAGATAGATACTTGAAGGATTGGGAATTCCACAGGATCATCCAACAATCCTGCATGTAGACAATTAAGGAGTAATAAAACTTGCTCGGAATCCAGTTTTTTATGAACGCACCAAACACATTGAGGTATAAGTACATTTCATTCGTGAACAAGTTCAGAACAACATTCAGCGTTAGCATTTCCCGACAGAACAACAACATGCAGATATCTTCACAAAATCTCTTGCACATCCTAAATTTGAGGCATTCAGAGTATTTCTCTCATGTTCACTTCAGAATATGATGAATTAAGGGGGGGAATGTTAGAAATAATCTAACACTTAATTCACCATATGTGGATTAATGTGTAATTATAATAAAGTAATTATTTAATTACTTTATTTAGTTTAGTTGTTAGTGTGTTGTTATCATCCCTTAGATTGTGGAGGATGTTCTTTAGTTAGAATATTGTTCTCGAATGATTTCCTGTAGAAGATTTTTAGGGGCAATATGCTATTTCTGCATATTTGCTTTGTTTAGGAGATTTGTTCCATGTATTGTGGAAGAGATAGAAGCTGTCCAATATCTATAAATATTGCAGCTCTCTCTTTTGGTTGTAATGCTTCATTTTATATTAATAAAATCACAGCAAGCTCCGCCTTGTTTTTACAATTTAATCTGGTTTTCAGATTTCACAAAAATAACATAAGTTTGTCCTTCCCTCCTCCCATGTATGTACAATAACTCCGTAGAAACTTAGACAAGTGCACAAGTGTCAACCTTGCAAGCCATTGTTAGGTATGTGAGGTATATATTTAGAAGTCATCATTGCAGACACAAATTGATGGAGTTATCACATTGCAGGAAAACATCGATACAACAACAATACAACCGACCCAACAAAAGGAAACATTAGACTAGAAATTACATAACCTCAAAACTCAAATTGAAGATAATTATTCTAGACTTGTTACGAAGCCATAATCGACCAAGTCATGAGTGATAAAATTCAACTAAACAATTTGATTCATAAACTTGTGGAAAATTGGAAAGAGCAAGATACTTGTGAGGAAGGTGAAGACAAAAGTGCTCTAGACCAAGAACAAAGTGAAATATGTAATTATTATATTACGTGAATGCATCAACCTTTTCCAACAAGCTAGAACACAAACTAAGAAAATCACATTTGAGCTATTGGATTGGAATGCACAACTACATGATATAATGAGTGATAGTCATGGTGACATCAACCTTGCCAAGTAATGTAGCCAAACTATAACACACACTCAATATACTGCAAATATCTTGAACTCAAAGAAAATAAATATTCTTCTTCATTATTGAATCATGAATTACAATGCTTCATAAATAAGAAAACAACTCCCAACTCAATTTTCCAAGAAAAATCTAACTAAATTTGACTAAATCTATTTTAGGTGGTGAAATTTACTATTTTTAGCAGTTTAGTAGAACCTACTATTCTTAGTAAGTTTGCATGCTTATTTGTATGGGCATGAAAATTGCCACACATATTCTACATGCCTAAATTAGAGGAATTGCAAAATTTCTAACCTACTATGCATTCAAGAGACTAAAATAACTAATGCCCTAAAATAGGAAAAAAACCAAACTACAACTTGAATCCTATTTATCGGCCCCCAGTATTGCAGATTTCAGCCCAAAATGTGCTAAAAATGGCTCCAATCCAAGACGTCACGTCGAGTTGACCGTGCGTTAAGCCTCGTCAAAACAAGTGGTTTAAAAAAATAGACTCAAACAGACACCTGGATCAAAAGATATGACCATTTCAAGTTTTTGCTAAAAATAGTGCATCACCAAGACAATAAAAGTACATATGGTAGTCAAGATGGATGATCAAGAGGTATAAAAAACAATGCAAGCATGACTCTAGGCTCAAGATAATGTCAGCAAAAAAAACCTGCAAGAGTGGGAGTGTTACACATCACATAGTACTTTTACTAAGGTACAAACACAACGAATGAGGGATTATATAGAGGGGTTAATATAGGGAATAAAAATTTCATATCTCTTGAAGACCCAATCATAGAGATTACAAAATTTGATGCTTTGTTTGAAGCCAAGAACTCATTGGCCCAATTACAAATATTCTTTGGCAAAGTGGATGAGACTCATAAATTGGAATTTCTAAAAATAATACTTGGAATTGTTCCTACCAACTATAATGAACATGAAGAATAACCCACAATACATCATCTCATATCATGCTTTGAAATATCCAAGCAACAAAAGCACTATTTCCTTCGTTTTCTCCTCTATTAACACACATGCAACTAGCTCCATCTAAACAACTAGAACAACAAAAATAGGCTCACACAAGACACAATTTTGTGGCAAGTAAATTTTGAAATGTCGATTATAATTTTTTTGAATAAGATATTTGTAAGTAAGCCCACATATATTGAAAATATGAAATGGAAATTTATGAGATATTTTCTATAGATTGAAAATTTGAAATGGTGGTTTGTTGGAAAGACTACTGAAATATCCCTTGTGGGATACCCCTTACAAAATGCAAAAATATCGAAAAATTGCAGCCAAATAAAATACCGATCTTTGTAGATTTTTACGATTAGGGCAACAAACACTAAAAATTAATATCTCCCAAAATATCCACCCAAATTACTTGAAAATTTAAAGAGAGCTTGCTAATAATATAAAGAACATGAGAAAACTAGTTTTGGAATTTTTTAGTTAATAAAATGCTGCCAAAAAATTATAGCCTGCCCTACACAGCGGGAAAACTTCTAAAATTCATAACTCTCCGATTACAAGTGCAAAAGTATGAGATTTTGGAAATAACATTTACAAATATAGGAGATGATATTACAACCATCAGATCTGAATTTGTACCACTGGAAACCCCTCAAATAAAGGCTACATTATTCCAAACAAGTCACCTAGCTTGGAAAGGGGTTGGAAATTGATGAAAATGCCTCCAAAGTGATGCTAAACCCTACCCAAATGGCTGCCATAAATCTAATCTGAAAACCCTTTGATTATCTTCCCCAAATGTCTCCAAAACCCTCAAAACCCTTCCTCTGAAAACTTTGAAAATATCTCTGTAAAACAACCCTGAAAGTAGCTCCAAAATGACAAGCTAGGGTAGATCTCTCACTACCAAAGAATTCCCTGCTAGCTAGGGATGGATCTCTCACCACCGAAGCTAGGGTTTCGTGGGATTTCACTCCACAAGCTATAGATTTGTAAACAATAGTTGCACGTGAAGGAAAATAATTATGTATGCAATAATCATCTTTCCTTTTTCCCCAACTCCTTCTATAATTTCTTCAAGGCAAAAGAACCCTAATAAACCCTAGTTGCATTTCCCTTGGAAGGGCCAATAAAATAAAACTAACTTAAGTTACTTTTCCCCTTTTAAGTCGCCATGGTCCAAAAGTGACCCCAACACAAAATTAGAATATTAAGTGTCATGTGGCCCCTTCCTAATGACAAAACATAATGTCTAGTCCCTCTAAAACACTTTATGCTTATGTCAACGAAGAAATATAACAAAATGGACTAGATATTCATACCCAATAGCTCCTGCATCCATAACCCCTTGGGTATGACCAAGGCTTGGACTCGAATTGGCCCTTAGGCCTTAGGCGTATGGAAGGGGACATTACAATCCTCCCTTCTCGAGAAATGCTTGACCCCAAGCATTATCATGTCATGCTGCAGAAGTGAATACCACAAAGTAAGTTTCTCCACCTCACCCTGCCATCAACCAAAGATCGGTGTAATCCAAAGTAACCAAGAAACCCCATGTAGTCATCATGTCCTCCATGTTGTATCGAGAGCAATTTTGTTCGTGAAGTAGAATGATACCCAAACCGACTCTCCACTAGTACCCACATCGAGATTTCCAATATGTCCAATCCCTGCCACTCTGATGCCATCATCCTGGGGCTCATCACTCTCTCTCCAATCAACTCCTGGGTATGAAAGTCCACTCTGAATCTTACAGAATCCCCTGGATCAACCTATGAAATAACTCTGTATCCACACAAAGTGTGCTAACTCTCCCACATGACCCACATTAGTGTGAGAGTACAAATCCTCATAATGTATCTCAATGTGTCTCGTGGGGAAAAATCCCAAGATTCCAATACATGATCAACCGGCAATGTCAACTGTACATAGTTCACCTTCTGTGATGAGTGATAACCTACTGAATAACTAGGTAACTAAGTCAACTACATCCCTTCACTGATTAGCACATGGGTGAAATACCCACCGTTACTGGAAGGTGTAAAATACATAGGAGTGCTATCCCATGTCGACTCAGAACATGATGAACCTGTAAGCTCTGATTTGTTATAACGACAAACCGTACATCCTTGTATGAAGTTGAGGATATCCTCCCTCAACCCATGCCATCTGAACCTCTCTGATATGAACTGCAGGTATCATCGAAGCTCAAGTTTCCAGATCCACAAAGAACAATGCACATGTCACAATATCTCCATCCTCAACCATGAATTTGACACAAGGTATAATCTTCCCTGATAGAATATCATCTCATCCTCCAATCTGTAGGTGTCATCCTGTATGTGACCATCCAGAATCTCACAAGTGTGTTAGTTCTTGGAGTACTCAACAAGAAAATGAGATCTCCAGTCTACCAAAACCTTAGACAACCAACATAATGATAAACTTAGATGATTTGAACCTGTAACCCCAATCTCTGTAACTGTCTCATGCGCAACACTACTGGTCACATCCACATCCATCATACTCCACATCGATCCACAATAATAAAACCCCTCATCATGCCGGAAAGTCCTCTCCATCCCCTCAGCTGTAACCACCCTAGGTGCTCCTGTAGATAATCCCCTCAAAATCACATTCCTACCCTCGACTTAAACTTCAACTCCATCATTTGAAAGTTAGTCCGAAACTCACCAAGAGAGTGAAGCCATTGCACTCCCAACACTATGTTGGTCACTCCCATACCAACAATGTGGAATTCATCGGTAACTGTATAGTTACCCATCATGATGCTCACTTGGGGAACCCGTCGTGTGCACCTCATAGACTCTCCATTGGCTACAACCATGTTGAAGCCCTCAAAATCCTTTTTCTGTAATCCCCGCCTCTCAACCAATGAGGCATCAATAAAGTTGTGGGTTGCCCCACTATCAATGAGTACCAAAACTTGCTAACCCTACATAAATCCTCTAATCCTAAATGCCTTGTACATCAGAGTACTAGACAATGTGGCTATAATTTCCTGAGGAAAAGTCTCCTCCTCCTTCCCCGCATCAACTTACATCACCCCAAAGAGGGGCAAATGTAGACACCTAAAATATGCTTACACTTAACATTTCATCCAATGCAACTGATTAACGACACTTCGTTAATTCCTTATTCTTCGCTCCATTATCGATGCCCATTCACGACACTCTTTCAATCGTATTCCTCCTATAATTAGATTATTTGGATAATAGCTCTCTTATTAGCTAAAAATTCCTCCTTCGACCATTCAAAACCTCCCTAGTTCTCTCTAGACCACTTTTATTGGCTTCGTAGGCTATTAATAAATCACAATTGGTTATCCAAACCACTCCCAACTCTCAATGAGTCTCTAATCACTTGATAATCAAGTTTAACTAGCCTAAACCCTAGTTAACTAGCCTAAACCAAGCTTAACTAAGCCTAAAGCATGTTTATCCTAATCTAATCCTAAAGTGATTTTTGAGATTTAGTCCCACATGCACCCAAATTCCAAATTCTTCCAAACCAAAAACTATAAATACAAGGCTAAGCCTACCCATTCAAACACACAACTTTACATAAGCTAAAGCCAAAACAAGCCTAAGAAAGCTTAAGAGCTCATTTGCATTAGCCAAGCTAATAAGGCATTTGATCTTGGGTCATCCACCATTAAAATAGCTTCATCTTGCACCCATGATAGGTTAGTAATGAAATAGCTAAACTTGGCCATGTAGCCATTTAGTGAGATTCATTCACCCTCATGGAGTAAACAACAAAACTAATTGCTTAAGTCTTTAGTAGGCATATTTTATTAAGCTTTCAAGAATAGAGGTTAATTCTATTTGTTAGATTTCTTGCTTATTTCAAGTTTTAATACATGCAAATAGGATTCCTTGCTCATTTCTTATCATATGGTCCATTGAGGGACTTTACACAAAGCTTTGGGGTCTTACTTCATTTCAATAGCTCTTGCAAATACTTTCATTGAACCCATTTGGCACGCCGGTGGGACACTTATGGCCATCCTCCATTAATGGAGGTCTTTTAGGTTTTTCAAAGCCGATTTTCAATTTTTTGGGTCAAATCACTTGTTATTTCCTCATTTCTGTTTCTAAAAACTAGATAAATGACCTTCATTTACATGTATTTTGTGGGTTTGGTTTAAAAATAGGTCACTTTGAATAACAAATAACCCATTTGCTCTTGAAAATTTGAAAATCCATGTTTTTTGCATGTTTTTCACAGGGTGCATGTAGGTGTAAAACAAGGGGCGCATACACGTTAAAACCCGAACATACCTATTAGATCAGGCACGTACCTGTCAAGAGGACTTCATCATTTGCACATTTTCTCTCTATAGAGACATGCATGCGTCTCCATAATCTATGGCGCGTATCCGCCTCTCTGGCCGCGCATGCGTAAATGGTTTGACTGTGTAAAAAATTGATAATTTTTGTTTCGAAGCTTGGAGCATACACGTAAAAAACCTGAGCGTCCATGTCAATATGGGTGTGTCTCTATCATGTTACAAGCGTCTATGTTTTAATGTGTTAGGTTTCATTAATTTTTTACTGTAGGCATACTCATTAAGTAGGGCACGTATCTGTCGGTTGGGAAGCACAGGTGTCAGTATAGGCGCGCAGGTGTTTGCATTAAAAATTGGAAATTTTTATAGTTTGTAAAATATTTTTCTTTGATCCATTACTGCAGGTGTCTAGGACTAACAATTTTTTTTTAAAATGGTGTTTTCCTTAAACATTTCAGTTTGCATAGTTAAAAGTGTTTTGTTCTTGGCTTAGAATTAGCTTTGTAGAAGTGTGTATGCTCTCTCCTCACGTCTTCCAAGGTGATCTTGGAGATCAAAAACACTTATATAAAACTCATATAAATTGTTCAAAAAAACACTTGTTTTATAAAGGTTGAAGTAAAACTTTCATGTGATTTCAGTAGGATTTTTCACGTTGCATATGCTCTTCCTTCACGCCTTTTTGGTGATCTTAGGAATCAAAAGAAAAGTGAAAAACTCTCTTTCTTGACATCAACCTATAAACTGGAAAATTACTAAAAACTTGTTGTCTACAGGACCTAACGATTGTCAGAGAAAGGTGTCAAAAACAAAACACAAAAATTCTAATGCACGTGCTCTTGCAGTTGCCAAACGGTGTGCTACTTAAAACCACATTAACTTAAGCAAGATAAAAAACACACCATATTCAAAACATTGTATTGTAGGTTTTGGAAAAGGGTATGTCCCTATCTGCTCAACTGGAACATAACCCCTTTGGCATAATGCCTTAAGCTACAACAATGGGGGTGGTTCCAGGAACCCTAAAGTAGTCTATCACTGTGTAACCTCGTGGATGAAATAGGAAGTGCCTCGCTTACCCACTTGACTAGTTCTCCTTGTGAGTTAGAGTTAAAAAGTTGTCCGTATCGCGACCCTGACAAGAGTACATGATGGATGCATTTAGTGCCCATTGTACTTGAAGGGGGCAAAGCGAGATACTCCCAAATTAGTCAGTGTGACTTTTTGGGTAAATCGTGCCCGCTCTTAGACGGCTTTGTAACACCTAGTTGAGAGATCTTTTTAAGGAGGCCATTTTGTCTTGAGGCCCACTTTACTAGTCCTTTGTTGTGTTAAGCCATCACGAAGTGACAACTCATCTAGAATCTAAACCTTGTTTATCGAACAAGGCAAAGAACCCTTGTGAGATTGATCTAAGTGCCTTTCATCATGGAAATTGGACGACGTTTCACTTAGCTTATCTTCTTTCTCTCCTTCGGATGAGGCGAAGCTCTGCCCAAGTAACACTTAGTTCATTTCCATATTTTGATCTACACCTTTGCATTCTTGTTGCCCATTTGGGGCAATAGAAGGCATCTTTCGGGAGTGTTGTCATAGATAGTGTTCACCACTTTTTTGTTTGTTTACGCTCATCCATGTTTGTGGCTGAGTTGTTAAACATCTAAAGTGTGTGGATGTGTCCTTATATCTTTGATGGCCACTTGATCTTGATTTCAAGATCATCATCATAGTTCAGATTGATTCATCATTTGATCTCCCTTTGACGTGTTACTTTGTTCGCATTGTCTCGACACAATTAAGATACTTATGTCGTGTTTTTCATAAACGTGATCTAAGTATCCGCATTGTGGTGTTACGTTGCACACATTTTAACACATCCTCAGTATACCTTGACTTGGTTTTACTTCAAACATTGTCCAAAATCTTGAAGAGTGTCACTTACTTTGTTTGTGTCATTTCGATACCACTTTGACACTAATATCTCGCTTCTCCACGAAGCTTGATAGACGTGTCCAATTGGTGTGGTTACATGGCTTACATTTGTAATCCTCATCCTTTAACATTTTGGCCTTGTTGGTTGTTTAACTTGTCATGGTATCCTTTGATTGGGAATCACATCTACCCTTTGTTAATATTTACGCCTTGTTCATTTCGAGCTTGACGTAAATATTGACATTGTGTTGATCATCTTTGCATCGAACTCTCACTTTGCACACATTTTACATAGGGTGTATTTCCTTGTTGATTGGATTTGTGTTTCACACTTGCATGATTGTTCCTTGTGATCATTCATCTAAAAACTTATTGTTCTAGGAAAATCCTTTTTTTTCTTGTTGAGATTGCATCATCACAATGTCTATTTTCCATAGACCTTCTTCAAAAATCACGCACACATCTCCATACTTACCGAATGTTTAGTTGGTTGCCATTATGCTTCCCTAAATTGACATGTCACTTCCTTCACTTTGAAGGAGTTCCATCACACTATCTAGATCTAGACATTTGTGCTTAAAATGATGCCAACAATGATTGACTATCACACGGTTTCTCACACTTACTACAATACGGAACCTAGGTTTAGCAATTCAAATCAAAAGATTCCCATTACAACTAAACCTCATTTGGTTCTTCATGCTAGAGGACCCATTTGGGTACCTGTTCCCCACCTTCAACTCATAGTCGGTGGTATGGTTTGGATGCTTCTGATCCAAATTATTATTCAGTTCCCCCACTCTTCTTCTTCTGATTCAGATCCAAACTACCATTCGAACTCCCACTCTTCTTCTGAAGACTTGGATCCCAACTATTGTTCGGATACCCCTAGATCAAATCTTGAGTCACGATCCTCCCTTAATTTATAGGAACTTTATTCCAAATCACCTCAATGACGTCTTCCTCCTTTGAAGACTCATGTAACTCCACATTCATCGATCGAAGATCTAATTTGGTTCTCGAGTCACGGTCCTTCATTTCTTTGCAGGACCTCCTTCATCAATCATGTTGACGATCTCTTCTTCTCCGAAGAGTTCCACGACTTGGATTCCTTCTAGTCAATCATCTAATTCGACTCCTACGTCACAACTTAACGAATGGCTATGTGATCCTACTTTCCAACCTACATTACGTTGTCTTCTAGAAAAATGACATAGGTCCAAATCCAAATCGTCCATTCATGAGACACTTTCCTCCAATCCTACTTCCTCTCTTGAGTCATCTTCTTCACAATCAATCTTTCCTCCTTATTGGACCCGTTTCTTCTATTAAATCTTCTATGACTAAAGAAAAATAACCTCTACTTGATTGATTTCTCTCAGAATGAAGAAATAATTAGAGTACATGAAGATATCCCTCTAGAGGATTGCAAACAAGGGTTCTTTCTTGAACTCGATACGCTTACATATTGGGGAAAAGAAGTTGATTCCTTTTATCAGAACGTAAAGGAAGAGCGTAAGGTCATGGAACTTGATTCTTCTTACATTCCATCTTCACCTTCTTCTAAGCATGATGAGATGTTGGGGTCTAGCATTGATCCATGGCCTATCTTCTTATTACCAACTCATTCATTATCTATCACCATTCCTTAATCAAAATCTCTCCTTGGGTCATCTTTCTTTGAGCAGCCCATCGGCTTCTTCTATTCTTGGGCCACGTCCTAGTATCCCTTCATCCTCTTCTATCTATGGGATACCTCTGAGTAGTCCCTCCTCGTCTATACTTGGGCCACACCCTAGCAGCCCTTCGTCATATTCTTCTATTCTTGGGCCATGTCCTCGTAGCCCACTTCTTCCATCTTAGGGCCATATCTTGGTAGCCCTTCGTCATCTTCTATTAGTGGCTCACCTCCTCGTAGCCCATCCTCTTCAATTCTTGGACCGTATCCTTTTCATCCATCACATATTTCTTCTATCAATGGTTGTGGCAAGCCCGGTCATTTCTCACATCAGTTCTAAACGTCAACGTTCTCTTTCTTCTCCTTCTCGAGGTTAGAAAAGTCACATGACAAATTATAAGAAACTCAAACAGTTCATTATATGGCTCAAGTCAAAACTTCGAGACCCCTAAAGCTCCTAACAAATCGAACAATATCAAAATTGTAAATCAAGCGCGATTCAAGAATGCACATCAACGTAGCCATCAAGTATGGCAAAAGTACATAAACCTCTCAGTATAGGGAACTCAAGATCCCACATACGAAATCCATGTTTCGGCCAAATCACGGTCATTTGTTGAGTACGAGCTCACGTTGATCATTGATATCAGAGAAAATATTACGCTTGATAAACAAACACACCTAGTCTCCCTTATCAAGAAGTCACAAACATCATTGTTGGATCCTATCACACGAGTGACTTTGTTAGTCCCAATCTCTTAAAACTATCAAAAAGCTAAAAATCAAAACAATTCAAAAATACAAAAACATTGAGAAAACATTAAAAAAATCAAAGGTACAAAGATCAAACATTGCAATCAGGTATTGCGTACACATGGATGTTTCTTTCTTCCCTTTCTTATCATTCTTCTGTAAGTCTTCCTACCATTTTCATCCCTTCGGTGATATTGTGGTTAGCCTTTTTCACACGCATTTTATGACATTTATGTCTATGGTATCTATTTGACTCGGTCTTTTATCACCTTGGTAAATTAAAGAACGACTGACCTCTTAGAGATCCTATCACATTCAACATCTAATAAACTTGTTGCGAAGAAATTTTGGACATATTTGTTGACACTAGCCAATGTCGTCATCACAATCACTTCCACCTCCTTCCATCAAGCCATCAGTGGTTCTTAACCCCTTGTCAAAAAAGAGAGCTGAAATAAGTTTTCAGAAAGTAAAAGAATCAAAATAAATCAAAAAATCAAAAGCTAAAAGTGAAGGCAAAAGCAAATTGATATATAACTCTCTCTTGGGGTATTTCCAATAATCTCTATCAGGGGCTATGGATGCCTAACTGGTAGTAGAGAAATGTTGCGATTAGAATCAAATACATCTCTGTTGGGGCTATGGATGCCTGGTGACGACAAGGAGCAATGTACGGTTATCCTTCCACCATCCAATCACCTATCATCTATCAAAATAAATCATTCCTACACATTGGCTAGGGTGTCTTCACTTGTTGTCTATTAAATCTTCCCTTCAAGAGGTAATTAAATTCCACGTGCACACACTAGATCTCTATGAGTAAGCAAGATTAGTATGTTACCAAGTGTCTTTTTGGACCTTGTTCAAACTCTTACTTTAGTCCATATCTTGTCTCATGATTTGTGCCTTTGGCTAATCACTTCTTCATCACGAGGATTCTAAGCTACATTCATATCATTCACATCGTTCTTCTACTTCGTTTAGAACATCCATGTGTATAAGATTACTTTTTTTGCCATGTTTTCAGACACCTTTGTCCCCTTTCACAAAAATAATCTTCTCCTTCCTTTCTATCATGTGATTTTAGGCCAACTTATGCTAGGGGCATCCTTGCTTCTTCCTAGCACTTCATTGGTTTACATTCATCATGTTGTTGAACCTATCCATAATGGCCTTGGGTCCCGCTTCTACCCGTGAAGAGTTTACTTTTGAATACTCCCACCTAACCAATGGGGAATTTTTGCATCTTCACCTTTCTCGTACGTGCGTGGCCTTATGCTTTGTACATCCCATCTATCTCTAGGGGCATCCACACTTCCTTGTCTTCTTATACATATTTTCAGAAAACTTTCAAAATCAATCAAAAACATTCAAATATGTTAGAAAAATTTAAAAACATTCTAATATGTTTAATTAAACATCAAAAACAATATAAATCATCCTAAAATTTTCGCTCTTGGGTTCTCACCTATTCATGTACGTGACTCACAAATCATCTTGATCTACCTCCATCAACAAAAGCTAGGTGCTTCATCTTCATCATACTATGGGGCACACAACGAGTTGCCTGGTACTATTTCGTAGTGCACATTACTTTTTCATTAGACTGAAGTGTCCTCCATTATTCCCCTTGCATGTATCATTGCTTGGGGAACCATCTTCAACCCTTTTCGTTAACTCACACAGGTCGAAATTGAAGCTTGATAACAAAAACATTGCATCTTGTTTCTTTGTTAGGTTTGGCTTGTTTACTTTCTCGTATTGCATTGCATTATGTATGTTGCATGGAGTTAGGCATCTTTTACTTTCTCGTATTGCATTGAATTTTGTATGTTGCATGGAGTTGGTGTTTTTAGCAATGGACATTTGTTCGTATATGGCTTTTCATGTCATACTACACTTTTTTTCATTCTTTTTAATAAGGACCGATGATGAATATCCTTAGCAATATGATGAAAAATAAAGTTGTTTAAAAGGCATTGGATGGATGTTAGCTCATTCCCCTTCCTCATACTCATTTTTCTTCTATATCCCCTTTCTTTTCTTCTTCTTCACACTATTCTTTCTTCTGTTCTCTTCTCTGTCATCTTTTTATCATCAATCAAGTTCTTCTATCACCCCATCGAAAATCGAGGGGGATCCTCCATTCTACTCATTTTTCTTCTATCCCTTCAAAATTTTCTACTTGTTTATGCTTGTCTACTTTCTTTGAAGTGACATCGCTTACATCACCCCAAAGAGGGGCAAATGTAGACACCTAAAATATGCTTACACTTAGCATTTCATCCAATCCATTCAATTGACGACACTTCGTTAATTCCCTATTCTTCACTCCATTCTTAGATGCCCATTCATGACACTCTTTCAGTCGTATTCCTCCTATAATTAGATTATTTGGCTAATATCTCTCTTATTAGCTAAACATTCCTCCTTTCAACCATTCAAAACCTCCCTAGTTCTCTCTAGACCACTTCTATTGGCTTCATAGGCTATCTATCAATCACAATTGGTTATCCAGACCCCTCCCAACTCTCAATGAGTCTCTAATCACTTGATAATCAAGTTTAACTAGCCTAAACCCTAGTTAACTAGCCTAAACCAAGCTTAACTAAGCCTAAAGCATGTTTATCCTAATCTAATCCTAAAGTGCTTTTTGAGATTTAGTCCCACATGCACCCAAATTCCAAATTATTCCAAACCAAAAACTATAAATACAAGGCTAAGCCTACCCATTCAAACACACAACTTTACATAAGCTAAAGCCAAAACAAGCCTAAGAAAGCTTAAGAGCTCATTTGCATTAGCCAAGCTAATAAGGCATTTGATCTTGGGTCATCCACCATTAAAATAGTTTCATCTTACACCCATGCTAGGTTGGTAATGAAATAGCTAAACTTGGCCATGTAGCCATTTAGTGAGATTCATTTACCCTCATGCGATAAATAACAAAACTGACTGCTCAAGTCTTTAGTAGGCATATTTTATTAAGCTTTCAAGAATAGAGGTTAATGCTACTTGTTATATTTCTTGCTTATTTTAAGTTTTAATACATGCAAATAGGATTCCTTGCTCATTTCTTATCATATGGTCCATTGAGAGACTTTACACAAAGATTTGGGATCTTACTCCATTTCAACAACTCTTGCAAAACCTTTCATTGAACACATCAACACTATCCAATGCAACCCCATCTCCATCATCCATCTCGCGAGTATCTAACTCCTCACTCTCCTCGAAGACCTCAATGATTGGGTCCTCCCTCTACCTCTGCAGTCATGTCCTAGAACCCAAGGTGTGTGGAAATCGAAACATAGTTTCTTTCACCTCAACTCATCTCTTTCCTCTCGGGAAATGATTAGATTCTTAGCCATCTCCTTCCTTGGTGGAGGCTCCCTCTACTAAAGTTTGTCTAATCCAGATGGAGGTTCCCTTTGCTAAATGCATGGTGGAACCCTCAAATTTGGAGTGGATAACTCCAAGTCTCGAGCTCTCCTAACAACCTCATGCAAAGAAGAAGGCTCAAATGCCTTCACAAACCCAGTGAGAGCATCTGTTAAACCTGCTTTGTGAACAGTGAAATCAACCTCATCTCCGTAACATCAGGTACCATGACTGATAATCTTTAAAAATCTACTATATACCGGTCTAGGGAACTGGTCTATCTCAAATGAGTCAACTCCCTAAAAGACTTTTCAGGTTCCCTCTTATCAAATCTACTCTCTAACCTCTGCATGAACTCTGCATACGTAGTAATGTGTATGTGTCCTTGTGTAATCAATCCATGATGCCACCAATCATGAGCGTCTCCCTCAAGATTTAAGATTACAAACTTAATTACATCTTCCTCACGCATATGATTCAAGTTGAAGTATGTCTTCAACTTCTGAACCCAAGTCTGTGTAGTATACTTCTTAGAACCATCGAAGTGTGGAATGGAAATTTGTCCCAATCTCCTCTGTAACTCTGGTACCTGTATCTGATGATCTCTCTTGGGCCTGTTGCCAATCTTCATTTTGCAATATTCCTGGAATGGCATGTTGTCACGAAATCCCTCACTCAAGGTCTGGTACCTCTCCCAACAAGACTCCTCATCCAAAATATCTACTAGTTGCCGTACCTGTGAAACTTCCGGATCCTTCAAGAAAGAAGGTTCGTGAAACCCCAAAGGCCTGGTAAAAGAATGGGGAGTCCGTCGCCTTGAATGTTCACCCTCACATTTTTGACCATGTTGTCCCATATTGCTATTTTCTCCTCTTTCCGCATGAGCATCAATCTTGTCCTGTGTTAATCTCTCAGTGAGCTGGCTCAAATAGAGATTGGTAGTCTCCTGTTGCTTTACCATGTTGGTGAACAATTGTTTCATCAAATCTACACCTATATCATCACTTTCTCTATCTCCCATCTTTTAATCCTAACAGGATGGAGAAAAAACTGTTCTGATACCAATGAAATATCCCTTGTGGGATACCCCTTAAAAATGCACAAAGTATCGAAAAATTGCAGCCAAATAAAATACTAATTTTTGCAGATTTTTACAGTTAGGGCAGCGAACACTAGAAAATTAATATCTCCCAAAATATCCACCCAAATTACTTGAAAATTTAAAGAGAGATTGCTAATAATATAAAGAACATGAGAAAATTATTTTTGGAATTTTTTAGTTAATAAAATGCCGCCAAAAAAAAATTACAGATGTGCCTAGACAAAGGGGAAAATTTCTTAAATTTATAACTCTCCGATTACAAGTGCAAAAAGTATGAGATTTTGGAAATAACATTTACAAATATAGGAGATGATATTCCAACCACCGATTTGAATTCATACTTTGTTGAAACCCCCAAATAAAGGCTGCAATATTCCAAACAAGTCACCTACCTTGGAAAGGGGTTGGAAATTGATGAAAATGTCTTCAAAGTGATGTTAAACCCTGCCCAAATGGCTGCCATAAATCTGATCTGAAAACCCTTTGATTATCTTCCCCAAATGTCTCAAAACCATCAAAACCCTTCCTTTGAAAACTCTGAAAATATATCTGTAAAACAACCCTGAAAGCAACTCCAAAATGACAAGCTAGGGTAGATCTCTCACTACCGAAGAATGCCCTACTAGCTAGGGATGGATCTCTCACCACTGAAGCTAGGGTTCCTGTGGGATTTCACTCCACAAGCTGTAGGTTTGCAAACAATAGTTGCATGTGAAGGAAAATAATTATGTATGCAATAATCCTCTTTCCTTTCCCCAACTCCTTATATGATTTCTCCAAGGAAAAAGAGCCTCAATAAACCCTAGTCGCATTTCTCTTGGAAGGGCTAATAAAATAAAAGTAACTTAAGTTACTTTTCCCCTTTTAATTCGCCATGGTCCAAAACTGACCCCTAACACAAAATTAGAATATTAAGTGTCATGTGGTCCCTTTCTAATGAAAAAACATAATGTCTAGTCCCTCCAAAACACTTTATGCTTATGTCAAAAAGAAATATAACAAAATGAACTAGATATTCATACCCAATAGCTCCTCGCGTCCATAACCCCTTGGGTATGACCAAGGCCTCGACTCTAATTGGCCCTTAGGCCTTAGGCATAGGGAAGGGGACATTACAACTAGATAAGTGAAAACTGCAAGGGTGGTTAAGTAGTGTGTAAGGGATGAAATCCGGTAAGTGGTGCCCCTATGCCAAGTTAAAATAGAGTATGTTAGTGTAAAACATAATCAACATCATGTAGAGGATGAAACAACATGATAAATCACTTTCTAGATTATGTAAGCATCTTTTGTCTTGGGACGAGATAACTATTCAAGTCCGATAAAGCGTTGAAAGTTTATAGGGGTCAAAAACCTAACTTTGATGTATTTTTACTTGTACATCATTTGATATCTAAAGTATATGTATAGCATAGATAGGAAAAAATAGAGAATACATAACTCTTTTTGAGTATAAGTGGAGAATTCAAAGACTATCTCTTTTTGGGAAATTGAAGAAGAAAAGACTGATAAGTCAATAGTCACCTTGAAAGTATAAAAAAATGTAAGGGAATTGCACACAAGGTTGATCTTCATTCTAATTTTAATTTAGATCTATGTTCTTAATTCAATAATATACATCCAATTTATTATTTCATTTCTCTTTCTCTTGTTTATATGTTCCCTTATAGTCTCTGGTATGTAGTTATTATACATTACGAATGATAAAATATCTTTGAGTAGTTGTACAATGTTTTATAAATAGTAAATGGAATGGTTTGTGTTTCTCTGACTACAACATGTAACATGTCCCGATGAGTGATTCCAAGGACTCTGCTAATAAGTTTGTTATCATACATAATTATATCATCCTTCTTTATAGCTTGCACTTGGGTTATATAATAACTAATCAATAATGCAATGTTCACCAATTATATGATTAATGTTATAATCAACTTCACCCGGAGGTTTTGTTTCCATATCCATGAACAACATTACTAACTACAAACCATCATCCTAGGAATACAAGACAATTATAGACAAATTCATTATACATATCATACCTACTTATATCCAAATCAACTCGATGGGACTAGCTTAGAAAATTTGAAAACACCAAACATTCTCCAAGAAATAATATTAAATTTCATTCCAGGGGAACATCATCATTTACTAGGACCACTTGGTTATGCCAAAATCATACAAGTTATATATTATATCTTGCATCTATGTCTATTAAGGTACACATAATCAGTAGAATATAAGATAAATCAATAAGGTATATTTTCAAGCTTATTATGTTCATCTCCAAAATCATTCCAATCGAAGGGATGATACATTTTATCAAAAAAATTGTTCCATTTCTTACAACCCCATTTTGAGAGCTTTTTTGACACAATAACCACAACTATTATATATTGTTCTAATTTTTTTTTTTTTGAATTTACACCTTTTAACCATTTTATTGGTTATGATCTATTGTTTATTCATCAATCCCCAATATCTTAGCTTCCATATTTTGTATACATGTCTATTAGAATGCTTAGCACTATGACCTTTAAAAAATCCCCATAACTTACACATATCAATTCAATTATTGTCAGGTAGCTTGAAATTTTACTTAATAATGCACATTTAAAAGGGAATAATTATAACATTTCTATAAAGAGAGAAAGAAATGAATATTTAGAGAGGCTAAACTTCCTATGGAATTATTTAAGAGGTCTTAAACCGGTATCATATGTAATTAAAAATTCTATTAATCTAAGGTTTAAAGAAAATAATAATTATATTGAAATAGGATGCACTCTATAGATGTACTTTTTGTCAAGAAAAAAGGGATGTCTTATATGTTGGAGTGTACACAAGAAAAACATACAAACCGATCTCTATCTTCAAACCTCATCTCATCACCACCATCTTACAAGGTAAGCGTGTTCAAAACCATCACAAATATAACTCTTGGGATTTCATATTATTATATTTGAAGAAGAAAAGTGTTACTTGAAAAATGATTATAACATGACATAGATCTTCAACATTTTCAAAGGCAAGGAAAATATATCTTCACGAGGTGAACAAATGAACTAGGAGGAGAATCTCTCATTGGAATTTCTTCTACACCAGTGATACCTAAGTTTCATACAAGACTAATTACTTCATATAGTGCTTGTTTATTTATGTTTATTTATTGTTGGTCTAAGTTAAGATATTATTGGAAAAAGTTTCTTATGTTGTTTGAATTTCAACTCATTTATTTTGTATCTTGTAGGACTTTCAACGTTTTTGAATTTGTATTCTCCATTTTAATATCATTTCTTCTATATCTCCCCATATTATCTATCATTTATCTCACTTCTCTGGTTTGTTTCTCCTTCCTCATTTTTCTTGTGGTCTTGGGAATTGACCACTTCAATAATGTATTGAACTAGTCGTACCATTTCTTACTTTATGTGGAAATAGTCACCAAATTTTGGGTCATTATGTCCCTTGATTTTTACTTCATGGGGTTCATGTTTTTTCTTGTCATATTTCTTATCTGTTGTGTGTCAACTTGCATGGCAATAGGTGTTAAGATTGTGGAGCTGAATTGCTTCACAAAGGAGCTTATTTAAAACTTGTAGGTTTACACATTAACTGGCATCTATTGGTTGAATGAAGTTGGTCACCTAGCATACTAACCAACATCGGTTACATGTACATGATTGTTTATATTTAAGTCACGAGAATTAGATCTAATATTTGTTATAAAGTTGATCTAATGGTTGTAAATGAATGGATAAAGTTCCCTAAGTTTGTATAGGCTTATATAAGCTAGGAAACTAGGGTTAGAGGTAAGTTTTGGGAGAATTGTAAGAAGGAATTCTTGGTGAGAGCTTAGAGAAGCTTGTGAGAGGAAAAGTATTGTACATCATGTAAGGTGTGGAAGATTGTAGATCTTCAATTGTATAACCTCTGGAATAATATATTGGTTGTTTCTTAGTGGACGTAGCCCACACTGGGTGAACCATGTTATATCTTGTGTATTTTCTTCTATTGGTTATTTCCGTGTTTATTGCTTGTATGCTTTAATATGATATATATATGTACAAATGGTTTGGTCTAACCCCAAAACTGGTATCAGAGATTTGTTTGAGGTTTGTGTGTGTTGACAAATTCACTCCATTATTTTATCTTTTATTGATCCGATAGTGGTGGACCAGAAATTTTTGAAGAAGTAATGCAGGCAGGATACCCACGTTTAGTGGGATCATGACATGGATGAGGAGATGAATTCCTTGAAACAGAACCAGACATGGGATTTGGTCAAGTTTCTAGCAAGTAAGAGGATATTGCAGAACAAGCGGGTTTACATAATCAAAGAGGAAGAGGGTGGAAAGAAAAGATACAAAGAAATGGTTTTGGTAAAAGGGTTTGAACAAAAACAAGGTATTGATATTGGTGAGATATTTTCTCCTATTGTTAAAATGACTTCCATCCATACTATTCCAAGTTTAGTTGCATAGAAGGTTTTCATTTAGAACAACTTGATATTAAGTCGACTTTCTTTCATGGTGATTTGGAGGAGGAGATCTATATGAATCGATCGCTTGGTTATGAAGTTAAGGGTAAGGAAAAAATCTATGCATGTTGAAAAAGAGCTGGTATGGGCTCAAAAAGCTCCAAGGAAATGGTATATGAAGTTTGAAAATTTTATGCATGATCATGGTTATATGAGATGTGGATCTAGCCATTGTGTTTATTTCAAGAAGCTTGAAAATGGGAGCTATATTATTTTGTTACTTGTATGTGGATGATATGCTTATTACAGGATCTAGTATGTAAGACATTGGTGAGCTTAAAGAAATGTTAGCTCACACATTTGCAATGAAGGATTTGGGAGTTGCAAAGAAAATCCTTGGCATGCAAATTCTTAGAGACAAGAAGAACAAAAAATTGTATTTGTCTCAGGAGGATTATATCAATAAGGTGTTGAAAATATTTAAAATGCAAGATGCAAAACCTGTAGGTACACCTATGGATGGACACTTTAAATTGAGCAAAGATCAGTGTCCTACATCACATGAGGAGGTCGAGTACATGACATGATTTCCATATGCTTCAACAGTTGTAAGTCTTATGTATGCTATGGTTTGTACCAGACTAAACATTACACAGGAAGTGGGAGTTGTGAGCAGATTTATGGCCAATCCAGGTAAAGAGCATTGGAAAGCAGTCCAATGGATTCTCAGAGTATTTGAGAGGGAAATATGACATGTAGTTATGTTATGGAGGGTCAGATACTACTTTACGAGGCTATGTTGATTCAAATATGGCTGGAGATTTGGATGGTAGGAGAAACACCATTGGATATGTATTCATAATACGTGGGATGAAAATTAGCTAGATTTTGAGATCGCACAAGGTTGTGGCCTTGTCTATTACAAAGGCCAAGTATGTTGCAACTACATAGGATAACAAAGAGATGATATGGATGAGAAGGTTCATGGAAGAGTTGGGAAAAGAGCAAGAGGATTGTAGATTGTATAGTGATATTCAAAGTGTAATTAATTTGGAAAAGAACTCAACATTTCATTCAAGAATGAAACACATTTAGTTGAGATATCACTTCATACGACAAGTGTTGGAGGATGGACAAATGCGCTTAGAGAAAATTCATACGAATGATAAACCTCGTGGATAATCTAGCAAAGCCATTGGTAAAGGAGAAGTTAGAGCTATACTCCACTTCTATTGGTCTTCAAGTTTGATAATTGAAGAGGAAGAAACAAATCCATGAGAGGAATCAATGATGGAGCTATGCGGATGGTGTAACAATTTATCTCCAAGTGGGAGATTGTTGAGATTGTGGATCTGAATTACTTCACAAAGGAGCTTATTTACAACTTGTAGGTTTACCACGATGCAACCGACATCAATTGGCCAACCGACGCGTCGGTCACCTAGCATACTAATTGGCATCACTTAGGACAAACCAACATCGGTTAGGGTAACCAACATCAGTTACTTGTGAATGATTTTTTATATTTAAGTCACGGGATTTAGATCTAATCTTTGTGAGAGGAGAAGTATTGTACATCATGTAAGGTGTGGAAGATTGAAGATCTTTAATTGTACAACATATGGAATAATATATTGGTTGTTTCTCGGTGGACGTAGCCCACACTGGGTGAATGAGGTTATAACTTGTGTACTTTCTTCTGTTGGTTATTTATGTGTTTATTGCTTGTATGCTTTAATCTGATATATATCTATACAACCGGTTTGGTATAACCCCAGCAATAGGTCATAATTTGATTTCAAGAAGTATACAAATACATTAGTTCATTTAAAACATGAATTCATTAAGAGATATCAATTACAACAGTATATTAAAGTCATATGAGCGTAACTTATTATTTTCTAGAGCATCTTTGTGCTAAAAATAAAAATCAAGTATTTAGAGAGCATTCTAGTATTTAATGTTTGTTTTTCATGCATCAAAATATAAGGATTGAGATACTTACATTGAATTTTTGTTGACTTTCATTAAGTATTGATTAACAACATTTTCAAGACATAAGGGACATGGTAATAATGGAGAAGTACCACATGCACCCATTAACAGTCCTCATTTTTTAATAAATCTTGCAAAGTGTTGAGGTTGTATTACAGTTTTGAGAAAAGAGAGAAATTTTCCACTAATCTACAATGATTCTATGAAATATGAGTGAGGCGTACAAAAACTAAAGTTAGATATTCGAATTCACAAACTAGTCTTGCATTTAGTCAATCGCTTTTATTTCTGAATAGATCTAGTATATGGTAGTATTTTTATAAAAGGAAATTTGACGTTCTGTTTAGATGTATTGTGTTTTGTGGGATTCCTCATATTGTGATTCCAATAATGCATTGGGTGGGAGTACATTGGCAAATCCTAAAGGGACAACTGCATTGATAATATCCCACATTGATAGCACAAACCATTATAACTACATTATAATGGGAAACTCGTAAATATTTAATATACGGCCTTACTTGAATGGGATATTTTCTAAAGGTTGTACTACTCTATTTGTGAGTAAGTCTCAAACAAACACACAAATTTGAAGGAGGAATGACATTTTGACATTCTTGTCTAGATGTATTGTGTTTTTTTGGCTTCGTCATATTGTGCTTCCAAGCACACACTGGATGGGTGTATTCTAACAAAGACTAAAGGGAAGGTTGCTCTAATAATATCCCACATTGATAACACAGACTATTATAACTACATTTATAATTGTCCACCACATATATTTAATATACGACCTTACTTGAACAAGATTTGTTATGAAGGTTGTACTAATTTCTCTATGAGTAAATCTCAAACAAGCACACAAATATGGATGAGGAATTACAATTTTACATTCTTGACTAGACATATTGTGTTTTGTGGGCTTCCTCATATTGTTCTTCCAAGCATCCATTGGGTGGGAGTACGTTGGAAAATCCTAAAGGGAAGGTTTCTCTATTATATCCCATATTGATAACGTGGACCCTTATAATCGCATTTATAATGGAAAACCATAGATATTTAATATACAACCTTACTTGAATAGGATATGTTCTAAAGGTTGTACTAATATGTTTGTGAGTAAATCTCAAACAAGCACACAAATATGGAGGAATGATGGCTCCGAGACTTAAAGCGCTATTATTGAGTTCTCCCAATTGGCTCCATAAGATATGTTCAATGTGATCTCCCGATGAATGTCCTTCCCGCACATTCCAAGTAGCTTGTGAAGGCCTTAGAGTGTTCGACATATTGTAAACATCGTTTTAAATTTTTTTAATGATAAATTGACTTGGGTCTCAGTTAGAGATGCATCATAAAAATTTTAGGTGTTGGAACTTCTATTATTTGTTTTGTGGGATTTTACTCATGTGTGTCAAAGCAATATCAACAAACAAATAATATTTCACATGTTGAAATTAATATGATTAAATTAAGTTATTTTATCTTTCTTAAATTGTCACCCAATACTTGGATGTGTCATAGAGGGGATATGTTCATTATTTGAACATGTTCTCGGCCTATAAAAACTAGATTCAATTCGATACATGTCACAATATGTAGATGTGTTCTATAAAGTGTTTTTAGTGAATTTTGTAGTGCTAAGTTGGAGAATTGACATCGACTAATGGACTTGAGATACATGATAGAGAATGAGGAGCCTTGAGTTAGTCAATTATAAATAAATGGATTAATGTTGAAATAAATTCCAAAGTTATAAAAAGAAGTGAAGAGGACCAAATTTTAGGTTCTACAAGATGATTCCTTTTGTCAAATAATTATTATTCCTTCTCTACAACACCATTTTAAGACCCTGTTTAACATAGAATATAAAACTATTGTATCTTGTTCCAAAATTGAGTATGGATTTACAAGTGCCAACCATTTTATTGAATATGCTCCATTTTTTATTCACCAAGCCCATGTAGATCATATATTACAATATACTTATTCTATGAGACAACATGTCATTGAGGCAAGTTGGAATTGAAAATTTGAGCCTTATGCGAGCTTCTAAATTTTTCATACATGCTATTATAATACTTAGAAATCCCACATTCAAGAGAATCCCCATTTAAATACTATTACACACATCAATTTAACTATTTTTACACTTGAAAGTTTTACTTAATCATCCACTTCTAAAGGGTAATTAGTTTAGTATCTATAGAAAGAGAGAAACAAAATAATTATTAGAGAGGTTAAACTTCTTGGCCTAATTTGTGTCCAAATTGCCTCAAACAACACATACTTGTCATTCTTCACACTCTCTAATTGTGTACCCCATAAAATTTTGTTCATGGCTTGATTGAATGACCAAATCACCTAAAAGTGTGCAACAATGATAATAGAAACAAAAATTCAAATTATCCTAACTCCACTCATATTAGATAAAAGTGCGCAACGATGATAGCCAAAAAAATTCAAAATTGTCCTAACTCCACACATATTAGCTTCTTATAATAATGAAGGAGCCAAAAATTCACCTTATGTAATCACTTATACACATTTTTATCATGTCGGTAACATAGAATGATCCTATAATTTAATCATCCTAGTGGAAAATATTGTGTTTCCCAATCAATAAAACATTAACTTATTGGAACTTGGATTATTTTTGTAGGATTTTACTCATGTGTGTCAAATTCATATCAAAAATAAATATATTTGACATATTGAAACTTAGATGATTAATTTTTGTGTAATTTTACTCAAAATGTGTTTAAGTCATATCAATACCACCTCCATGAGCAGTCATTACCCTAATGAAATTCTTCCTCATGTATTTTTGTTAATAATCACAAGACAAGGGACACCACTTAGCACATATAAGCATCATACGAATATACTAGTAGGGGGAACAATGGCGAATCTAATACATGTAAAGATTTAGAATTATCACCCAATATCTGGATGTATTTATGTCTCATCGACATTCATTTCGGAAAACAAAAAAGGTATTTTATCTTCTTTATGATAGGTCCTTTGATAATTTGTAATTAATGATGAAGTTAGAGTGCTGATTTTAAATTTAGAATTTCTATTAAAGTGTAGAATTCTCTTGTTAATCAAATACATGAAGGAATATAAGAAAATGTATTTGAAGAGTAAGGAAACTATAATATTTTTTCTCGTGATCAAAACCAATAATAAACTACCAATATAACTTGTATGCAAAAATGTTGCTAAGCATGATTCTTGTAACTTATATATCCACAATGTAAAAATTGGTAGATAAATGCATTAGACCCTTTATATATGATTTAATCATCACAAATTCCAACTCAAACAAATAATTTATTTTTCGCCAAAATTTCCATTCTTTGTTGTCCACATCTAAAGTGGGAGGTGGAAATGAGAAGGTTATATCCTGAGACTCCTCCATTTTAATATGAATGCTAGCAATGATATTCTTTTTAAAGTTCAAGGGATATTATAACACAACTATAAAATGTGATATATGAAACTTTTGGAAAGGGAGTTCATGACAAAAATATCCATAGATAATATAGTGTGGTATTTAGAATTTGGGAGGGGAGGTCTTGGGGTCAACCACTCTACTCCACCAATTTATTTTATAAAGCCTTAATTTTTTTGCAAAATCCTTTCATAGGTGTATAATGGGGTAACTTTAGTGCGCTACCAAATATCGAGGCATAGCGAAATTTAGTAGCTCTTTACATAATTTTTATTGCCCTCTACCTCAATAAAATTCCTATTTGAGGGTTAAAAAAACACATTTTTTTTTGAAAAATAAAAACAAAACCTTTTTGTCTCGGAGGTCAAAAAGCCCGTTTGTAAGGATGTATCTAAAAGAGGCTAAAAGTTCCCAAAAAACCTTTTTGTCTTAGAAAAACACTCAAACCTAGAGAAGGAATGATGGCTTTTAGGCTTGAGCTGGATTATCGAGCCTCTTGATTGGATTTCAAAAGGCCATTCAATAGTATCCCAATGAACATCCTACCTACACATTCTAAACAACTAGTGAAGGCCTTAGAGCGTTATGAAAGATTAAAAAGCAATCATTTTATTCAATGATATGCCCAACCATTATTTAAAACACACTATAAATTTCACCATAAGATGTATAGGATGCATCAATAAAGATCTTTTTGTGTTTTATATTTATCACAAACTATTATTTTCTTTATTTTAATGAAATTAGGTGATTTTTATTTTCCCACATCAATATTTTTCTATCAATGCTTCCTATTTAAGTTAATTCATGTTTATCTATAATGGATATGAGCATATTTTCTAGGAGAAATACCCTACATCCTCAATTATTCCAACTTCCCTTAGGTTGTGGCGATATTACGGACAAGAAATCCCTTATGCCTTATCAAAATACACAAAAACCACACACAAACACAAACTTCTACTAAATTAAAAGGCCTTAATGGCATCTAAAAAAACCACTCCCTCTAATGGTCATTACATAGAGTAAATTGAACTTCTAAAGCTATTATAATAGTGGTGTGCTCCGGACCTCTTGCAGCTTTCTTCTCTAGATTACTAATTACTCCCAACATGAATTCCACTAATTGTTGAATGGTGGGCTCAACCTCTCTAGATAATTCCGAATCTTCATACTCTTCCATATTTTGAAATAGGGTCATTAATTGCTTTAAAATACCACATCGTCCAAACACCCGATTGTCTACATCATGTCAAACTAGTAGTTAAGGATAAAAGTCCTTCGGATCTTTGTCAAAGATCTATTAGATGATTTGTTAGGTACCTTGTCAAACACATGCATATTTTATCTTTCTTCTACCGATGACACGTGTTCCTAGTGATTTCTCCTCATTTATCCTTTTTGTCACTTCTAACACGTTCCCCATGTAATTTACTTCAATTGCATGTCTTAGTTGCATTCTAGTCTCATGTACTCGACCCTAAAATAATCTGCACATAAACATTACTTTATTGTGTAACCACTGTGCTCAAAACCTCTTCGTGTCCCTACAAAATCCCACACACATCTCATGAGTTATGACGCTTTGTCAAAACCTTATGCACTATCATGTGTTATTATTGTCCAATCCATGTGCATTAATAAACCACCCTTTTACGCACTTCCGCGCACTACATAGGTTTTGGCATCACTCTTCCTTTCTCCTTCTTAATGCTCTTCACTTTTTGTGTACTCATACTAAGCCAAAATTTTAAAATACATGCAAGATAACCAATTTATCTATGATACTCCTACATCAAACAACTCGGGTAGAAAGAAAGCAATCTCTAGTTCATGAGTTAAGATCTTCAAGAGTATGGCCTAGTCGACCAAGCTCCATTGAAATATACCATGTTGCATCTTGGGCTATGAAATTCCTCTACTTCACCAACTATTATTTATCTTCCTTTCCACACGTCCTCTTGAATTTCTTTGAGTCTAATATGGACTCTCTCTTTTCTTATATTATTTGTTTTCTCCAATCAATTACCTCTATCTCTTGCAATATTTATATTGTATCATCTAAGACTTCTTTTGTGCACTCTTGTTATCCTTGCACAATACCTTCTCCCTCATGGTACTATTAAAAATTAGAAATATCTAATAGAGATGATATGTCAAATACTTCTTGTAACTCAATCTCATAGGCATTAACTCCTATCCTCCGTAAAACCTTACATTGTTCGATCTTCTTAAAATTAAGATTATTATAGGTTATGTGTGGAAACCTTTCTTTACATAAATACACCAAAACTTCATCTCCGATAGTAAATTCCTTGATTATGTGTCTGTCATCTACTTTCTCCTATTAACGAGAGTTAATTTTCTCTATCCTTTACACACATTTTCATTCAATTCGCACAAATACTCCACACATTATTCTACTTCCAAACTTTTTTATCCACAATTTTTCCCGATTCTACAATTCTACTTAGATTTATTCCATATACAACTTGAAATGGCATCTTCCTAGTACTTTTTTGACATAATTGTTGTAGGAAAACTCCACTTGCACTAAAACCATATCCCATGGGTTTGGCTTGTTTCCAACGAAGTTGCGCAATAAATTTCCCAAAGTTCTATTTACCACATTGGTTTTTCCATCCATCTATGGGTGATATACAAAACTGAAATTCAATTTCATCCCCATATTTTTCCATAATATTCACCAAAAATGAGCTAGGAACTTCATATTTCTATTAGATACCATGCTCAATGCAATCCATGCAACCTCACAATTTCTCTAAAAACAAATATGCATACCTAACACAACATTGGTTTGTTTATATTGCATAAAGTGTGCCATCTCTAAAACTATGTTGAATACCACCAATATGGATTCATTTCCTCTATGCATTAATGAAAATCCTAGCATGAAATCCATGTTGATATACTTCCATGGTTCATTTGGCATTGGTAATGGATAATACAATCCTATGTTATGTCGGTGTCCTTTGGCTAATTGATAAAATGTACACTCCCTCACATATTTTTCATGTTGTGCCCATTCTCAACAAATACTAATGCTCTTTTAATTAGTTGATGTATTGTCACCTTCAAAATGACCTCCTAAGCCTCTACTATGCCTTTGTAGTCAATTTATCATGCATTGACCTTCTGGATATGCATACTTGTGCTTCTTTGAACCACATTCCATCTTATCATTATTCCAACCATGACATCATGTTTACATCCACTGGTTCCATGCATGCTTCCCAAGTGTCCTTAAAATAATCATCTTGTACATATAACTCCATCATAGAAAACCTCATGTATTTCACTTGCATCTCATTCATCAAAATAATCCTTCTCGCTTAATGCATCCACAACCTTTTTTATTTCCCACTTCAATACTTCAGCAAAATAGAGTAATTTGCATAAAATTTTCCCATTTTATATGCCTTTGGGTCAACTTTACATTATTATCGATAAACGCAACCCCCGGTGAGATGTGTATAGTATGAATTATCTTGGAAATAGATAACATCTCTACTTATTTAATGCATGTAAAATAGCATAAAACTCATAGTCATAGAATGAATGTTTCATGTTGGTGTCGTTCAACTTCTCACCGAAGTAGGATGTGGGTCTCCTTTTGGCTTAGCACTATGCCTATGGCTACACCAATTGAATCATAATCTACTTTAAAAATATTTTCAAAGATTGGAAATATTAACATTGGTTAAAATGTGATTCTTTGTTTCAATACTTGAAATTTTTTCCTACTTCTTCTTTCCATACAAATTCTTCACGATCTCCTCTCATTGTCTTTGTGATCACTACACACACTCCACTCAATTTTTGATATTCCTATAGAAGCTTGCAATTCTATGAAAACATCTCGCCTTAGTCACACTCTTTAGAGACACTCCATTATTTCATGCACCTTATGAGGTTCCATCCATATACCTTAATGGCTTAGTAAAAACCCAAATATACCATCTCTTTGTGTAAAAATATACACCTATTTATGTTTATCAACAAATTTCCCGTTAGAACTGCTCCATTACCTTGCAAAAATCCTCCGGTGTTCCTCCTTCATCTTGCTAAACACTGAAATGTCATCCAAGTATACAATCACACATATTCCAAGGATTTGATTCAACACTTCATTCATTAGCGTCATAAAGGTACTTGGGGCATTAGTTAACCCGATTTTATAACAACCACCGATACAAACCTTCCTTGGTTTTGAATGTTATTTTCTATTCATCGCATTCCCTAATGAGGATATGATGGTAACAAATATTCAAGTAAATTTTAGAAAAGTATCACACATAACTGAAAAAATCCATTAATTTATCCCTCCTTGGTAACATAAATATGTACTTGATTATTATCTTGTTTATGGCTCGTGAGTCCATACACATGCGTCATTATCCTCCTTACTTTGGTACTAGTATTGTGGGTATCGGACATGAACTTAATATCTCTATGACCAAACCTTTGTCTTATAGCTCTTGCAGTTCGTTCCTTACTTCCACATCCTCCATAGAAAACATCCTTTATGGTGCCTTATTTGGAAAACTCGACCTTGGTATCAAGTTAATCTGATGACCGATATTATGCACCGATAGTAATCATTGCGAAAAATCCTTTGTCACTATATCTCGTAAAATATTCCAACAATCCATGCACTTCTCTTGGGACTTCTTCAACTTTTGTGTTCTCTTCTTGCACTTTCTTTGGAATAAGCACAATTTTTTTCATTTTCTACTTCTGTAGGAACTCCTTACATGATACAAGCAAAAATATTTTACACTTCACCTTCTTCCTTGTCTTTCAAAGGAAACATGTTAAAATTATTTCCATCCTTTTCCATGAAAATAACATTGATGTGTCCATCATGAATATCTTTCCAAGCATATTTATAAGGTATCCCTAGAAATAAATGGAAAACATCCTTCGACAACACATCACATAACACTTCGCAATAATTTCTAATCTAGAATTTGAAAAGACTTTTCATTTTCACAAGTAATTGATGTCCCTTCTATAACCATGATGATGCTTGTATGGGATATGATGTGCAACATTCTATATCCCTAACTTCTCCACCATTTATTTTCTATATTTTCACTATCAACAATCACCTTGAAAAAATTACCACCTAGCTTACATATTGTCTTAAACAAATTCCTTTGAATTGAATCATCCTCATTTTGTGCATCTTTAAAAAAAAAAAATCTCAAGTCATCAATGTTTCTCCATACTTTGGTCCTTTATAATTATCAATTGATCCCAAAGAATCCATGTATCCATGCGCCATATGAGTTATTCCTTCTATGTACATACTTAATCCCTCAATTTATGGATTGGGACACTCATATGTATTATGCCTTGCTTTTCCACACTTGAAGCATGTTCTAGATAAATCTCTTCCTTCATCGACTAAATATTCTACATCCTCTTAAAAGGTAATGAAATTCCTTCTTGTGCAATCCTTTATGCATGCACCTATGCACTATTATGACCTTCATCTTATGGCTTAATTTATCTACACATGCTACATCCTCGTCTATGCATGTTTTGGCCTCCTCTATGGGGTTCACTATGACCTTTGCACAATGGATTTTCTTTAGCCTTCAACTCCAACTAGTAGGCTTTCTCAACCGTCTGAATGCACATAATTGTTATCTCCTCCTATATGTCGAATCTCAATACATTATCACACCTCACAAATTTTTCTATGTCAACATCCACATGCCTAGATCAAATTTTGATATAATAGAACTCTTTTGTATAGTCTTTGACTTAAATATCCTTTTGACATACATTTTGAAATATCCTAAAAAATTTTTATGTAATTATAGAAATTTATTTCCAAGGTAAAACATTATCTTCTCATTTTGGACACCATTCTATCCCATCACACAATGTTATCTTTTACTCTTCTCTAGAAATTATGTGGAATCTCTTTCCACTATAAGGATGTACTACTTCAACTTGGTTTATGCCACCTTAACTCTCTATGTATAATTTATCTCCTCAAGCTCAAAGTATTATCCATGCTAGTAATCCAATCTACCAAATCCTTTGGTTCCAATATTCTCAAGAAATATGGAACATCAATTCTTAGTCCTCATCCCATTTTTAATATTTCCTTAAGATTAATCCCTCTCCAAATTTTAAATACTCTTCTTCTTCATTTCCTTTAACTCATCCTTCTTCATCATCACTATGATAATATCAAGACATAAACCTCTTCTATGGTACTCTTCTAAGACCTCTAGCATGGTCCTTAAACCCCTAATATCATTCATGATATTTTTCTAGTAGTATATGACTAATGCATTCACTAGACCTCCTAAACCATCTTGTCTTGGTGGCATTTTTCTTCTCGACTAGTTTCCTCACATTTAGTTCTCTACCAGTATTTTACTTCTCTCAAAATCTCTTATCTCTATCTCTACCCGAGTTGTTTCCTTATTATGATACCACTTGACAACACTAAGGGGATGGAAAATTACTTATACATTATCATAATACACATTGGAACACACACAAACACATAATTTCTAATAACTTAAATCCATAACCTCTTCTACAATTATCACTCTATCTAACGAGATATTACAAAGACTAATTTTTTTCTAAAACTATTACAATGGCGGTGTTCTCCAAGGACCTCTGTAGACTTTCCCTATTTCACCCGACAAGTGAATCTCTCAAACTTACTAATCCTAACTTGATTCCAAAACTTTTGAAATGGCAAGCTCAACCTTTCTAGATACTTTTTCATTTTCCTACTTTTTCATATTTTAAAATAGGTTCATTAATTTCTTTAAGCTACCACATTGTCTAAATGTATGATCACCTACATCATGCTAAACCTAGTAGTTAAGGATAATCGTCTTTAGGATTTATGTCGAGATTAGTTAGATGATTTTAAGGTACCTTGTTAGACATGTCCATGTGTTGAATTAATTTTTCTAATGACATGTGTCCCTTATGGTTAATCCTCATTTATCCTCTTTGTCACTTCGACATGTTCTCCTTATTCTCTATAATTGTGAAAATGCTAAAAACTTGTCAAGAGGCCATCAAGCTTGTTCTTTGTGCTTCCCTTAAAGCTTTAAAAACTTTCTTGGGTTTTTGAGGCCTCAAAACACATTTTTATTGGATCATACTTGGTGAAAACATTTCTACATCAATGATGACATCTATAATGCAATTAGATTTCTTAACTAGGTGGTTGGAAACAATTCAATACATGAATTATAAGCATGGATGTTTTTGTTAATCAACACTATCAATATGGTTTTGGACATCATATACTAGGATTGATGAAGAATGCAAAAACATGAAGCATGAGGATCATGCAAGATAACGTGAACATCAATCAAGTTGCACTATGGCAGTGTGATGAGGTCTTATGAGGAGTAAGCATAAACCATAAAGTGCATTCAAATATTTGAAAAGGGAAAATATCATTAATCCATCTCTCATAGATTTGAAAAAGATAAGGGGTACAAATGGGGGTGTTGTGTAACCCCTAGTGCTTGCAATCATGACTCCTCAAGTGGAGAAGGGGAGTTACATTTCAGAAATGGAAGTAACTCCCATATAACACACCGACACGACACGTAAAGATGCGTAAGGAATCTAATGATAATCCATATGAAACCTCTTTGACAAGACCTCACCTAAGTGAGATTGCTTGCCACGTGATGTGGAAAATGACTCACACCACTACCCCCTTCATCGTAACTCAGGATGAGGTGGTAAGTAAGAAATGAGAAATGAGAAATGGGTCCTAGAATTGAATCCTGATGAGGTATCTATGAACAATAAGGATCTCAAGAAATGAAGGAAAACCCAGTGGGAAAAAAATACACCACAAAAGATGAAAAATACTCTCTAATTTAAGAAAGATGACAAAAATGGGTCTTGGAACTGAGGATCCTAATAAGTTTCCCATGTACAAAAAGGAAGTCTCTTGGACAAAAGAATAAGAGAGGAGAAGAAGGAGATAAGAGGAACAAAGAAGATGCCATGGAAATGTTTGAACTCTGCAAATTTAGGAAGTCTGCAAGAAGAGCGTTGATGAAGTCGTTCTCTGCCTCTAGACTAAAGAAGAACCACCCACACCTAACTATGTTCCTACCTTTAGGAAGGACATAAATGGAGTACTTTTGTAATTCTGCCCACTCTGAGAAGGAAACCAAAGGCAACAATATGAACAAATCTGAATCTGGTCCGTGGAAGTGTGACATAGGTCTAACAAATGAGTGCCAAGGAACTAAAGGTAATGCCACAAGCATAGAAATTTCAGAGTGAGAAAGAGGAACATCCATCGAAAGGATGTCCGAGTGAAGTGAAGGTAATACAACAACCCCCACAATAGAAAGAGGATCCATAAGAAAGGGTGGATCAATGAAGATATCCTAAAAGGTGGAAGTGATAAGAGTCCCAAAGGGGCACTCCCAACAAAGGAGATGAAAGACTCCTCTCGAAACACATGTAGAAGGATGAGGAACCTATAATGCATCACAAGTAGACACTATGAAAATATGATGAAGTTATGACAAATACTTGTCCCAATAAGGGGATCAAAAATAGAAGAGTGATGTCAAACATGTATGAATCATCAACCAAAGGAAGAGGAGTGGAAATGGCCTCACACACTAGAAGTGGAAAGGAGGTAGATGCAATGACAAAGTATGATGATTAGAAGGAGACTATCTGATGTTTGATGAAAAGGGAGGAGTGTCAACATACTATGGAAAGGTGAGAGAAGGAGGAGAGGATTCCACAATAGAACTCTAGTCATCGAAACTAGTAGTAAAATCATTTTTATCATAGAAGGGACCAAGAAAGTCTGTGTCAACGAAACTATCATCACATGAATAAGAAGAGGAGACAATTATATTAGCAACAACAATAACAACAATATGTGAAGGGTCTCCAAATAAAGACTAAAAGATGCTCCAGATAGTGTGGGGAGGATTTGAGTTTGCGACGTGAAAGTGGAGAGGTATGGTGACATGTAACATCAAACAAAAAAATGGTTTCATGTGTCGAGAAAGTCCTCAAGATGATTAGAATCGGTGGGAGAAGGAACTGATCAAGTAGAAAGTGTGAAATACCCTCGTAGGAAAAGTAATGTTCCATAAAAACATGCCATGATGTGTAGTTCTCTATCCCAAGAAGAAGTGGAGGAGGTTGTAAGGTGATCATGCGATGCTCAAGTCTAGAAAGAGCATCCTCCATGATGCGGAAGAAAGAAGTGCAAGGTGCATGAGAAGAAGGGTATGTGTGGGTACAAGAAAGGTTGCAGACATCAGACTCGGTCCAAGAATACATCTACATGTAATAAAACACCCAAGAAATATTGATAACCCCTTGTTTGCGAGAACTTTATAACTAGTGTGTGATTACAATAAGGTGCGTTCATGTGATGTCGAGACAGTTGGTCACTCACCTCTTAGTAGGCAAAAAATTGCACAAGAGCTAAGGCCATAAGAAGTCTTAGTCGAATTAGAGGAATGACACATAATCAAGCATAAAAGGGCATTAAAGCAACACAAGGGTACTCACACTACTCAAAGCATGAGAGAAGGCATATCACATCGTAAAAAAATAAGGCCCACTTACCACAAGGTTTGTTGTGGACGTGCTCACTACATGTAGGCAAAGAGGAGCACTACAATGCAACCGACCATAAAAGGTGGCTTGAAATTTCAATAACCCTATACATGGAGCCCAAAAAATATTCCCCTTATAAAATGATGAATTTTTAATTTTCCCCCTTTAATTAATTATATTAATGCTTGAAAAATGGAAAAAAGTGAGAAAAATTCAAAAAAGGGTAACGAGAGTCTGAGGGCTCAAGGGGTGAGATGGGTCATGGTGAGCTAAAGAGGAGGACCAAGTGAGTTGGCTCACGAGAGGACTCGACAAGTCATCAAAGCTCATCGTGGAGAGTGAGGAGTGGATGGCTAGGAGATGGCGAAGGATGTCACTAAATTTGGTCGAGTGAACTATGTCGGGGAGGTCATTGGCGTAAACGAAGCCGGATCGTTGGACACAATGCACCAAAATGAGATTCAAACATGCATCGAGGCAGTCATAGGGAGGCTCTTGAGGTTGAGTTGCATGTTAGTGTGAGTTGGAGACCGAGGCATGGCGAGGAAGAACACGATGAGTTAGACAACTTTGAAACAAGAGTCTTGACAGGTTGGTGAGATTCTTATCGGTTTCACGATAAGAGTGAGTTTCACGGGTGTTAGGAAAGAGTAGTTTAGAAAACACGCCCACTAAAAATCACATGACAAATGACGAACTCGGAACATGATGAACTTTGGATGTGAGATTGAGCACGAGAGATGGGAGTCTAGGTCGGTGAGTTGGAGAGCTTCGAATGCAAAGTCAAAGTCGAGTAATCATGCATGAGTTATATGGAAAACCGAGAGGGCCTAACAAGAAAAAATAGGTAAGTTGAGGGCAAGGCCAACCAACATGAGACACAGTCGAGTCAACCATAAGTGCAGGGGAAGAAGAAGAGCCATCTAACACCAAAAAATGAACCGAGAAAATAGGTCCAAGCCGGATGGAGGCATTGTGAGCTTAGACGTGGACCGAAAAATGTATAGAGTCAGGACAAAATGGAAAGGGGGCAAGTCGGAGAGTTCAAAATCCAACACAAATCACGATGTAGAGTGAACAAGTGCAAATGGTGAGTTGAAGACCATGATTTAGGAGCCAAAAAATAACATTGTAGGTCGAAATGGTGAGGTGTAGTAGAGCGACAAGTTACATATATGGTGGAATGCGAGGCAAGCTAGGGACTAATTAGTTCCCAACTCGGTGATTTGGGGCCAAGTTGGGCCCAAAAAATTCCAACTTTACACCCTTTAAAACTCAAACAAACAATATTAAAATCTAAAATATGAAACCTCAAAACTGCAACCTTAGACTATAATTTAATCCTCCGAAAAGCATGAAAAACCCCGAAAGCTAGAAAACTCAAACAAGCACCATGAAAATGATTTAAACCTGAAATTAATGCAAGTAGAGCACAAATGGAATATCCATTATGACGAATGCACATGAAACCTAAAAATCACGAATGAAAATATGAGAGTAGTAGGGAAACTAAACCGGTAGTAACATGGATCCTCACAATGTGCACTCTAATACCATAACGAAGAAGAATGCAAAAATGTGAAGCACGAGGATCATGTGGGATAACACTAATATCAATCGGTTTTCACTCTGGAAACGTAACGAGGTCTCATGAGGAGTGAGCATCAACCATGAATTGCATGCAAATATTCAAAAAGGAGAAAATCTCATTAATCCATATCTCATAAATATGAAAAGGTAAGGGGTACAAATACGGGTGATTTGTAACCCCCAATGCCTGCAATCATGAATCCTCAAGTGGAGAAGGGGAGTTACATTCCAGAAATGGAAGTAACTCCCATATGACACATTGATGACGTGTAAGGAATCTAATGATGACCCTATGACACCCCTGTGACACCTAGACCTATGACCTCACCTAAGTGAGATGACTCGCCACTCGATGTGGAAAATGACTCAAACCAACAAGGATTCATAGTCATTGATTCTTAAACAAAATTAATTGACCAAGATCACTAAAATAGGTGCACCTTCTATATTACATCATACTTTGTATGGTCATTATAGAATTGAGAATTTATTATCTCCTCTAGAACAATATGGAAGTTTTAGGTGATCACCAAAATATGAAATTAATACCCATAAATCACTCTACATGAAATTGGGAAGACATTCGTGTGCTTTAATAATGGCGTCACTATGATTTTACTTGAGGACCTTATAGGATGATTATCCCTATCGTATCTTCTCCAAAGAGGTCAAGATTGTGAAGAAATATAGGAGCTTCTTCATCCATTTCCTATTTTTTTCATACATTCGCTGAGATGTTTTGATGACATGTCATTCAAAATCCATAAGTTCATCCCAAATAAGATACTATTGACTGAAGTGTGATACAATTTTTCATAGTTCATCAAATCTATAGGAAATAAAACAAGTATGGAATTCACTTCCCACATATCTTATTCATTACACTTTTTAGAACTCCGATGTTGTTTCCAATGTTAATGCAAACATGCGAGTTTAAAAATAACCTCTTATTTAAGGAGGGATTATTTTAATAATAAGGGATTCATAGAGAATCACTTAGGCATGACCTATGTCCATGTGCTAAAATTTAAGGTTATTGGGGTGATTGTGCAAATGAATGTGATGTGTAAAGGATATACTTAAAGGATATATTGAGAGCATGAGGACCAAAAATGAATGATTCAAAATTATATTTAAAACATCTTAAAGATGTGGGTACTTAAAGGAATGGTTGGTGATTTGAGAAACACATTATATCCTATAAATATCAATGGAATCATTATGATATATTGAGAGCACGAGGACCAATAGAATGCATGCACATCAAGGTAGTTGCACTCTAATGGAAACATGTGAAATATTCAAGTGATCAACAAGCAAATTAACCATAAGAAATTGATTATGTAAAAGAGAAAGGGTCTACTTATACTTATAGATTAAAAAAAAGAGATTTGGAATGTTGTGTAACTCCCATGCCTAGACTAATCCTACCTTTATGAGGGAGAAAGGAGTTACCATTAAGAAATGGAATGTAACTTCTATATGACACCTATGACAACTATAACGCATATGAAAAGTATGACATATTCTATGAAAAAATCTATCATATGTCATATAACTCCCTAAAGACCTATGACTCACCTAAGTGAGATGAATCACCATGTGTGAGGTGGAAAATTTGTAATAAAATAATAAAAGGAAAAAATAAATCCTCACATAAACACCCCCTTCATAAAATATTAGCTAGAGGCATGGCAAAATAGAAAGATAAATGGGTCTTGACACTACGCTTGATGAGGTACCCATGTACAATAGTGATCTCAAGTAATGGAAGAAAATATAAGGGAAAAACATCCAATTATAAGATATAGAAGACTTCCTAAAAAAACTAAGATAGATGTGTCATATGGGTTCTAATAACAAGGCCTGATGAGGTACCCATGTACAAAATGTAATATTTAAAGAATAAGAGGAAGAGGAGAGAATAATTTATCCCCGGAAGATGATTTAGATGAATTCTCCACATAATATGATGGACTTGGAAGTTTGCAATTAGTGACAAAAGAAGGGGGAACATGAAATGTCTCAAGAGATTGCTCAACATGCAATGGAGATAATATATCAAGAGATACAGAGACAATCTTGTCAAGCTCTGCAAGGTGAGATTCTACAAACATAGATGTGTTGTCGGTAGGTGGATCTCTAGAGGAGGGGGACCCTGAAAAATATGTTGAAATTTGAAATATGTGTCCTCAAGCATGTCATATAAATCTGAGTCAATGAAACCAATGTCCAATTGTGGGGAATTATTAGAAGCATGTGATGAATCAACAAAGAAATCTACTGAAACAACACTGGATAGAGGAATATCCATGATAGAATCAAAGGAATATATAGATGCTCTCAAAGGATAAACCTAGAGATTTGATGTAAAATGTATGATGGGTGAGCACTCAACTATTGAATCCTGTGAAGGAATTTGTTTTTGGATCTTTGAAGGGAGAAACAATGAATTCTGATGAAGAAACACATTCCACTGTAATAATATCATAAGATAATGTATGAGTAAATTCACTATCTTCTATAGGTGATGGATCATTTGATGAAGCATCACTTTCAAATGAAGAATCAACATCTCCATGTAACTAAATGATGAAGGTCCACATAGTGTAAGGGAACTCAGTAAACTCAATTTGATTTATAAGATCCACATATATTGTTAGAAAAATTAGTCCATATACCATGCCATTTTTGTTCCACTAGTCATTTTGTTGTATAGGATCACTGAGTTTAGGAACAATTCCAAGGAGATTGGGTAACAAATCATGCATGATGCAATGATCTAGTATCCCATTTTTCTAGGATAAATATTTATCTGAACATAAGTGAACAACAAAATGATGAAATTTGAAATCCATGACAAAATAAACCCCCAAAGAACAATAGTATTACCCCTATTTTTGGTACTTTATAATTCATGCATTGGTTACAATCAGGTGCATTCGTGTGGTGTGAAACGGACGTTCACTCACCTTGCAATCAAAATATCTCGTGCAAGAGTGAAACCACAATGTATTTCAACATGCACAAATCAAAGAGACATTGTAACAAGCACAATAAAGTAAATGTGAAAACAAGTGAAAAAGGGGAAAAATATGTTTTGTGTGAGAAAATGCATCTCACGTTGTAGTTGAGGATCCCTTTCCGCAAGGTTGTGGTGGATGCACTCACTAACCCATAAGCAATAATAAGAGCAAAAAAAATGTTACAATACGAGTCTCCTAAATGCAAAAAAATCTCTCAAAACACAATAAAAGTATCCAAAAATCATATACCTTCACAATAACCTCCAAAAATAATTCGGAGAAAAAAATTGCTGATAAACCTAGTTTAAAGCTTCCTAATTACTTTAGTTAATCTAATTGATTTAAAATTAACTAGGCCCCTAAACTATACTCACCCCATTAAGCAACAATTTACCAATAATAATTGACCTAATTAATAAAAAAATACTTTCCCAACTAAATAAATAACAATATATTAAAATAAAATTAAGAGACTATGTTTTAGTTAAATTAAAAAAAAAAGTTCATTAATTTTATTATTAAAAAGGCTATGGGTTCAAATTAGGAGGAAAGGATTCTAAATTTTAAAATAAGGTCAAAGCTTGACTATGAAAATTGGTACAAGGTTAGGTGGCTCGAGGTAGACGAGGGTATGGAAAGTTTCAGCTTTTGGTAGGAAGCACATGAGGGAGACAGTGAGAAAGAAGAGTCTAAGACAGATGGACCAAACATGCACGGGTAAGCTTGAAGCGGGAAAGCAAGGCCAAGACTTGTGTGGGCTCAATATGGGTTCCACCACAGAGCTTAAGGAGGTTTTTGATGCACACAATGAACTTGGGGAAGCACAAGTATGTAGGGAGGATGTCAACCTTCAATTTACATGAATCATAGTAGGGAAACATGAGAGTTAAAAAAAAGGTTACGGTATGAGCTAATAACAGAGCAAGGGGGCTTGCTTCTATGTAAGGAATGGTTGATCGGGGGTAGAGAGAGAGCTCAAGAGATGTTGACTGTAGGGGTTGAACTGAAATAGAGTTGTATAGGCTCAATGGAACAAAGACGTAATGAGGAGGCCAAAATTTGAGGGTTTGTATGTATGCATAACAGGGGTCAAGCCCAAAATGTTCCTTGGAACAATCTTGAACAAGATGTCACGAGGATAAAAGGAGGCATGATAGATTGCAAAGGAGCTTGAAGTTGATAAAAACGAGTTGGGTGAAGATCAGGTTGCTCAAGATCAATGTGGGAGCATAGAGGGGAATGAGAACCTTGAGAAAGGTCGAGCTAGTGGGATATCGGGCAAGACTGCGCTTATTAGAGTAGGTATTTACCTTAGCTCATGTTCACCTAGGTACTTTATTTACCTTTATTGTATTTATCCTCATCCAATTATGTGTGTGGATATTTATTTTATCATATTCGGATATTAGGAAGATATTATCTAGTTGTTAGGTATAGTTCTTTCCTTGATCTATGGTATTGACTAGATCTTTGATGACTAGATCTTTCCTTAATCTATGGTATTGACTAGATCTTTGATGAATATTTATTTCCTTGATTTATGGTTTGATCTATGACCTTGAATGGTTATTATATTGATTTTCCTTTCCTATACAAGCAAGGCTCATTATCATTTTACTCATATATATGTGCTATGCACATAGGGAAAGGATGTTATGATGTATATGTATTGATGGAGATGACGACATGTGGCACACATCCCCTTATCTTATTATATCATTAATTTATGATTTATTATGCTTAGGAGGTCGGCCTCAGTATTGGCCATAGGTTAGAATGGTATATATAGGGGTTAGAAGGTTGTAGTTAATCATCATATTGAGTATTAGAGTGTTATTGTATGGTTTGGAGGTTACCCCCTCGAAGTGGTATTGGAGGTTGCCCCCTCGAAGTGGAAAAGCTATTATATGAGAATATTGTCATAATTTATCTATATTTTTTTGTTCTCTCATGTTATTCTGCTGTATATGTTCTGATTTATACAAGTAATATCCTTACAAGTGGTATCGAAGCAGCAACAATTTCGGCCAAAATTAGGCAAAAACCTAATTTTTGTTTCAAATATATCTTGAAGAAGGTATCGAATTTTTCCCCAAAATTTGTATCATACTTTGGAAATACTCTAATTCAGAATATCTAAAAATTTCAGCTCCATTGGATCTGTTTTGCGGATGTTATTGGTGTTTAACGTTTTTCATAAATTCCCTTTTCGTGGAAGCAAATTGTGGTATTTTTTAGCAAAATTTATATTTTCAGAAAGCTCTTGAAATTTAAGTTAGGGTTTGTTCTTTGTGTTTTTATCCATCTACCAAAATATTTTCAGAATTCCTAAACCCTAATCATGATCACGGGGATAACAAATTTTTATGGAAATGGTGAGATGGATGCTAAAGAATGGTGGATAAAATTTAAGAATATATATTTCTCATATTTCATGACAAGGAATAGGTTTTCACATTATCTTGGTGGTCTTGCATGGATTTGGTTTTTTGAGTTAAAAAATGACAGGAAGGATTGGTCTTGGGAGGAAATGGAACAACTTTTTATGGATAGATGGGACCACAAAGAGGAAGAAGAGTCAAAGGAAGATGATGGGGAAGAATATATTGAAGAATCAAGAGAGAAAGAAGATGAAGAGGAAGGTGAAGAAGATTCAAGGGAAGATGATGGTGCAACATATATTGAAGAATCAAATGCAGAAGAAGTTGAAGAAGACTATGAAGAAGAGGAAGAAAAACAAGATATTGATGCAGAAGAAGATATTATAGCTCCCAAGAAGGAAGATACCATATTTTAGTTTCATGGATGCATTCAAAGGAATAAGATAATTGTTTCCATAAACCCTAACAACAAGTATAACTTCATCAACAAGGATATGGCTCAACATCTACATATTCAAGAAAGTAATATCAAAGAAGCTCAAGTGAATGGTAAGAAAATTCAAGTTTTTGAAGATTTAAAACTTACTATGGACAAATATACTTTACATTCAGATTTTTTTTCCTTATATATGGATGGTTTGGATATTGTTCTTGGGTATCCTTGGTTAGAGACATTGGGGACAATTAATATTAATATGAAAAATAAGTTTATGAAGATTTGGTACAAAAAGAAGGTCACTTTATAGGATATCAGGCTTAATGGAAATCAAAGAAAAGTCAATATAGACCATGAGGATGATTTATAATATGGAGAAGAAGGGAATAAGGATGATTCAAAAGAGGAACATGAAGAAAAAGAAGGAAATGATGATTCATCTACTCAAGAGAAAAAGAAAATATCAAATGCAAAGGTGGAAGAAGAAAAGAAAGTTCATAAACAAGTTGATAAGGTTGAGGATACTACAACTGCAGCATATGGAAATCCACATCAACATGAGAGAAAAAAATCATGGAGATATCCCAGGGCACATCATATTTCCAACCAATATAGATATACAGGTAATTGGAGGAATAATCACTTTATTTATACAGGGGATCAATGGAGCAACAATTATGAAGCATGGAATCCTTATTATGGTTATACATGGAATCCTTATTATGGTTATGCATTGAATCCTTATGTTGGTTATGCATGGAATCCAAGGATGATAAACTATGGTCACGAATGGAATTAGAGTAGCGCAACAGAATATGGATATTAGTTCAGATATGTATCATCTACTAGGATCACATATGGATGGATGATCGATCATGGCACAAAGTGTGTAAAAATTTACAACACACTCATTACATGGTTTCTTCTTATGTTTTGGGGATGAAACATGTCAAGGAGGGAAGGAATGCTATGCACCTAGGGAAAGGATGTTATGATGTATATGTATTGATGGAGATGTCGACATGTGGCACACATCCCCTTATCTTATTATATCATTCATTTATGATTTATTATGCTTAGGAGGTCGGCCTCAGTATTGGCCATAGGTTATAATGGTATATATAGGGGTTAGAAGGTTGTAGTTAATCATCATATTGAGTATTGGAGTGTTATTGTATGGTTTGGAGGTTACCCCCTTGAAGTGGTATTGGAGGTTGCCCCCTCGAAGTGGAAAAGCTATTATATGAGCATATTGTCATCATTTATCTATATTTTGGTGTTCTCTCATGTTATTCTATTGTATATGTTTTGATTTATACAAGTAATATTCTTACAATCTGAGAGTTCCATAATAATATATGATATTACTACTCTTTGTTTACAAATTCTTTTGTAAAGAAGTTATTCAGTGAATTTCTTGCAGACTTATCAAATGTGTACTACGATCATCCGAGATCTTCATGGCTCGGAAGGATCTTCTTATAATTCCTTTCATGGTATCAGAGTGATAGATGATGTAGACATCCATCTGTAAGTTTTTATTTGCAAGCAAGGGTTTATTGTTTTCATGTATTTGGAATTTGTTAGCACTTTTCTGCAGCATGCATTTTTATGCAAAACAGAGTGCACCATTAGATTTGAAAGGTGCCAAAACCCTAGAATCGATTGTAAACTTGACCATGTTATGAGATAGTCAAATCTGGGCATTTTAAGGGGTTTTTTGGCACATTCTCAAAAATCCATACAATTATGTACAAACATTTTTTTGACATAAAATTATATCAATTTTCTTGGTTTTTCAAGAAACTTTCTGGGTTTCTCTCTATTTTTTGATACAGTTCCAGAAAAGAGATATTTTTAGTCTAAGTTTGTATCAATAATTTTACTTTCTATGTGCATTCTATTATCCATTGGATATAGGCGTGTACCCTCTGGATGCATTCTTTTACCCTTTGGATATTTTTTTCTTTGGATGTAGTCTTTTATCCATTGGATGCGAGATATGTACCCTATGATTGCATTATTTTATCCATTGGATAAAGGCGTGTAGCTTCTAGATGCATTCTTTTACCCTCTAGATATTTCTATTTTAGATGAAGTCTTTTATCCACTAGACGCAGAATCTGTACCTTCAGGTGCATTCTTTTATCTATTGATATAAACGTGTACCCTCTCGATGCAATGATTTACCTTCGAACATTTAAGTTTTGGGCGCGAGAATTTTATCCTTTGGTAGCAATCTTGTATCGTGTGGATGCACTATTTTACCCTTTCGAAATTTGGGTGTCACATGTACCTTTTTAAAAATATCAACACTAAAATATTATTTTTAATAACAAAACCTTCTAGAGATTATAATGTTTGATTCGTAGCTCGGATTAAGGTGATATTTTTTTGAAATTGTGTATTTTTTTAGATCTACGCATTGGTGTCATTTTTATATGCATATTTCAAATACTCATTGTAATATTTACATGCACTCAATTATAAAGTGCCAAATTTGGGGTGGTGTTGTAATCACTTGTGAACGTAATTTCGGTTGAGTCGACATTCTAACCTTTTGGGTATTACATTTTTGTATCTATCATGTATTTTGAGAATGATATATTTTTCTCCAAAGTGTGTGGACTTCAGGAGGATATGGTCAAATTTTTGGAACAAAATAGATCACTTAAAAAGCAAAACTCTCTTCTTCATAACCTCATTTATGAGAAGGATACACTAATACACTCCCTACAACAGACACTTTCTCACTTACAACATCGACCTCATATTGTGGACAGTCATATCCATGCTCCTAGTCCACTTGCAGTTAGTTCTCCTATACCCACTGATCTTGATCTCACAATTTATGAGCATTCTCCTACTCCTGATGCTCCTAAGCCTATTAGGCTTGCTCGCATGTTCTTACGCATTTGAGCCTATTACGATTACACACTCTGAGTATCCCATATTAGCTCCTTCTACTCACATGCATGGCTATTTTTAGAAGCATACCACTACATTCAATTCTCGCATGCTCTTACCTTCTACGGGTTTTACTAGCGGAGGTATTGGAAAAAATTCATAGGGCATTACTTCTCTATTCCATGTGTTAAGTGGAATTCTTGCCATGGCATTGGTTTTCGAGAAGGTACTTCTTTGGGATCACACATTGATAGAGATCCTATTTTTATTCACTCGACTCTTTCCGAGGATTGTGAGCTATACATGAGTTATGCACCTTCACTTAGGCTTAAAAACCTAAGATTTCCATTGTCTGTACAACATGATCGACCTGACACACATTCTGATGTTCCTTTGCATGAACCAATTGTGAATTTTGCACCAATTCATATTCAAACATCTTCTTCATCCATATGTGTTGATTTGGGGTGGATATCTGATCACTCGTGGTGGCGACATAGGCATTCATTGAGATTACTCTACATGCATGCTCCTCCACCTTTTGGCCTCTTGCTCCACTTTCTATACCTTCGCATTGTAATTCTCTTTGTTTTGATAATTTTTCTTTTGGCAGGTGTAGTATATCTCTCTTGTTTGTTGAGAGATTTTATATCTCATATTTTCAACATTTTTGGCATGTTGACAGTCTCTCTTGTGGGGGAGCTATTCTGGTGAATCCCAGTGTTAGTTTGTTAGTGTTTGAGTAGTTGTTTTGACAACTCATACAGATTTGTAGCATCATTTCACCCATTCAGTAGTATGGGAGGGTGTGGTGTTAATCTTGATTCTTTGGGTTTTGTGTCCTTGCCTTGTTGCCTTAGATTTTATTGGATCGTGGCACTCATATTTATTTGGATCTTGTGTCCTTTCCTTTTTTCCTTAGTTATTGTTCTTGGATCATGGAACACCTATTTTAAGCAAAGATTAATCAAATTATGTTCGATATTTTTTTACACTTTTGACATCACTTAGTTAATACAAATCCTTGTATGAAGCTATTCGGTAAAGCCTAGTGGCCGTTTTTTTTTTTTTGTGATTGAGCAGTGGATTCAGACCATAGTGCACACAAAAATTCTTCAACATTGTATGATTTTTTTGATTTGATCTTCTTGGGATGCTTTGCAACAGGATTTTACTCTCTCTACTTTGTTGTTACTGGTTTTGGGTACCTTACAGTGTCCCTTTTTCCCAGTTATTATACATAAGTACCTCATCATGCCTAGTTTTTGGGACTCATATTGTGGATATGCCACTTTTATTTTGGTCCCCTAGCTTCACTTGAGGGGGTGTTAGAGTAGGCATTTACCTTAGCTCATGTTCACCTAGGTAATTTATTTACCTTTATTGTATTTATCCTCATCCACTTATGTGTGTGGATATTTCTTTTATATTATTTAGATATTAGGAAGATATTATCTAGTTGTTAGGTATAGTTCTTTCCTTGATCTATGGTATTGAATAGATCTTTGATGACTAGTTCTTTCCTTGATTTATGGTTTGATCTATGGCCTTGACTAGTTCTTAGATTGATCTTCCTTTCCTATATAAGCAAGGCCCATTCTCATTTTACTAATATATGAGATTTCCATAATAATATATGATATCACTACTTTTTGTTTACAAATTCTTTTGTAAAGTTATTCTGGCGAATTTCTTTCAACTTGTCAAATGTGGTGTACTATGATCATCTGAGATCTTCACGGCTTGGAATGATCTTTTTATCTTTCCTTTCACGAGCTCGGTGAAGCTTGAGTGGCTTGAGCTTGATGTGGGCAAACCGATGAGGGGTTGTGTAGGGTTGGAAAAGAGCTTGATGAGCTAAGGACACAATGGAAGAGATCAAAGACCCAATAATGAGCTGGTAAGGAGGTGGCCAGGCGAGCCGATGTTGTATGCAGTGGGTATCTTGGAGAGATCACGACAGGACTTCAACCAATACAAAAACCATCGAATTTAGAACCTTTTCCAACTTTAGTCACAACTAACCAAAACTTGAGGAAAAAGTCCCGAAACTGCACATGCACCAAAACAACCAAAAAGGCTAAAAAATCTAAAGAACACCAATGTTAAGAAAAATAATGTCAATAATGCACAAAACAATACGGATTAAAAAATCTTGCATAAAGAGCTAATGAAATATGAAACCAAGAGTAATTTGCAAAAACCAATGTGAGTGACATGATTACAAAAACATGGCTTTTATACCATATGAGATAGTGAGAGAACAAAGACAAACAGAATGCATGCACATCAAGGTAGTTACACTTGAATGGAAATGTGAAAAGCCCCAAGTAATCAACAAGTAAATTAACCACAAGAAATTTATCATGCAAAAGAGAAAGGCTCTAGTCATACTCGTTGATCACAAAAGAGAGTATATATTAGGAGTGTTTTGTAACTCCCATGCCTAGAATAATCATACCTCCATGAGGGAGAAAGGAGTTACAATTCACAAATAGAATGTAACTCTTGTATGACACCTATGAAAACTATGAGGCATATGAAAAGTATGAAAAATTCTATGATGAAATTTTTCATATGTCATATAATTCCCTAAAAGACCTATGACTCACCTAAGTGAGATGACTCACCATGTGTGAGGTGGAAAATGCCCAATAAAATAATAAAAGGAAAAAATAAATCCTCACACCAACAATCATGGCACAACACATTCCTCCTATGAATTTTCGTCTTCTCTAATCCATAGATAAAGAGACAATATGTAGTGAAAAGGTCCATCATATGGTTCAACCGAAAGGTTCTTAAATTTACTAATGCTTGAGTTCTTCAAGTAAAATACATCCTAAAGGCAAATGAATTCCTAATTATTTAACCCTTAATTAATTTTTAGTTAAATTTAATTAAGTTTAGAATAGATTATACTTGATTATAGATCTTATAAAGATGTTACAATATGAATACTAACTTAGAATTACAGCTTATGTCATATAGAATGAATTATGCATAAACCAATCAACCTAACATGCAATTGAAAACATGAAAAAAATGTATATAAGTACTTACCTAATTTTAGATGATTTGTGTATAGATCTGGGACTGTGTAACAATGAAACTGAGAGATATTAACCTAGCCAACCTTCAAAATTGAAGATGGAACTATGTATCAACTTAGGGTAGGGCCATACCAAACTGCTAAGATCATCCCATATGGTCTTGACCCTACGATATAGTTCTGGAATTTATCTGATTTTACTCTTGTAACTTTATGGGTTTCTCACCTTCTTCGATTTGTTTGTCACTATCAAACCCTATTTATCGCACATGCAACAACACTCTTTGAATAGAATGATCATTATCTCAAACCCTATCCATGAACTAAGAGTCCTCGTAAAAACATTAAAAGGGTTACGGGAACCTCTTTGCACCACCGACATTGGCACTACTTTGAAGAGGGCTCAAACCACACGTCATTCTCCACCTATCATGTGACATATAGATAGATCAATGTATTTGAAAATTGCTTTGACCTTACTTGTTTTGACTTGGATCTTGCTAAAATACTTGGAGAGAGGATGTTTAAGAGCTTGTAGATAGGAGACATGGCTGCCTTGATTTCATTTATAGCTTTAGACATGATGTGGGTGCTACCCTAATGACTTCATATGTGCTATTGTAGTATTTAGGGATATTTGGATGCCTTTTACAAGTGTATGAAGTGAGTGCTCTAGTGCATTTCCTTAGGATTTCTAGGTTAACAAATGAGGTAGTGTTTAATTTATTATATAGGGTTTCGTAAATGATTTATCTAAGAAAGGGGTACCCAAGATGAAGTATAATAACCAAAGAAATATGTAAATTTTAAAGTGAACTTAGAAGACACGTCGATCCAAGACCATACAGACTAGAAATAAAATCCCAACCAAACTATACGACCATGAATGGGGACAAAAAAATTTCCAAGTGAAGTTTCAAAAAAATAAATTGATGTTTATCTATTGATTTTGTGCATTCTATTCTCATAATTTGTCAACATGTTGGCGTGCAAGGATAAATAAGTTAAATTATGGATCTCAAATAATGCTTAAATAGGAATGGAGAAATTGTATTTATCATAGCAAGAGTGTATAGTCAAATCAAGGGTTTTTAAAGTGTACATTACCAAATTTGAGTGTCTACACTGATTTTCACACACCTAGGCCATCAAGAACCTTCATGCCTATGTGTAACACACCATCTTCAATATCAAGATAATGAGGGGGTGATCGAAATCCTAACAATAATAAGTTTCCATAGAATTCTTGCATAAATCAATTCAAAATTAAGGTTTCTTTGAGAAAAGGTTGACATCCTCAAGAAGAGCATATTTCGGGGATATTTATCTCTCCCTTGATTCCTTGGAAAGTAATTCTATCGTCTCTAATACTACTTAGTAATTTATGGCGTCAAATAAAGGGTAAAAATGGGTCTATGATACAATAAAATATCCCAAATCTCAACCTTCTTAGTCCCCCTTAATATTTTCTACTCCCGAGGCTACCTATTTTGATAACTTATCCTCATACACAACCTACTCATCCCATAGGAACATATTCTAGATTATAGGTACATATGAATTGTTTTGAAGTGGTCAAACATTTTAAAGGGTCAAGAAATTAGTGATAAGGAAGAAGTATATTGTGAACCTCACTTAACCAAATTTCAATGTCCTTTATAATTTCCTTTAGACCCTCCTTCAAATAAGGTCAACACCATAGCTATAAATATAACATAATCCTCAAGGGAAAGGTTCATAGAAATTTATAATCCAAAATGAGACAGGGGTTTGAGGTTGATAATTTGGTTTATGCCTGTGCGTATCAATGGGTTCCTATTGGGTTATCTACCAAAAGTGGTGATATGCAAAAATAAAAGAGGTCACCACAATATTGGTTGACCACATCATTGGAAGTGAGTAATGACTGGAGTACCTAAAATAATAAAACCATTAGTTGAAGGTGTTTTTGTACTATTCACAAACTCATCTTGTTTAACTACTTCATTTACATCCATATCTCTTCAAGCCACTAGTTTTAAATAATCCATAGTGAAGAAGTTGGGTGAAATCAACTATTTTGGGAAGACATTATGGATTTGTATTGAGAAATTTTTACTCAATGGGATGAAGTACATTGATGATATGATGTATACATTAAAAGAGATTGAGGCTAAGAAATATACTCTTGAGAGATATATCACAAGTATTGAAACGAACATGTCCATATATGGTAAGTCTTGAGCTAAGATGTAGAAGAACCGAATCTCATAGATATGATATTGATAGTAGTTGAAGGTGGTCTAGCTAAGGTAGAGGAAAATAGGTATTTTGAGTGGATCACAAGCATAAAATATTATAATATCAACTCCTACTTGGATCTTTGAAATAGCTACAAAGTATGGAAAAGGATGATAAGGGTATGACCACTAATATGTGCATAAACCCGTAAGGTATATGGTGAATATTATTCAAACTTAGCAGTTTAGATTGCTTTATTACCAATGAGATCAAAGGGAATTTTAGGAAATTGATCAAGGGTGATATATTTTAGAAAAATGGGTTGGATGTTGTAGATAGGAATAGTCTAAATGACATCAATATAGCACACCTTGACCTAAAATTCAAGTTTCCTAATTTTCAATAGATACCAATCAATATGAGGAAAATATGAGAAGGTTATGTCATCTATTACAAAAATGAATGTTCCTAATAAAAATATTATCATAGACACTTTGTATAATCTTCAATACTATAAGACCAAGAAATCTATAGAGAAAAGAAAGGTTATCTCTAGTGTGTCATGATTTTGTTTTCAATGTTAAAGGTACTTTTCAAAAAATAGAAATCCACTTAAATGGATTTCCTATTTTATTTTGCAATTTCTATATTTTTTATTAACTATACATGTAAAATAAAATGAAAGGTAACCCAAGAAATGGTTACCTTTGCACATTTTTGCCATATAATTCATGTGGGGTTTTAATATTTAAAGGGAACAAATTAATACTCCTTTAATGAAATTTAATTAGGTTTACGTCTCAAGGTATCAACCAAAGGATAATTGAGTTATTCACAAGGACCTCATATAGGAGAGAATTGTAAGGTGTGGAAAGTAGTTACATTTGTATCAACACAAACATATACATAAATAATAAGAATTCACTATTATATTAATTACTATTAAATAATATTATAGAAATTGTATGCATCCCCACCAAACAAACCCTTATACAATCATTAGTTCCTACCTAAACCAGAATATCTATTGCTTACAATGTTCCAAAAATCCAACCTGTACTAACCATCATTTTTACCATGTAACCCCCTTATTAATGTTAGTTGACCACTCAGTATATGCTTGTGAATATTCCTCCCTTAGTGGAGACCATTTTTCATCTAGTTGTCACCGTTTTAGCATTCGTTGCTCATATCCCAGTGATCCATGATAATATGTAACTCCCTTCTCCCTATATTATCATGTGTTCGGTTAATAAGCAAAAAATCACGTTGTAGGAGGTATCTTGTGGTGTGTTTATTGGCTTCTCATATCTTACATAAGTGGTGTTGGTGAGAAAATTTGTCGGTTGGGAAAATTATGTGTCTCCACCAATGTTCATGGGGCTACGCCCCTCTGCATTGAATGGTACAACTCCCATTATTGAAAGTAAACTAATCCTAATCCTATCTAAATGTTTTGGGTGGCAAAATTGGTCGGGGATCACATAGGGACACTCCATTGAACCTATGGAAAAGTGCTTGTATGGGGTACAAGGGAGGAAATTACAGTGATGAGGGGAAAGGAGGGAAATTAGGCAAGGAAGATTACTTCGTGAGTAGATTGCAGAGCTCACACCTAGTAACCGGAGTAGTTCAACATTCAATATAGAGGAAAGCACAATGAAGCTATCTAGTGAGATGGATAACTCGAGACACCAAGTTCTCAGATTCATCTATTGAAGATACAAATATCTTGCATCACTATACTTGCAAAGTGCATGAAAGAGGGAAGTGGAAGAAACATGAGATGCTTATAAAACTATGTTTATTTCATCAATGATGAGAGGAAACCATGCATATAAATCTGCACACATTCATACATCTTGGAAAAAAGAAACTCTATTCCTTGATTGACATTTACACAAGTTGTACAAAGAAAGGGAAAAGAAGAAAACATGTAGAAGAAATGTAGCTTTATTTCATGTATATGGATGACACAAAGTCCAACAACATATTACAATCCACTATTGCTACAAAGTACATAATTTTTAGAATGTAATTTTTCGGATCCTTTGGAATGGAGAAGCCATCCCAATTTATAAAATTGTGGATTGATCTTTCATCTCCCTCATATGAATCTTCATTTCCATATTCCACTTGTGACCTTTCATTTTCCATTAAATTAAGTATTTCTCTTATAATTTTGAGAAAATAATTTTACAATTTTAAAGTAGGTCACTTAAGTGAATAGGACAAAATACAATGATGAAGCCCAACGAAGAATTAGAAAGGAGAGAGAAGAAAGAGGGAGAAAGAGAGGAGGAGGGGGGGTGAAGGAAATCCACTCCTCGTGATGATCCAATTGAATGCCTTGATGTAGTCATGAAATTTGAAAGAAGTACTTTGACATTGATGATCCTCCACACTGATGAAGATTGCTCCTCTAACACCTTTGAACACTTTTCCCCTTTCTAATGATGATTTATGATTTCTTCTTCGTACGATACATGGACACCCTAAATTGAGTGTTTAGAAACATTGTTGAAAGATACTTGAATGACCATGGATTTTATCCATGAAGATCTTTTTCTGGAGAAGGAAAATATGGAAACCAACCTTTGCGATGACTCTCTGCAATGTTGCCATACTGATTTGAAAATTCCTATGAAGCACACTATGGAAAATCTGATGATGATGATTGCAAAATCCTCCTTGCACATGATTCATGGACAACTTGGACCATCAAATGAGTGTCGAAAGACATTGTTGATATCTCCCGAGGTGGGTTCCAAATGACCCATGGGCAATGCTTGTGCAGAGGAAGATACTACTACAAATTACCTCTTCTTTTCCCGAGAAGCTCAATCCGAAAAAATCTACTCGGCTCACTTAATCAGAAAAATTGAAACTCATGGTGGTAAAAAGAAACAATATATGTTACTTTGAATATGATAGCAAATTTTTTCTCTCGGGACCAAAAACTGCTATTTTTGGAAACTAGGTCCTAGGAGCTGATATTTTTGGGCAATGTTGCTCTTCTGCCTTGTTGCTTGTAATTAGGTATTTCCTTCACATTCCAAGATTATTAAAAATGGCTTGGGGTCAATTCAAATCACTTTCCATTTTAGGAAAGTTGATTCTTGATTTTTGCTTTTTTATTTTTTTGACTTTTTGACCCATGTGCCCTAGTTTTCGATTTGTATGATTTTCACTATTCTTTCTTTTGGAAGGATTTTTCCATTTTTGGAAAATTTATAAAAATGGAAAGCACAAACCAAAGGGACTTTCTATTTTTAGAATCTGAAAATCACCATGTCGGATCAATGAGAAAACTTTGGATTCTTTCTGGTTTTTGATTTGGATGCTCTGTATAAATTTTCAAGTCAAATTGCTTCTAGATTGATGGCAAATGAAGGAAGAACACCCTAGGGAACAAAATTCAAATGGATGCCATTAAAAATCAGGGATGTATTTCAAGGTTTTGTTTTTTTCAGCTTCAAGGCATTTGGATGAAGAATGTTTTCCCAAAATTTCATGAATATTCGATCACTGGTTCATTAGTTATGAGTAATTTGTGGTTTTGGAGCCAAGGGTTTCTAACAACATGTAGTTATGGTTTTTGCTCAGAAGTATTCATTATTCACATTTCAGTAGTGTGGAATGATGGAAGAAATATGTTTAAGGTGGTAGCAAGGTTGTGGAAGTAACAACAATGGTAGGGTGAAGAAATTCGACAGTTAGAGCTTTCACAAGTGTACACTCAAGTAACACTGGAAGCAACATGAAATATGAAAAAACTTGCATATTTTTAATGGTTGGGAAGGAGAATTTTTTTCACCAAGTGCACCAATATCTTGGTGCACTTGGTGCAAAAATTTCACCCCATCCCTATTGGGCCACTTGGCATGACGTGGTTGGCTGAGGCGGAAAGGTGAGGGGGCTAGGAAAATGTGCACAGGGGCTTGAATTGTAGAAGGGAATTAAAGGAGGTCACAATAGGGTCTAAGGACTTAAATGGGAGGGTGGAGAATTTTATTGCACCAAGTGCACCAAGGCCTTGGTGTAATTGGTGCACAAAAGTGCGCCACTCTCCCATTGGTCCATTTTTTCACCAAAAATGACTAACTCCTTTACCTTGTGGAGCAACTTATCGAGTGCATAACTTGAGATCCCAGACATATTTTCAAACGATTATTTATATTAAATTGAATGTAAAATTCCTTTTAAACACAATGGTGATGGTCTCATACCTTTATTCTTCTTCAAAGTTCTGAAAGTTCCCCATTTTTATCAAGATCATTAACTGTCCTCGCAAAGAATGAGCTCCCGGAAAAGCACTATGTGTTTGTGAAAAATATGATGATTCCAACTTGTAGAGGATTATATTATCTTTCCAATGATTATTTTATTCCTATTAAATCCTTACATAGCTCCCGGAATCATCCGTTGAAGATCGTGTACTGCTTTGACCGCCTTCTCCCCAGGCCGAGACTGGGTCGCATGGGTGATTGAGGGCTTAAGAGGGGGGAACATTTTTACACCATATGAACCAAGGATTTGGTGAAATTGGTACAAAAAGTGTGTCAATCTCCCATTGGCTCAAATTTCAAGGTAGAAATTTGACTAACTGTTGGAGTTGTACCTTGGGGAACCGCTTGTTGAGACCATAACTTGAGCTCTTGGAGGAGTTTTTGATGAAATTTTATATGATTCCACATGAAAATGACCTTATGAATCCAATGGTGGGGGTCTAATATCTTGATTATGTAATTTTATCCCTGAGAAATAGGTTTTTTTCATTCCCAAGGTTGTGCACACCAAAAATAGGTTGTAGACAAAGTGCGCATATGTGTTTTGAAAAATATGAAATCCCATATTGTAGGGCTTTCAATCAGATTTCTGAAGATATATCGTTTGGCTCCTAATTCCTATCAGAGCTCCTAAAATTTCTTTATGAATCTCAGGAGCTATTTTTGCACTGTGCAATGCTTAAGCCTCCAAGACCCACTTTTGTTGGAACTGCTCTAAAACTTCTAGAACCTCCTAGAATATTCAAAAACTGATTGCACAATGTTCCTATTTCTATTATAAACATCCATGATGAGTTTTGGAATTTCATTCCACTATAGGGGGGTGTACCAACTTCGTGAAGATCAGAAACTAGCCATTCCCAAGCTTGTTAAAAATCCTATCTTGATTAATATTGCCTTGAAGTACTTGGAATAAGTGGATACCCCTATATCTCATATGGGCGCTTTGACATGACACATGGTACTTTGCTTTAGAAAGATAGGATAGGACTGACTTGGGGATTAGGGTGACATGAAGGAGGACTTAGAATGACCTTTGAGAAAAACATTTTGGGTAGGGTATGGTCATCATGCTTGAAAAATTGTGAATTTTTTTGTTGCACATTTGCATGATAACAAATGACAATGGTATAGGTAAACCTATAAATTACCCCATTAATATCTTCCCACACTAAATTACTTGTTCACCCTTGAAAAATATTTTACTTCTCCAATGGTCCATAGAAGACTTAGGGATAATGGTCTTCTATGAATTAAACTTAGTAACCCCTAAAGAATCATACTATTATTTTCCTAAAATCTCTTAAGCTACTTTCCTCAATGCCTCCACTAAGGTGACCTGTTGGTGCCCATTTTTATCCTTGTATATATTAAGCACCATCCTTGCAGGATCCTCCTTTGTTTCTAGTACAAATTGTGTCATTGCCCTTATTTAATCCTTCATTCGTGAAAGTCACATGTTACATTGATTGTAGAAGGTTGAAAAAGTTTTTAAAGGTTATATTGTAGGTTAAAAGGGTTTTCAGGATGAATTGAAGTTTTGATATTCATCCTAAGTGTTTTGTGGCTACATCATATGAGAAGGAGGCATCAGAGGGTCCATTTTCAGAGTTTCATAGTGTTTAGACTACTTACAAAGCTTCATAATTGTTCCATTCACTTTACACCCTCCGATAACACTTAGTCAATCATTCCCTTCCGTGCCAAACACTTAGTCAATCATGTCAATTTTGGGGAAATATGTGTAGAATCAGAATTTTGAGGAACACTTGGAATTGTTCCTTCATTCCACCTATTCCCCACATCTCTAATTTGGTTGCATAACACTTAGCAATCAGTGAAATCATGTTTTATGTACACCATTTGAATTGTTATAGGGTTCCTTGTGTTATCCAGCCCTTACTTCTTCCCATTCCCCACATGCTCGTGTTTCTCCCTTACATCGGTTAAGTAATTGAATTTGGGAACATGTGGAACTATTCCTATATTCCACCCATTCCCCGATTCTCTACCTTCCCGCATGGTCGACCACCACATTGATTGGTTAACTTAGGTTGGATTGGAGCTCATATAACGATGCCTCGCTTCGCCGGGCCCCTCGACATCCCCATGTTATCCTCTTTCCCGAGCCACCACCTTTGTTTTTTAATTTGGTCCTTTTTGGAACAAGAATAAATAATCCGTCAGTTCTTTCATTCCCCACAATAACCAATTTATATCCCCTCACTCATCGTACACATCGACTAATCCTAGAACTAGTGGAACATTCTTTGTTTTTATGTTCCCGACCTCTTGCTTACTGAACCCTTAGAAAAATTGATAAATTTAGTTCTAAATGAAACTCGTGGAATTGTTTTGTAATTCCTTTATTTCCCTTATTGACTAATTTACCCGACCCTCCAATCAAATCATGACACGTGTCCAAGGAAACCATTGCGTTCAAAGCTTATGAAATTTGACATGATGTGCTCGTAAATTTTTATATGGGAATCCATTTTTAGTTAAATTTGTTGCATTAGGATTGTCTTGGAGAGGGATTTTTACATAGGTCAAATTTGGGGGAAATGGTGCAAAAAATTATGGATGTTTTAGTTGCATAAGTTTGAGTGGGAAATATGTCATTTACATGGAATGCAATGGAAATGTAACAACTGAAAATGATTTTTTGGATGCCAATTCGACCGTGGATTCTTTTGGAGGTAGAATATACTCTTCTTTCCCATGAAGTAGTGATAAAATGATATGGGCATTGTGGAGTGGACATTTGGCATTGTTTCCCTATCTCATCTCCCTGATTGCATGCTCCATTGATTGTCCCTCAACTCACGTGGATCACCATATCAACCATTAATTTGGTATCAACAAGGCACATTATTATAGATTTTAGACATTATTGTATAAAAGTGATATTTTTTCCTCGCTTACCTTCTTCTAGTGGGAGCTTTGGCTGGTTATTGTGGTTCTTTACTATGAGAGTTGGGGTTTTCTCTTCTAGGTTGATTTATACAAATTATTGGTTCATTGTGATTCCATTTAGGGCTTATGTTATGGTGGTTACAATTATAAAACCATTAGCAAGATTTTAGAGAATATGTATATGTCTACCTTTTCTCCTTTTGAAAATGAATACATCAGGGAAATTTTTAAGACCCTTTGCCAAAATCCAACTTGGATATTTTTGTGAATTTGTTAAAATGGATTTCATGTTGATGGCGAATATGAGAAAAATGTATATAGTGATGTAGGTGAATAATTTATCTCGAGAAAATGAATTTCGGGGATGATTGCAAGGGAGTGAATAAAAAGGCATAGACGCGGCGGTTGCACAGAAGCCTTATAAGCAGTGTGTCCTGTAAGTGCATATGAGTTGTCTATAAAAATCACTATTGTACAACTCCATATACTCCCAGCACGACTACATATACTTCCAAGTGATCGCATATACTACCTAGTGAGTACATATACTATCGGATGACTACATATACTACTTTGGGTGACTACACATACTCTTTGGGTGACTACATATACTACAAGGTGACTACATATACTACCAAGAAACTGCATATATTACAAACGATCGTATATACTTTTGGGTGACTACATATACTATCAGGTGACTCGCATATATTATCAAAGGGCGATAGTGAACACAAATAAATATGAAATTGAAACTTCCCAAATATGAACAGTGGTAGCATCCAATCACCATATCAAATTATATAATACTTTGTAGAGCAAATAAACATGAATCAACTATGTATGACGCTTCCGACAAATTCTACATTAATTTCAGACTATAATGAAGACAACACAACTAAGATAAAGTGTTTTCATGGATGAAGAAAGAATGCTAACCATTTTTCTTCAGACCTTGCACTTCTTCGCTTGAATGTGTTGCGTTGTAATAGAGAAGCTTCCCTTTCCTTCCCACTTAACAAATGAATGAGAATTTTTAATCTTCTAGCAATCACCAAGCATCTAGACTATGTCATCATATGTCCGGAGTATGTAGTTGGGCATATGAAATCATACGTATGGACTATGTGGTTGAGCTCATATGTAGCAAAATTTTTATGTAAGAGCCTTTGAATTTTGTAGATGCTTAGATTTTTTATTAGTATATATTGGTGAATGTACCCGATTGGTGTTTCGAGGTAGTGGTGATATACATGCATAAGTATGAAATTTATTTTAAAATCTAGACGAGCCAACCTATAAAATTAAATTATAGCTAGAAATTTTAGGAAAAATGTTTCTCCGCATGAATCCCCAAAATCACGAAATGTAAATATTAGTGAATTAGCGAAGATTTGCCACTAAAATTTACCCTATAATACACAAGATAAAATTGTCATTTATATGTTTGTTATTTCTTGTTGTTAACATATTTGAAATGAATAAATCTTCATTCTCCTTTGTAATCTTGTGTTTATCATGTTAAAAACTACAAGGAAGCATTTTTCAGTGATTTCTTGATTTGGGTATTGAAGGAATGTTGTTTTATAGTGCATACTTTGCAACATTTGCTTCAGTTATAAATTCCTTTCTATAATTTTTTGGGAATGAACATCTATTATCTTAGGGTGTCCTTTGGTTTTAGGGATTTGACATGATCAACACATGAAATTCTATTCTTAGGTGTATGTTCTAGGATTTCAGCTATTATTCTCCATTATTTTTCTTTCTTAGGTTTCCATCAAGGAAAGTAACCTTGGGAGGAAGTGTTTCTTTTGATTTCATGTTTGGATGCACCAAAAGTATCATGAAAATATTGTTAAGGAAGTTACTTCTTCCCTCTTTCCCCCCCATTTCATCATTTCCATCCACCTCCATCTCTCCTTAATTTACACTATCCTTGTGTCCTACCACTCTGTAGATTTCATCATGATTGCACATCCTACATGAGATCTACTGGAAAATCACATAACCCTTGCATATTTTGAATGTATTTTCCTTTATTCACAAAGCTTAGCATCCCAAGTTTCATTCCATTTCAAGTTTTCAATAGGATCCTTCCGAATGATGTTTGTGATCACATCTTAAATTTATCTTTAGTATCTTGTGTCTAAACCACCAAGTGTTTGTAATGATTTTTGACAACTCTTTCAAGTGAGTATTACATATTTTGGCTACACTTGGTCTCGATTGACCTTCCAAAAAAATTTAGGGCTTGAATCATAACATCTCCTTCTCTCTTTCAGGGTATAGCTTGGGACATCTCACCCTAGTTCATGTAAATCCAAAAGTAGCAAGTGGGCAACCACACCCTCAGTAAAGTACCTCCCTATCATTCCGAAAAGGCTTAGTCAAGTGAGAGAGATAGACCCATCCCCATCAGTAAAACAAAAATCAATTAGATCTATCCTTCCTCCTTTCCCCTCATCCATTTCATGCCTTTTTTGGGGTGTTAGATTAGGAACCAACAACACCTATTCAACATTTGTTGTCATAATTTTATTCTTATCTTCTTGACCTATCATAAAAAGATTTTGTAACCATTCCACCATTACCCTTCCAGGAGTCAGTTATAAAACCACCAAGTCCTTTTGTGCATTTGTGAACATTGCAAGGGTATATTTTAGGGTGTCTTAGGTGAGGGTAGCTTATATTTTGAGATCTATAATTTCATCAATTATCTACACGTACTCCTCCCAATGCTTTATATGTTGATCCCCTTGCTTCTATCTACATCCACTACCTAACATATTTTTTTCATTTCTTGGCCAATCTTATGAAAAAATACTTGTTTTTTTCTCAATGGTACCCTTTTACAGCCTCTCGTAAATTTTAAATTAGTTGAAACTTTTATTAATTCATTTACATGGTCTAATTCCTTCCACAAATCTTTATTTGTTTTTCCTATGGTGGCGACTAACTCTTACACTCCACAAATTTCATGTATGGTTCCAAAAATGGTTCTACCCAAACACGATATCCCAACATAAGCATAGTGATAGTTGTGTACAACATTCCCATAGATTTTGGGTGGCTCTCTATAACTTCATTCTTGATAAACTGGTGTGTTATTTTAATCTCTTAGAAAAAGTTCAAAATTTATCAATGTATTACTGATAGTTGTGTATACCTATAGGCTAATTGGCCCCTATTTATTTTTAGCTGCACTACCCACCATATTTATTCAATAAATAGGTTCATAAGAGTGCATCCCTCATGTGTTGTGGTGAATATGTGGGGGTCACACACACTTATCCTTTTCAATGTTTGTGGCTTCTCATGAATTTTCACATGTCTAACCAAAACATTGGACACCTAAAAATAAAGGGGGGGAAGTAATCCCATCCATCTATGCATCTCATTTTCTTCATATTCTCCCTCGAGAGGAATTTTGTTCACTATCTCTTCTTTCTCTTGGTAATAACTTTCTCATGATCTACTTCTACTTTCCATGTAGAAGGTGTTTGTAACCTCGTGGTGACCTCACCGCTCTCAAGGTTTTGTATTTCTTCCCTATTCTTATTCTAGACGACCCTCTTCGCACTATTACTATCTCTAATTCCTTCTTCATCTCCTTCTCCCTCCTCATCCATGGTTTACCCCGTGGATCCTTTGGTCACATTTTTTTGTAATAAGTTGTCATTCTCTCTGCAAGGTGTAGAATTATTGTTGTATTTTTTTCCCTTTTTAGGGAGGTATTATTATATGTGGCATTCTCTTCTATGGTATTCTTCTTCTTCTTCTTCTTCTTCTTTTGTGTAGAGGGTGGTCTCATATTTTTCTTATTTGGAAACTTCTTCCATATCATGAAACCAAACTTCTGCGTGACTACTTCCTCCACATTAACCACCGTGATATTTATCTTATTCGATTGATACATAGGTATCAACCATTACATAATATCTACATATTACTATTTGATTTATGCTAAAAGTAATTCCTTAACTGGAAGATCTAGGGAATCATCATTTGAATCTTCATCATCAAAAACTTTAGTCTATTTACAGCTAACTAGTCCCCTCCGCATAAACTCCAAGTTTGTATCCAAAACCGTAAGGTCAATATTTATGTGCTTCACATCCTTCATATTTTCCAAGGATATTTATAGATACCTCATGGTGTCCACAAATATAATAATCTTCCAAAGATATTCATGGTTCATTTGTCGTAGACTAACATGAGAATATGGTGTGGAGTGAAGAAAAATTCCATAAATTCTTCATTTATAGAAACTAGCTCTATCAAAAAAATTCTCCCTTAAAGTTCTTTCTGAATTTTTTCACACCAAATGTACATCCAAACCTTGTAATTTCTACCCACAAATCTTAGGCATTCATATGCTACATAATTTTTTTGCATATTCCATTTTGGAACTACGTCCAAGGGTAATTAGTTAGGTTACCCGATAGTCTATGTTATGGGTAACATGAAGGGGGAACAATACCATAATAGATTCCCCAATTCCTGTAACTCCGTGCATTCACAAAAATCCCTAGAAACATATTTGAAAATAATTCACCTTCACCCCTTCCTTTGTGATCCTTCTTGTAAGGTGAATTACCTCGCATGATGCTTGCATGATTTAGTTCACATGGGTTGTATTGTAGTGACCACACATCATAACCCTAATAGATACACCTACAATACCACTTATCTCATAAAAATAGTTTCATGTAACAATGCCCCATTCAAAATGGTATGGTCTTGGTCAGCTACAATGACAACTAGATTTCTAAAGTCCTCCTATTCATTATGGATACTAGTGACTTGCCTAATTTATGCCACATTCATCTTGATGCTTGTCTTTTTCATGTACATATATCCCTCACAACACACACGTCATCAAATCATTTTGATTTCCAAAGTGTGGTAGTTCCTATAATTCCATGACCCCACCCTCTCGGTTTTCCATGGTAGGGTTGTTCTTATCTTTCTTGACTCAAGTGTGTAACTCCAACATTAGCATGGATGTTGTGACTTCCTTCTTGTGGTTTAATTCACCAATTGGTGGATCTCACTCTAATATTCCTTCCACAACACCTATGGTAACGTATTTGGGTATCCCATTTCCATAAATGGGGTATTTATTTTCTAGCTCTTATGGCTTCTTATTACCATTAAGGAATTCTCTTCATGATTCCTCTTTGGGGCCTCTTTCATTCCTTTCTTTTTACCATTATATAATTCTTAGGTACTCTTCCTCCTTCATCCTTGGAATGTAATCGTGATTTATTTATTTCTCTTGCTCTTCAACTCTTCTTCAATTTACTCTTGTTGTCTTGATTTGTTCTCATTCGATTGATCATATAATGTCACCTTAAGTGATTTAAATAACATTCACTTATCATTATCATCGACATTTATTCATCCTACCACCCATTAGCTTAATTTTTCCACTTTGCCAACATGCCTAAAAATTTGCCTTCTTATTGTCCATGTTACCTACTTTCAAATATTTTCCTACATTTCCCTGAAATAGTGACTCATCAATATTTCTACAAACTTTGAGGTTCCATAAAACTCACTACTCCAAAAATTCTCCTTTTTCCAATATACTCTTTGTTACATAAAATGTGCCATTCCCGTGTGCACAAAATTACAACAATATATTTTATACATATGAGGTGATATACCCCTTATCTTTATAAAAAACACAAGAAAATAATTAAAGGAAGTTATTGGTTTCCAACCTTATTGATTGTGTAAAAGTTTTCTCCCCATACTCACGGTGAGGCCTTATCCTAGAACCATTTAAATTTCTAGGAAGCTTCTCTTTGTTTAATATTTGGAGGTTGCACACACCTATGCCCAAGATGTGATGAATTAAAAATATTTCTTTCCATTAGATATCCAACTTTCCAAGGTGTTGATATCATGAATAAAATAGAAGCACCTTATCCACCTCCCACATAAGTTTATTCCTGATGTTCTTATCATGCCAAGTCTTTTGTCTACCTTTTTCTAACTCTTGAATCTATCGAGCTAACAATGACTTCTCACCAAGTCACAAAATCTCAATAATTCTCTCTTTGATTAAATTTCAATCTCCAAGGTTTCCCACAATGGAAATCCACATGGTGGGAACTAAAAATTCATTGGTAAAATTTCCTCATTTCCATAGACTAACTGGAATGGGGTGTACTTGTTCAACCTCTTATATGTAGTTTTATAGTCGTATAATACCACAAAAACTCAATCATCCCAATATGTGTGGTTCACATCGTAAATATTTCTCAATGTATGTCTTAGGATCTTGTTGAATGCTTTAATGTTACCATTTTCATACGAGTGAAGCGAAGTTGTCTTATGATGTTGGTTTGAGAAAATGGCTAAAAATACCCCTGCGTGGGAGTTAGAATAGCACCCAGAGGCAAGCACACAAGGAAAGTAAGCAAGATCGATGAGTGCGTGGAGGTACAAATGACATAGAGGAACATGTCAGTGCGTAAGGTTGCACATGCATATAAGGCATTAAAGACTTAAGCTGATTTTCCGACAAGGCTAAAAATAGAAAAACAGGGTTGGAGTACCACTCAAGCGAAGTCCAAAATCGATGTAAGCAAGATGACTTTACGAGACAAGAAAAGGATAAGAAATCACATGTAGATAATGATAAAAACAAAGTATGATGGATTCTTGAATATAGGAATTAACTCATGGAGAAGGCTATTAATATGAATTAAAGCAAGCTATTTATAGTTTGAATCGATGTAAAGCGGAGACTTAGTAAAGCATGCAAGATATTGTAATCATGCCTATCAATAGAAATGTGCATGTAGACGGTGAAGGGAAAGTTCCCACCCTATAAGTATAAGTCATACTTCATTGTAATAAGGGGTCCGAGAGTGCGAGTACTAGTATGTAAGGTTTTTGGTATACCAATTATGATATTTTAAATGTGCGCATGGTCTATCACATTGATGGAATGAACTCGTATTGTATTTAGCTTCGTGTTATGTTATTACTTATGGTTTTATTGGAAAATTGTTTGTGGGTTGATAGATTAACTAGATCTAAGCATGGTATAATGGGAATCCAAATCTTGTTGATTATTCTTTATGTTGAGTGAATTTCCTTATTATATGTGTTGTTGAATTATCATGTTATGATGTTTATCTCTACATGAATGTGTGTTTTGGTCATGAATATGATAAACATGCATGGTAAAATATTTCTAAAAATAATAAAGGAGGGACTTGGTGGTTGTGTACGCTTCGGGTTAGATTCCATACTTATTTGAATGAAGTACCATCTTGTATAGATGTTGTTGGGTAAATAATGACTACATATGATGAGTGATCATAAACTCGGTAAGTATAATTATTATTGTCTATGTAAGGAAGTGAGTCCCGCTATCATTTTTTAGGGTTAGAGTGCATTCGAACAAAGGTGTGATTATGTTTTCTCATAGAAAATGTGTGGAAATTTCTGCAATGCAATCTCTTTTGTTGCAAATTCCTCCCATCATGTGAGGTAATCCATGGAAATAATATTATATCATGCCCCCATGTATCATCCTAGTCATTTTATAGGGCCCAAGAAATCCACAAATCACTTTTCAAATGGATCTTGTGTGACTACTATAACTAAGGGAATTTCATCTCTACAGTTTGTCTTAGCTACCCATTGACAAATGTCACAATTATGTGTAAACTCTTGTATGTATTCAATGATGTAGGCCACCATAATCTAGATAATGAAAAATTTCAGGTTGAATACTACCCCAAATAATGTCCATCAACAAACCCCTCATGAAATTCCCTCATGAAATCTAAGTGCTCATGTTCTAATGGACATATTTGTAGAGCTTCTTCTCATTTAAACTTGTATAACTCTCCCTCTATAAGATGGTAAAGGATGTATTTCATTGGAAGCTTCTTATTTTTGAAATATTTTCAATCCTTTTATATTGAAGCATGACATAATGAACATCATGATTTATACCATCTCCTATGGGGCATGTTCAATGTGAAATAGTTGAGAATGCAACAAGCCTTCCTCCATGGAACATGTAGCCACCCTCAAGGTTATATGTGATAAGTGGTTTGGGCCTCCATGTAATCTATCTAGTTTTACAACTACTTTAAATTAAAAGTCTTGGAAGAGCACCATCCAATGTTAAATATGGCCATATAGGACTGGATTATTCACTAAGTATTTCAACTCTTTATAGTTCGTAAAGAACGTAAATGGGATATTTAGGAGGTACTGTCTGAATTTTTGCAACACATAAACCATCCCTAGGGTCTCCTATTATGTAGTTATTTTGTTTTTCTCTACAAAGGATAATTTATGGCTCAAAAATTAATTAGGATGGTCAATCTTTCCCTCCCCTATTGCACAATAATATCTCCCACCACTGTCCCTTATGTGTCCACATGGACTTGGAATGGATTTTTCTAATTAGGGAACTATAATATGGGTGCACTAGCCAATTTTTTTGAAAGAGTATTAAAATAACTTACTATAAATATGTCTACTTAAATGGGCCATCTTTCTTAAGTATCTCTTCCAATTGTCCAATGATAAAAATGTAATTTCTTATGAACTTTTGGTAATATATGTAGTGTTTTAGAAATAGATGAAAAATACTTCGTGTTTGTGGCTCCTCTCATTTTTGAATTAATTCTACCTTTGTAATGTCCACCAGCATACCTTGTTTGAAAATAACATGTCCCAATAGAGTCTCGTATGGTACTAAAAATTTTCTTTTTCCAAAATTTAATGAAATCTAGAGCTGATGACACCTTTCAAACATTAGGAGCATATTCCTCTCGGTGATCTCGTAGTAGTTTGTAAATCATTCAATTATCTAAAACACTTGTAGGAATTTATGAATGAAATATTGACAACAATGTGGGAGAAAACTAAGGGCACATTTTTAGTCCAAAGGGCATTATGTTGTATGCAAAATATCCCTATATGTCATAAAAGTTATCTTCACCTTATCTTCATCTATAATTTGTACTTGGTGATATTTGGAAAATTCATTTGTAAATTATACACCTCACATCTTGTAACTCCTCTAGCACTTCCTCTTTACATGGTGTTAGAAATAAAACTTTTACACATGAATCATTTAAGACCTCATAATCCATGCATATCCTTATGTTTCCATATTTCTTAAAACTAATCACTATATGGATTATCCATTATGACTCTTTCATAGGAAATATGACTCCTACATCATTTTTTATTTATTTCCTCCTTTACCCATGCAAACATGTCAAGATTTGTCCTATATGGTCTCTTCTTCATCAATTTTTCACCCTCCCATAATTTAATATGCATTTTCCTAGATTAGATGTAATCCTTTCATTTCTTGATAACTTTTGGGAATGAATCATGTAGATCCTTTACTAACCCTACAAATGAAATGAAATATTCATCCCCCAATGATCACCAAGACTTTACATTTGCAACTCTTTTTCTTATCATATTTACCTCCTTCATTAATAACAACTAGTGTTAATATTTTGTGTGATCCTATTTAGTGGTTTATACTACTTGTTCCTCCTTTGTGACTTCAACTTGTACCACCTCCGCAATATTATCTATATATTATACCCTATGAACACTCGTATGATGTGGGAGTGCTTATTCCCACACTAAATGGTTAATTTGATCTTTGTTAAATAGTCTATCAACTAAGTATTCTTTTTCCCTAAAAATTTATAGAAAATTGCATATTTAATAATGGTTTAAAAAGTGACTAAATTTTCATTATTAGTTTCAAATGTTAATATATTTACAAAATATTTCTTACCAATCTCACATTCCATAGTTTCATGTTTTGTTTCACTCCAAAGGTACCAATATTTAGCCTAAGTCTTCAATGTTCTAAATAGAGCATGAACCCAAAGTAAAAGTGGTAGAAGAAACTTGCTTAGAGTCCATACATTTTCACATTCACATAGATTATCATGTAGGATTGAATCTACCACATGCATATGAGACTTCTTTTTCTATTTTCTCTTCTCAAACCTCATACAAAGAGCTCCTGCTTCACATGTGGCCATGTTGGTGGCATTGGTTTATGTATTTATCACCACTTATTTTTGGTATCCTTCATTGTATGGGCTAACACAAATACTCTATCTTATTTCTTCGGTACATATACCTCAAGGTCTTCCACATGATTTTCTAGACAAGAAAATCCATTGTATTGAAGTACCATTCATATCTTTCCCCTGTTAATCTTCATCACCCATTTAAAATGGGGTATCTTTTTTTGGGACCGATTGCATTATGAACTTATAGCCATAAAAAATATTGTAGATAATCCCTCTCTTGACTAGTACAATGTTCTTCTCCTAATGACTTATTCAAATGCATATTCTTCTCATTTCCTCATATTCTGAGGCCCATAGTTTGTAGACCACATTAGTGGTGTTAAAAATTGAATGTAGGTTGTGTCACACCATCCTACGGGTTTAGATACTCCCTTTCTTATTTGGTGAGTTTATATATATTACTTATCTCCTCTTCCATATCAATTATCTCCACATATGGGGACCCCATTAGGTCATCAAGAGGAACCACCACCCTATGTCCATCTTTTTCAAATATCATGACCCATTTTTTTGAACCTCATGTCTATGTAATTATTATAGCACCACAACTATCCAAGTAATGTGGGCTTTTTACTTTTATGATCTTAATGAATTTAAATTGATACTAAATTTTACACCCATGATATCTAACTTGGAATCACACAAAATTCCTATGTCTTACTTTTGTCTTTTTTTCCATTATTAGAATACTTGAGCTCGATCTTAAGGTAGGAATCCCTAATATTCTATATGCATCCTTTGTCAAAATATTAACTTATGCACCCATCAGAGACATCGAAATATGGTAAATTGTCCTTGTGTAATGCCAAGTTTTCCTTGCATCCTTCTAAGAAAAATGCTAACATTTAGAATTTAATCTCATCATTTCTCTAACCATTCTACAACTTGTTTATATTTACACCGCATTGTCATAAATTCTAAGATTATTATTTCATCGAAACAACATAAATCATATAATATTCATGACCCAAATTCAATCTAAATTTTTTTCTCTCCTTTCCAAATCTGTACAAAAGGGTTAGGATGTGGGGTCCGATCTTGGCTAACCTATACAAATCCCTCCCATTCTTAATCATTGAATCTACTTTCAATACTAAATCATTATTTGGGTATTTTCATATTCCTAGGGTTGGTCTTATTAGAATATATTTCATACAAAATTATATGAGAACTTCACTATCCCTTTATAACTCACTTGACACTCTCACAAGATATTATTGTAAATATATTTCCAAAAGAACTCAAAGGGTTCTCAAATATGCTCAAAACAACTACACATCATATAGGGAAATCCCTACTAAAATTATTAAGCACTCAACTAGGTCAACGAGTCTATCTTTATCTATCTACAAGCATGCAAGGATCTTAGATCCAAGTATTGAAAATAAAAAGTCATTTTAAGTATTACACAAGGGTTTCATAAAATAAATTGTTAGGCCACGTATATGAGGCACACCACATCTCATTATTATCACATTGGGCATAATCTATACTATGTAGTTAGATTACTATCTTGGTTTCAAGAGACACGAGTGCACCCTTAGGGGGTTGGTTAGCTATACACAGGTTGCAGACAAACACTTTAGAGAACTACATGAGGTTTAATTTCTACACTGAGGATATAAAGTGTAGAATTTTGATTAGTCCAACAACTAGGAGTCCGACCGCAAAGGGAAATCCAACCAAACACACAACACACACACACACACACACACACACACACACACACACACACACACACACACACACACACACACACACACACACACACACACACACACATGCACACATCTTCCTCCATTTTTAATAATGTTGCGATGAAGGGTTCTAGCTAGTTATCATTTCTACTTTGTTATATGTCATCATATATTAGTATAAAGTTATGCAATCAAGAGAGACACGTAGAGAGCATTATTTCCAAGTAAGAAAAACACCAAATAATATCTAGAACTAGATTTTATCAAGGTCCAAAATCATATAGCCCATGTTTTGGACCGTATAACTCTTGTATAGGAAATACAATATCCATACGGTCCAACACCTACTCATTTTTTGGTTCTAGAATCTCCAATATATAATTCAAGGTTCTAGATCTTCCCATTCCATTTCCTTGCATGTCTAGATCATCCATGAATCGACTCGAACAAGTAATTTTATCTCTCCCTTCATGTTATACACTAGTTTCTTATCATTTATCAATTGTTTATCTCATTTCAAGATGAATGCATTATTTTGGCCATGCATAATTGATGTCTAAAGTTAATTAGATAAATACTAACATTTACATCCTTGTTAGTTTCTTGTACAATAGCATTCTAAAATAACCAAAGTGTGTAAACACTCGTATAATTAAGGATATTATACGTATCCTTCTCATTGATTTTCACCTTAATCAATAATTCCTTTTCATAGCCAACCTAGTTTACGAGGCATAGATCCTTAAAACCCCCAATCTAATCCTCTTGGGATTCTTATAAATTTTTTGTAGCTAAGTATTTAGTAATGACAATACCCCCTCTTGTTTCATCATTACAAATGTTATCTTTACAATCTCCTTTGATGAGGACGTTTTCCATTATTCTTCCCTCCACTAGGATTCTTTCTTGTGTAATGATTGAACCTCTCATTATAAGTTTTGTATTATGTCTTACACTCTGGATAACAAATTCTTATAGGCCTTTACATCTTCATGTAGCCACGTGGTTTTTCAATTTTGTTCCTTTACACCACTCCACATAGTAATTTTAACCTTGGCCTCTTCTCTTTCATCTCGCAATATGACATTTTTCACATCCAATTATTTCCTTGTTGCACCAAATTTTTGCTCCCTTAATTTCTAGCAAACTCACTTTCCTTGATTTTTTTAGTAGATCAAGGCATCCTCTAGCTTGTGTTCTCCCCGTAGTGCATGCAAGTAGGGAATTTAGAACACTCCATCTAATAATGATATGTCACTCGCACTTAAAATAAAAACCATAAATTCTACCTCCTCTCCCATGATGTCCTGAAAATTGGCCTCCATATGCATAGCCCTATAGTGAATATGAGGGTACAACTCCTTATGATTCCTAATTTATAGGTTGTTGCATTTCCTTATAAATCCTTAAGTTTATGTTATCATGGGTATCTTCCTCGTAAACTTTACACCTAGTGACTTTCACCTACTAGACTATTAGAGTATCTCACATTTCATGTTTCTCTTTGTATACATCATACAAGAGTTTCACCATGTGGATCCTCATAATGTAACCACCCCGAGTGTGTCGATCAATTTCAATCTATACAATGTTTCATGCACTCATGTGATGCTTTACTCCCTAAAGCCTTTAAATTCTTAAATTGAGTGGCCCTTGAGATTTATACCTCTAGGAATAAGCTAACCTCAGTGTTGAGAATTTCTACAACCTCCATCCTTAGTGTTGCATCTAGAGGCTCATACAAATGTTTAACATTTTGTATCACCAATTGTATTTGAAACAACACCAACAAGGTTCCCATGAACCACCGAGCATTTTGTAGTGGATGGATCTCAATAAATATCTTAAATAGTGATATTTTAAAATTTGAATCGTACATCCAGACAATCTCATTCGATTCTTTACAAAAACTTCAATGCAAAATAATTTCTTGCTCAAATTCTTGTATATGAAACTCATTAGGGAACATAACTTTTAGTTTTTTGAACTCGACTAAAGTTTAGTTTGGATCTTATTTTGATACCATGTATGTTCTCTTCTAAACAAAATCATCATAAATTGACTATATTTTTCCTTGATAAATTAATTCCATTTTCCCACCATGCAATCTCACATTGATGGATGCGGTTGACCACATCCTTTATCCCATGGTATTTTGGTAACTTCATGGCCATGTGAAAGTATAACGTGGTTATTATTTGTGATTGAATTATCACAAGATTTCTTGACACTAACCCCGCATAAATTTTAGTCATCAGAATCTACTAATTGTTCTACTAGTCTCGTATTATCCAACCACATATTGCTCCATACTGTATTCACATTTCTAATATCCATTCATGAAACATAATATTCTTGCTTCTAATATAAACTTACATCTACAAAAGTAACATAAGTTTTTCAATGTTTGGTCAAATTGAGGTGTGTGTTGTTTCTCACATGTGGCCTCTTTCTTCAATATCAAAAATTTCATCAATGTAACAATATCCCTATAGGAGGGTTTTCTTATATAATGTAGGTCTACTTTGTATTACCCCTTTCTCATAGGGTTTTAATTAAGATTTGTAAAAGCATCCCCCTGTCCCTCTAAAAAAATTTAAATAGAAACCTATTGTTCTATTTTATACCATCATGCATAAAGAGATCTTCCTTGACACTTAGATCCATTACATACCACATATAATTAGCACGATATTCAAAAATTATATCACATAACCCTCAGATGTAATAAATTTAGCTCATTATTATGGTAAATTACATGCACATTTATTTTCATAAAACCACACTCTAAGATGATCCTTCTACCCTCAATCCTACTAGTATTCCCTTCACCCTATAACAAGTTTAATGAGGTTGGGAAATGGAACCAAATGTTGTCTGCCTAGTTCATGTGGTTAAAGGTAATGGATAAATAATCCTACATTAGCATTCAATTAGGTTTGCACCATAAGGTCTCACCCAAAACACAATCAATTTTGTCACAAGGACCACATATAAGAGATAATTGTAAGGGGTGGACACTAGTTACAATATTATCAACACAAATATATACAAAAATCATATGAATTATCCATTATATCTATTATTATCAAATAATATTTTATAAATTATATGCATCCCCACATACCAAACCCTTATACAATAATTAGTTCCTACCTAAAACACACAAGATATTTGATGATTCCCCTAAATACCCTATCTTGTAGTCCTTTTACCTTCATTATTCTCTCAATATCTTGTATAAAAGTTAACATTGTACTTATTAGTAACATAAAAGAAGAATATAACATAATATAATGGTTTCTTAAAGGTATCAAAGATAATATTTTTTCCATATGTTCTAGCCTCGATAAATGGGACAAACAACAAGTGTTGTGCATAAAAATAAGTCTTAAAGGGTTAAAGAATGAATAAATAATAATATAGTATTGAAGAATAAGTTTTAGTAACTTTGGTAGTGAGTTAATCATTCCCATATATCTTCAAGGAAGCACCATATGCTATCAACCGAGTGTCAGATTCCACTGAGAAATGCCAAAATCTATAAATTGAGCACTATATTCTATCACAGAAGTGTCAAATTCAAAAAAAAGGTTCCAGAGTCTACTAAAATCCATTGGATATTATATTTGACTCAATATCATCCTTGTACTTAAGCATGTCTATCTTTTATTGAAACTCATATAGATGGAATGTTTGGATATAATAAATCGTCACAAGCAATAGACCATGATTTGCCACATTTATCTAGTGATAACTTGTTTTGGGAAGGCTGATAATAAGGACTCAAAGGATTAAGACATGTCTTGTAATTCAATTTTCCAACTAGGCATAGCCTATCCATGTTCTCATTAGTTGAGTCTAACACCATTTTTATTTAAATATTGTTTTTTAGAATTGATCTCATGAATGTGGGGATCAGATTGTTAAACATAAAAATGTTCAATGTATACAAGGGAACATAAATATCTGAAATAATAACTTTTGAAAAATAAAATTTCTGCATATATTATTCTATAATCCTTTGTCAATCAATGAATATTTGACATAGGTAATTTGGTAGAAACAATTGATTATTTATCCCCTTTTTAGGAGGAGATGTGCCTACTCTTTCCAAACGAAGATAGAGTAGTAATTTTATAGATTTTATTTACATTTTATTCTACATATTTTAACTATGCATTATAAACTATTTCTATCATCTTGATTAGTTGCATTTATAACCTACATGTTTAAAAATAAAAATCCAAAAACATTATTGATTGTTATTTTCTCAAGAGAATAGATTAAGTGCGTGTCATTTAACTTTCCACAAAATTTAAGCAATAGTGTGATTTCAATTACAGTAGTTTGATTTAGTTAGGAAACAGTTTCAATTAATTTTTAATTCATACTATTGGTTAATATTGTGTGAGATCTGGCCTATTGTATAATTTCCTAGGATGTTATCCTAGATTTACATTCAACAAATTAGTTAGAATTAATGGTGAGAAAAAAACCTACAACGAACCTCATTATTTTGGAGCACTATTTTTGGGTACACATATAGTGTTATTATGGTTTGAATATTAGAGATTAGTAGTTATTGGGTATACAAGAAGACCAAGATATTCACTCGAAATATTTATTCCAAAACACCCCCAAACAACAACTAAAAGAAAAACAAAAATTGATATTGATAAGGATAAATTCGGTATTGATTTATCTCTTATTAAGGAAATTTTTTTAGAATAAACATATTGAAAATTCTTTTGAGAGAGAGATATCTAGAAGATGAAACCTAGAATCACAATTTAGTAGTCTTCCTCTTACCTCGAGATAGATCCACACCACTAAGGGACACCATAAACAATATTCATTTAAAAAATCCAATGGATGAAGAGCATAAAAATTTTGAAAACCATAGGAATGAGAAAAATAAAAGGAATTCAAGAAGAATAAAATCCCATGAAAAACATTTCTCCTTCCATTTTTTCCACTGTAGAGGGAAATCATCTATGACCCAAATCAATTCCTTTTTGATTTCAAAGTACTTGTCAAACCTATGATCATACAATAGATAACAAAAATCTAAAACTTTTCCCTTCTATCCTTAAGGAAACAAATTTTAGATGCTTTATGGGATTTTTTCCTCACTCCATTCATTTATGGACAAAGATGGAAAATTATTTCTTGGAAAAATATCGTGATTATTGCGGGGTTAGAGACCATAAAGAAGAATTATTCAAAATGAAGAAAACATGGAGGATTACCTTGATTGTTTCCTTTTTGTTCCCTAACAATGTAGAAAAAACTTGGATCAAAAATTGGCTAAAATAATTTTTCCGAGAGGATGGAAGATGACTCTAGGGATATGTTAAACCTTATAGGAAAATGGTACATCAACAAACTTAGCTTTGTAGACATTTTTGAATTATGTAGAAACTATTCACGAATAAGGTATGGAATCAAAAAATAAATATAAAAAAAAGGGTAGGATGATGTCAATCAATTAATCGAGGAGTTTGAAAATTTTAAAATTGATATTATGGTCCAACTAAATAGCATCTTAGATAGTCTTAAAGCCAAATCCAGAAATTTTTAACCATTGGCCATACATTATCCTAGGTGTAAAGATGAACATTCCTTAAGATAATTCCCATTAGATATAATAAACCTTTATAGAAAATGTGAGAACAAACATGAAACAAATTGATTTGATCTCTTACAAGTCCTAAAAATCAAGTCAAAATAATTAAAAAACCAAAAGAAGACTTAAGTTTTGTAGGGAAAAGATAAGGAGGGTCATTCAATCATTTTTTTCATAGGGATCCTTGGTCAGGAATTCAATAATGTTCTATGTCATGGCCTTCATCCTAACAATGAGGACCAACAACATGGCCTTCCCAAAAATGGAAGGCGATGCCTCCTCCACAATCATGGATTGTACCCCAAAAAATATTGGATGTTGGTGGTGCAAATTACATTCTAGCAATTAATATGTTATTCACTAATTCACAGTCATTTAATCATCAAAATAAGGGACGTACAATTTAAATAATTCTAGTGTTGTATGTACATTTACAAAGAATTTAGGAGGTATGGAAAGAAATAGTTGTCACTACTATACTTAAAACAATAAATCTTGAAAGTATAATGCTTGAAACAAAACTTAGAACTGAAAGTAAATGACTTCTAGCACAATGAATGATAGTAAAGTTTGTAAACTCATAATACGTATAAAGAGGTAAATTACTTCCTATCATAATCATGCAATGAAATAGAGCAACAAAACTATGAAGGGCTTTAGCAGACCACAAGTAGGCCCTACCTTGGGTGTTAATCCCTCCTAAGGCTTGTAACTAAAAGCTACTGAATAGAACTCGGATTCTTTATTGAATTGGCATGAAAATTACATCTAGGACCAAAAGCAACTTCTATATCTACCTACTCTCTATTCTATAATTCTCCATCTACATAGCTCTACATTTTTAGCATTAATATATTTCTCTTATACTCCTCAATTATAGCAAAATGTGAGAAGAAAATTTCAACTAGGAGTTTAAAAACACTAAGTAAAATATCTTCAATGAAACAAGTGGAAGATCTTAAACAGATAACAAGAGTTTAAACACATGCAATGAAACTAACTAATAGTTGTCTAGATATTAAATACATAACTCAAGTAACCGTCAAGTTCTTGAAATCACATATTTAACTGATCAATCAATTCTTCAGTGAGTTGTAATGAGCAATCGATCTCGCTATTGAGTTAACTTCGCTTCTCATGTTCCAGCTTTTTCAAATCGTGTCTTCCACAACATGTACATACTTGGAGTTTTGTACTTCGTGTTCCCGGATATTTTCATAATCACGGATCCTTTTTATAGGTGATCTTATTTGGTTGTGGATGGGTTGCTTTGCAAATAGGTCCTTTAGCTATAGGTGATTCCTTTTTTGCTACAGATTTAGTCATTTGTTGCATATAGGGTGTTGCATATAAAAATTTTCTCACAAACGAGAGTAGCATCACACAAAGCATCATTCAAACAACTTATTGCAACCATAAGAATAAATGCATACTCAAAATACCATAACATAAAGATAACTATCCATAATTGTATTAATTAATATTCATGCCATAAGTTTAGGCTATGATGGTAATGTTCAACAGTATAACTGGGAAATACAAGGACATGGTCTCAATGAATTAACAAATACAGAAGATGATTTTTTATAAAGGGAATTTAAACAACTAACCACACCCCTAAGCTTAATTTCTTAAATGTACTCATTTAAGTGGTTCAATTTCCTGCTGCAAAAAGCAACATAAATGCTTGAATTCAAAAGGTGTCCCTGTCTCTTCCTCTTATGTGAAGAAGTAACCACCATTTATCCTTAACCTCTGCGCAACTCTATTTTGTATCACTTTATTCAATGGTCATCACTGTCCATTCTAGTATTGGATAGTGGAAGATTGGGGGATGATAGCTAATGAGAAGCCACGTACCTACACATTCAATAGAAATTGCAATGTATACATTCACTCTTCTTAGGGTTAGCATGATATTTGGATAAGAACACATTTATTTCTACTATATCTCAGGATTCATCTCATTCCAGTGCATCTTGTATGCTTTAACTATTTGAATTCCATGATTCGTAATCATGTCTCTGACTTCCTCATGTGTTGCTTTCCTCATTTTCCATACTCTTTTCCTGATCACCTTCTTCTACATATATTTTCATACTTCTCCACATTTTCTCCAATTTTCTTAGCTTCACTTACCGATCATTAGTGGTTGCACCTTCTCCAAATGCTTATATTCCTCCATTTGTATTTCTCTATCCAACTCATTCACAAAATAAGAACAAATTTCTTTAACCTGAACATCTCTAATGTATAAGACTGGAATCCAATCCCTATCATACTCAAGAGCATATTTGTACATGTAGAGTTCACATAATAGGAGCTGAATTTCATGAGGGTTGTTCAGATATAACCTAAAGAAGTTCCTAGCTGCACTTATATCAAATGGTATCTCATAATTGATACAAGTGAGTTTGAGTTGCAACATCTTTTCCTTTAAAAAGATAGCATAAACGTTGGAGGGAGGCCTGCATTTGAATATTTCATGGGCCACCTAAAGGGTATCTTCTTTATTTTTCTTTAGCTTTTGAATTTCCTGTCTTTTTCTCAAGTTCTTGCTTTTGTTGGTAGATGAGTTCTTTTATTCTCTTTCCCACTTTCCTTTTAACCTATTTACATAGGTTTCAAATTGATTCACCTAGTAATCAAGTAGCATTTTTTGTGTTTCCATCTCCCTACAAAATGGTTTGATAGGCTCTCTTTTAACTTCTTGAATGAAAATTTTTGGTTGCAATGGGGCTACATTCAATTTCTACATACTAGCATGTGGTGTTTGTTCCATAAACGGTGGTAGAAATGGTGGTGTATGCCCCATACTTGATCAATTACATATTCCTCAACCATATGAGTGTGTTCTTGTACTTTTTCAACCTCTACAGACATCTACCTTTCCTCAATTCCATGTACCAAGTGCTCAATGACTTCCTCAACAAAATGGGGCATGTGTTCATGTTCAATTTGTTCACCAATTTCTTCTTATTTTTCTTCCTCATTTCCTTCTGATGCATGAATTATCTAGTCAGTTTCCTTTCCAATTTATTCTCCCATCTTCTCCTCATGACCTTACATTTTAGAAATTATCTCATCTGTATGAGTTGCCTCTGCATGCTCATCCATGGACTCTTCAGGGTATTCTGTTTAGTTTCTTTTGCAACTTTTTCTTCCTTTTTCTCCATATGACCTTCCATTACACACACTATTTCTACATTTGTAGCTTTTTCTATTTGTTCATCCATGGGCTCTTCAAGGAATTTTTTCTCATGAAATGTAGCATCAATACTTCCCTGCATTGTTTCCATTGGTGTGGGCTCAACGTTATCCTCTACAACTTTCACATCACTATCAAGTGATATGGTCTGTGACTTTGTTGGCTTGGAGGTTTTTGGCCATTTGGTTTTAGTCTATGAGAGTGCCTTGGTGGTGTAGGAGTGGACTTGGAAGGCTTCCTTTTACCCTTGGAGGTAGATGATTCGGGAGTAGATAATTCTAAGAGGGTTTTAGCAATAAAGATTCTTTCAGGGGAGACAGGAATGGGATTTTCTTCAATAGGTGGTAAATTTTCGAGGTAGGGTATTCTTCAAGTTGTGAGGTTGATGGTACATCCCATGTGATGTGCTCGAGAGGTGATCTTAGTACTCTTTCTCTTCTTTCTCCTCTTTCCCAACAAATCATTTATATCTCTTGACCTTGAAAAATCCTCCCACCTTATCTCTAGATGATCCCTCTATAGGGTATGCTTTACTATCATGGTTATGAGGTAGTGGTGTGAGAGTGCAGACCGACCCTTTTGTGCCTCCCTACTCATCTTCTTCAATATCTCATGTAATAAATTGGGCACGTTCACTTGTCTATTGTTCTTTAAGTGATTTAACAATTTAAAGTGAACCATATTCAACCTAGAATATCTTCCTTTGAAAGAGGGTTCAAACATGAAAGAGATGATCATGAGGGATGATGTTTAAATCAATGGATGAGGGAATGGAAGCGCGAAAAGATCTCGGGAGGAGTGAGAATCAACTGAATGTGCATGTAAAGATTTGAAATACGGGCATAAACTTGTTACAATCCACAAACTTTTTCTCTATCTTATAGATCAAATGGGGTGTACATATATGAGGTGTTGAGTAACCCCCAATGCTAAAATCATGATAACTCAAGTGGAGAGGGGGAGTTACATTCTTAGAATAGAAGTGTAACTCCTAATGACACATATGACACACCGACGTCTAAGGGATGCCCATAATGACCCTGAAATGACACGTGGACCTATGATCTCACCCAAGTGAAATGACTCTACTAATTGATGTGGAAAATAACTCACACCTACACCCCCTTCATCATAATTAAGTTAGGATTAGGTGGCAAGTCGAAATGAGAAATGGGTCTTGGCATAAAATCCTCGATGAGGTACCCATGTACAAAAAATAAATTCCAAGAAGTGAAGGAAAAATCGGTGCAAAAATGTCCACCACAAGAGAACAAAAGACTCGTAATCTAAAAAGATGCCAAAGATGGGTCCCAGCCATAGACGAGCCTATAAAGGTACCCATGTATAAAGAGGCAATCTCTTGAAAAAAAGAAGAAGAGAGAAGAAGAGGGAGACGAGAGGAATGTAGAAGATGTCATGGACGGATCTAAACTTTACATCTCTAGGAGGTCTTCTAGAAGAATGTCGATGACAAGGTCCTCTTCTTCTAGAATGAAGAAGAGCCACCGACACCAAACTATGTTCCTTCCCTTAGGAAGGACAAAAATGAAGTGTTGGAAGTCTGCCCAATCCACGAAGGAAACTAAAGGCAACATCATGAAGAACTCTGAGTCTGGTCTACAAAAAGTGTGACATAGGTCTAGGAAATGAGCACCAAGGAACCAAAGGTAATGCCATGTGTGTAGAAATCTCAGAGTGTGAAGAGTGAACACCCATAGAAAGGATGTCCAAGTGATGTGAAGGCAATGGAAAACCCCCACAATATAAAAGGGATCCATAAGCAAGCATGGATCAATGAAGAACTCCTAAAAGTGGAAGTGATAAGAGTCCCAGAAGGGGCACTCACAATAATGGAGATGATGAACTCCTCCAAAACACCTATAGATGGATGAGAAATCTGTAGTGCATCACAAGTGGGCTTTGCAAAAATATGACCAAGGTTGGGAAAATACTTGTCCCAATGAGGGGGCTCAAAAAATAGAAGAGCAATTTCGGCATGGTATCAGTCATCCAATGAAGGTAGAGGAGTGAAAGGAACATCACACACTGCTTGAAAGTGGAAAGGAGGCGGTGTGTGATGAATGTATGAGGATGAGTATAGGAGTGCCTAATATCTAATGAGATGGGAGGGGTGACAACACTCTCTGGAATAATGAGAGAAAGAGGAAAGAAGTCCTCTATAGTACTCTCGGCATCGAAGACTTGGAGAAAAATCCTCATCATCGAAGTAGAACCAAGTGAGTCGATTGTCAAAGGAAATTTCATCACACAAAGAAGAAGAGGAGACCACCGGATTAACAAAGTAGCAACAACAACATCATTATGTGAATGGTCTCCATAGAGGGACCGAAGAATGCTCCAGACACGATGGGGTAGATCTAAGTCTACCATGTGAAACCAGAGAGATCTAGAGACATACATCATCAACTGAACAAAAACATGGTCACGAGTTTCAAGAAATTCCTCAAGATGACGATGATCAATGGGTGTAGGAAATGACCCAAGCAAGAAGTGTGAAAGACCCTCGTGTGCGAAGTAACATTCCATAGAAGCACTCAAAATTAAATAGTTCTCTCCCCAATAAGAAGTGGTGGAGGCTGTAATGTGATCCTATGAAACTCAAGTCTGGAAAGAACATCCTCCATGATGCGAAGCAAGAAGTCCAAGGTGCATGAATGTAAGATGTTGAACTCGATTTATAATGCATCTACTTATAATACAACACCCAAAAGTAATAGTGATGCCCCTAAATGCGGAACTTTATAAAGTAGTGTGTTTAAAAAAAATGACAACCTCATCACATAGTGTGCAAAAATCATGCAACTTTGACTAAGGAAGTGCTCAAAACGAGAAACGATTCGAAGTTATAGCAAAAAAATGATTTCCGCAACTGATGGAAAAAGCCAATAAATCCTACAAATGGATTAAAAAGTTTCTCAAAACACATGCAAAAGGGTTCGTGTGTACTCATTGGAAACGACTTCAAATTTTATATAGGGTTTGTTTTGCTTACGAGGGGGGATTAGCCTCCTGCTAACCCCAGACCTCACCCTCCATCTTCAACTCTCCTAAGAGGGGCATAGTTAACAAGAAAATGAGGCCCTAAATTATTACAATGCAGAGAGTGAATTTTTTTAACCTTAAAACATTAAAAAGTGATTAATTTTACCTCTAATCAATTCTAAAGGGATGGGTGGACTGAGATGAGTTGGTTTTGCAAAAACCTCCGAGTTGATAGGGTTGTCACGTAGTCCACAGGTGATTTGGAGTAGCCGAGATAGGTGTGGGTGGTTGAATGCGGAGCTACGTCTCACAATTCTGCTGAGTGAAACCATCGAGCAAAGTTGAAACTACCGCAGAATGACCGAGCACGAAGCTGAAGTAAGATAGTGTGTAAGAGACCCGAGTTGGTAAGCATGCAAAGGTAACTTGATTGTGAGCAGCGTTGAGTAAGGTAGTGAGTTATGGAACTCACGGGGACAATGCAAAGCCTACCACGACTAGCGTGGAAGAATCAGAGTGCTTTTGACGGAAGGAGCTCATGAAACCAACAATCAACAAAGAACAAGGGCACAAGTTGAAGACCCGAGTTGAACAAGGTGAGCATAATGACAACGACCAAGGAAAATAGGGAAAAATATCGTGGAGATAATCAGCGCAAGAGCATAGCCAAGAAGGGTCATGAGAAGCAAAGGAAAGTTCTCATCCGATCAATGCATAACTCGTAGCTAATGCAAACGAGAAAGGTTTGAGGTGTAAGCAGTGTAGGTTAAGCACATAAAGCATGAGTTAAAGCTAATGCAATGAGCCCAATTGAACAACTTGATAGAGTTAGGGAAGAGGTACTGAGGAGCTGAGTGAACTAGCTTGTTAGCCATCTCAACGAGTGGGGCCGAGCTAGGCAAAAAAATAGCTCTCATGAAACCTAAAAATTCAAAATCAACACTCTAAAAACTAGATCTGAACCTGAAAGCTTGAGACTACAACCAAAAGTGTGAAACACCTCAAAACCATGTGCAAGGCTGGAAACTTGAAAAATTTTGAACACAAACAAAACTCAAGTATCGAGTGGTCAATGACACTAAACCCAAAAAACACCAAAAAATCAAACAAGAGATAGAAACCCACGAATAACCCAAATGGAGGTATAAACTTCTAAAATCAATGCAAGTAGAGCATGATCAAAATATCCATTATGACACATGCTGAAAGAGATCAAAATATCACACCTTGAAAGGCCCGAAAATGTGAAAAAACACTTCGAGGAGTACATGGATCTACAAGATCCGCTATGATATCATGAAAGAGGGTTCGAAACCCGAAAGCGAGGATCATGAGGGATGACTTGCACATCAATGGACGTGCTAATGGAAGTGCAAAGAGATATCGAGGAGCGAGCATCAATCGAATGTGCATGGAAATATTCTAAACATGGGCGTAACCTTGTTACAATCCACAAAATCTCTCTCTATCTCATAGATCAAAAATGGTGTACATATAGGAGGTGTTGAGTAACCCCCAATGCTACAATCATGACAACTCAAGTGGAGAGGGGAAGTTACATTCCCAGAATAGAAGTGTAACTCCCAATGACGCATATGATGCACTAATGCATAAGATAATCACATAATGACCCCTAAATGACACGTGAACCTACGATCTCACCTAAGTGAGATGAATCACCTAATTGATGTGTAAAATAACTCACACCAACATCCTTCACAGGTAAAATACTTAATAATATAATTTGAAACCTTGACCCATAAATGTTTAAGAGAAGTTCTTTGTGTACCTTGCATGTCTAAGAAAAAATGGTTGTCAAAGATCTACAAATTACCTCCGAGTTGCATCTATATCAGCCTTCTCTAGGAATGGTTCTCCCTGTGCATGCACTCCAGTTACCTCTTCCAAGATGTCATAATTGATTCTTACTTGATAAACCCTTAAATTTTTATTCCCCATCACTTTGAATGTCTTAGCAAACTCTTCAACTCTGGATTCATTGAAACCCCAGAATCGGTTTATGTAGTCTAGCCATCCGTTATCTCGAAAATATTGTAAAATTTGAGGGTTGCTAAGAAGTTGAGGGTGCTCTGTGGGTTCATGACGAATCAAATCTCCTCCCATTTTGGATATGCAACTTGCTTCTAGTATTAATATGCAATCACACTACTCTGTTTAAATAAACGATGCACAATTGAATTGTGTTGAAGTGTTTTGATTATTTTTAACTTTGATACGAAAAACTCGCAAAGATGGCTATGGGAGATTATTAATTGATGTGACCACATGAATCATTCCAAGTGAATTCATTTGATAGTATGGGATTATGTGGAGGGACACATCATGGCATAAAAGGTGGCGATATTTTAAATGCATTGAATACTTGATGACTTGACATAAATACAAATTAATAATAATAATTCTAATTATACTTTAATAAAGTGGTAGTCAAGTGCACTTATCTCGATGTTCGTTTGGAATGATTATTGTGCATACTTATTGAATTTACTCCTTGGTAGCATCTTACCTTTATATAATGTTGAAAATGTTGATAGGATGTTGCACGCGTGTGTTGAATTTATTCCCACTCCACTCCTTACTAAAATTATGCAACTCCCGATCTGTTTGGGTGTCATTTGTCTCTTTTCCATCTTTCACACATGCAAATATCTTTGATCTTCTTCATGCAATCATTTGATCTATCATACATGAAAACAAAATATAAGTCTTCTACATGCTACTACAAGTGGACCTTCAGTCATTGCATGCTCTCTTTGTAATGAAGATCATGCACTCTTGCAACCATATAACATCAAAACCCTATAAAATAGAAATTCTAAGAAATAAAATGTGTTAGCTGAGTGTTGTTAATCACCAAAAGGGTTGATCACAACACTTTTATTTACCCTTGGAATAGTCAACAAGATGAATATACCAAGGCCAATGAAATATCTCAATCCTCTAGATTCTCGAAAGATGATCCTACAGCTCAACTCCCGATCTTATCTCTCATGTTTTTATTTCCATACTACTTTAACCTCCTCTTAACTGCTACATGAATGTATTTCTATCAACTGGTTTCTTGTATAACCTCAACCTATGACCATTTACCAATAGCTTAAACCTCATAGGATCTATGGTGGTGATTTTTATAGCTTCATTGGAAAATATTTTCTGGATCTCATACGATCATAGCCACCTTGTCCTGAGTTTTCCATATGGTCTTTGTACTTTGAATCAAACAAGAGTGCCCAGTCACCTTCTTGAAACTATTTTGTCTTGATGTACTGGTCATTCCATTTGATTCTTTTTGCTTTACTACCTCTGTATTATGCACAACATGTCTTCTCATTTCATCCAACTCATTGAGTTAGAGAATCCTTTTCCTTTGAGCTTCAGATAGATATATGCCTAGCTCAAGTGCATTCCTCAATGTTTTGTACTCAAATTCAATTGGAAAAAAATAGTCTTACCATACAAGAGTTCAAATGGGGTGAAGCTAGTTGTTGTTTTCCATGTTATGTTGAATGTCCATATTACCTTTGGAATCCTATCTAGCCAATTTTTTTGTGAAGTGCAATGGTTTTTGTCAAGATGGCCTCTATTTCTTTGTTTGTCACCTCTACTTGGCCATTAGATTGGGGATGGTATGGTGTAGACTTCCTATGCCTGATTTTATATTCTTTATCTAAATTATAAATTACATCAACAATAAAGTGTGTACCTTGATCAATAATAATTTCCCTTGAACTCCATATCTGGTGAAGATGTGATCATAGAGAAACTTGGCTACTTTCTCACTTTTCTGATTCGATAATGCCTTCACCTCTATCCACTTAGATACTTTGTGCATACCAAGATGTACTCCTACTAAGATTTAGGATCTATGGGGCCAATGAATTCCAAGCCCCATTTTTCAAAAGGTTACAAGACCAATTGAGGCTGCAATGGAATTTCATCATATTTGGTAGGCTTACCCATTATTTGACACTTATCACATCTCCTGGTGTATAGTGTTACATCTTTATGCAATGTTGGACAATAATAACCAGTTTTTAACACATTTTACGTTGTTCTTTTTGCAGAAAAATTTCCTCCACAAGGTTCATTGTGGCATGCTCTGAGGAAATCATATATCTCTTCATCATCTATACACCTTCTCATGATTTGATCTTGTCCTGTATGAAATAGAAATCCAGCATATCCAAGAAAAATGTACTCTTTTCAACTATATATTTCTTCTCAGAGTATAAGTAATGTGGTGGTGTCTTACCTGAGACCAAGTAGTTGGCTATATCTGCATACCAAGGTGTTTTGGTAGAAATAGAAAATAAATTCTCATCTAGAAAGGATTCATCAACTACCTATTCTTCACCATTAGTATCCATTCTTGAAAGGAAATCTACTACCATGTTGTCCTTTCTAGGCTTATCCAATATTGTGACATCAAACTCTTATAGAAGAACCAACCATCTGATGATTCTGCTGCTCACTACTAGTTTATTTATCAAATATTTGATTGCAGCATGGTCAATGTGAATGAACACTGGATAACATGTGATGTAGTGCTTAAATTTATTGATAGCATATACAATTGCTAAGAACTCCTCTCATTATTGTGTAGTTGATTTTAGCATGTTGCAAGTTCTTGCTAACATAATAAATTACATAATTCAAAACTCCATCCTTTTGTCCTAAGACAACTCCAATGGCATGGTTTGATGCATCGTATGGATGTGGAAAGGTAGGTTCTAATCAGGTCCTCTTAATATAGGAGCAATAGTTAACATTTGCTTCAAAGTTTGGAATGCAATCTCACATTTTTCAGTCCACTCAAAGGTAGCATCCTTTCCTAATAATACAAATAATGGCGCTACAATCTTGCTTTGAAATCTTGTATGAATATCTTGTAATAACCAACATGGCCTAGAAAATCCTAACATCCTTTTGTTTCTTTAGTGTTGGCAAGTTAATTATAACAGATACCTTGGCTTGGATCAACTTTGAATTCCATTAGAAGAAAGATAGTGTCCCAAAACTATACCTTCAGACATCATCATGTAGCATTTTTCATTACTTAAGGACAGATTGTGCTCTTTGCATATCTTCAAGACTTTGTCCAGATTTTGCATAGCTTCCTCAAAATTGTTGTCATGTATTGTGAAATCATCCATATAGACCTCCATGCGCAGTCATTTGTCGATCCGGGAAGATTCTCAAGACCGCCCTCTGGAATGTAGTAGGTGCATTACATAAGCCAAATGGAAGAACTGAATAAGAAAATGTTCCCCATGGACATGTGAAGGTAGTTTTGTCTTGATCCTCTGGTGCAATCTGAATTTTATTATAGCCATTATATCCATCAAGAAAAGAGAAATTTGTTTTACCAGCCAAAGTGTCAAGTACTTGATTAATGAAAAGCAATGGAAAATGATCATTCTTTTTTTGTATTCAACTCTCTATAATCTACGTAGATCATCCATTTTCCTTTCTTCTTTAGCACAATGACAAGAGTGACACCCATTGACTCTATGATATTGGGTATATAAATCCATCATCCAATAACTTCTTCAATTATGATTTTATAATATCCCTTACTATTGGGTTTATACTCCTTTGTGGCTTCCTGATTTGTTTACAACTTTCTTTGATATAAATATTATGTGTGTGGGTCCTAGAATGAATTCCATGCATATCACCATAATCCCATGCAAACATTGTTTTATGTTTTTACAGAAGAACAATCGGCAATTGCTCTTGCTGCATACTCAACGTCTTGTTTACATTAAGTGGCTTCCTAGAGTTATTTCCATTTTCTTGGAGAGATCAACCATTGAATATACATTGTTGATAACAAAATTTAGTATGCATTTATGGGGAAGAAGTTGATGGAGAATACAATCCTTACTTGGAATATTCATGGTACTTTTCCACTTTGTAGAACTTGGTTCGATGGAAATCTTAAACACCTTAACCTGTCATCAACTTCTTCATTTCTTCTATAGTTATTCTGTAAGACATTATAGAGAACAACGTCTTCCTCTTGTCCTTCAATTGGACAAGACTTCTCCAGTATCATGAGGATTTATACAAATTTCTGATCTAATTCTAGTTCTTCTACCCAAATTATTTGATCTTCATCATTCAACGGTTAGGAAGGAGGATAAAGTATGAGCTTCTTAGTACCAATTCCATTAGAAATAATCATGTTGTCAAACCTGTAACCTATGAATACATCAGTAGTGGAAAAACATAGTATTCTTAGAATGATAGGATATCCTCCTAAACTTACTTTTGGTTGAAGGACAATAAAGTCAGTAGGGTATTCCCAAGATTCTACCACCACAACTATGTCCTCAAGGACTCCTTCAGTTTCATTGTTGATTTATCTACAAGTTGTAAGACTGTAGTTGTTGGCCTTAGTCCTTCCAATTTCAGATCATCCATAATTTTCTTGGTCATGACGTTAATGGCTGCCCCTAAGTCAATCAGAGTATTCTTTATTATTGTGCCATTAATTGTAACGTTTACCAAAGGACTTCCTAGATCTATATACTTTGGTAAAACTAAATTCCCAAGCATGATATCAACCAACTTGTCCAATAAATTTTACAATGGATGAATCCTTCCTTCTTCTTCCTAGTTTTTAATGCATAAATCCTTAACCAACTTGTTGTAGATGGGCACATCCTTGATGGCTTGAATAAGTGGAATTTTGACACAAATATCCTTTAGTTGATTGAAAAATCAAATCGAATCTAATTTGATGTCGGCTTTTCTTTTCCTATAATCTCTCTGAAATGGTAGTTCATTATCTTACACTTTAACCTTGTTGAACTCTATTCATGTTGTTGCAGGATCAACTTACAACGTGTTTTGGATTTGTTGCGGATTATTTTATAGCAACTATGGTTCATTTGCAATCTCTGTAATGGTGGGTTTACTTGGTGGAGGAAGTGCTCTCCCTGAGTGAAGATGGATTTTATTAACATCAATTAAATATGTAGGGTACTGAGTTGATTTAGTGGTGTAGTATGGTTGAGAAGCTTTATTTTTGGGGTTAGGTATTGGTTGAGCTGGTAGTTGGGTTACTTTTGGTTGAGAACCAGGTTAGGGATTTGGCGTCGAGCTTGTTCTTTGGGGATAAGGAGGTTGTTGGTAAGCTTGTTGGTAATTAGGAGGTTGGTTATTCCATTTTTCCCTCATCTCCAAGGTTGCTTCCATGATTGAGGGGTTTTTGCCATTGTTGGTCTGAAAATTGAGGTGTCCATTGTTGTTTATATTGACTAGGGTATGGAACCCAACCTTGGTGTGAATTATCCTGAGGTGGAGGTTGCATTTATGGATTATTATCCCAATTATGAAATTATGGAATAGGGTCTTGTGACATACCTATTTGTCTTGGTGGTCGTGGTTTTCTTTGAGCAACATAGAAGACTTGTCCATCCTCTATTTATATCATCTTGAATTCTAGTTCAACTTCCCTTTCTTGTGCAATGTTGGCCAATCCTCTACATCTGCACTCATCTATCTTTCTTCGCATGTATGTAAAAACATTGTAAGTGTTGCCTCAATATCTTCTCTTTTCTTCTTAGTATGCAAAGCATCTAGTTGAGTGGTGTCATTGACAATCTTTTGCTTCATGTTTTTTAACATGTTGAAAATCTTTGACTTGGATATGTCCCCAATTCCTTTGGTATTTATTCCACCCCTTGATCTTACATTTCTTATTCTCTTCATGGTGGCTCTAGATTAATTCCTACAAGATTTACAAATCTCATCAAAGGTATATTTTGAAATGTCTCCAGCTCCTATTAGATCTAGAGCATCCATATCCTCCTCACTGAGTCCCTTCAAGAAGAGTAATTTGAGATATTCATGAGGTATTCTTGTGTGCCTTGTCTTTTGAACACAGAATAGGAATATTTCTAGATAGTATTCCAGTGGCTCATCCTCCTTCTGCACCATATTGAATATTTCATCACCTCCTCTTCTACTTGGCCTGCAGTAGTCCTAGTACTTAGTGAGAAACTTATCCTTCATCTATTCCTAGGTGGTAATGACATCTCTTCCTAAACCCATGAACCATCTCAAGGTTACATCCTTGATGTAGTAGGGAATATCTTCAATTTATGTACATCGGTGGTATAATCATAACTTCTACATAATACATCGAACTTAAACAAAAAGGTGTCTAGGTCTTTAGTTATGGATCCATGAAAGTTAGGAAGGGATGATGGAGAAATATTCTTCATAGTAGTAGGCTCATCATTGTTGGAAATGGGAAACTCAAAGGTAGTTTCCATGTCTTCAACATTTTGGTTTACTTCTTCTGCCATGTCTGGATGATCAGGAACAACCTTTGAATTATCACATGGAGAGTGATCTTCTACTATCAAACCTTGTACAAAGGAAGATATGTTCTCGTAATCAGATATAGAAATTTGTGTTACTTGTGGATTGGGTAAGAATCTACCATGGGCATCTCTTGACGGTGTATGCATCAACTAATCAACTCACTCAACATACATTAGTGGGGATTTTAGAGGTTAGAATTTCCTAAACCTAAAATGTTCCTAAGAAATGAAAAACCTCTCAAAAACCTTATAACTTGGTAGTATCCCCAACAATGGTGCCAAAAATGGTGGTGAAAATTAACTTGTAATAATTAATATGTTGTTCACTAATTCATAGTCATTTAATCATCAAACCAAGGGACGTAAAATTTCAATAATGTTAGTGTTGTATGCATAGTTACAAAGAATTTAGGAGGTATGGAAATAAATATTTGTCACTACTATACTTAAAACAACAAATCTTAAAAGTACAATGCTTGAAACAAAACTCGAACTGAAATTAAATGGCTTACAATACTATGACTGAAAGTAAAGATTGTAAATTTAGAATACAGATAAAGAGGTAAATTGCTTCCTAGCCTAATCATGCAATGAAACAGAGCAAAAAAACTATGGAGGGGTTTAACAGACCACAAGTGGGCCCTACCTTGGGTGTTAATCCCTCCTAAGGCTTGTAACTAAAAGCTACTTGAATGAACTCAAATTCTTTATTGAATTGGCATGAATATTACATCTAGGAACAAAAGTAAATTTTGTATCTACGTACTCTCTATTCTCTAATTCTCCATCTATATCTCTACATTTCTAGCATTAATATCTTTCTCTTATACTCCTCAATTATAGAAAAATGTGAGAAGAAGAGTTCAACTAGGAGTTCAAATAGACTAAGTAAAAGATATTCAATGAAACAAGGGATGATCTTTAAAAAAATAACAATAGTTTAAACACATGCAATGAAACTAACTAATATTTGTCCAGATATCAAATACATAACTCAAGTAACCGTTAAGTTCCTAAAATCACATATTTAACTAATCAATCAGTTCTTCAATGAGTTATAATGAGTAGTCAAATATATTGTTGAGTTATCTTTAGTTCTCATGTTCCAGTTTGTAATTGCCTCTTCCACAACATGTACAAACTTGTAGTGTCATCCTTCACATTCCTAGAGATCTTCATAATCACATATCCTTTACTTTATATGATCTTCTTTAGCTACTCGACAAGTTTTTGTGGACAGTCCTTTGGCTATAGGTGATTCCCTTTTATTGTGGATGAGTTGTTGTGGACGGGTCCTTTACTGCATACAATTTTCTACATATAACAATTATCTTGCAAACAAGAATGGAATCACACAAATCATCATTCCAAAAACCTATTGCAGCCATAAGAATAAATGCATACTCAAAATACCATAAAATAAAGATAACTAGCCATAACTATATTAATTAATATTCATGCCATAAGTTCAGGTTATGATGGTAATGTTTAACATTATAATGGTAAATAAAAGGACATGGCCTTAATGGATTAACAAAATACAAAATATGAGTTATTTATAAAGGGAATTTAAACAACTCATAAGATGCACCTAAAGATGCCCGCACAAATTCAACAGCTTTTGGATTCCCAATAATCCACAATGGGTAACCCCGCAAAATATTAATCCAAAAAGGATATTTAATAAGTAAAATAAATCTTATCTACCCCTCCTCCATTAAAAAATAATATAATGAATCATTTTTACATCCTAAGAACAAACAATTCAATCAAGTCTATAATCTTGAGCAAGAGGAAACAATGGGAATTAGCATTATGGATTGTAATTATTTTCAACCTAGATTAGGAAAATATACATGGACCATCTCAAGCTATAAAAATAGAAGACAATTCATAAACACAAGAAAAACAAGATTCTAATAAAAATATTGAATAACAACACAAACAAACCATAAACTCGTATTTAACAACTTATCTTGAAAGGATGATTGAAATAACTAAAAATGATGAATTTGAGTTACTTTAAGAATTAAAAAAGTGAAAAATAGAAATACCTTTATTATAATCAATAAAGGACATGACTGAGTTAAATAAAATTATCAAGGAGCTATGTATTAAAATACCTAGAAAGAAAATATGTATCGAAAAATAATTTAGGGAGATGGGAAATTAGCATATTTTCTCTTAGGAAAACCTTGTGTGCCTACATATGAGGATCTAGGTAGTTCGTTCATCACAAAGATTATAGGTAACCAAGAAATTTCAAATGTACTTTTGGATCTAGGATCCATTATAAATGCGATGAAAATAGATGCCAAGAAATCCTTAACATTACCTTAGATTCATCCCATTTATACCATTCTACAAATGGAAAATTAATCAATTGTTAAACCAAAAGGAGTAACAGAGGACATTTTAGTAACCATAGAAATAGAGGAATACCTAGTGGACTTTATGATCAGTCAAACTAAGAAAATAAAATTAAGATATCCTTTTATTATAGGAAGGCCTTGGTTATCAAAAAGTTTAGCCTTTATAAACCATAGATCTAGGGACATAACTATTTCCAATGGGATAAGTGCTAATAAAATTTCTTTATATCTACCGAGAAAATCCATTTATAGAAACTTATGAGAAATTTTGGTAGACATAGCTAATTCAAACCAAAGTATATTGGCCACACTTGCCACCATTATGGTTTATACTCATACCTTAGAGATGGTAAAATATTTCCTTGAAATGGAACATGAGGATGGGCTAATCCTAGAAGATATTATTCAACACCGAGTTTACCAGATTAAACATTGGAATTACCCATTAGGTGTAAGAGATGCCTTCTCAATATCTCGTAAGTATAAAATTGTTCCTTAGAAGGTCATAATAATTGTGTTTCCTTTATTCAACAAGAAATTATCATATGGGCACTCAACCATCCATAATCCTTCTTAATAGCCTTTCATTTCCTTTTGTTGAAGTAGTTTCGGATGAATAATATTTTTTCCAATCTATACAAGCACTTCATTTATTACTTCCACAAAAAAAAATTGAATTATTTTATGAGTAAATGGGCACAAATAAAATCTATTTTTTTCAGGACCATACAAATAACAATTCAACCTAGAAAATATTTCAACATTAATAGTTGGTTAGAAGATGAAAATTAAAATAATTTGTTTGATGTAATTCAAATGCATTCAAAGGCCTTTGTTTGGGATTGCAAGGATGCCTTGTATAAACCTTGATGTTTTTACCCATCGTATTTATAGAAAGGACATCATAATTGTAAAACAACCCCAAAGAATACTTAATCCAATCCGTAGAGACTTGGTCAAATTAGAATTAAAAAAATTGCTACAATATGATTTATCTATCCTATCTTTGATAGGTGATGGGTTTCTCCATTGATTATAGTACCTAAAATAATGGGAAATGAAGAGTTTATACGAACTATATATAATTAAAAAATGCAACTTGGAAAGACAATTTTCCACTTCCATTCATTGACCAAGTTTTAGATGACCTAGTAGGGAAATAATACTTATCTTTCTTGGATGGATTTAGTGGTTACAATAAAATTAGTATATCCATGGAATATTAAGAGAAGACCAAATTTACTTGTTCTTAGGGAACATTTTCTTACAAAGTTACACCTTTTGGATTATGCAATGCTCCAACCACTTTTCAAAGAGTTGTGTTGTATATTTTTGCTGACCTAAATGAGTGTGTTAAAATTTATATGGATGATTTTATAGTTCATGGGGAGATTTTTAATGAAGCACTAAAAATCTTGAGAATGTTCTTACCAGGTGTGAACAAGAAATATTTCACTTAGTCATGAAATTTTTTATGGATGATGGAAGAGGGGATAGTACTAGGGCATCATATTTTAAAGCAAGGTATTTAAGTTGTTCCAAAAATATTGAATTTATAAATCAAATACCATCACCAAATATTAATATAGAGGTTAGGAGTGTTTTTGGGACGTGCTAACAATTATAGAATATTCATAGAAAAAATCATTAAACTAGTATATCCTCTTTCTTCCTTACTCATTAGAAACAAACAGTTTGAATAGACACAAAGATGTTAAGATCATTTTAAGGAAATTTAAAAAAATGATTTTTTGCCACTATAATAAGAGGACCCAATTGGAAGTTACCTTTCCACGTTTATATTGATGCTTCCAATATAACTATGGGAGTACTTATTGGTCAAGAATAAGATGGAAAATTGTATGCCATTTATTATGCCAACAATAATCTTACTCCAATAGAAAGAAAATTTACCACAATGAAAAAGAGTTTCTTGATGTTGTCTACCCCATCAATAAGTTTTGACACTATATCATATGATATCAAGTATTTATACATATTGACCATGGAACCATAATATATTTAATAAATGAGATTGTGATAGGTGGTAGAATCATTAGGTGGTTATTACTCCTTCAATATTTTTACATCACTATTATAGATAAACTGGTAAATCTAATGTTATTACTAATGTTTTGTCTAGACTCAACATTATAGGTGAAGGAGATCTGGTGGAAGATTATTTACCGATGAGAAATTGTTCATGATATTTGCATCCATACCATGGTTTATTGACCTTGAAAATTACTTTGTCACAGGGAAGATTCCTCCTCATTTTACCAAGAAACAAAGGAAACGTTTAGTCAAACAAACCTTTGATTTTAAATGGATTAATTGAATGTTGTGAAAAAAGGTCATGATATTTTACTTTACATGTGTATCAATGAGAATGAATTATTGGACATACTAAAATCCTGCCATGATCTAGAGGAGGACATTATTCTATCAAAAATAGTCATACACAAGATCTTAGGATTGGGTTACTACTTGCCTTAAATTCATAAAGATCTTAGAAGATATGTGTGGCAGTGTGACTCATGTCAAATAATGGGTAAGTCATTGTGATAGCTAAAACGTCTCTTGAACCATAAGTGTCTCTTGAACCTTTTGAAAAGTGGGGTTGGAATTTGTTGGTGCAATTAGCCCACCATCTCAAGGAAAGGAATACATTTTGGTTTGTATAGATTATGTTACGAAATAGGAAGATGTACATGATTTATCAGTTGTAAAAGAAGAAATGGTTGGTGATTTCATGTTGTTACAATGATTTTTGAGCACCAAGGATTATTGTATTTAATTAAGGCCCATAATTTGTTTCAAATCTAATCCAAGATTTTGTTGCTCTTTACCAGATCACTCATAGGAATTCTACTCCATATCATCCCCAATCAAATGGTCAAGTAGAGGTAACTAATAGAGAATTAGAAAATATTTGAACTAAAGCGTAAATGTTGGCGGGAAGGACTAGGCCAAGAAGATTCCTTTAGAAGTTTGAGCATAAAATACCACGTGGAAATCCAACACAAGATTCTCTCCATATGAACTTGTCTATGAAAATAATCCAACCATGCCTATAGAATTTGAAGTTTAGAATCTAAAGACATCATTATTAATTGAAATAGATCTCAAAAAATATCAAAAGAAAAGGATAGGATCCTGCAAGTTAATTAGTTGGATGAAATGAGGAGAGATGCATTGGAAAGAAGAAATATAATAAGCCCAAGAAACTCAAATTAGGGGATTGTGAATTGTTATATGATTATAAATATCAAGATTTCAAATGAAAAATCCATACTAGATGGTTGGTTCCTATCAAATTTTGAAATTCAATAACAATGGATCGGTCTTGCTATAACTAATTAAAAGGAACGATAATCGATCATACCAAGCCAAGAATATAGATGTTAATCAAACACCACTATCAATAAGATGAAAGTAATTTTCCATAATAGCTTTACATAAACCTTTGCAAACAAATGAGCATAAATATCATATATTATTATGGAACTCAATGAAATACAATAAGAATGGGCCTTGCTTATATAGGCAAGGAATAACAATCTAAAAAACTAGTCAAGGTCGTAGATCAAGCCATAAATCAAGGAAAGAACTAGTCATCAAAGAACTAGTCAAGACCATAGATTTAGGAGTGAACTAGACATCAAGGATCTAGTCAATACCATAGATCAAGGAAAGAACTATACCTAACAACTAGATAATATCCCCCTAATATCTAAATAAATAAAAGAAATATCCACACACATAAGTGGGTGAGGATAAATACAATAAAGGTAAATAAAGTACCTAGGTGAACATGAGCTAAGGTAAATACCTACTCTAACACTAATTTATTGATAAAGAACTATTATGTTATTGAATGAATATAGATTGAATTTGTATCAACATCATATCAATAAGGAAGAGTTTTTGTAGATAATTAGATAAAAAAGGAGTTCTTCTATGTAGGGGAAGTTTCTTCTCTTCTTATAACAAAGCCATGACACTTTGTTTTCTTTATGTACATATGTATTTAATAAAATTCAAAAAAAATATTAAATTATAAAAGTATATGAAAAATATAGCAATAAATTCCCTTTTTTGACTTAACGATTGGTTGATCGGGATCCGAACATGAAGACATTGGGAAGCCGTGAGAAATTTTAAAGGACTTGCATATTACTTTTATTTTTATTAAGTTACCTTAGGATAATATATCAAATTCTACCCCCACATATAGATAGGGGATTAGGATCGGGATATGGGATGCCTCCCAACTTTGTTGATGTCGACTCGACTCGAACCGACATCATTCATCGGATAGATGACTATCCCCATCCCCTCACCAAGGGGATATGGGATATTTTTATTGATTGATAGGCTATCAATATCAATTCATACTAAGGGGGTCCCCCTATATAGATATGGAATCGATCATTATTTCTATATAGTCGAGTATTCGACAGAGCGGTCATCTCTTTCCTCCGAGCCAAGACTTGATGTGATTCCCTATACCCTCACCTATTTTCATCCTATAATCATGAGATGAAAATTGCAAACAAAACCTTATAAAACCATCATTATACCTTTACACCACTTTTTATTTTATTTGAAAATATAGTGGGATTCATTATAACTATCATCAATTTCATTCATGTAAGAAAACTTAATTATCTTATCTCACCCCTTTGCATAATCACCCTATCTGACACCATTAAATTATCCCATTTTGATTTTCATTTCCCTTAAACAATGCCACATGAGATCCTCCGTCGCCAACTCATATTTCCTTCCTAGAACCATTGCTCACTGCCTTAACCAGTTCCCCTACCTGTTAATGCTCATGTTCCATTGAATCCACCTCAAGTCTCTACAAGTTCCTCTATCTTCTACAATCTATGATTTTTCTCGGGTTTTGAAAATAAAAACAAGGTAACAAAGTTGAATTCTAGAGATAAGATGGGGTAAAAAATTAAATCTAAACTTGAGGGAATATAATAACTTTTAAATAATGTAGAAGCCTTGACAATATTTAGGTCATATGGTTAGATGATCTTCTTTGAGAAAATATGAGTATTTGACTAGGACATTATAGAATATTTTGCAATTAACCTTGAAGAATCCCACTCGATGTCAAAAATGTGAATATTTCGGTGAATCTTGCGATAATTAGTGAAGTGACTAGAATTCTAAACACGGGCATGAGAATTCAAGGCAGACCTACTTATAGTGATATTTTAAAAATATTTCATGTAGAGGGTGAACAAATGTCTTCTTTGTTTGTAAATGCTAAAATGAAATCAAGGGCATAATTTGAAATACCCTACTTGAGCCATGGAAGATTATACCTAATTGATAATGAAGTATATCACTTGTGAAGGGAAATATAGTCTTGTTTTAGGATGGAAAATGTGAATGGTAAACCATTTGAGACATTCAAACTTGAATGGGAAATAAATTTTCCTAGTTATTTATATTACTCGATTCAATTAATGTCCAACATTTTTATTCAAGGAATCGAAACATTAAAACACCGTGGCCTCGTGTACCTTATCTCACAAAGCACTATTTTCTTAAACAATCCTAGGGGAAATTTATGCCATAATTTTTAAACAAGAAAACTTTGAATAAGAAAATAAAACATACTAGAAAAAAACCCTTTCCTCTAGTAATCTTGAGAAATCAAAGAAAAAGGTCACTAGGAGTAGAGCTCAAATCTATAATTCTTTTGAAAACTTTCCTTCCAATAGTATCAAGGGAAAATTTTCTAAACAAACAAATAAGAATCCTAAAATAATCATAGGAAAGAGGAGGCTTCATTTTGAAAACACTATCAAGACACCTACAATTGTAAAGAGAATTGATGAATATCATGAAGTCATCGTGTTGTTATAATATGAACAAGAAATATTTATCCCTCACTCCTCCCCTATGAGAATAATTAGAATAAGGTTTCTAACATAAGAACCTATCCATAATCCTTAAAAATAAAATCCAAAGATATAAAAGAAACCTTCCCATAATAACCTACTCCTCATTTAGGAGTGAAAGGAAAGAGGTTCAATAGGAAACCTCTTACACAAGAACCTGTCTCAATAAAAATCATAAGAAAAGAAGAGATAACATAGAGGAATACCCACATGAACTTTCCGCTAAAGAACATTATAAAAGGATTAGAAGGAAGTTAATTCTCCCTATAGATGAATTGGTAGAAGATATTGAAGATTGGGATATATCACAAATACAAGAATCATTTAATCAACACCTTTTAATCAATCAAGAATCACCCAAGCTTGTTGGTATGTAAGAAAAAGATAAGCTCACAAGTGAGGAAGAAATAATATAAACTATAAATGTTTAAGAAACAATATAACATATTCATACCCCGAAGATATGGATAGGTGGAATTAGAGAAAGTTTCTTTTTAACCTTCTTCTTCCACACAATAGATAGAGGAAAGTCAATAATTATGGAAGAATAAGGAGGGATTGAATTACAATAACATATGGTAGAAGATCAGTAACTACATCAAGATTTAACCCCATATAAAATAAATTTAATGGTTAAGCAACGAGAAGAGTAAATATAATTCTTGAGACAATCCTTAGTTGAAAGATAGATCAAAATTCTTGAACTACAAACTAAAATTCAAGAATCAAATTATGCACTACATAATAGGGATACTAAGTTAAATTAGGCGTAAAATAAATATAAATCTTATTAAGAAGGAGGTTAGTGAAAATTACCACAATATTCTTGAGATAACTCATAAATTCTAGGTATTGGAAAAAGAATGAAGAAAATGAAACCAACGTTTCAAAAGATACTCATATTTCTGATTTGGATCAAACTGTAAATTCCATTGAATCAAAAATTCCTCCTATAGTCATTCAAATAGAATATGGTGTGGAAAACATATTGAATCCATCACAAGTTTTGAAATTTTAGGAAGAAAGTCAAGGAAAACTGAAAATATAAGAAGAGGATTGAAAAAACTGTGGGAAAACCAAAAGTTAGCAGAATATTTATCTCTTGTTTGTCAATATAGAGAAGCCTTGGAAACATATAGAAGACCATCTATACTTTATCACATGTTTCTGAAATAAGAATATTACAGGTGGAGATTGTTAAGAATTTTCCAAAATTACCCCATGATTTGGAAACTAAAGTGTAGTTCTTGAAAACATACTTTACCAACACATTAGATAAAAATAACCAATTATGTGAGTTCTTCTTGTATGGTTACATTTAAGGGAATATTAGTGATTTCATGATAAATATGTATGTTGGGTATGTGCAAATACGATATTTTATATCTCTATATCAACATCAAATTATGTGGAAAATAGAAAAGGAAGCTTTCACCTATTTAGAAAGAGCCTCTAGATTACTCATGAGGTATGAATACCCCAAGCCGAATATTTTATTAGAACATTCCATCAGTTAATTTATAGTGGAATTGTAGGTGAACAATATCTCCTTAATATAGAAGATGCAATTTTTGGCATTCAACATTTTCATATAGATAAATTCACCGCTTTGCATTTTCAGCTTGTATGGTGAGATGGAATTATATGGAATAAATCATGATGAGAAGAGAAATTATTTCCCCTACTACTCTAAGATGGATTGTTAGAAGGAAAGATCCATCATGAAATTAATGAGAGAATTTGGGAAATAATGGATAGGTATGAGGTATAGGCCTCCCTTAATTTTATATCTTGCACTAGATTAGAAACAAGGAGGAGATCAAGATCTAGTTGACTTTACTATGTGAGAGTATAAAATTAGAAAACACAAAGGATACATGAGTCATAATAAAACTCTTTGGATAATGTATCTTTCTTATTATTATTTGATGAAACTTCACAAGGAAGAAAGAGAGCAACAATAGCTTGCAAAGGGAATTGCGAGAGTTTGGGTGTGGGGGAGATGATGAGTCCTCAAAATAACCTATTTTGTACTCCTTTTTACCTTCATTATGCTCCCAATATTTTGTATAAAATTTGATTTTGTACTTATCAGTAACTTAAAATTAGAATATAAAGTAATATAATGGTTTCTTAGAGGAATCAAAGCTAACCATTTGTTTTAAAATGTTCTAGCCTAATAAATGAGACAAACAACAAGTTTTTTTATATAAAAAGAGTTCTTAAAGTTTCAAAGCATGCATAAATACTAATACTATCTTTACGTATAAGTTTCAACAACTTTAGACATGATTTGACCATCTATAGAGATCTTGAATGACACATTGGAGTTTATCACTCAAGTGTCGAAGTCCATTTGCAAAATGATGAAGTCTATCAACTGATCATTGGATTTTTCATAGAATCTCCATATTCAATCGAAAAGGAACTAGATTACACCAAAATCCATTAAATATTATATTTGAATAAATATCATCATTGTACTTAAACATGTTTATCTTTGAAAACTTCTATAATTAGAATGTCTATAAATAGTAAGTTGTCACAAAAGCGAGACCATGTTTTCTTGCATTGATATTGTGACAAATCATTTTAGGAAGTTTATAATAAGGAGTCAAAGGATTATGGTGTTTCCTGTAATTTAATCTACTAGTAGGGTGTAACTTATTCAAGATCTAGAAACTGGTTCTAATGCCATTTTTATATTTAAATTTTTTTTGTTAGAACCAATCTCTTGAATGTAGGGATCAAATTGTTAAACATAATAAAAAGTGAATGCATAAGAGGAAGATAATTCCTTGGAACGATAACTCCTAAAAATAAAAATTTTGCACATATTATTTTGTAATCCTTTATCAATCAATGAATCTTTGATGTTGATAATTCAAGAGTGTGATTGATTCTTTATCCCCTTTTGAGGAGGATACATAACCACTCTTTCCAAAGGAAGGTGGATTAGTAATTTGATAGATTCTATTTATATTTGATGTTTCATATTTTAATTTTTCCTTTTGAACTATTTCTAGCATATTGATTAGCTACATTGATAACCTACATGTTTAAAAATAAAATTCAAAAACTTTATTGATTTTTAATTTCATAAGAGCATAGATTAAGTGTGTGTCATTTTAATTTCTAAGAAATTTGAGTAGTAGTGTGATTTCAATTCTACAAGTGTGATTCCAATTATGCAAGTGTGATTTCATTTACAACCATGTTATGTAGTTAGAAAATAAGTTCAATTAACTTTTTGTTCAAACTACTCATTAATACTACGTGAGAACTAGCATACTACGTAATTGCCTAGGATGTTAGCCCATATTAAATTCAAAAAATAAGTTGGAATTAATGGTTTGAAAACACAACAACAATGAACCTCATCATTATTGTTTCCATTGGTCCAAATGTCCAACTTTTACTAATCATTATTTTTACCATTGACCCCTTATTTATAGTAATTGACCTCTCATTATACTCTTTCAAATATTCCTCCTTGGTGGAGACCATTTCTCATATGAATGTCACCATGCTAGCACACATTCCTTATATCGTAACAATCCCTAATTGTTCACAAATCCCTACTCCATATCTTACAATGCATATGATCAAAAATTGATCAAGAAAGACCCAATTATATGTATTCTCCTTATTGATACTTGCAATGCATATTCTTGGCATGTTCATAATATAAGAAAATGGTCAAGTCATGATGATGGTGATTCGAACACCTTAAAATGAAATAATAAGGCTTTTATTTTTCTTCTAGATGCTCGACGCCTCTTCTAGACACACGACACCTCTTCCGGATGCTTAACACCTCTTCCGGATGCATAACACCTCTTCTAGATGTCCGAAGCCTCTTCCGGATGCCTAAATCCTCTTCCAAACGACCGAAACCTCCTTCAAATGCTAAAAATGGGAATACAAGCAGTTGTAAATGCTTTTAATTCCTAGATCGGTTCATTTCTGCGTTTCCGCTCCATTAGTGAGTATAGCAATTATAAATACAAGTTCGGTTCTTCATTCTAGTAAGGGATTTTGAATGAATTCAAGTGTGAGAAAAAGGAGAAGTTTGAGTTCTTCCTTGTTTCATTTATTTAAAATTGATTTCTTAATTGTTGAGGATTGTAAGCAATAAAATACAATTATAAGGAGATTGAATCCTTAATGGTCAATTTTGGCGTAGTTTTGTATTTTATTGAATTACATGGTTAAATGGAAGTAATTTGTTTACCCAGTTGGAGATATTTCCATGTTGGGTTTCTCCAAGATAAATCATGTGTCTCCTTTACCTTCTACCTCTCAATTAATAGTTGTTTTGAATGTGTAAGTGCACATTATATTGGTTAAAAGCAACTTATTCAATTATTCATCCATTATCACAACATAGAATCTATTTATTGTTTAAAAGAAGAATTTTATGGATTAGATTGGTATTAGAGAAGTTAAGATCAAATTATTGTTGTGTGGGTTAACTTGTGTTGACATTTTTAGTTAGATTCACCTTACCCAAAAGGAAAGTGAAATTGGTGAAGGTATCATAATTCCTTTTGAAGCAAATATTTCCACGAGGAAGTGAAAGCAAGGAATTTGAAGCATGGCTCATAGAGAAGATGTAGGTGAGACCCGAAGAAATATGTTTCTAGAAGTGGGATGAGAATGTGGAATTTTTTTCCTAAGATGTGGGTAATATTTCCTTGTCTATGGGGAAATTAGAGTCCATCATGGGATTTCTCATGGAAAATCTTGGTGTTCCAAAAGAGGCACTAGGAGACCATGAAGAAGACCCTCATGAATATGAGGAAGAGCATCCTTGTGCCAACCTTACTCCTCCTCCATTCAAATCAGATGCAAAGATAGATATTCATCCTTATGATGGGGAAGTGAATGCTAAGAATCTAGAGCATTATCTTGCTCAACTTGAGGTATATTTCAGTTTGCATCAAATTAATGAGAGTCAACATATTTCATTTGCAAGGTTAAAATTAACCAATCATGTTGTAACTTGGTTTAAAATATATGTTCATTTTTGGTTGTTAAGATGCTTCCTCCTATTACTAAGTGGGATGAATTTAAAAAGATAATAAAAAATAAGTTCTATCATATTTTTATAAGGAAGAGAGGTCAATGTATTGGTAATGTCTTAGGAAGAAGTAAGGAAAAAATGTGCAAGAGTACACCGGTGAGTTACTGGAAGAAATTTTTCCAAATGGGAAAAGATGTAACCCGACCGGTACATTTTAATGGATTACATTAGTGGAATTCATATCCACTTGAGAGACCATTCTCTTCGCCAAGATGGTGAATGTAGATGAATCTTATTCTCAATCCCACTATATATATATATATATATATATATATATATATATGACAAGAAGAAGAGTTCATCTACCTCTCAACATGCTTCAAAAACAAGGTGACACCAAGCAAAAGAGAAAGGAAAAGGGAAAGGTAAGAAGAATGCTACTTCTGTTTCCAAGAAGGATACTAAAATTCATTGTGGTCATTGTGATGTTGACACCCATTTCGAGGGAAAATTTTGGAAGCTCCATAAGGAATTGCATCCCTTTAAGAATAAGAAGAATAAAAATAAGGACATGACTTCCCTCCATGAAGAGGAAGTATTTTGTAGTGAAGAGGTGGATGAGACAATGTGTTTTACCTCTGTCTATAGAGAGGAATGTTTGGTTAATAATGGTGTCATTCAAGAAAAAGAACTAACTAAGATTTTTCATATAAAAATTCAAGTAAATAAAACTAAATGGATGCTCTCTTTGATACGTGTTTTAAAGATAATTTAGTTAGTAAATATTTAGTGGACATGATAAAGTTGGAAATTCACAATCATCCAAGTCCATACTTATTGGGTTGGGTGAAGAAAGGCATAGACATCAAGGTTACCAAGCAATGTAAAATTACATTTGGTATTGAAAAAAAAATCATTAATGAAGGTACTTTAGATGTTTTTCCACTTGATGTGTATGTAGTGTTTGGCATCTTGTACTTGTATATCAGGGATTCCATCTTCATGAGAAGAGCCAACTAGTACCGTTTGGTGAAGGATGGCAAAAGATAAATCATTTCAACATTTGCAGGAGACTCAAATATCTCTTTGTTAAGTTCCATTGAAGCTCGGAAGCTTATTAATGTTAGTGGGAAATTTACATTACTTTTTTTAAGAGATATGTCAGAAGATGAGGTTATTACATCTAGTATCACTTGTAGCATGTTTTCTAACAAGGAGAAGACACATAAAAGATTTTGTTCAGCGCTTCAAGGAAGTATTCCAAGAGCCTACGGGTTTGTTCTCGGTTAGGAAAATTGAGCATGAGATACACTTGCTACATTATAGTCCACTTCTAAAATTGGGATTTTACAGGAAGTCCTTGAAGGATGCCAATGAGGTAAAACAATAGTTGCAGTCTTGTTGTCATGCAAAATGTATAGCATGTAAGCTTTAAAGAAATTTTCATGACAACATAAGCCCATATTTGAAAATCCCTCTCCCAGTCAATGTAAACATGTTCTCTAAACAAATTAGTTACCATTTTACCCTCATAATGGCTAGGAGGAAGGTGCAAGTGTATTTCATATGCAAGAGGTGGTTCATGGATTCATTCAAAACCATTCAAAATTAATTTCTCCAATAGGCCCAAAAATGCCAATTTTTAGGATTTTTCACATTGGTGAACACCCCTCAGAAGTTGACTATTGAGGAAAAACCAACTTGGGAGTTGGGAAGAGGAGTTATGAGATGAACTTAAGTGATTTAGGAATATGTAGGGAATATTTGGAGGTTTAGGGACAAATAAAGCGGGTTCTTCAGGTCTAAGGCATGAAGGATCAAAATATGATCCTAAAATTCTATGGTTGATTATGGGATCTCCATAAGGATTTAGGAGGAAATAAAATAGGAATTCAAAATATGAAGGAATTATCTACATTTTGGATTCATCACATTTTTCATAATACCTAAGAGTTTCTCAAGGCATCTCATTCTTTTAGGAACACCTTATTGTCCTCAACAAAAAGGAGCCATTTTTGGTGATGCAAAAATGATGAGGTCCCGAAAACTATTCCAGTAATCTTTAAATGGTATTTGGATTCAAAATAATATAAAATTTCATGTAAAAGGACCATTTGGATCTCGAGATAATTGTTTCTTCAAGTCCTCTCTAGTGCGGGTGTGCTTCTCATACTTAGCCATAATTTGAAGTTCCACATGTCATCTTATGACTCCATGGAACATTTTTTTGTCCCTCTTGTCCCTTTCCCAAGATAGAGGGGGAACAAAAAATTTCCTAATCTCAACCGTCTTCTCTAGTTCCTCATCGACCTCCTCACCCAAATGAGTGCTTATTTGGCTAAGCTCATTTCCTCAAGCCTGCACAAGATCATGCCAAGTGTCACAATATTTATCAAACTATATTTTTGTCCCTTTTTATAAGGGGATAGAGGAAAAAAAAAATTCCCATGATCATCCCCTTCTCGAGGTTCTTCATATGACCAATTTTCAGCCCCTAGGTACTCAAACATGTTTTTTCATTCTTCATCACATCGCACCACAAGATGAAAAGTGTCAACATCTTTCTAAAAGTGCATATTTGTGTGCCTCTTGTCCATTTTTCCAAGGGGGTCGAGGGGAAAAATATGTTCCCATGAACAGCCCATAAAACCAATATTTTAACCCGTCATGCTTCCATTAACCCATGATCAAGATGTGGTTAGCAGGAAGCCAAAAAAACAAAGCAAACTCACTTTTAACTTAACTGATTTGCATTGTTCATCCATAATCCATTTCTGCACCTAAAAACCTTCAAAAACATCTGAGTATGATAGATAATCTTCCCAATATACTCCATAATATCCATTACCATGAATACTAAGTGTTGTACATAGTTCTCCATCCAAAAATCGAAGTATGAGATCCCTATGTGAGGCAGAACACAAGTTGAGCTCACTATTTTCACATAGTTGGTCACTTGGATAAAAAAAATTGTTGAAGATTCATGCATCCATTAATTTTTTCCATGATGTATAAAAAAACAACAAGACTCTTCTTCACTCCTTGAGGATGCGATAGGCGGAATCACTTGAAAGTTGGAGAAAACGATTTTCAAAAATTTAGTTTCACGTGAGCTAGTTTTCATGCCATGAAGTACCTTTTTTAGTGATATTTAGGACTGTATTTTTCATCATCATTCTTCCCTCCTTGAATATTTTTTTCAATTTCCCAAAGATTTGGCAAAGCGAAATCATCTCAAACTTGGTGCAAAAATTCTCAAAAAATCTACTTTTATTTGAACCATTTCTTGCACAATGGATTTGCTAATTTTTTTACATATGGAGGACTCTATTTTTCTCATTATTATAAACCCTATGATTAAAAAATCATTTTCTCACTTATTTAGATGAAGTACTCATCTAAAATTTGGAGCGGGAAATCTTGGAATAAAACCCTTAATTCCAAGATTGCTTTCGTACAATCCGACACTCGCAATGCACTTACTAAAAATAGCATGTGTCTGTAGAGGGCATGACTAAAAATATAAAATTATCAAATGAGGTGAATTCACAAAATATTTGGTCATCCATAAATCCAAGAAACATTAAGGAGTGAAAACAATGCAAAATTAACAAAATTAAAAGTCATGGCTAGGACCTACTAAAAATAGAAAGTTTCCAACTTCGGTCCAAAAAGTTATGGCACCTCCAATTTTCCTTATATTGTTGCTTTTTTATGCCATTGTAAGGTTTGGAAGTTTTCTCATGGTCCTAATAGGGAGGAATTCATTCTTATCAAATTCATTCATGAAAGGACGATCGTGAGATTTGAAACATCAAGAGTTTCATTCAATTTCAAGTCACCAAGAGGATTATCATCTTGGGAATAATATGAGAAGCTTGTTATTAGAGAATATGGAGGACATCCCAAGAAATGAATAGCTTGAGTAATGATTATAAACACTTAGTCCATTTTTGATAATAATATCACATCTTACAATTCAAAGGAGGTGGAGTTTACAATGTCTTAGTGCGGTGTGCGGGATGAGAAACATGGAATTCATTCACATCCATTTCTCCAGGTCCATCCAGGATCAATATTTTTATCAAGAAAATTTCACCTACTTCCATGAGAAATATGTTCTCAGAAGGTGTATGATTTAATCTCATTCAAGGAGTGCTTTTAGAGTCAAAAAGGCTAAAATTTATGATCTTCATTCAATGAGAAATCAACTTTGCTCTATTAGCTTCCATCCACTTGGTAGTATTCTTGAACACTCCCCTCAAACCTTGTGGTGTGATCATTTCCATATCCTGACATCATTCTAACCAATGGCCGATCTCAATAATTCCATTTAGGGTTCATCCCTTTCACCCATTTGATGAAGGCCTATTTTAGTAAGTTAAGGAAAAACATCAAGAGGTTTGAGCACCGTGGAGTTGTCTCTCATGATCATTGGAGTCATTTGTAAAATCCTAAGGAGAAAGAGAGTGACCCTCACTCTCACTGTGATACCAAGAAGGAATCATCATGAGTGATTCCCATACTCATCTTAGATCACATTGGGAGGTCTCACAACAGTGTTCCTAAACACTCATTCGGCAGTCTAAGTGTATGTGCATCTTGAAGAATGAGGATATTGTGATCACCATACCTCAAATCTATAAGTTCTTCATTAGAAATAGATCAGTCAATTCCCTCCCTTTCTCTCTTCTATCTCTCTCCATATTCTAACTTTCAATTGAGAATGTACTTTTGCTATTTTGTCCTATTTACTTAAGTGAAAATAAAATATTTGTAAAATGTAAAATTACTCTCTTAAATTATAAGAGAGATACTTAATTTATCTCTTTTAATGGTAATTAAAAAGTCACAAGTGATGGGACATGAAGATTCATGTGGTGGGTAGATGAAGATTTGCTTTGTTATGCTTTAAATTGGAGTGACTTCTCTATTCCAAGGAGAAAGTTTAGTTTTTGAAATTTTATTTTTTGGCTAGAAATTATGGACTATTGTATCTTAATGATCTTTGTATCACCACTACACAAGAAATAAGAGCTAAATTTCTTCCATTTATTTTCTCATGTTTTCCTTTATTCTCTCTCTATTTCCTAGCTTTGCAAGCATAATGATCTTGAACAACCAAGGAAAGGATTTGTACTTTTGAGGAACATATTAATGGAACTTTGTGTCTATAATTTATTGATCTCATTGTTGTTTTCCTAATTTATATTTTTATAATAAAATGTATACCTACTCTAGTTATTGTATGTGAACTTTGTTAGTGCCTACTCACAACATTAACTCCCTCTCCTTAATTCTCTTGTCTCCCTTTATCTCCTTTCACTACAATTTTCTTCCCTTGTACTCCGAACAAGCATTTTTCTACAAGTTTAGTGGAGTGTTCCTATATAATCCATGTCCTATTGGCCACCCCACATAATTAATATAGTTTACATTCAATAATGGGAGCCTCCCCATACACAAGGAGGGGCTTAGCCTTGTGACCATTGGTGGAAACACATAATTTGTAAAATGATAAATTATTTCACCAAAAAAATTAGTGACTCCACAAGAGAAGATTTTCCTTTGTGAACCCGTAAAGATCTCTAAAAATACAAAAAATATATATACATATTCCAAAATCCATAAAAACTAAAAACTGAAAAATACCAAAAATACTATTTATGTTCTAAAGGCCTTGTTGTAATTCTATTGAAAAATATTCACTTTTCTAGTTTCTTTCCTTTCTAAGTACTTGAGACAAACCGACGGGTAGAAGGTATACCCAAGTTGATCGTGAAAGTGGCATTATTGATCAAACATTTGAAGAACTATTACAAGTTCATTTTATACTTCCTATTGTACAAGTAAGAAGACAAGTTCTTAGAAATCCTCTTAAAGATCATATGAAGAACCGGTTGCAGAACAACTAGTGATCACTCCTTTAGAAGAAGAAAGAGAAGAGGAAGAAATGGTATCATAAGAACCTGTGCCATGGGGACAAAACATTTTTCCATCTTTTACTCCTCTTCATGAACTTCAAAATAATCAAGAAATAACTTTCCAAAATTCTATGGAGATGGAAAGCAATGACCAGATGATCATATCACATATTTCATCACATCTTGTGGTATTCTTGGGGTATAACATGAATATTTTGTAGTGTGGATATTCATGGAAACATTACAAGATGCCACTACAGACTAGTTTTACTATTTTCCATCACACTCAATTGTTGATTGAGGTAATATAAAAATCAAGTTTGAATCAAGATTCAAGACTACATAAGATGTTCATGCCCTCATTTCTCAATTAACTCAAATGAAGAAATAACCACAAGATTCCATGAGATACTTTGTGGAAAAATTCAATAAGTTGATCAACAATATTCCCATCATTTCTCATCCCACTTTGTAGATAATATGAAAAGGATCTTCGTGAGTTCCTAGTTCCCTAAAGTTAGTTTCATTCTATGGAGAGTTCAACTAAGAGATTTAGATAATGCTTAGGAAATTATCATTAAAGTGGAAGATGGCCTCATATTTTCAGGAAAGATCAAGAATCCTTCAATGAAGGATAAATTCTAGAGTTCCAAAGATGAGAGAGTTGATCCATTGTTACAAAAGTTGGCTAATGATTTGAAAATATTGAAGAAGGAAGTTACTCAACGAGTATCCCACCCAAATCAGATTGTAGGAGTACCCTAAAGGCTTACCTTGGATGCTCCACCAATCAATGTAATAAATGGAACAAATAAATATGAAGGAGAAGAAATTGTTGAATTAGAAATTGAAGAAGAAGAAGAAGAAGATGAATGTGCCAGATTGGATATTTTGAATTCACACTGGATGAAGAGATTGAGGAACCTACAGATAGCTACTCTTATATAATGCTCACTCGATCACAAAAGGATAAAGTAGGATCTTCTTCTACTTCCCAATCTAAGAATTTGAATCCTAAAAAAGTGACTCTATGAAAATAACAACAAAAGGAGGATCATTGAATTCAGCTTCCACAGGTTAGGCGAGAAGAAGCTCGAGACTACTTCAACCTAAAATCCTTCTGCCTCTTCGGGTAAGTCTCATTTAAATTCCCTTGAAAAATAACTTTTTATTGATTCTAAGAATAATCATGTCAATGTTTCCATAATCCATAATGTTCCTACCACTTCCTCATCCTTAGACATCATTGGCCATTACAAGAAAACAAAAATTTAAATTTTTGAGTATGAGTACTTGAAAACCCATCCCAAACAATTTGATAGGATTGTTCAGTTTATCAAAGGAAGTAGTTCAAGCTCATGTTCCAAAAATGCCACCACCAAAGAAATACCTCATTCCTCTCATTCTGCTCCTTTGAATTGTCTCGCTTCCACACCCTCCATCTCTGGGAAGGTATACCCTTTCTAAATAGATTTTTTGGTTAATGGGTACAAACTGAATAATTGCATCATTAACTTCCGTGCTTCGATAATTTTATTCCTTAAAAATTTTATAAATCTCTTTCTCCTATATCTGGTGATTTCTAATCCATGGAAATGAAATAAGTACCTCTCGTTGGACAGATCAAGGATACTCGATTGATATCAAAACTCTAGATTTGATAATGAATTTAAGCAACAATAATTTTATATAAACACATGAAAATAGAGAAAACACATAAACAAATAAAATATAGAGAATAATGGAGCAATTTCTATTGATTAGTGGAGGAATTTTATACAATTTCTTGCTCCTATAATCATGGAGTCAAGTCTCATCATCTTATCCCCATATTTCTCCTCTAATCCCTAGTCTTACTCCCAATCCCAAGATAATCTCACACACTCCTATCTCTATGAGTTGTGCATGACAACTAATTCTACACACTCACATATTATTTAAATATTAAATAATACTAATATTTAAACCATATGTTCACACTATGAACACTAATTTCCTAACATCGGTTAGCATTGACATATTTCCGACAAGAAGATCACGATGAAAATACTTGTAGCAGAGACATGTCAACCTCATACATGGTATGTTGTTGGGTTTAAGATTCATTGAGATGATGGTGGAGATATACAACTATATTGGTAGCATGTCACCATTCTGGTCAATGGTAAATTGAAGAAACTTCTTCTCATTAGGAAAATTAAATACACCATTCAAATTCCGGATGACCCAACAAAGGATATCCTATGTCGATTCAAATTCGATAAACTTTTTCATGAATTTTGAGGAAGATCTTGAGCTGCCTATGTTGGTGGAAGAATATTTGAGTATTAAGGGGGAAGGTTAGAGATCATAATGACAAATTAATGAAATCAAAATTTGAGAGTATAATGATGGGCATGAGAGTCTTTTCTTGCAACATAGAAATCTCAAAGTGATGAATAATGTGGATCAAGAAGAATGAGTGATGCCCAAAACTCCTTGTCAGTGAGTTCAATGTTTTAAACCATGTTCTCAATGTTTGGCATGAAGTTCCATTCAATGAGTGTGTTTGTGAATTTGAAAACTTCTCTTTCTCGTTGGGAGAGGATGATAAGATATACAATAATGACAAGATGTTTTAGCCTCTTGAATCTAAACCTTTTAAGGAGATGATGATTTCATCATGGAAATGGAATCCTTAGTTCTTGGTGGTCAAGGTTGGGAAGATGACAATATAAATATTTCAGCTCTAATTTTGTGTTCATTCCCCTTTCATGAAAATGGAGACATTCTCAACAAAAAAATGGATACATGAAATGGTGTTTGATCCTAAGGCTGATTTTGATCGAAATGAAATTCTTCTCAAAAAGGAATGTATGAACAAGAATAATCTTCAATCTTTCAATGTGGAATCACCTTGATAAAAGTATTCTCTCAACATGAAGATGAATTTCAAGGTTCAAAATTGCCAATTTGAATAAGTCGATAGTTTGCATTCTTCACATCTGATCTTGTGCTCATTTTCTTTTCAAGATAATAAAATACTATACACATAAAATCATAATAGGTATCATATCAAGATTGACCCGTAAAGTGTGAAATACGATTGTTTGGATCAATTCACAAATAGAGAACATCAAGAGGCTAGTGATAATGTTAAAGTTTTCAAAGCATCTACCGAGAATCAACCCGTGGAAGTAGTGGTCATAAATAAGATAAACAATGAAGAAAAAATGTATATCAAATTACATAATCCTTGGTATGAAAATGATAAGCTAAGTGTGATCAATTGTTTTCTTCAAAGAAGCGATTGAAAATCAGCAATTGGAATGAACTTGAGAGTCAATGAGAAGATGGAAAAAATGTGTCAAAGTAACAAAGGCAATGATCTAAATAAGTGGGTCATCAGTTGTAATAACATTCATGAGAGATTTCTCAAGAAATTCAAAAAGGGATCATATTTTAGTGAGCATGTCTATGGATTTGGAGAAGAAAGACATTCATTGATACATGTATATAGGTAAGTACTCGGTTAGAATTAGTGCTTCAATGAAAGTGGATTATCCCCCACATTTACATAGGTTATTTAGGATGTTTCCCTTTTGCTTTGTGTTTCTCTTCTCATTTTTTGTTTCCTTTTCATGTTATGTGTTTGTTTCTTGTTACGTGTGTGTTTTCAATAAAGGAAGTTTCTTTGTATACATCTGATATGACTCCATATAAGCCTAATGGATAAGGCACTGGTCCACATAATGTCTTAAGATTCTGGAGTTCTTGTTTTTCATGTCCTCATTTTTTTGATCTAGAATGATTCCCATGCTAGAGCTAATTGTTTTCATACAAATGTCTAGCATGAAAACTTTTTTAAAATGTCATGACAACCTAAGCCCACATTTGAAAATACCTCTCTCGGTCAATGTAAACATATCCTCAGTAGCTAACTCGTTATTGTGATACCCTCATAATGTCCATGAGGAATTTTTGAATATTATTTTTAAGTGCTTTTCATGTGTAGGTAGGTGATTCATGGATTCATTCGAAACATTTAGAAGCAATTGCTCTTGGGAGCCCAAAAAGGCCTACTTTTAGGATTTTTCACGCTAGTGGACCCCCGTCAAAAGCTGACTATTGAGGAACAACCCACTTAGGAGTTGGGAATATGAATTAAAATATTCACTTAAGTGATTTAGGAATATTTAGGTAATATTTGGAGGTTTAGGGACAGATCGTGTAAAAGCGGCTTTTTTCAAAATTTTGGTAAGGAGTGAAGGGTTAAAATATGAACCTAAACTTATCCAAATAATTATGGGAGATATGTAAGGAGTTATGAGTAAATAAAATATGAATTTTAAATATTAAGTAATTATCTAAAATGTGGAAGAATCACATTTTTCACAAGACCTAAGAGTTTCTCAAGAGAGCTAAATCTTTGTAGGCACACCGTGTTGTCCCGAAGAAAAGGGAGCCATTCTTGGAGCTGCAATCAAATCAGATCTTGAATCATATTCCATTTCTCTTTAAATTGTATTTGGATTCAAAATCATATAAAATTTCTTGTAAAAATACCATCTGGAGCTCCGAGAATTGTGTCTTCAAGTCCTCTCTAGTCCAAGGTGTGCTTCTCATACTTATCCATATATTTGAAGTGCCACATGTCAGCATCTAGATCCGTGGAGAAATTTTTTGTCCCTTTTCCAAGTTTTTAGAGGGGACACAAAAATTATCCCAATCCCATCCCTCCTCTTTGGTTCTTCATGTGACCCTCCACTCGGCCGTGAGTGCTTATATGGCTAAGCTCATTTCCCCAAGCATGCACCGAGATCACACAAAGTGTCACAATATTTATCAAAGTGAATTTTTGTGTCCCTTTTTCCAATGGGATAGAGGGGAAAAAAATTAATCCATGATCATCCTCTTCTAAGGTTCTTCATATGACCAGTTTTCATTTGTGTACTCAAACATGTTTTCTCAATCTTCCTCACATCTCACAACAAGATGACAAGTGTTAACCTCTTTCTCAAATAACGTTTTTGTGTCCCTATTTTCCCTTTTCCCGAGGTTATATATGGGCCAAAAAAATTCACCCATGATTATCCCATCAAACCAATATTTTAACCCCACCATGCTTCAATTAACGCATGATCAAACCGTGGTTAGCAGAAAGCCAAGAAAACAAAGTAAACTCACTTTTAACTTAACTTGCTTTGCATTTTTCATGCATCCTCCATTTATGAACCTAAAAACCTTTAAAAACATTTTATTATGACATATATTCTTCCAAAAAACTTCTATAATATCTATGACTATGAATATTGAGTGTTGCACATAGTTCTCCATCCGAATTCATAAGACGAGATCCCCGTGTGAGGCGTAATACAAGTTGAACTCACTATTTTCAAACAATTGATCGCTTGGATAATTTTTTTCTATTAAATCTTCAATCCTCCATTAATTTCTTCCATGATGCATCAATGAAATAACAGCAAGACTTTTCTTCACTCCCGAGGATCCGACAAGAGGAATCACTTGAAAATTGGAGAAAACGATCCTTGAAAAATCTAGTTTCACGTGAGCTAGTTTTCGTAGCATGAAGTACCTATATTTTTATGGATATTTAGGACTATATTTTTCATGAAAATTCTATCCTTCTAAATATCTGAAAGCAAAATCATCTGAAACTCAGAGTGAAGGATCCTCGAAAAATCTAGTTTTATTTGAACTATTTCTTGCATGATGGAGTTGCTGATTTTTTGAGATATGGACTGATTTTTTCTCATTATTATTTCCATCCAATGAAAATTCAATTTTACCACTCATTTAGATGAAGGAATCATCCAAAATTTGGAGCAGGGAATCTTGGAATAAAACCCATAATTTTAAGATCGCTTTTGTTGTAATCCGACACCCAGCAGACAATTACTAAAAATAGAATGTGTCCATGGTGGGGCATGAATAAAAATATAAATTTTTCAAAGTAGGTGAATTCAATACATCCATGGTCCTCTAGATAGGAAAGAAACATCAGGTAGCAAAAAAAGTGCAAAACTACAAAACATAGTAGTCCTGGCTAGGACCTGTTAAAATAGAAAGTTTCCAGTTTCAATCCAGAAAGTTGTGAAAAATCCATTTTTTCTTATATTGTTGCTTTTTTAATCCATTTTCAGGTTTTTAAGTTGTCTCATAGGTCGAACAAGGAGGAATTCACTCTAATCAAATTCATTCATGAAATTAACATCGTGAGATTTGAAACATCGAGAGCTTCATTCAAGTTTAAGTCACCAAGAGGATGATCATCTTGGGAATAATATGAGAAGATCATTGTGAGTGAAGATGGAGGCCATCCTAAGAAATGCATAGCTCAAAAAATATTTCTAAACACTTGGCCCATGCTTCATAAGAATCTCACATCTTTCAAGTCAATGGATTAGGTAGAGTTTGCAATGTTTCAGTACAATGTGCAGGATGAGAAATGTGGAATTCATTCCCATCCATTTCTATAGGTCCATCTAGGATCGAGTATTTCTATCAAGAAAAGATCACCTAATTATATGAGAAACATGTGTACAGGAGGTGTATGAGTTAATCTCATTTAAGGAGTGCTCTAGAATCAAGAAAATTAAAAGGTATTATCTTTGTTCAATGAGCAATCGAATCGTTCCATTAGCTTCCATCCTCTTGGTAGTGTTCGTAAACACTCACCTCAAACCTTGTGTTGTGGTCATCACCATCTCCTCACATAATTTCAACTGGTGGCCACTTCTCAACAATTTCATTTATATACTATCCCTTTTACATGTATGATGAAGGCCTATTTTAATAAGTGAAGGAAAAACATCAAGAGGTTTGAGCACTGTGGAGTTATCTCTCATGATCATTAGAGTCATTTGTAAAATCCTAAGGAGTAAGAGAGTAACCCTCACTCTCATGGTGAGACCAAGAAGGAATCATCATGATTGATTCATATATTCATCTTAGGCTCACATCGAGAGGTCCCACAACAGTGTTCTTAAACACTCATTCGTAAAAACAAAAGTACTTGTGCATTTTGTAGGAGGAGATTGTGATCACCATGCCTCAAATCAGAAAGTTCTTCATCAACAACAAATCATTCAATATCCTCCCTCTCTCTCTTTCTCCATATTCTAATTTTCAATTGAGAATGTACTTTTTATATTTTGTCATATTTACTTAAGTCACAATAAAATATTTGTAAATTTTAAAAGTACTCTCTCAAATTATAAGAGTACTTATTTTATCTCTTATAGGGGAAATTGAAAAGTCACAAGTGATGAGACATGAAGAGTCATGTGGGGGGTAGATGAAGAGTTGAATTTGTTGAATTTTCAAGTCACCTTGCCCATTTGCATGACTATTCCTTGCAAAATCCATGTTTTTTAAAGTTTTGATGCAAGACCCTTTTTGTGAAAATCTCAAAAATTCCTAAGTTTCCATTTTGCACTTTTTAGTGCATTTTAGGTTTGGAGTTCCATTTTGTACTTTTTTGCATGTCGTAAGTGCATATCAGAACTACATGTTGGAACTACATATCGAAGTGTGTGATAGAAGTGCATGTCGGAATCGCATGTCGAAAATACATGTCGGAATTGCATGTCAAAACTGCATGTCGAATTGCATATCGGAACTATAAACATGCATTGTAGGTCCCAAGTTCCCCAGGGAAGTCAACAGTTGAAAAGCAAGTTTGACTGGTCAAAGTTACACAACTGTCTAGCTATTTTTGAGGACTCTTTCATAGATGTAAATGCATCCTATTTTTAGAATGTAATTAGTTAAGAAGAGTAGCTATAATTTTTTAACCTTATTAATCTATAAATAGGAGGATGTATTATGTAGAAAAGGACTTTTAGATCATTGTGTAAGGAGGCTCTACCATTTTGAGTTCTCATATACAGGATTTAGCCTCAGTACTATATACAAAAACAATATTTTTCCTTCATCTATTTAATGTGTTGTGTATTTCAATAGCTCATTCAATACTTTTGAATGTTCTTATTTCCTTGTATGTGATGATCTATCTTTCCTTCACACTAATTATATTTCTTTAGTTAAATTGCAAGTTGTGATTGGTGAAACTTGTCTCAGTTGTGGAATAAATAAAATCCCTACATTATTTTTAATTTTTGTATTCATTAAGATTCTTTCTAAAGAAAAGAAAAAGAAGTTGTGCATGTCTTATATTATTTTGTAAAAGTATTCTATGTTTGTGAAGCTGATATATTGGTTCATTAAACTATTGGTACATCACCTTATTTTCATGTATTTTTAGTTATCCCTCTACCCTTTTTCTCTAAGTATTGGATAAGTTAATTTGTTTTATAGCATTGTATATTTCACAATCTAATCTTATATTAGATGTACTTAGTTGAGAAGGAAGTTATCCTTCTTCGTAGGTTCATACCAAGGATCCAAGGTCCCACACCTTGGGGATGTTCCCATGTTGCATTGTATCATCTAATGATTCAACTAGTGGGTGATCCAAGTGATAACAACTTTTGACACGCCCGTTGGGACAACTTGAAGTGCTCTACAACTTTGTGCGAGGAAGATTGATGTGTTCTTAGTGGTATTATTCCTTTGGAGGCATGTCTCAACACATGTGGCAACTCCATTGATTAAAACCAGCCCATTTTATCAAGTTTTAGACATTTTCCTCCATTCCTACATTCATTTACATGCCCCCATTTTCTCATGGCTCTCCAAAGATATCTTCCATTTCCTCATTTCAACTCTAGCCCCCTCCATTTACAAAGACAAAGGTGGGACGATGTTCCAAAAAGCCTGAAAAACTTACCCCTCTTCCATGGAAATGGAGATCAATCTCCCATTGATCACATTCAGGATATAGTGAACCATTGTGCCATTCACAACATCAGAGAAGAGAACATTTTCCTCAGACTTCTTATTTCATCTTTCAGAGGAAGAGCAAAAGAATGGTATAACAGTTTAGCTTCACAATCCATTTCCACATGGGATCAGTTGGGAGAACAATTGGATAATCAGTTCAAGGAGAATGCAAATGTCATCACTCTCATGGAACATCTAAGTAAAATACAGTGGGCCCCAATGGATTTTATCTTTGACTTTAATACTAGGTTACAAGGACTTGGCATAGAATTCCTCAAGAATTCAGACCCTCACAAGGTATGGCATTCTTGTATTATTTAAGGTCCTTTGATGTTGATTTGGTTGTGTTAATCCAATCCCTAGGAGGTAGCACCCTTCCTCAATATTTTTCCATTACATCACAAGCTGAGAAGATGCTCATTCAGGCTAGCCAAAGGAGACCCATCCCCATTTCCACCATTCTCCCCTCACCATCTCAAATTATTCCTTCCCCTTGTGTAAAAATGAAAAATCCATTGTCCCTCTCCAAAGACAGGAAGATCCTTTGCTCCCTTGTCTTTCATTTGATGCTCCAAAAGTTTATCATGCCCAAAGCACTCCTCATACTTTTCCAAACTCCCTCCCATCTCCACCCAAGGCATTACCCAACTTTCCTAAACCTTGCAATAATGTTTATAAAAGTTATGGTGTCTTGAATACTTCCCTCATGCCTTACCTAATGAGTTGTGTAAATTGCTTTCATAAAAACTCATATTTTGTATTTTCATAAGATTTTTTATCCATGTTTATGTATTTCCAAGGAACATTGGTGAACATCACCATCACAACCATGAAATTTTGGCATAATGATTAATTAATATAGTTACATCTAGATGGCTCTATTTTGTGATATTATGTGTGCATTTATTCTTGTTATCCAAAAAATTGTTTGGATGATTATATGTGTTGATGTCACTCTTGGTTGTAAGTACTTTACCATAATTTACCACATGCAGAGAATGAACTTTTCCACAAAAAATCATCCGTAGCCAAAGAACCTTTCTGTGGCCAAAGGAAATCATTCACAAAAAGAGATCACATTTATGAATATATTTTGAAACATGGAGTTATGGCACTCAAGTCCTTATGCACCATTGGAGAAGTAGTTACAACAAGAACATGGAAAACTGGGAAACAAATCAATCTTTGATTTGGTCATTGATAAAGAACTGGTTGTTAGATTAACACTTGTTATGTGTTTTGTGGAGAACTGATTGTTAATCGAACACTTGTTGTGTATTTCAAACATGTGTCAAATCTCTCACTTGTTCTGATTAAGAAGACTCCTTGTTGTATTCTTCTTCTTCTCACGTGATAAAAATGATAAGGTATAAAGTAAAGGGTTGTTCTCAGTACCTAAGTGGACAGCTTAGTCAAGTTAAGAGATTAAGTTAGAGAGTCGATTTGGAAAGAGAGAGAGATCACTCTGATCTTTTTGTTCCTAGATGTAATGTTTCTTAAAGATCTGAATTTTGTCATTTAGTTCTTAGTCACAAAGTTAGGAAGGGATTAGCACCCAATTCAGGGCCCACTTGAGGTTTGCTACATCCCCTCCATTATTTTATTTCATGCATGTTTACTTAGGAACCATTTCCTTTTTGAATCTGTAACTTTATTTTAGCAATAAAAATTAGCACTAGTTCATTTTCCATTTTGAGTTTTACTTTACTTTCAGCATTGTTATGTGACAATTATTTCCTTTCCAACCTCTTAAATCATTGTAACTGTGCATACAACACTAGCAATATTTCAAGTCTACGCTCCTTGGTTTGATAATTAAATGAATGTGATTCAATGTACAACATATTAATTGTTGCAAGTTAATTTTTTCCCCCATTTTTGGTGCCATTTTTAGGGATACTTGCCAAGTTATAGAAGTTTTGTGAGGTTTTTCATTTCTGAATTTCTTAGAACATACTAGGTTATATAAATTCCACCTTCAAAACCCCCACTAATGAATGTTGATTGAGTTGATTTAGCTGATATAAGCATCGTCCTAGAGATGTCCATGGTAGATTCCCAACCAATCCTCAAATAGTAGAAATCACTTCTAATTTTGAAGAAGAAACATCCTCTTCTATACATGTTTTGTTGATCAAACATTCCCTCCCTAGTGAGAGTTCTCGAGGTTGTTCTTAAACAACCAAACATGGCAGAGGAGGTGAATCAAAATATGGAAGAATGAGAGTTAAGCACATTTGAGTTTCCTATCTCCAATAACAATCAGCCTGCTCAAATGAAAAACATCTCTCCATCACCTCTTCCTAACTTTCATGGATTTATGACTAAATACCTAGAAACTTTCTTGTTTGATTTTAATGTCTTGTGTATGAGTTATGACTACACATCTGATGCACAGAAGATGAAGTTGTTCCTTGCTACACTCAAGGATGCAGCCTTGAGATGGTTTATGGGCCTAGGAAGAGATGTTGTTACTACCTGGTAGCAGATGAAGGATTTTTTTCACCAAATACCAAGACTACTACAGGACAAGTAGCAGAGGAGGAGATGAACTCTTCAAGATGGCATAGAAGGAAGATGAGCCACTAGAATATTACCTGGAGAGATTCCTATTTTGCATTCAAAAGTCAAGACACACAAGGTTACCTCCTAAGTCTCTCAAGTTACTCTTCTTAAAAGGACTCAGTGAGGAAGATATGGATTCTTTAGACTTAATAAGAGCTGGAGACATCTCCAAGGCCACTTTTGAGGATATTTTTGAAGCTTGTAGGAACTATTCTAGAGAAACCATGAAAATAATAAGAAGTGTTAGATCAAAGGGTGGAGAAAATGCCAAAGGAATTGGGAAAATATCTAAATCATATATTGTAAACATGTTTAAGAACATGAAACAAGAAATAGTTAATGACATGGCCACCCAGCTTGATGTTCTTCATGTAAAGAAGAAGAGATAGGATGCAGAGGCGTCACTTACAGAGTTATGCCATTCTTGCAGAAGAAAGAAAGTTGATTGCACATGTAAGGGACTAGCCAACATTACAGAAGGAAAGGAGGTTGCACCAAAGTTCAAAATGGTTGAAATGGAGGACGAGAAATTTTTCTACATTGCACAAAGGAAGCCATGTCCACCAAGACAAGAAGGTATGTCACAAGATCCCATGCCATATTTTGAAAATTGCGTTAGTAGTTCATAAATGCAACCCCCACCTTGGGCTAATACTCAATAAGGATGGGCTTCTTACCCTAGTTAATACCAACAGGCATGGCAACCTCAGTTCTCATGCCAACAATGGCAGAACACCCTTATTCATGGAAGAAACCTTGGAGAGGAGGGAAAAATAAGGAAATCAACCTCTTAACTACCAACAAACCTACCAACAACCTCGCTACCCACAGCAGAAAGCTTTGATGTCAAACCCCCAATCTAGCTCTCAACCAAAAACTACTCAATTTCTAGCTCCAACACCTAACCCTAATAATAAAGTTGCCCATTCAACCTATAATTTTGAATCAACTGAATACTCTTATTATTTAGTTGATATCAACAATATCCATCTCCTCTCAGGAAGAGCACTTGAGCCACCAATTAAACCCACAATCACGGAGATAACAGATGAACCATAGTTTTTGCATGTTGATCCATAAGCAAAGCCGAAGACTTTGCAAGATAATATGTAGCAACATGAATAGAATGCTAGTAAATGTAAGATACAATTCAATGGAACCCCATTTCTAGAAATATTGCAAGAAATAAATTCTCGACCCTTAATCGATTCGATTCAGATTTTTCAATTTGTTAAAGAACATTTGTGTAAAAATTTCACTCATTAAAGCCATCAAGGATGTTCCTATTTACAAAAAGATGATCAAGTATCTATGTAACAAGAATCCAAGAAGAAGAAAAAGATCCATCTACTATAAAAATCATTGGAAAGTTGACTAACATCATGTTTGGAAACTCTATGTTACCTAAGTACATAGATCTAGGGAGTCCTTTGGTGAATGTTACTATCAATGGAACTACAATTAAAAATACTTTGATTGACTTAGGGGAAACAATCAACGTCATGACCAAGAAAGTCATGGATGACCTGAATTTGGAAGGACTAAGGCCAACAACTACAATATTGTAACTAGCAGATAGATCAACAAAAGGCATGAAGGAGTCCTTGAGGACATTGTTGTGGTGGTAGACTCTTGGGAATACCCTTCGATTTTATTTTCCTACAACCAAAGGCAATTCTAGGAGGTTATCCTCTTATACTAAGAAGGTCATGGCTGGCCACTACTAATGCATTTATAGGTGCAGTCCTGAAACATGATCATCTCAAATAAAAATGTACCAAGAAACTTATACTCTATCCTCCTACCCAACCATTGAATGATGAAGATAAAATAGCTTGGGTTGAAGAACCAAAAATTGATCAATGTTCTATCCAATAATTGATGATGTTGGAAAAGTATTACACTATTGAAGATTAGGAGGAAGATGTTGTTCTCTATAATATTTTGTAGAACAAATATGGAAGAAATGAAGAAGTTGATGACAGATTGAGGTGTTTGAGTTTTCCTTTGAATCAAGTCTTACCACAACAGAGCACCATGAGTATTCTAGGTAAGAATTGTATTTTTCACCAACTTATTCCTCATGACTGCATATTAAATTATGTTAGTAGCAACATGTGTTCAATTTTGGACCTCTCCAAGAAAGTAGAAATAACACTTGGGAGGCCACTAAATGTGAGCAAGATGTTGAATAGACAACAAGAGAAATTATTGATTTCTCTTCTTCAAAACATAAAATAACATTTGTTTGGGATTATGGTGATATGCGTGGGATTCATCCTAGGATTTTCACTCATAAAATTTACATCAAAGAAGATTGTAAACCAATCAGATAGCCACGGAGACACATGAACCCAATAGTAAGATAGATTGTGAAGGATGAACTACAGAAGTTTCTAGATGTTGGATTCATATACCCCATATCATATAGTCAATGGGTATCACCTCTTGTAATTGTACCAAATAAGAATGGGAAATGTAGAATCTGTGTGGATTACAGAGAATTGAATTTAGCTACAAAGAAATACCACTTCCCATTTCCCTTCAATTATCAAGTGTTTGATTCCCTAGCTGGTAAAAATTACTTCTCCTTTCTTGATAGATACAATGGTTACAATCAGATCTAGATTGCACCCGAGGACCAAGATAAGACTACATTCACATGTCCATCAGGGAAATTTTCCTATTTATTTCTCCCATTTGTCATGTGTAATGCACCTGCCACATTCCAAAGGGCAGTCCTAAGTATCTTCTATGACTTGAAAAATGACTGCATGGAAGTCTACATGGATGACTTCACTATTCATGGCAGTACTTTTGAGGAGGCTATGCAAAATATGGATACGGTATTAAGAAGATAAAAGGATCACAATATGTCTTTGAGAAATGAGAAGTGTTATATGATGATGTCAGAGGGTATAGTGGTGGGGCACTACCTTTCCTCGGAAGGAATTCAAGTAGATCTAGAAAAAGTGTCAGTCATAATCAACCTTCCCAAACCAAGGAAAAAAAATATGTTAGAATATTTTTAGGTCATGTTGGATATTACAAAAGGTCTATACAATACTTCAGTAAAATTGTGGCACCACTTTGTACATTGTTAGGAAAGGATGTTGATTTTGCATGGACTGAGCGTTGTGAAGGTGTTTTTTCAAACTTTAAAACAGATGCTAACTATTGCTCCTATGTTGAGAGGACCTGATAGGAAACTACCTTTTCACATCCATACAAATGCATTAGATCATACTAATGGATTTTTTCTAGGATAAAAAATATGGAAGTCTGAACTATGCAATATACTATGTCAACAAGAATTTGTAACATGCAGAATTGAACTATACAGTTACAGAAAAAGAATTCTTGGCAGTTGTATATTCTATAAACAAATTTAGACATTATATCACAGGATATCCAATGTTTATTCACATTGATCATGTTGCAATCAAGTATCTAGTAAAAAAACCAATAGTAAGTAGTAGAATCATAAGATGGTTGCTCCTCTTGCAAGAATTTGATGTCACCATAGTGGAAAAGCCTAGAAAGGATAATGTGGTAGTAGATTTCCTCTCAAGGATGGAGACCAATAGTGAAGAGAAATTATTTGATGATTCCTTTCTAGATGAACAACTATTTTCTATTTCTACAAGAACACCCTAGTATGCATACATAGCCAACTACTTGGTCTCAGGTAAAACACCTCCACATTTTTCATCCTCTAAGAAAAGGTATTTAGTTGAAAAGAGTTTAACTTTTTCTTGGATAGTTGGATTTCTCTTTCATACAGGTCAAGATCAAGTAATGATAAGGTGTATAGATGATGAGGAGATATTTTATGTCCTTAGAGATTGCCACAATGATGAGCCTTGTGGAGGGAATTTTTCTATAAAGAGAATAACACAGAAGGTGTTGTCGATTGGCTAATATTAACCAATATTACACAAGGATGCAACAATATGCACTAACAGATGTGAAAATGCTAGGGAATGGGAAAACCCACTAAGTCTAATGAGATTCCATTACAATCTCAATTGGTTCTACAACTTTTTGATAAGTGGGGCTTAGATTTTATTGGCCCTAAAAATCCTCTATCTTAGAAAAAGAGTATATTCTAGTGTGTACATATTACCTAACCAAGTGGACAGATGTAAAAGAATTTCCAAAATAGAAAAGTGAGAAGGTAGATAAATTCCTATATGAGAACATCTTTACTAGATATGGAGTCCCAAGGGAGATTGTAATAGACCAAGGTACACATTTTACTTGTTGATGTAATTTTTTATTTGGTTAGTGAATATGAAATCAGGCATAGAAGTCTACACCATACCATCCCCAGTCTAATGGCCAAGTAGAGGTTACAAACAAAGAGATATAATCCATATTAACAAAAAAATATAACACTACATAGGAAAGACCGGGCATATAGGCTTATAGAAGTAGTATGAGAATTCAACACGATATGGAAGACCACAACTGGCTTCACACCATTTGAACTCTTATATGGAAAGACTATTTTTTTCCAATAGAATTTGAGCATAAAACATTGAGAATTGCACTTGAGCTGGGAATAGATTTATCAAAATATCATAGACATAGAATTCTCCAACTCAATGAGCTAGATGAATTGAGGAAGAAAGAATTTCATAACATAAAATTTGTGCGAAACAAAAAATCCAATGGCATGACCAGTATATCAAGACAAGACAAAGACTCAAAAAGATGACCTGGGCACTTTTGTTTGACTCAAAATACAAGAATCATATAGGAAAGCTTAAAAGTGGTTAGGCCCCTATAAGATTGAGAATATCTTCCCTAATGGATTTTTGAAGCTCACTATTATTGATCTTATCATATTCAAGTTCTTGGTGAATGGTCACAAGTTAAGATTGTATAAAAACCCAGTTGATAAAGGCTTATTTATGGAATTATTCAGAGAAGAATGGAAAAAGAATCATCCAAATCAATCTCATAGGTTGAGCATGTTGGCTCACCTTCTGAGATTGCAGAGGATTGATGATATTTCAGTAGCCTTGGAGCATTCAGCTTGTTGAATATTTCAAGGCCAAATAAAAGTGTTGAGATCTACCTTTCTAGGTGATCATCAACACTCTACTAACCCATTTATTTTATGTAAGTTTTTGTTTTGTAGGGTTTCCTGAAAATTGAGTACATAAGGGAATTCTATCCATCACAAGGAGAGAGTGCAATGACCAAAATTTCCATTTGCAGCCACAGGAAATAAGCCCCTATTTTTTGTAGCATTTGGAAAAACTCATGGTTGCATAACAGAAATCAAGGAAGCATGCACACGTGGAAGATATCCAAGGAATGATTGGTACCCCAACCAATTGGATTTCCCTCTCTGGGAATCATCTATTTATAGTAAGGAGCAACCAACACAAGTTAAACCACATATGCAGCATCATAGGGCACTTGTATGCAGCCAAGACTCCAGTTAATAAAGCATGCACATCCATCATTGCAAGAAAACAACAAGATAAGTGCATCCATCTATCACTTTAATAAAGTATGATTAGATTAATTATATTTAATTAGGAGTTATGCCAAGTCATCATGCATGTGCCACATTAAAAGACCGCTATCTTTCAAGCTATGATGTGTCCACTTTAGCCCTCCACATAAGCCAATGTTGTCACATCACTTTGTTTCATATGCTCAATGTTGTCACATCCATTAATGATTGATCACCCATAAACATATTGCTTGTCCCTTCAGTGATAAAGTTTAAAATGATGAAAATCCATCAATACAATTCATTTGTGAAAATTTCTTTCAAGAGAAAATGGTGTTGTTCCATATTCCACTTGGGAGAAGTTGTGTATCCACCATGGGAGGTGACCTGATCATACATTAGCCCTCGGTGCATTTTCAACTCAATAATCATCCTAATATTGTCTAGTACTTTGAAGATCATGGTTGGATGGATTACATCAAAAAAATTCAAGGTTTTGATGAAGCAATTTTGACAGAATTTGCAAATACCCTAAGCAATAGAGAGGCACAGGTAAAAGGGTTAACAGTAAGGTTAAGTGATCAATTTTTGGTAGAGGTTACTGGTCTACCAACTCAAGGAGAGCTATTACCAGATAAATCCAACCCAGAGGCAGCAAGAAGGGAGTTTTCAGATGATGATGCCGATTTCATCTCATATTATCAAGGTACATTTAGAACATCTCTTAAACCCTTATGAGCATAAGCTACCAATTTTTGTATTCAAGACTTTACGTGTGAAGGGAGATATTCAAGATTGAACACAATGCATTTTAAATTATTGAATCATCTAAAGAACAACAATCAAGTAAATATTCCAAATTTCTTGCATGAAATGCTTAAGAAAATGAGTAAAGAAGTTCAAAAGGGTAGGGCAGCACTATCACACCATTTTCTAGTAACCCTAGTGGTCAAACACACCCTGTAAAGGGATCATCCACAGATATTATGGGATGACTTTGTAAGGGTAAACAATATTGATACTTTATTGGGGAACATGGGAAAAATAAGGAGCAACAATAAAATCTCCTCTACACATATTCTAGAGGCTACACCATCCACTTTCCAACCTCAAGAACCCCTAACTTCTGAAGGTATGCCTCCTACTGAAGAAACCCATGTACCTATCTCTCTAGAAATAATTTTTATAGTTGAAACTCTATTAGAATTATCCTCTCTTGAAACCTCCACTTCCAAGGCCAAATAAAAATCTTCTCATTATTCTCCTAAACAACCTAGGTGCTCTCATAGGCTTAGGAAAAGAAGCAAAAATATCTAGTCCAACACAGTCACAACCCATCTCACTAGATAGTGATTTGGAAGCCATAGAGGAAAACTTTGAGCCTCAACAATTAGAGATATAGCATAGAGATACTGATATTGCAGTTCATGAGCCGAATACCATGAACAACCCATGGAAGAATAAGAGGAACTGACTCAGAATGAGGAAACGGTTCATGAAGTGGAAATACATGAAGAGGGACAAGAAGAGGAGGCAATAGAAGGAGGAATTGAACACCAAAAATGACTGTAGTTGTTGAACAAGTCATTGAGAAAGTTGTTGAACTAACAAAACATGATAATATACTAGAAGAAAATGTAGCACCAATGCAGCCTCAAATTATTATTCATGAAGTCATCAGAACCTGCAAAACCATCTTGCAGTGAGATGGAAACACAAACTATGGGGCCAAATATTAACAATTTGATGCTACAATTGGATGCCTACATTAACAAGCTCAAAGGGAAATGGGAAAAGGAGAAGGAATCCCTCATCTCTAAACATAAGAAGGAACTGGAGAATAAAAACAAATATATTAAAAGGTTGAAACAAAAACAAGAATAAACAGTGTAAGTATCATTAAAAAGGTTGAGTTACAAACCCCATTAAGTGTTTATGAAATATATTTAAAAGAGAAGATGTTGCACCACAAGTTTATTTACATCAATTTTGATATGGTATATGATATTAGATCAGCTAGAAAATTCTTTACTCTATATCGAATAGTACACATGAGCTCCAAAATTTGATGTGTGAACTTTATTTGCATAACTATGCCCTTCCATATGACAGATATTGGATCCCAATTATGTATATTGGGGATGTACAAGTGAAAGCATTATGTTCTTATTTCTCAAATGAATTAGAGAGAGCTAAGAAGATGGAGGAATATAGACATCTAGAAAAGGTTACACCATTGTATATCTAGGTTGAGGCAACAACAACTGAAGAAATTGCAAAACAATATGAAAATTATATGGAAGAGGATGTTATCACCAAAAGAGTGTTGAGAATGTGATCCATAGGGATCTAGAAAAACACACCACTTCATTAGTTCCATCAGCACCAAGAAGAAGAAACAAGAAAAGTGAATAAAATGAGGTAAATGGAGGTTCTGGAAGGAACCACAGCTCCGTGCAGAGACCGGCGGTTTAGAACCACCACCCCGCAGGGCGGTGGTCTTGAAACCACCTCCCATCCAGGCGACGGTCCCGAGACCGTCTGTCTGCTCAGGGTGGTGGTCCTGTCACTTTTGAATAGAAAATAAGAATGGAACGTGAATGGACGTGAACTTGAGGTTCCCAGTCGTGTCTCTTCCCTTCCATTCCCTTTCACATCATCCAGTACATGGGAGGACATGGGAATTCCTATAAATGCATGAAAGGAGCAAGGGAATGATATTCAAAGATCCAGAGAGATCATGAACCGGAGTTTAAGGAGAGCAGTGAGAAAGATCTTCAGTGATGGAGTGGAATTGTAGGAGCAAGGTGTAGAAATGGAGAAAGAAAGTAATTGGAGAGAAGGTTTACATTGTTTCTTCTTTTCATACTTATTATAATTTGTAATTTTCACATTAGACCAATAAAAGTGGGAAGAAAGAGCGCTTCCCTTCTGTTGGTTTTCCTCCATTAGAGGTTTCCAGGATAAAATTGTTGGTGTTGAAGTTTTGAATTATTTCCTTCTCTACAATTTCCTTTCTATAGCACTAGATAATCAGTCACGAAGCTCTAATTTTTCAAGCAAATCTATCATTTTCCAAATTTGAAAGTAGAACAACATAGTTGTGTGATTCGTAGAGTTCCAAAGTAGAAGTTTACGGATCATTTTGGTATCAGAGCTGATTATATATCCAGGATTGTGGTATTCAAATATTTCTTGTGATTTTGTATGACAGTGACAAGGTCCAAAGGTGAAGAAGTTTTACCTTGTGAGCCAGATATTTCTATGAAGAAGTGGAAACAAAGAGTTTGAGCTCAAATGGAGGAAGAGAACTTGGTCCGTAGATTTGAGATGCTAGAGACCATGATGGATAGATTACATAGAAAACAAGAACAACTTTCAGATCTTCAAAAGATGGCTTGATTAAGCAAGATTCCATGGACTTGGTGGTTCGAGCACTATCTAAAAATTTTGGTATCGAAAGAGCCACGCAGGGAGAAGAATGGGAAGAGCGTGAAGAGATGTCAATTGTAAGCGAGAAGGTAAAATATGCACATACACCTTTTAAAGTTGAAACAAAAGTGGAAATAAATAATTTTGAAGGACAAGTAGATGTAGAATTACTGGATAAATGGCTAAAACAGTTGGAAGTCTACTTTAGTGTGCATAATTTCACTGAGGCATAAAGGGTCACCTTTGCACATCTCAAAATGGAATTTCATGCTCTGGTTTGGTGGGAAACCCATCTAGCCACTTGTGAGAAGAAGAAACATCCTATTGTCAGTACTTGGAAAGGTTTTAAAGAATTGATTAGAGCTAACTTCTATCCTATTAGCCATAAGACTAACATGATGATTAAGTGGCAGTACTTTAGACATGGCAAGCGTAGTCAAAGTGTGCAAGACTACACTACGGAATTTTGGAGACAAGCCATGTTGCTTAATATGGACTTGGAGGATGAGGAAATTTTGACCAAGTATTTGGGAGGACTTCACACTCACCTTCGGAGGAAGGTAATCTCCACAAATCCCAAGGATCTCAATGAAGCTTATATACAAGCATACTACATTGATGACAAGAAGAAGCAAGGAGAAATAGAGCCAAAGGAGACCATCAACAATAAAAAGGCAAAAGAACAAGGGAAGATAAGTAGCAAAGGTAAATGGAAAGGTAAACATACTGCTACTACTTTGCATACTTGTAAATATCCTAAGAATTTTTGTAAGAATTGTGATGTAAATGGACATATTGACACCACATGTTGGAAGTTGCATCCGGAATTGCACCCAAAGCACTGAACCAAGGATTCTAATAAATCCATGGCTATTGTGAAGACAAAAAGAGAGGTGGAGATTGAGGATGATTCGGATGTAGATGAAAGGCTAGGATGCATGACCACTAACATGTACAGAGAAGCAAAAGAAGAAGAGATGAGTAAGTTATTTCAAATCAGAATCCAAATCAAGAAGACTAAGGTAAACGCTTTAGTAGATTCTAGTTCTCAGTCAAATTTGATTTCTGATGCGGTTGTAGAATAGCTTGGTCTAGAGACTTACGTGCATCCACATCCATACCCACTGGGATGGGTGAAGAAGGGTGTAGAAATACAAGTTACAAGGAAGTGTAAGTTTCAATTTGGGATAAATACCCAATACATAGATGTATTAGAGGTTGATATTATTCCACTTGATGCATTTGATGTTGTCTTGGAAGTCCTTACTTGTATGTTAGGGATGTTGTGTTCACAAGGAGGAGAACCGGTATATATGGGTCAACGATGGAGTCAAGTTTAACATTCGAGCACACCATAGCAAATCAAAGAAGGCTACATGTAAGTGCTTGACTAAGCACCAAGACTTAGTCGGAAAATCATCAGTTTTGTTTGCTTTCATTGGAAGAAAAGAAAAATGGACATGAGAGTATAGATATTTCTAACCAAAGGATGGAGAATTTGGATAGCACTTGCCAGTTTTTGCAGAAGAAGCCACCACAGGAACTGCTCATTCAAGGAGCAAAACAAACTTCTCCTATGCGGTCACCATATCTACCTGGGATTCACCGGACATGACCGTAAAGGCGAGAAGAAGAAGAGGAGATACAAGGAATGGTTGTGACTATAGCAACAGCGTACTTGGGGAGGATTCGGCCAATCCATCTCAAGAGACAAAGCTAGGAAAGGACTAAACCACTACAGTATGGTACCTTCGCCATGCTTGAGCAGGTTGGAGAAGAAACCTTTAGGCCATACTTCATGCGCAGATGTACTTGATTGCAAGATCTTGCATCCAGTAATGCCATCTATACATGAAAAATAAATAAAGATACAAAATTTACCTTCTAAAGTGGATTGTACTCAAGGAAACTTGGAGGAGGATGTATCACTGGAATAACAAACCGAGAGATCCACAGGAGTCTTGGCAGGTTGGATGAGAGAAGACACCAAGATTGACCCATTCTTACTCGAATGAGCATGAGAGGAGTTGATTCCTCTACCACTCCCCTCTAAGATTTTGTGGGACCAAAATCCTCCTAAGTAGGGAGGTATGATCCATATAGATCCAAAAACACACCACTTCATCAGCTTCCATCAACACCAAGAAGAAGAAACAAGAAGAGTGAATAAAATGAGGTAAACAAAGGTTCTAGAAGGAAATGCCACTTTGTACAGAGTAGAGGTTTTAGAACTGTAGACACCCCAATTTCACATCTATCCTAAATCAATTAATTCCCCTTCCTCATTTCCCACAAAAATACACTTTGAATTAATCAAATATAATTTGATTAATTATCCATTTCAAAATCTAAAAATAATCTAAACCTCACCACATGTCATTATTCTCCATGTTTTTCCACTATTGAATTAAAAATTCAAATTCAAATCCTCACCCACCATTCATGGTCCCCACTCACCTAAAATCCTCCACTTATGAATTAAAAATATAATTCAAATCCTCACCCATTCTTCGTGGTCCCCACTCACCTAATCTTGCCCACATTTTCAAACCACTCACCTAATCTTGCCCACATTTTCAAACCACCCACTTAATCTTGCCCACATTTTCAAACCACCCACTTAATCTTGCCCACATTTTCAAACCACTCACTTAATCTTGCCCACATTTTCAAACCATGATTACTTAAATTAATCTAAGCTAATCACTCCCTCAGGCTATAAATACAACCTTACCCCTCCCCTCTAAAGACACGGAGAATAAGCTTTCATGCCATATCTAAGTTCTTGCATCCTTTGAGAAAATAACATCCTTTTGCCTCGTCCTAATGCCAAAATAGCCTCATAATCCTTTTTCCCATCTAGTGCAAAGTAAGAGGATCGTTGTTGTAGGAAGGTCTTGCTCCGTCTTGAAGAAAAGCACCTACATATCACAAAATCAGGGCTCAATCCAAGTTTCCTAGCCCATTCTGAGGTTTGCTACGGAACGCGAAGGAGGAGGTATGATTATTGGTATTTTACTTCCTTGTTAGTAGTGTATTTTTCCTAGCTTACAAGAACCACCGCCTGCAAGGCGCGGCAAGATGTGAAACTACCGCCCGACCAGGAGGTGGTTCTGAGACCGCCGATCTACTCGGGCGGTAGTCCTATCACTTTCAAATAAAAAAGAAGAATGGAACGCGAATGGGCTCGAAATTGAAGTGCCCACCATGTCTCTTCTCTTTCATGCCCTTTCACATCCTCAAGTGCACGTGAGGATATGGGAAGGCCTATAAATGCATGAAAGGAGCAAGGGAATGATATTCAAATATCCAGAGAGATCAAGAAGTAGAGTTTAAGGAGAGTAGTGAGAAAGATATTCAAAGTGTTGGAGTGGAATTGTAGAGCAAGCAAGTGTAGAAATGAAGCAAGCAAGTAATTGGAGAGAAGGTTTACATTGTTACTTCTTTTCATACTTATTGTAATTTGTAATTTTCTATATTAGACCAATAAAAGTGGGAAGAAAGAGCAGTTGCCCTTCCCTACTGATTTTCCTCCATTGGAGGTTTCCAGGATTAAAGTTTTGAATTATTTCCTTCTCTTGATTTCCTTTCTATAGCACTAGATAATCATTCACGAAGCTCTAATTTTTCAAGAAAATCTATCATTTTCCAAATTTGAAAGTAGAACAACATAGTTGTGTGATCCGTAGAGTTCCAAAGTAGAATTTTACAGATCGTAATGAGGAAGGAAGCACATGATGAGGTCAGAAACATGATCAGGGAACATGGAATTCAAGTTGTACATGCATGCCGAATCAGATGGAATGAGTTATCCCCTACACTCCAGAGGAAAGAGATGCATTCCTATCCAAACATACTTCCAACTTTCCAAAGAGTGAACAAATATATTGAAATAACTAATGAATGTGAAGATGAGTGGTTTCCTATAGCTTATCATCCACCAATATTTCATTTTCCAATTCCACCATGGACAGGAAACTTACCGATCAATCAGAGGATCTAAGAAAGAGTTTGGGACAAATTCATGAGGAATGGTGGATATTTTTTATTAGAAGCAAAGGGAGTAGACACGCCCATAGACTTTAGGCAAGAGTGCGCTTCTAGCAGAGAATAGATGAAGGCCTTGAATTTTAAGCCCAGGTGTGACGAGTTATATAAATTGCTTTCATAATAACTCATATTTTATATTTTGATAAGATTTTGTAGCCATGTCTATGTATTTCTAAGGAACATTGTTGAACATCACCATCACAACCATGAACTTGTGGCATAATGATTAATTAATATAGTTATATCTAGTTATATTTATTTTGTAATATTATGTGTGCATTTATTCTTGTTATCCCAATAATTTTTGGATGATTTTATATGTGTTGATGTCACTCTTGGTTGTAAGTAATTTACCACATGCAGCAAAGGAACATGTTTGTAGAAACTCGTCTGTAACCAAAGAACCCGTCTATAGAAAATCATCTCGTAGTGAAAGGAAATCATTCATAGCAAAGAGCCCGCATTTATGAAGATATTTTGAAACATGGAGTTATGAAACTCAAGTCCTTATGCCAAATGTGTGCAAGTGTTTCTACAATTTTAGCCAAATTTAAAACAAGAAAACTACCACCTAGAAATAGTTTCCTAACCTAGCTAAAAATGAGAAATGTGCACCATCATGATGAAGAAATGAGCAAGTCCTACCCTTAACATTAATAAACTTTCAATTAATCAAAACCTAATGTAAATTGATGAATTCTATTCTCCTTAATTTCCTAATTAAACATTTAAAATGAACCTAAATAGTCCAAATGGAAATCAAATCATATTTGCTTGCTTTGATCCTTTAATGGATGCTTGGGTATGAGGCTTAGCTCTTCAAGAATGGAGGATGGAGGGATCAAGAATGACAAAAGGCTATTAGTATGAAACTATGTGCTTACTTTTGTCTCTTGAGAGATTTTAGGTGTAGGTGTAGAAGTAGAAGGAGGGTTGTTTATATAGCCCAAAGGATAAAGGATTCAACACATCCTCATGAATGTGGGACTAATGGAGATGTAGAGTTAGTTATGGATAAGGGGGGTTTAGATGGGGTTGATTTAACTTTAGGAGGATTTAGTTTGTCCTCTAGTGGCTCATGTGGATAAAGGGGGTGTATTAATTAATCAAGATGATTAATTAATACATGTGCAAGCTTTTATAAGCTTTTAGATGGATTTTAGTGTGATTTGGACCATTAAGAGGAATTAAACCAATTAAATAGTGATTTATTGATTTAATGAGAAGAGAGGCTAATTAATTAATAATAATTAATTAGACTAGATAGAAGGTGTTAATTAACGAAGGGTTGTTAATTAGGGTATGTGTTGGATAGGTGACTTAATTAATTAGTGTAATGTAATCAATTAATGACAATGGAAGAGAAGATGAGCGCCATTGACGATATGTCGTCAATTTGCGGGAAAGGAGATAATTAGCACAATTTAAGTATTTAAATTGTTCAGGGCATAATTATAGGTGTCTACATTTTCCCCTCTTTGGGGTGGCGTAAGTGATGCCACTTCAAAGATAGTAGACGTAAGAAATTTTTGAAGGGACAGAAGAAAAATTAGTAGGAGAGAGAGATGCCCCCTCGAGTGTCGATGGGGTGATGAAAGAAGTCGATTGACGATCAAAAATATGAGAGATAGGCAGAGGAATGGGGAAGAGGCAGGATGCCCCAATGAGAGAGAAAAGTAGGGGTGAAAGGGAAGTGATGTAGAAGAAATATGGAGGAGGGGAGAGAAGAGCTTAGCCTCTAGCCACTGTTTATTGGAATAATTTTGATGTCATCATATTGCCATAGGAACTACATCATCGGTCCTTATGAAAAATATAAGCATACGAAAAAGGTAGAATGACATGAAAATCCATACTACAAACAATTATCAATTACTGAAAATACCAACTCCACGCAACATACAATAATGCAATGCAATATGCGAAGGAAACAAGCTCATTCAACAAGGAAAACAAGTACAAATGCACATATTCAACCCAACAACAAGTCAAGAGACATATTGTACAAATGTTTTGTTATCGATCTGCTAAAGAGATCCACAAGTTCATGATAGACGACAAAGGTTAAAAATGATGCCTCGAGAAAGGATACATGCAGGGGGAAATGACAAAGGACATGGCGTCCATGAAAATTGTTTATGCAAAACAAAATGCACCCAGCAACAAAAGTGCCCTAGAGTACGATGATGAAACAAGTAGCTAGCTTTGTGAATGGTTTTGAATCTAGTGATCCACGAGTCGTATTAATCAGGGAATATGTGAGACAAACCAATAGGATATGGAGAAAATACCATGCGCAAGATACAAGTTTCAGCCGTAATAAGCAAGTTACCATTTTTGTAGGGTTTTGTACTTTTAGGATTGTTGTTGAAAATTTTCACCTGTTTTTTAGATTATATATATATATATATATATATATATATTGTTTTATTGTTTTTGCTTTCTAAACCATGGTGAACAGTAGAAGAAAGTAGAAGAAGAAAGCGAAGGGCCTAGGGGCAACAAAAAGTGTCCTATGTGGAAGAGTGGAGAAACAACTGACAAATAATGTCCTTGTTTAGTGGAAAATTAAGAAAAATAATTATTTGACAAATAATTATTTACGAGAGTGTGAAGAAGAATAAAAATCACCAAGGAGCAATAATATTGTCTAAGGGAGAAGAAAGGGGTATCAGACAGCAAAAAAATGCCCCAATATGTGAAAAATAAGAGGAAAATAATTGTTTAATAAAAATAATTAGTTCACAAAGGAATGAGGAGAAAACGGCAATCGAAACGGGCCTCCCAAATTTCCTTCCCGACGGTGAAAACGGGTTAATATACCCCACCGGGGGGTAAAAACATCACGACCAATTCATTTTAACTTACCAGTTTAGAAAATTTACCGTGAGGCTCTGACACTGAGGAGAACCATGGTGATTGCATCAAACCGATTGAGGCACGTAGATGCAGTCCGGGGTACCAAAGAATATGCGGATGACGGCCTCTTTATGAGTGTCGAAACCTTGCTCATTAATTTTTAATATTAATGCCCTAAATTTTAGCTTTAGTCATAGGAAAATGCATAGGCATGTCTCCGCGCAAGCGCAAGCGTGGGATAGGGGCACAGGCATCTTTTTGGGGGTACAGGCATCTTTTTGGGGTGCATACGCCAAAACGTATACGCACACACGCTCCGACATAGATAGCGCACACCCACACACACACGCACACACACAAGCACATGTGCACGCACACGTACACATGAAAATCATGGCGTAGGCATGGAGAGGGAGGATGCACACACGAGAGCATACGCGCGTAAGTGTAAGCACCCAATGTGTGGCACACATGCCAAAAAGGGCGCGCAGCACCGAAAGAAGGCGTACATGTCAAAATACACAAGTGCGCAAGTGGAGGTGCCGTAAATGTGGCACACACACCCAAAAGGGTGCACAAGCGCCCTAGACAGGTGGAAAAAAGATAGGAAAGTGTGGAAAACATGACACTTTAGAAGAATTTTTAGGATTTTTGGGTTAACCCTAAAAGAGAAGATAGATTTTTAGAAGAAATGCTAGGAAATGACTAGCGGCGTGTTATTTTACAGAGACAACTACCGGGCTTTATAGACGTGGGAGTAACATTCCCGGATTGCAAAGCTAGAGGATAGTATGCGCGCCAAGCGCAATCAAGCGAGCCATGACAATACTTCTCGAGGTGGTAGGGCTAGGCCCCGTGTCTCAGATGCCTTCCATCGTACTAGACCATGGTCTACCGATCAAGCGCTTAACCGAGCTATGGAATAGCGAGATTCAAAGTTTTAGATTGCCTACATGAGAGACAACCGTGACTATTGAGGACGCATGGTAGATTTTGTGCATGTTGATGATGGGCACTTTGATCGAGTACAGCTCTGATGCAGGGCTGATTAGAGCAGCTTACAGTGCCTTGTTTGGTGTGGATGATATACCACATGACGGATGACCATAACATTGCATGAGTGCATCTCCGACCCTACATTACATCGGGGGCCTCTCTACATCATGGCTCTTATCAGTGGGTTCCTCCTCACTGATAATACAAGGACCTCATTTCCGAGAGGACTACTACCATTCGTTCATGGTATCTACAGTGGCGAGAGATATTGTTGGGGCAAGGTGCATACTGGCCCACCTATACTGGGATTTGCACTTGATTACATACCACGGTCAGAAGACCGTAGGGCCACCTCATTATTACGAGATATGGTCATGGGATCATACGTGATCGGATGACCTGTGGGCCTTTTTCGTGTCTCGAGATCCTGAGGAGCCATCGTATATGGCATGGGTAGTAGCTGGTGGGGATGTACATGGCCATCTTGGTAGCCTATTTAGATATAGGTGAGAGTTTGACGAGCTGGTAGAGATAGATGTCATCTGGTGGCCATACAGGCATTTCTAGTGGCCAGAGGATGCCACAAAGCTCAGCGTGTGCCTGGTGGAGCATTTTCTTATTGGCAGCCGCAGTTACATCATGGAGTTGTATCGAGTAGACATGATGTCAGCGGAAGCTTGGTAGGGTACAGGGGGTCCCCCAGCTAGATATTTGGCATGCATGCAGGGATTTCAAGAGGTAGACCATGGGGCCTCGTATACTAGTGGCCCAAGCTAGGGTGAGTTTCACACAGGTGGTCCCACATGTATGGGACCTAGTTCAACAAGTGAGGGATCCAGGGACCACAACATGATCATGCACTGGTATGCTGCAAAGATACCCCAGTGGCTCACCATTCCAGAGGAGGCATGGGCAACAGGCATTCGCCCACCGGTAGAGATATAGCATAGTGCAGAGTGTAGGGTGAGGACAGTGGCACAAGGGACAGACCAGAGGATCCCTTTGATGGTATCCCACATGATGGACAGGTGCCTCACAAGCATAGGGACCGAGGCCACAGGGCCCGGTCACAAGTAGCAGTGTAGCCACCCGGAGCGGCGGTCTTCAAGTAGGGATAGTCTTATAGAGCACCTAAGGGACCACTCCCTGAGGCACACACAACCTCCCCCAAAGGGCATAGATAGCCATAGTACATGTGTAGTTACAGTAGGCCATAGCCGAGAGAGACACGGCCAAAGCAGAGAGACAGATGAGGCTCGAGGCTGGTGTGTGACTGCCATAGCAGAGAGAGATGAGGCCCGAGCTCACATTGTTACCTTACTTTCAGAGCGGGATTAGGTTCGAGCCCAGCTAGCCTGTGAGATGATAGAGTGGCATGCAGGAGCTAGATTCGGATATAATGGCATAGGGGGCTCAGATATTGAGCCTTCTTCATTAGTCCCACCACAGTACGAATGGTGGTTGCGCATTGCAGAGAGACCATGTGTATGCATGATCACAGGCACTACTAAGCACGGAGGACCAGCCCACGTCGAGCCGTATACTATGACTACCGAGAGAGACGAGAGGTTGCTTCCTCCGGACATGTCGAGACAAAATAGGGCTAAGTGATAGGTGAGCGTGATATCGCCCTTCGTAGTGCGTCACCTCCGGGGATGCCGACTTGATACGTGATGCCACTAGGCTTGGTGGTGAGGTCCTATTTTACAAGACTGCTTATTACAGAGTGGTTCCTCCAGAGCAGCGATTAGCACTCGCCCGCTTGTCATGGTCGAGTGTATCGTGCTCTCGATCACGAAGATCAATCCATTCTACCCGATCAGTGAGACAGCCCCTACTAGAGTAGCCTGGTTGTCACTGATCTGCCATCCCGGAGAGACAGATCTAGAGCACCGGTGATGGCGAGAGCCGTGGTTGACACCTTCATTTGTTGATGTATAGATTCTTTATATGTATGTCTCTTATGAAGGCTTGATTCTTTCTCGATACATGCCCCTTTTTATGGCATTGTGTATCGATGATGTATTATATTGAGTACCGATCCGGACATCAGTATGTATGTGTACAGATTTTTTGATGTAGCTTCTTTGACGCCTCACCAAGGCATTGTTGATATAGAGCACTTGATTTGTATCCATTTTTGATATAGATGTATATTGACACACATGTATATATATGAGGATTACTTTGTTTTGGCTCGAGATACACATGGTTATGAGATAATGTACTTTATTGTTTTTGTGTCCGAATGCATGTGATATGAATGGGATAATTTAATGATGTGAAATACCCTTTTCAGAAATTACTCTACGTTGATTTTCATTGTGTGCTGCATTTGTTGATTCAGCACCTATGGATGTGTTGTGACATGAGTGGGCATATATTGATTCTCATTGCACGTTGCATGTTTTGATTCAGCACTTATGGATGCGTTATCTAATTTTGTACTTTGTATGTATCGATTTCGATGTTCGATGCATGCATGTGTAGATGTTAGATGATAGATCATTAAATGATATCAAATGCATTTCTCATGTGTTATTTTGATGTATATGGACAAGATGATATGATGATATTGGTGCGGGGGATATATTTTTATCATGCACAACCCTCTTGCCCCTATTGATGATACGATATGTGATGATTAGGTTAAGCATACATGCATGATGTAAAACTTAGCATTTTGTTTATATATGATGTATAGATTATGTTAGATGTGATGATAGTGATGGTAATGTGATGTGAATGATAACAAAACAGAGCACATGCAATAACACAACCAAATGCTAACAAAGAACACCAGGAAATAATACAATACACCATGATTCACCATGCTTTATTAACATGTAAGAAACACAACCAAATGCTTAAGAAAGAACATAATGAATTAACACATTACATCATGATTTCCCAAGATTCACCAGCAAGAATAAATCTAATCTAAGAAAGAAAAGATGAATCCTAACAAAGTACACCCAAGCAACAAACAACCCAAAAAGTAAAAACACAAAAATAACTATACAAGCAACAAGCAAAGCAAGAAACAAGACAGTGCAAGCAAATGTTTTTGTAAGATATGTTTTCATGCACCAATTTTCTATTGTTTAGATTTTTGTGAAACAATGTTCTATTGTTTTTGGTGTTTTCGAAACAATTTTCTATTGTTTTTGTGTTTTTAAAACAATTTTCTATTGTTTTTGGTGTTTTTGAAACAATTTTCTATTGTTTAGGGTTTTCAAAACAATTTTCTATTATTTAGGGTTTTCTAAAACAATTTTCTATTGTTTAAGGTTTTGCGAAACAATTTTCTATTATTTTGGAGTTTTCAAATGGCTTTCCAAAGCTATGTGTAGGTAACCAAGAAAGTGTGGATGCCCCAACGTTAGATGGGGAATATACAAGGGAAGAAGCCATGTGTTTATGAACAAGAAGGTGAAGTCGTTGAGTTTCCCCTAGCGTAAGATGGGAAATAGCGAAAGACCATACCCCTCACAGATGAATAGGAGAAGGCAAATCCGATCAAGGCTTGAAAGGATGGGGCACACATGAAATCTCAAAGGTAGAACCAGGTCTAGGCCAAAGACAACTACCCTCCTGACACAGAATGCTTGTGAACAATGAATCTTCTCCGAGGCGCCTGAACTGGTTTTCACCAACGAATTGTCCAAAGTGCCACAATTGCGTGGTTTTCACTAATGGACGATCTGTTTCCTCTTTTATTTTTCTGATTTTTGATTTTTTTGTATTTTTGATTGATTTTGACTTCCCTATGCCATGTTTAAGCATAAAATCACTTAAGATGCATGGCGTTCATGGGCTCCCGGAGCTCATCACCATTGGGGTGAGCTAGTTTGTATGCCCCTGTGTCATACTTGGTGACTATGACATAGGGTCCCAACCAATGTGGTTCGAACTTCCCTTTCTTTTCTCGCTCTGCTCTGGTGTTGAACTGGTTCTCCTTCATGACTAAATCACCAACCTCAAACTGACGAGGGATGATTCTCTTGTTGTAGTTTCTGGAGACTTTGTGTTGATACAATTTCAGATGATTAAGAGCGTGAATGCACCTCTCATCCAGATCTCTAACTCGCCAGGTCTTGCCACTCGATAATCCTCATCCTTATCTAGATAGTCCCGAAGAGAAATTCTCAGGGATGGAAGTTATATCTCCAAAGGGATGATAGATTCTATCCCGAACACTGGGAATATGGTGTTGCACCCATAGGAGTGTGAATGGATGTTCGGTAAGACCAAAGGGCTAGATGGATTTGTAGGTGCCGCTTTGGCCTCTGCTTTTGTTGACCATCTTCTCCATTATCCTTACCAGTGTCTTGTTTGTTGCCTCAGCTTGTCCATTACCCTGAGGGTAATATGGTATGGACCATTTTAACCTAATTTGGAACCATTGGCAAAGACCTTTCACAGTTTTGTTTTTAATTGACTTCCCATTATCTGTAATGGTTGCAGGAATACCATATCAACAAATAATGTGATTCATGATAAATTTAGAAATATGGGCTCCTGTGACATAGGTTAAAGGGACAGCCTCCACCCATTTTGTAAAGTATTTTGTAGCTGTGATGATATGTGTATGACCATCAGATGAGGTAGGAGTAAGTTTTCCTATTAAATCAAGTCCCCACTTGGAAAATGGCCATGGGGTAGTGATAGGTTGCAATGGTTGCGACAGAGCATGAATGAAATTTCTGTACTTTTGGCAAAGTACACATTTTCTAACATAATTGCAACAATTAGTTTCCATGGTAGGCCAATAGTAACCTACTCTCAACAATTTCTTAGCCAAGACCATTCCGTTTGTATGTGCTCGCACACCCCTTCATGCACTTCTTTGATTGCCTAGATTGACTCTGTCACATCCAGACAACATAATAGATTCCCATCATAGCCATGACAATAAAGTGTACCTCCTAAAAGGGTGTAATGGGCTATCTGGTGAATCAAGCTTTACTTTTCAGAATGGGAGATATCGAGAGGGAATGTGTTGTCCTTAAGATAGGTGAAGATGGGTTCGTACCATGGGGAATTGGGACCAACAACCTCACAAGCCAAGCAAGATTCTAGCATGTCATATGTGGGTTGGCATAGATTTTCTACAAAGAATGGCATATCATTATTCTCCGGTGGAATACGAAGCATAGACCCCACCGTTGCCATGGCATCCACCGATTTGTTCTGCACTCTTGGGATTTGCTCAAAGGTAATGTGCACAAAATACTCCTTTAGAGTTTCCACTAACTTTTTGTAAGGTATGAGCTTGTCATCCTTAACCTTGTATTCATCATTAACTTGTTTGATAATTAATTGTGAATCACCCACAACCTTGACATGATGAACATTCCACTTGATGGCTAGCTTCATTCCTGCAATAAGCGCTTCATATTCTGCAATGTTGTTTGTGCAAGGGAAGCCCAGGTGAAAATCCTATGGTATAGGATTGCCAGAAGGAGTAATAAGGACCACTCCTGCACCTGAACCATGAAATATAAAGGATCCATCAAAATGTATCTACCATATGACAGATTCTTCAATATAGAGTAAGGAGGCATCTGGCATGATCCAGATTCAAAGGTTCCGTGCTTTGTAAAGGTGCTTCCGCTAGCTGGTCCGTAAGTACTTATCCTTTAACCAATTTTTTATGGACAAACTCTATGTCAAACTCACTGAGTAGAATGATCCAATTAGCCATTCTTCCTATGAGGGCGGGTTTGGACAATAAATACTTGAGTGGGTCAACCTTGGATATTAGCTTGGTCTTAGTATTTAATAGGTAATGGAAAAGTTTTGATAGGTAAAACCACAGCCAAGCAAGCCTTTTCAATTTGAGGATAATTTAGCTCATAGGTGATGAGGGTGTGACTCAGATAGTACACCACTTTATCCTTATGGCCAAGGTTGTATTAAGGCGAGTAGCGCACTGCAATAGCAAATATCAGTAAAGAAATATAGAGCAAGAGCGGTTCCCCAGAGTGGGAGGCATGAGGATAGGTGGATTAGCCAAGTACTTGTTTAAGCAAAGCAAAGGCTTATTGTTGCTTAGGTCCCCGTGATGAAAGTGACATCCTGTTCAAGCAAGTGAGTGAATGAGTGACATTTATCTGCCAGTTGGGAGATGAAGTGGTGAATGGCTTGAATTTTCCCCTGTAAGCTACGTAGTTTCTTGATATTCTCAGGTGGAGGCATTTCAATGATAGCAGACACTTTAGCAGGGTCTACCTCAATACCTCATCTTGACACAATGAAGCCCAATAGTTTCCCTGATAGCACACCGAAGACACATTTCTTTGGATTCAGCTTGACTTTGTATTCACACAGGCATTCAAAGATACACCGCAAAATGACAGGATGATCCTCTCTTGTTTTGGACTTTCCTAGGATATCATCTACGTAGTCCTCCATGATATCATGAATCATATCATGAAAAATTACTGTCATGGCCCGCTGATAGGTAGCTCTTGCATTCTTAAGGCCAAATGGCATCACCTGATAGTAGAAGGTGCCCCAAGGAGTCGTAAAAGTTGTTTTGTGTTGGTCTTCTTCAGCGATCTTGATTTGATTATATCCCGAAAATCCATCCATGAGTGATAGCATTTCGTACCCTGTTGTTGAGTCCACAATCATATCAATGTTGGGCAATGGAAAATCATCTTTAGGGAAAGCTTTATTGATGTCCCTAAAATCCATGCAGATTCAGATACTCGATAGGTTTTTTCTAGACAGGAACAATGTTCGATATCCATTCAAAATAATCAATTGGCCTAATGAATCCGGCTATGAGCAATCTTTCCAACTCTTCTTTGACTAATAGGGCCACTCTTGGGTGCATCTTTCAGAGCTTCTATTTGATAGGCTTGGCATCTGCGTGCATGACCAAAGTTAGATCTAAGCCGGGCATGTCTTTGTAAGACCATGCGAACACATCAATAAACTCTCGTAGCAACATAGTGAACGTCTTTTGTTCTCTAGCTGAGAGTGATGCTCCCAATTTTACTATCTTGGGATCTTCTTATGTACCAATATTGACATCAATGGTTTCTTTGGCTAGTAATTTTGATAAGTCTTCCATATGCGTAGGATCAAGAGGTAGGTTGAGATCTTCGTCTAAGGATGTCTCCATGAGATTTTCATCTTTGGCATGGTCACTTTGTTTGTCCTTTGATTTTCTTATTTGTTTATCAGCCAATGCCTCAAAGAGGTTTTCACTGTGTGACTTGGACTTTGATTTTTTCCGAGGCTTTTCTTTAGAAATTTTTCCCTCGCTTTTCTTTAAATTTTGTTGACCACAAAGTTCAGCCTCCTCGCCGAAGTAGGCATAGGTATCTAAGTCGATAAAGAAACCTTTCTTGTGATCTCCAATGGGAATTGTATCCCTTATGCCCATGAATTATGTGATAGCCTCATCATTCTCAAATAAATCTAGTGGCATGTGACGTTGTTGGTCCCATTCAACAAGGGAAGGGTAGATAAGGTCAAGGGTTGGTTCCGTGGGGGTTATGGTTAGGACAACATTGTTCATGAAAAGGTTTGTGGAGGCTAGATCCTCATATTGGCTACAATGGGAATCCGTATCACTGTCTAGATAGTCAGAGCTATCCTCACACTCGAAATAAGTGGCATCTTGATCATTGGGTTGTGCTCCATAATGGCGAATCCCAATGCCGTATCTTTCTATTTTGAAATGCGGAAGAGGGATTGGTTCTCTTTGTCCTTGTTCGTTCCTCCCACATCTTAGGCCTTTGTAGCCCATGGAGTACATCATTTTACTAGATTTTTCATATTCTGGGGTTCGATAGTAGGATGGCTGAGTATCCTTAGGGACCCACATTGTAGGTGGATCAATTAATTTCTCCTTAGCTAACAAGCCTCCAAGTAAGAATGACCCAATAGTGCGTTCCTCTCTAGGTCTCCCGAAGTGGTAGTTGGGTCAACCTCTAGTCTTGGGTGACAATGAGAGGTTGGAAACCAAGAGTGCTTGTTGTACATTATACTCCTCACAGCCATATTCAAGGATTTTCACCTCCCATGAATCAAATGGAGATGTAGAAGTAGACGTGTAATGAGCGCAAGAACTAAGAGAATTTGAAGCCACCCAAGATTCCATGGCCTCAGACTGGAGAGGGATAGCTATATCTATGGAGGGGCATGCATATCTACCCTTTCGTGTAAAGCTATTGAGAGCTATACAATGAGCAAAGGGCTCGGAATCTCCTTGTTTTGTAACCATATGTCCCTCAAGCTTCAACTTAATGCATTGATGAAACGTTGATGGCACGGCCTACATGCCATGAATCCATGGTCGGCCTAGAAGCATGTTATATGGAAGTTCCAAGTCTAAGACATGAAACTTTGTCTGATGGTAAGTGGGACCCACCTCCATGGGCAGCATGATGGTACCTGCTGATTCCCTTTCCGTGATATCGTATGTGGTGATAGTGATAATATGGGACTCCGATCTTCCTCCGTATGTCCTAACTATTTGACCAACTTGATTGGACAAATATTCAACCCGATCCATTATCCACAAGCACTCGTTTATTTTCTTGTGGGTGACAACTACCTCAATGTATAAGGGAAGATTATGTGTTGGATTTTCGGTGAGGGATCTCCCTATGGTTGAAAGCAAGATGTTCACTCGGTGCAATATTTGCCACTACGGCTTGAAGGTGTGCAAAATCGATTTCTAAAGGCACTCCCGACCCCTAAAGAGTTTGGTATAGAATGTCTTTATGCACATTAGATATCTTAAGAAGATCTAAGATCGAAATCTTAGCAGACATCTTTTCAAGTTGTTCTAAAAGGTTATATTTACCGGTTTTCGGGGTCGATAGAGAAGGTTCTAGAATCACGAGGCGGCATACGCCTTACTACAAAGGCAGATCCTTTCCCTTAATCCGGATGGTATTGACATGGTCAGCAGGAGAGAGAATACATCTGATAAGTGAATCATAATGGTTGTTATCTCTTTTGGTATACAAGTAATTTGCGGCTTTATAAGTTTGGGATGACTCTCCCCGATCCGGCTTTGACTTTTTCAACTTATCATGCTTGGGGAATGGTTCTTTATATATCCCCATTTTCTCGTTAGGTGTTTGTGTTTTTCCTAGGTTATCCACCTCTATCTCACCATTGTCAATGAGGTTTTGAATGTAATGATGGAGCCGCATACATTTTTCGGTCTTATGTCCTTTGACGTGATGCATTTTGCAATATTCATGCTCTTTGTACCACGAAGGTTTTGGAGCATTGTCATCAAATGGTTGCATTGTAGGATAGGTCATCATGTGGGCTGCATCCAATTGTTTTAGTATGACTAAAAAGGTTCATTGAGAGAGGTGAATGTTCTTCACTTTGGTGGTGGTTGAATTGGGCCCTTGGTCAGTTTAAAAGGTTGACCAGTTTGGACCGTTCGAACACGTTTGGAATCAGTGATTCTGTCTCCTAGCACATTTTTATTTTTGTTAAAGATCTTCGATTTTCCATGGGTTTGACATTTTGGTTGTCTCTAGATTGGGTTTTGAGGGTGCCTTTGGCAATGAGAGATTTTTCTATTTGAATCCCTTTCTCGATAACCTCCTCAAAAGTGTGAACATAATGCATTTGGAGGTGGAAAGCTATATCCGGGTTGAGATTGGGAACAAAAATACTAACCAGCTATTTTTCAGGGAAAGCACAAGGGAAGTGACTAGCTATCCCTCTCCATCATTGGAGGAATCTGGTGAAAGTATCATTTGGGCATTTCTTGGTGCCACATAAGTCTGCCATGGTGACATCACTCTCTATGTTATACGAGAAGTGACGCACGAATCTTTCTGCCAATTCTGGCCAGGTGAAAATTGATCCTCGTGGTAAGCGTGTAAACCACTCCAAGGCTTGACCTCCGAGACTCTTGGGAAAAATTCTGATGAGGTAATTGTCACTATAAGACACCTCTTGACATGCCATGTAAAATCTTTAACATGATCCCGTGGATCTCCTTTCCCTTTATATTTTTCAAACTTTGGCATATCAAATTTCTTTGGAAAGGGTTGAAGGGTCATCGTCTTGTCAAAAGGATAGGGGCACAATTCCTCGTATTGATATATCCTGACGCTCCCTATATTGCTCTCTTGTAAGCTCGCGAGTGTCACTTTCATGGACTACACTTCTTGTGCGAGCAATTGTTCTTTAGTGGGAGAAGCAGGGATGTATACATGATGATACCCTATGTCTTCTTCTCCTTGGTTTTCTTGATGGAGTTCATTGATCTTAACCTTAGGCCTCAACTTTTGAATGTTTTTATTTGTTTCTTTCTATACATGGGAAGTAAGAAAAGCTAGTTTTCGACTAGGTTACTAATTTGTTGTTGGATTGTGGCTTGGTTTGTGGCTTCTTCTTCTAAAGGTTCCTCCTCCTCATATTGTGGAGGTTCTTCACCCGTCTCATGTTCTATCTTGTTTCTTCATGGCACTTTGATAAAGGGTATTCTATGCCCTACCACTTTATCATTCCCTGCGTAAGAAGTGGAAGCATGTCCATGTGTTAAAATATCTTCCATATTGATAAGGGGACGTTCTTCCTTAGTATCGTCATTTGCATAGGTTAGTATTGTTTCATTCTTAGTGGGCAATTTGGACCCTAGTTCTATAACCCATGCTAACACTCTATCTTTGTTTCTAAGAAGAAATTCATCCAAAGAGAGCGAGGTTAAAATCGAAGTCTACGTGTGGAGATTATAATTCATTTCCACTATGATCAAACATCTCTTCTATTTCTTTTTCTCGCTAAAAACAACGGTCCTAGGTCATGTCCAATGAAAGGGTTTGACTCTTGTCTATTAGAGGTCTCCCAAGCTTGCGCTTGTTGTTCCCTCATATGTTTGTTTCTTTAATGATAAACATGTTTTAGGAGCCATGTTTTTCGTGATAGTTTCACTAAGGTAAGTTGTAAATGTGTTCAAAGCTTAGTGACAACCCCTAAGTGAGATGCAAGATGTACTTATTAAGAGTATGAATACGCCAACAATGTGAGAATACCAATGTGATAGAGTGATAAATCACCAGTGACACAAGCGTTTGGTATCGAAACTTATTTAAAAGAAGTACCTCCTAGACTATGTTTCAAAAAGTAGTTTCACGTCGCAAGATGATTAACAAGATGTCTTCACTTATGCCAAGTTCAAGGGAATGAACAAAACGTAAGTAAATACAAGAATTCAATGTGACCTCCCAATCAAGATATATGATGAGCAAGCTCAAACTCGATTAAGACCTATATCTCAAAAAGTGCCAATTACAATTCACGAATGACACAACAATATCACCAAGATATGTTAACCCACTTTGCGAGAAAGTGAAGTATTGATATCAAGGTGTTATTGATATAACACACACAAATGGTAACACCTAACACTCTTCAAAATTGAGGTAATAATAGAACCAAACTAAAAATCTCAAAGTATAGCTAGGAATAGTTAAAAATGTGTGCAGCGTAACCTTACAATATAGATATTTATGTCGAGTTTACAAGAAACAAGACGTAAATATCGAAATTGTAGTGATACAATACAAACAAGCTAACTCTTCTAAGGAAGTCCACGGTGATGAACCACGCCTAACTACAATGACGATCTTGACATGGGTATCAAGATCACAATGGCTACCAATGACGTGAAAATGCCTCCGCACACTTTAGACATTTAACTAACCCAGCCACAAACATGGATGGGTGTAAACGAACATAAAAGTGAGAGAAACAGTTGATTGGTAACACAAAGGTAGTCACCCTTCTTCTGATCAACAAAGTGTCAAAAGAATGTGAAGGAAGAAAATTAAAAAAAAAGGATGAAAAATGTTGGCTTCACTTCAGCAGAGTTTCACCTCGCCCTAAGGTAAGTAAAAACTAAGCGAAAGTAACGTGTCACACATTTCACAATGAAAATATGGTTCACAACTCAACACTATTTTTAGAATGGTCAAATTGGGCTCCTGGCCAAAGTATATCTTCCTAGGTGGTTCTCTCATCCTAGGTGCTACAAAGATTATCCAAGAGCGGGACAATTTACCCAAATAGTCCCGATTATCTTGGGATTATCTCGACTTTGCCCTCTTCAAGCACAATGGGCAATAAATGCATCCAAATGTGTACTTAAAATGGTCAGTAGGGATAACTTGTAACTCTATCTCACAAAGGATTTACTAGTCAGATAGGTAGTGTGGAGCACTTCCCGTTTCATCCATTCCCTCTTACGTGGACTACTTTGGGGTTCCTGGAACCACTCCCATTGTTGTAGCTTAAGGCATTATGCCAAAGGGGTTATGTTCCAATTGAGCAGAGAGGGACGTACCCTTTTCCAAAACTTGTAATACAGTGTTTTGAATATGTTGTTTGTTTTATCTTTTTTAATTAGATGTGGTTTGCTCAAACACCGTTTGGCAACCTGTATAACAACTGTATTAGTAGTTTTCTAACTTTTGTTTCAATTCTCTATTCTTTGACAAGCGATGGCATTTTGGTCTTGTATGATGATTTTTAGTAGTTTTCCATCAAAAGAGAAGGCATCATTTCTGATTCTCTAGATCATCCAAGGACGCAAGAGAAGAGCATACGTGATGTCTTCAAAATCCAAAAAGATATCAAATGGAAAAACACTTTAATTCAACTATGCCAAATTAACCAATTCCAACCTAAATACTCCTAGAAACTCAAAGCATCAAAAGGACTTAAGAATCATTTCTGATTCCCAAGATCGTCCCAAGGGACGTGAGGGAAGAGCATACGCGATCCTTATTCCTATAAGTAAACAATGCAAAATATTACCTAATCAAATACAAACATGTAAAAATAACCTGTAAAGAAAAATATATAGTTAGATAAACCTGTAAGAATGTTAGCATATCAACGCTTTAATTGCAAAAAATGCAAAAGGACACCTGCGCCCCTTTTTCAAATACTGCGGTGGGGTTAGGGTGTATGCACCACTAAACGTTGTTTTCAGCTCACAATGCACCTGCGCCACCCGAGAGGTGTGTGTGCCACAAAACAATATATGCACCACTAAAACAGTCCCTGTGCCACTCTGTGGAATTTTTGGATTAATCAAGCGCTTACACCACCAGAGAGGTGTGTGCGCCACAAAAATAAGATATGCGCTACTCGAGAAAAGCAGATGCAAACAACCACATTACGTAAAAATGTGTCTGCGCCACTAAAACAACATGTGCGCCTGGTTAGGGCATGTGCGCCAATATAATAGGTTTCAGAATGCAGTGAAGGTACAGTACGAAATGACGTCTGCGCTCGGGTTAGTGCACCTACGTGCTAGTTAGGGTGTGTGCGCCAGGGGTCGATAGACAGAGTGACAGGTTTTAACTATGCACTGCGCCACCAGAGAGATGTGTGTACCCCGAAAACCGTGCTTGCACTGCACTGTAACCAAAGTACAAAGCAAAACACAAGAAACTTCACAATATCTCAAAAATTTGACACGTTAGATTAAGAATGACAATAACCCATTAAAATTAAGGTTATGAACACGAAGTTACACATATCAAATGAGCAAAAATTCCAAAAAATAGACATTAATTATTACATGTGCATATCAAAAGTTAGCCAAAACAATGAAACTTAAACTAAAATGCCATGGGACTAAGGGTCCCACCGGCATGCCAAATCAGTAAGTGTTTCTACAATTTTAGCCAAATTTAAAACAAGAAAACTACCACCTAGAAATAGTTTCCTAACCTAGCTAAAAATGAGAAATGTGCAACATCATGATGAAGAAATGAGCAAGTCCTACCCTTAACATAAATAAACTTTCAATTAATCAAAACATAATGTAAATTGATGAACTCTATTTTCCTTAATTGCCTAATTAAACATTTAAAATGAACCTAAGTAGTCCAAATGGCAATCAAATCATATTTTCTTGCTTTGATCCTTGAATGGATGCTTGGGTATGAGGCTTAGCTCTTCAAGAATGGAGGATGGAGGGCTCAAGAATGAAAAAGGCTATTAGTATGAAACTATGTGCTTACTTTTATCTCTTGAGAGATTTTAGGTGTAGGTGTAGAAGTAGAGGGAGGGTTGTTTATATAGCCAAAAGGATAAAGGATTCAACACATCCTCATAAATGTGGGACTAATGGAGATGTAGAGTTAGTTATGGATAAGGTGGGTTTAGATGGGGTTGAGTTAACTTTAGGAGGATTTATTTTGTCCTCTAGTGGCTCATGCGGATAAAGGGGGTATACTAATTAATAAAGATGATTAATAATACATGTGCAAGCTTTTATAAGATTTTAGATGGATTTTAGTGTGATTTGGACCATTAGGAGGGAATTAAACCAATTAAATAGTGATTTATTGATTTAATGAGAAGAGAGGCTAATTAATTAATAATAATTAATTAGACTAGATAGAAGGTGTTGATCAATGAAGGGTCGTTAATTAGGGTATGTGTTGGATAGACGACTTAATTAATTAGCGTAATGTAATCAATTAATGACAATGGAAGAGAAGATGAGCACCATTGACGATATGTCATCAATTTGTGGGAAAGGAGATAATTAGCACTGTTTAAGTATGTAAATTGTTTGGGCGTAATTATAGGTGTCTACACGCATCATTAAGGAAACAATGTAAAATAGCTCAACAACATGTCATACTCAATCGAAGACCGCCCTCTGGGCGACAGGATCACACCAAAAAGAGCCATTGGAAATTCCTCCATTTGTGTCATGGGAATAAAAACGTATATTATTTTTGGTTTGAGTCTTTTGTTGAATGCTTTCTCAATGGAATTGATTAAGGCTACTATACTTTTACTTAGCAGGAAAGCATTCCCTGGTGGTCACCAAAAATGTTGACTTTTCAAGTCACCTTTCCTATTTGTATGACTATTCCTTGCAAAATCCATGTTTTTTTAAGTTTTGATGCAAGACCCTTTTTTGTGAATTTTTTTTTAAAATGCCTAAGTTTCCATTTTGCACTTTTAGTGCATTTCAAGTTTGGAGTTCCATTTTACACTTTTAATCGCATGTCAAAACTAGATGTTGGAAGTGCATGCTCGGAATCGCATGTCGAAACTACATGTCGAACTACATGTCGTAAGTGCATGTCGAATCAGCTGTATGTCATAACTCGTATGTTATAACCGCACGTCAAAACTACAAATGTGCATCACATGTCCCAAGTTCCCCCAGGAAATCAACTAGTGAGAAGCAATTTTGACCGGTCAAAATTACACAACCATCTAGCTATTTTTGATGAGGACTCTTTCATAGATGTAAATGTATCATTTTTTAGAATGTAATTATTTAAGAAAGGTAGCTATAATTTCTCAACCTTCTTAATCTATAAATATGAGGATGCACTATGTAGAAGAGGACTTTTGGATCATTGTGTAAGAAGGCTCTTCCATTTTGAGTTCTCACATATAGGATTTAGCCTTAGTACTATATACAAAAACAATATTTTTCCTTCATCTATTTAATGTGTTGTGTATTTCAAGTAGCTCATTCAATACTTGTGAATGTTCTTATTTCCTTGTATGTGATGATCTATCTTGCCTTCACACTAATTATCTTTCTTTAGTTAAATTACAAGTTGTGATTGGTGAAACTTACTTGTCTCAATTATGGAATAAATAAAATCCCTTTTGTTATTTCTAAGTTTTATATTCATAAATATTTTTGCTAAAGAAAAGAAAAATAAGTTTTGCATGTCATATATTATTTTGTAAAAGTATTTTATGCTTGTGAAGTTGATCTACTTGTTCATTAAACTATTGGTGCATCACCTTCTTTTCATGTATTTTTAGTCATCCCTCTACCCTTTTTCTCCGAAGAATTGATAATTTAGTTTGTTTTATAGCACTGTAGATTTCACAATCTAATCTTATATTAGATGCACTTAGTTTAGAAGGAAGTCAGCCTTCTCCGAAGGTTCATCCCAAGGATCCAAGGTCCCACACCTTAGGGATGTTCCCATGTTACACTAGATCATCTAACGATTCAATGGGTGTGCGATCTAAGTGACAATATCTTTTTATGCTATAAATTGGAATGGATTCTCTATTCCAAGGACTTGAAGTTTAGTTTTTGAAGTTTTAGTTTTTGGCTAGCAATTGTGGATTGTTGTATGTTGATGATCTTTGTATCACCACTACACAATAAATAAGAGTTGCATTTATTCCATTTATTTGCTCATGTTTTCCTCTATTCTCCCTCTATCTCCTAGCTTTGCAAGCATAGTGATCTTGAACAACCAAGGAAAGGATTTGTACTTTTAAGGAATAGATTAATGGAACTTTGTGTCTATAATTTGTTGATCTCATTTTTTTTTCCTTAATTTAGATTATTCTAATTGAATGTATACCTACTCCGGTTATCGTATGTGAACTCTGCTATTTCCTACTCACAACATTAACTTTCTTTCTTTATTTCTCCTATCCCCTTTTATCTCCCTTCACTACAATTTTCTCCCTTGTACTTTGTACAAGCACTTTTCCACATGTTCAATAGAGTGTTCCTGTGTGATCCCTAGCCTATTGGATACCCCACAAAATTATGATAGTTTACATTCAATAATGAGATCCTCCCATACACTAGAAGTGGGGGCTTATCCCCTTTACCGTTAGTGAAAACACATAATTTGTAACATGAAAAATTATTTCACTAATAAGTCTTTGACTAAGCAAGGTAAAATCCATCCAAGCACTTCTCCATGTGGTTCTTCTAATATTTTAGTACATAAGAAAGAGTGTGCATGGAGAATGTGTGTTGATTATAGGGATTTAAACAAAATAACCATAAAAATAGGTACCTTCTTCCTCACATTAATGATTTTTTGGATCAGTTACAGCATGCTAAATATTTTACTAATCTTGATTTGAAATTTGGGTATCACCAAGTGCAGATCAAGGAAGAGGAAATCTGGAAAACAACGCTCAAGATTAGGAAAGGGTCAGTATGAATAGACAAGATTACCATTTGGGCTATGCAATGCACTAGCTACCTTCATGAGGTTAATGAATGAGGTAATGAGACCGTCTATTGATTCCTTTATCATTTTTTACTTGGATGGCATTCTTGTTTTAAGAAGAACTTTTGAAGAGCATATTAACCATTTGCATCAAGTTTTGTAAGATTTTAAGGAGAAATGGCTAGTGTTGAATGAGAATATGTACAAGTTTGATGAACATTCGCTTATATTTTAGGGGCATGTCATTGGAGATAAAGAGTTGAGGATTGATTCAGCTAAGGTAGAGGCCATTTTGAATTGGAATACACCATATAGTTTGACCAAGACTAGGATTTTTTTGGTGCGCTTCAATATCTAAGGAAGTTCATCAAGAACTTATATTCCATATCAATGTCACTACATTCAAAGTGATAGTAGGTGGTAAGTCTTTCGATTAGGTAAGAAAACATTATGCTTCGAGTCATTTAAATATAAGATTAGTCATGCTCCAATTCGCATTACCTAACTTACAACTACCTTTTGAAGTGGCAACCGATGCCGTGACTACGTTATGGGGATGTCCTAATTCAAGGATGTAGGATCATATGTTATCATTTTGAATTGTTTCATGGTGTAGTTCTGAATTATTGTACATTGACAATGAATTATAGGATCTTGTGTAAGTGGTCAAGAAATGGAAACATTATCTGATGGGTAAATAAACTATTATACACATAGATCACGAATCTCTTCAATATTTGTAAGCTCGAATAAACTTTAGAAATGGATGGGTTTTTTACATATAATTAGTTCCATTTGATTATTAAATATAAGAAAGGTGTGATTAAAAATTTAGCTAATATGTTATTTAGACCTCCTTTACTTTCATATATGGGCATGTTAAATCTTCTTGATCCTTTTGTGTGTGAAGCATATCATGAAGGTTACAAGCAGGATCTAGATTTTGGAGAGATATTTCAGAATAAACCTCCAAGTGAGGGCTTTACACCTAGGTGTGAATACTATTTCTAGGATGGGTTACTCTACAAAAATGAGAAAGTTTGTGTGCCTAAGGGGTAAAGAGTTTAGTTTATGAGTGAAACACACACTTTTAAGGTGGTTGGTCATATTAGTGTGACAAATACTATTGAATACTTATAGAGGTATGTTTATTGGCCAAACATGCAAGAAGAAGTTACCAAATTCATCGGGGTTGTGTTTTATGTAGTACAAGCAAGCCTAGTAACAAAAATTGGGTTTATATATGCCATTACCAATTCCTTCCCGACCATGGGAAAGCATCTCCATGGATTTTTTGGGTAGTTTTCCTACTTCCAAGAAAGGACATGATTACATCTTTGTGGTAGTGGACCAATTTAGTAAAATGTGTATTCTCATTCCTTACAAGAAGACCATCAAATCTAGTGATGCAACTGAGTTATTTTTTGCTAATGTGTGGGTTCATTTTGGTTTTCCTAATTCTATTGTGTTAGATAGGGACTCATGGTTCATAGGGAAGTTTTGGTCTACTTTGTGGGAGAAGATGGATACTAAGTTGAAAAGGTCTACTACTTTTCATCCGCAGATAGATGGGAAAACAAAAGTGGTAAACAGTACCTTGGTCCACTCTTGAGAACCATCCTAGGACTTGGGATGAGAATTTGGTATATATCCAACATTCTTATAACAGGGAAGTTCATGCTTCTACTAGTAAGACTCCTTTTGAGACATGTTTTGGTTATTTTCCTAAGAGTGCATTTGATGGATTTTAGATATTACCATGCGAGATAACGGAAAAGTGGATCTGGAGACCCATAAAGATGAAAGGCTCATTGAGAAAAATTAAAAGATACACCTCCATATACAAGATAGGTTGAAAGAGTCACAAGCCAAGTACAAAGCACGGCATGATCAACATAGAATTGAGCATTCTTTCCTTATTGGTGAAAAGGTATGGTTTTACTTGAGTAGAGAAAGGCTACAAGGAAAAGCTAAGAAACTCAAACCTCTTCATTATGGCCCATTTGAAATTCTAGAAAAAGTGGGTAAGAATGTATTTCGCTTGGATTTTCCTCCTTATATGAGAATATATTCAGTTGTGAATGTTAATAATTTTCGTCTCTTTGAACCCTCCATGTTAGATCAGGAAGAAGAGGGATTGTTGTTACCATCTATTAAGGATATTTCTCTAGAAAGTCAATTGGAATTGGAGGAAGATGTGGTATTACAGTGGAAAGAGAGGACAACACAAAGAGGGACTACAAGACATGTGGTTGATCGGGTTGAAAGTTCAATGTCCTACCAAGGCCAAGTGGTATTCCAAAGAATATATGGGGAAGAAATTTCCTCAACTCATCAATCCTTAAATATTTTAGGGACTTAAAAGCCTCAAATTAGGGAGGTATGATCCAAAAATGGATCTAGAAATACCTAATTTTATATATTCTCCTTAATATTGATACTTTCAAAGGTGCATAATATTGGCATGTTCTTAATATAGGAAAATGGTCAAGTCAAGTTGATGGTGATCCTGACACCTTCGAATGACATAAGAAGGCCATTATTGTTCTTTAATATGTCCGACACCTCTTCCAAATGCCTAATGTTGTTCATTGTGTTTAGTATTTTTCATTTATGTCAAATTCCATTGATGGAAAAGGATGTCATGGTGTCATGAGAGCCTCCATGAGGTATTAGTCAAGGTCAAACAAAAGGTCGGATGACCTAGTGACTTGTTTTGATGATGTTCTATGGTGTTCTCCAGCTTGGTCTAGTAGGCATGGTCATAGTGTGTGAGTTCAAAACTTTTTGAAGGTATTAATGAATTCATACATGGTCCAAGAGGTGTGTAATATGTTTGAATGAGTCATCATGGTCAATTCATGAAGAGTCATGGTGTGAAGTGGTCATTTTAGGCCTATTCCTATACATAGAGCTTGTGGCTTGGCATACTTTGGTTTCGTATATGAAGCATGGGAAATGTGTTGGGGCACTTCATGTGACATGTATGAGGATTTTCACGTCTTATCTCATTTGTTTGATGATGTTTCATGGTCTTTGGGAAGCAAGAAGATGAAAAATAGTCAAGATGGCACAGTAAGTCTCGGTGGCTAGAAATATTTAGATGTATTTGAGTATGGATGAGTGTTATCATGTATATAGGATGTTTTTATTATGCTTCATGCCAATTTTTTAGGTTAGTATGATGATATTTTCTCAAGATATCAAGTTTTTACCAAAACTGGGTTTCCAAAGGTGAGAATTTGAGGCAAAAGTTGACTTTCGATGCTCGTTGTGGATTGTATGCTTTGCATGGGGACCTAAGATATTTGGAATATCTAATTAGGTCATCTATGAATATTTTACAAAAATAATGAGGTATTTTTATTGTCACGTTTTTATGAACAATCATTAAGAAGGTAAATAGGTTTTAAACCCTCTTAAAACCTTAATTAAGCAAAGCGGTGACTTGGAGAAAAAATCTTATAGTGACCCAATTTTGATTATTTTGTAAAACTGATGATTTTATGGTAGAATACTCCTCCATCTATCTCCTGGTGTGATTTATAGTTTTTGACGGTATGTGGGCCCCACTCAAAAATGCTTATTTTTGAAAGTTTTTGTTTTTGCAAAAGTTTCTCTTTGGAAATATTGACTAATTTACTATTTATTGAATCAAGAGAATTTTACTACATGACCATAATTATTTTATATCATGTTTTTCCTCTAAAACTCAAAGTGTGCCCTATTTATGAGGACCCGCTTTTAGGCGCTTTGGGACAATTTTGAGCATCTGCAGAACAAAACAAAGATGTTTTGGAGGAGATAAATGTGGGGTTATGAATTTATTTCAATTTTTAATGACCCTGGTTCCAATATGTTTCTAACGATATATCATACTTGATTTTTTTCCAATATTTGAGCAATTTATGACTTGTTTTTTTAGGGTGAATTTTGAGGGTGCTTGGTTGTGCATGCTCTTGAGTTGTTTCATGAGGTTTTTTTTATTGTTATAAGTTTTTAATTATTGGTGTAGGATGTTTAGTGCTTAGAATAAATTTATAAGGTTGCGTTATGTTTTTATGAATTTTTTTGTCTTTTTCACTTCTTAGTTTGGAAGTTGTTTGTTTTGGGGTTTAAGGACTTGTTGTGTCTCACTTTGGACATTTTGGTGGGTATTGATGATATTGGCGACCTACTTGGTCATATAGGTGATATTTTTATGTTATTATTATGATTTGGAAAGTGTTTTTACACTATGAATTCTGACCCAATTGAATTATAACAGAGAGATGGGTATAAAGGAAAGTTAAAAGCTTCATTTGTGCTAGTTGTTGGTGTGGTGAAAAGTGCGACCTAGAGGGAAGAGTTTGGAGCTTGAAGGAGGTCTTAGTGACCATCATGAGGAGGATAATTTTATGTTGTAATATGAAAAATTAAGATCAAGTAATGACAAGATAGGGCAAAGAAGAAATCATATTGAAGATGACGGATATTTGAGAAAGAATGAGAGAGCTTGTTTTGAGAGGGTTTGAAGAGTTGTGAGATGAACTTGGATCACTATTAGTTGTGTGAGTAGCATATCATTAGTGGTAATTAATTTCAAGTGATTGAGTTGGTTCTTGATCACCGTAGGTGGTTGTAGAATCCTTTTGATGCCTCACTAAACTAGGGGTTGGTACTTCTTGTAGGGTTGGTGCCCTACTAAACTAGGGGTTAGTGCTCCTTGTAAAGTTGGTGCTTCAATAAATTCATTTTTAGTAATATAAGCAGAGGTTCAGTGGTTTTTCTTCCCCTTGATGTTTTCCCACTTACATATGGTGTTCATGTGTTGTGTATCTTGTTTCATGCTCTTATGATTGAATGTTGCACATCTTAATAAGCTCACATGGTTATGTATGTTGAATGGACAACTTAAATGATGAATGTATGGTTTGGTAAATGAAGTAAAAAAATTATATGACTGATTCACCCCCTCTCATTAATTGTTATTCTAATACTTGATGCCTCTTCTAGACACCCGACGCCTCTTCTATATGCTTGAAACCCCTTCAAGATGCATGATGCCTCTTCCAGATTCTTGATGCCTCCTTCATACTCCAAAATGGGAATATGAGCAGTTATAAATTCTTGGACTTCCTAGATCGGTTTTTTCACCTTCCCCTCCATCCATAAAAAGAGAAACTATAAATACAAGTTCAATTATTCATTCTAACAAGTGATTTTGAGTGAATTCAAGTGTGAGCAAAAAGGATAAGTTGGAGTTCTTCCTTGTTTTGTTCATTTAGAGTTGAGTTCTTCATTGTTGAGGATTGTAAGCAAGCAAATACAATTAGAAGGAGATTGAATCCTTCTTGAAGGCCAATTTTTGGTAGTAGTTTTGTATTTTGGAGAATTACATAGTGAAAGGGAAGTAATTTTCTTACCCAGATGAAGTTTTTACCACATTGGGTTTCTCCAAGATAAATGTTGTGTTTCCTTTGCCTTCTACCTCTCAATTTAAAGTTTTGTGAATGTGTAAGTGCATAGTATATTGGCTAAAAGGAACTTATTCATTTATTCATCCACTATCACATCATAGGATCTGTTTATTTTTTAAAAGAGGCAGTTTACGGATCAACGTATGATAAACACACACACACACACACAATTATGTTGGAGGTAGCTTGTGGTGTTTTTTTGCTTGGCATAACCCACGTATGCGGTAGTGGTATAAGTAAAACCACAAATTCCCCATCAACAAACATTGTAAATACATGATTTAACTAAGAGAAAAGGACTTTTGATGCTATTTGAAATTGTTGTTGGAAGGGAAAAGTGTTTTGTATCTTTGCACTCAACCACATTTGAGGAAATAAAAGTAAATATACTAAAATTTGTGTCTATAAATTTCTCTGGTGATATTGTTTCTCTTGTGTTAAACAAATTTGTTTATTATTCCTTTCACGCACTTCAAAAATATTTTATTAAAAATCAATTCTATATTAATAATTTTTCTTGCACATTAAATTATATTCTATTTTTAATTCATATTTGTATTCCCCCTTCATTCACAAATATACTCCTTTCCCTCATTTCCATATTCCTATGCATGATGCAAAACCACACACATAATTTAGCTTAGTGTAAATGTTGAAAATATTCCTTTTTTCATTTTTCAATAAAGGGAACCTTCCCTCGAGAATAAAGGAGGGAATTTTCCCACATATGTCAAAATTTACATATTCACCAAAGTATCAAATATTTTTCCAATACATATAATATGGCATAGAAATAGAGAGGCACAATGTCAGTTGCAGTGATGTTGTCCTCAATTAGCTTGACCTATTAATGTATAATATTATTTATTCCATTTATTTATTTATGTGGATTATTCCTACACATGGATTAATCCCACACTTTAGGAGTTAGCTTTTGCAGTGTAGTTAGTCATAGGAGTTACATGTAATCTTATTTTCCCACTCAAACCCTAGACGTGATGGCACATCACTCGGAAAAATCGAGTGCTCGCCAAACGCGCAAAGGTACAGTACCTCTTTGTTACTACCTTACCAAGGTGTTAGCATGCATGTCCCAATCAATCAATTAGATCTATAAGCTCAACTTGGAAACACACATAATAAAGAACATAAAGATCACATAAATATTAATACCAAATTCATCATACAATAACCTTAAGAAGATACTTCAAAACCAATATCCAACCATAATGACCCATTATATTAAGTCATCACAAAACACAATAGCTTAATACATCATAATTACCATCACAAATTCATGCGTGCAAAATCATACCAGCAATATAACTATGTTAAAATCCAGCGATAATGTTCATAATCATGTCTAATCCATGCAAATCAATACATACATACATACATACATACATACATACATATATATATATATATATATATATATATATAGGGGTGGGGACTTTCCCTTCACCACCCATGCACTCTCAAAATAGGCCACATGTTCAAAATAGCCATGTGCCACTATAAAGATACCTAAAGAAGCATGCAAGATTCACCTAATAATAGATTATCTATAATTAACTCCAGATCTAATCCTATTATTATCTCAGACACTGCATGACTCTTGATCTTCCACATGTTCCCAAAATAGCCTTTGTGTATCCTCCAAGTATTCATGTCTTTATCCAATGTGTGATCATCACCCCATGTCTTTTTAGTGGTAACATGCAAAATGGCTTAGTCCCAAACTCTTTCTTTCCCCAATGTGCCCTTCTTTTGATAAAATTTTACACGTACCTACGCACTCCCTTTCGTAATACGCCTGCTTCTCATGCACCTATGATACGTAGGAAATAATTTTCCATCTAGTCAACATTACCCCACACTAATGTCATTGCCACCCTCGGCAATGGGTACTCATACCTTATCCCTTCAAATAATAAATAATAAAGAAGTAAAGAATGATTGTACATGAAAGAATACTTCTACATCCTGGGCTTTATTCTTATGTAGGAAACAAAATTTCAAGGTACTCATTCTTAATATCTGCTTCTAGCTTGTTCCAATCACTGAGCCCCTTCTTTGCCTTTTCAAGAATGTCCCCAAGCACTCCATCCATCTCATCCAAGGTCATATCTTTTCCCTGTTCTTTAGCACTCTGAGAACATTTTCCAAACTAGAAACCATTCCATCCATTTTTCATGCTATCAGTTTCCTAAGTTATTTTATCTTCTCCTTGTGAGGATCCTAGATATTATGAGCATATCAGGCTTCTTTGCTAGTAATTTCAGCCTCTCCTCATGTCCCAGAGTCTTGTTATTCTTTACAAGTAGGACCCCATTATCCTCAACCAATGTCCTTGTTTTAGTGATATGCTCTATATATTTACACATATTTAGCACTAAGTTTTCCTTCTTCAATTCTTCCTTAAGTGTCTGCAAAAGAGCATCATACTCAACTATCTTGCACACTAATTTTGTCTTCATTTTGTCTCTTATAACCACAACCTCTTTCTCTTTCTACATTTTTATCTCTTAAGTACTCAAACCATGTGCACTTATCCCCTCATCCAATAAAAAGTACACTAAGGTTTTTAAATAATGCAAGGCCAACGTAAAGGTACCACTTATGTGTTCCCTATATTGTGGTCATGTCATCAAAATTTCATCTCTCATTTCCTTGACCATCGCAAGGAAAGTCTTCACTCTCTTTTCTTCATCATGTGTGTGGGGAGGATTGGGCTCTTCATCTTGCAATGTGCTCACCGTATGCTTTCCTTTTGGTAACACAAGGAGATTAAACTCATTCTCAACGTATTTTCGACTCATCAATTTGGGCTTAAGGTAGATGTATACCTTAGTTACACAAAGTTTCCTAACTACCAAACTCATTGAACTGATATTTATATCATCTGAGATAAACTTTTCTATATAAGAATTACCCAGATACATGTATTTCTTCCAGAGCATATGATAATCATAGTCCACCTTGTCTGCATCAAAACCCAATCTATGTGCATTTGAAAACCTATGCATCTAGGCTTGTAAATAGCACACGGTGAAGGCATATGGGAGCTTGCACCAAGGGATCCACTTTCCATCCTTCATTCCAAACTTTTTATAAAAAAATGTTGATAGACTCGCGAATTGGGCCTACTTATCCAATACCGAAAGAAGGTCCTTTGGTATTCTTCATTCATACCAAAAGCTTCAGAAAGTGCTTGTACCAGAGTTCCATCCTTTGCTTGTAAGGTCCACTCACATATCCATCACATGTGTAGTTTGAAAATTTGACTACAAGGGACATTTCATCCTTAGGAAATTGCCAAATATTCTCCTTTGGCCCATCAGGCACCCCAATTTCCACAAACACGATAGATAATAAAATAGCACCAAAACTTATCTTGTCTCCATGGTGCACTTTTTATGTTATAGTCTCAACAATGAAAGCAGACAAGTTGTACACCACTCCCTCAGACATCTTCTTGGCGATATGGAGCCACCTTTTATTTACTTGGCTCCAATGACTCTTGGTTATTCAATTTGGTGAGGAGGTGTGCGGCAGCCCCGATTATAGGGTGATATTCTAAATAGTTAATATCCATTATGTGCCCTCCTTTCACATATGGTGTAGCATAGCGTGAGTTGTTTCTACGCCTTCGTCATCATTAAGGTCATTTTAAATCTCAAATTCGAGCTCCTCAACCCTATCAACCTTCCAATCAAGGGCTCGTAAGTCGCATTCATCACCCTATAAAATAGAAAAAGTCCTCATGGACTCGGGACATCAACCATTGATATAATTTTTTTGGTTTTCCAAAATATGACAACTCATACAACTGCATGACTCCAACATTCTCCAACAACTTCTTTCTTGCATCGTCATAGATGACCATGTCATTTTTTGTCTGAAAATCTATTTTTAACACTAGACTCTTGTCCAACTCATCCTCATTATTCTTAGTACAATGATTGTAGTCACTTACTTTGCTTCATCTAATATGTGACTCCTAATCCAATCCCATTATGAAACCTTTAGGATATTGTATCTCTAAAACAAGATTCGAGTGTGTCCTCAACCTCTACTTAAAATTCCTTCGCTTCCTACCTCGAGTAGGTACTCCATGTGCTTTGTCGGGTGTCATTGCAAGGATAAAAATGTCTTCTTACACTCGCTCGGTCACCTAAACTTAAACTCGCATGCCCTAGCTTTTTCCTCAAACCCTAGCTTACAAATATGTTTCCCATATGATTTTCCCTTACTCAAACACCTTTGTGATGGATCTCTATCAATGGTAATGCATAGATAATCACTAGTTTGATACTGTAAATGCTCTTTCTTTCGCACTTTTGTACTTAGATGCTCTTCATATGCACTTCACATGACCAAACTCTTCAACATGCGAAGGTAAAAATAAAATCGTAAGCACCTCTTTTTATATATTTTTTCAACTTTTACCACATTTATTTATCTCTTCCTACCACAATACTTAGCATTAATCATGCCTTTTTGCCTTTTCCGTGTTTTTTTGCTAAATTTTTTGTGCCCTTACGGTTATAACCTTCCTAATTCCTTTCTCGCGCCCACTACTTCTCGACCACATACCTCCTACCTTGTGTTACACTGTGTGTCCATCCATCTACACATGGTCTTCAATATGAGAAAAATTCCTTAAATACCTTCAATCTGAGAACCTGTAACCTTTTCACTACATGCACCAATCTGCAACATAGCACTAATAACTTATTCTTTCTGATCCACCCCACACTAAAAGTGTGTACATGAGTCCTATGTGTATGAATCCAATAGATAGTAATCATTTATTTGTGCGTAAACACACTTATTATAAAAAAACACTAAACTAAATTGACAAAGCATAACAATGATGAAAGGAAACACATATAAATAAAATTCATGAAAGGGAAACCTAATCTAAATGGAAATATTGCCTTATTACAAACACCAAGAAGACTTATTTATAGTAGGGCTTCAGCCTACTCCCATTAAAGTATCAAGCAATAAAGTTACATCCGGTGCTTATAACTGAAAATCACCGATTCCAATATCTTTGTTACAAAGAGGGTCCCAACCAATGAACTTTCAGCTTCCCATGGTGGTGAGTGAACTGTGAATCATACAAAAGAACCATATTTTCAACCTTAAATTCCTTATTGTGAATATGTCTATCATGTCATGCCTTATGTCTTACTTTTTTATCTTCTTCGACTCCACCAAGAAATAGCGCTTTTTATCCAACTACATCAATTTGTCTATGTGCTCTTCAACAGCTTGTTCATCATCCAATCCTCCTACATGTGCAATATGTAGGGATGGAAACATGAATTCCACAGGTAATATAGCCTCCGCACCAAACAACAACTGAAAAGGGTGTGGCCTCGTTAAATCTTTTGTAAGTAGTCATGTATGTCCAAAGTACAAAAATAATTTATCATCCTAGTCTTTCCTTCCAACATCACATATTTTTTTCAATGTATGTCCTAATCTTGTTGAAATCCTCAAGCATTACCATTACCCTGTGGGTGATAGGGTGTTGTCTTGTGGTGCACCACCATAAACTCAGCCAATAAGATTCGATAGTCTCATTAAGAAAATGAGTGCCCCTATCACTTTTCAAGCTCAATAGACATCCATACCTGTTGATAATGTTTTCCCATAGAAATTGTGTTGATGTAGTTGTCATGTAATCCTTTGTAGAAAGCACTTTCTTCGCCCACCTTATCACATAGTAATGTACAAGTTATAATATAGCACGTGTGGGCCTACCCTATGCATGGTGGGGAAATAGGACCCACAAATTCAATTTCCCATTTTTCAAAAGGTTCAACACTTGCAATAGGCCTCAAAGGCATCTCATCTCTAGGGTTCTAGGCTTCCCAAGGCACTTGAAAATGATCACACACCTTGACATATTCTTTGACATCCTTATAAAAATTTTCCCACCATAATCCAACCATCATAATCTTGTGCACGGTGGCATCTCCTGCATAATGACCTCCTATAATTCCACCATGAGCTTCTTCCATAATACCTTCACGATCATGCTCTAGCACACCCCGTAAAAATTCATCATGGCCTAACTTGTATAAATCTCCACCTATCAACTGGTAAGGTCTCACTCATATTGCAAGTTGCTTCTTCTCTAAATTCTTCATTCCCTCAAGCGTATGTCCAAAGTGCGTAAAAATGAATAAATATCTTCCAACTTGGTAAGCATGTGATTCAATCTAAAGACTTGTGCATCTCGGTATTGTGTCCTCAATGCTCTACACGTCCTCACCAGATTTGATCCTTGACAAGTGATCATGCCTTGAGTTGTTTTTTCCAAGTTTTACAACAACTATAAACTGAAAATACTGAAATAGTAGTAACCACCTGCATATGCACCTTTGTAAAATAGGCTTGTTGACCAAATACTTAAGTGTCATATTATCTATAAGGAAAATAAATGGTGTAGCCAATAATTATTGTCTAAACTTGTGCAAGTGCGTAAATCATGGACAAATCTTCATGCTCAGTAGTTGTATAGTTTTTTTATCTAGTGTCAACTTCCTACTTGCAAAACAAATAGGTTGGTTTATAATTCCTTCACATGGTTATTCTAACATAGAACCAATCGTCATCCCAAGAGCATCAACATGTACATGAAACTATTTATCCCACGAAGGAAAGCATAAAATAGGTGAAGTGGTCAACCTTTCCTACAGTGTTTTCAAACACCTACTGCTTTTTGCCTTACCTTTATAGAATTTTCCTTTAGCTTTCAATAATTCCTCCAAGGGCATGGAAATCTTTGCATATCCTTTAATGAATTTCCTATAATACCCTGTATGACCAAGAAATCCAGAACTTCACTTTGATTATTAGGTTCTTCTAATCCCAAGATCACAGTGACCTTGGTTGGATCTACTAACAAGCCTTCCTTATAAATAATATGCCCAGAAAAGTGGCAAAAGGTGTCGCAAAGATACATTTATTAATATTCGAGAGATGTTCAAATACATGCACCTCTCGAACATAAGACTCAAATTGTCACAATGATCTTTAACCAAACCATACATGATCCAATCATCTAGATACACATGTAAAAACTTATGAATGAAGTCCTGAAATGCATGTACCACAATGCATGAAAAGACTACATGCGCATTCTCCACCCAAAGAGAATTACTATGTATGCAAAACTTCCCCATTCAATGGTGAAATTTTTATTTTCTTGATCTTCTTCTCTATGCACACTTGATGATAACTAGAAAATCCATCTGTAAAAGAGTAGATCTCACGCCCTAAACTCCTTCTAGGATATCCTCTATAAATGGGGTGGGAAAAGGATTAATAACACATGTTTCATTCAACTCCCTATAATCCACACGATCATTATCCTACCATATTTCTTTATGCTTATTACCATCGGGCTAACCCATTCGATTCCTTAATGGTCTCAATGATACCAAACTTAAGCATCTTATCAATTTTTTCTTTCACCTTAACACGCAGATTAGGATCATCTTTGTAAGGTCTTTTTAATCGGGCATGCACCTTCTTTAAGTTTGATTTCATCTCTCCTAAAGAAGGGTGAACTCCTTTTGAATCATGATAGCCCCTCGAAATAATTCTTGAAGTTGTGCAACATCTCAATAATCTTTTTCACCTCCTACTCAAACCAATAATCACCAATAATCACTTCTTTAGGCTATGCATCTGTTTGAATGTTAACCTTCTTCATTTTCATAGGTGCACACCTTTTCATTTGGTGTGCCCATCACCTACACATACATTCAATGTGGTTAACATCTAGTTTATTAGCCTCATCATCCTCATCATCTACTATGCGTACCAGTTTACCCTTTTCCTTTTATTCCCAGGCACGAACCATTTCTTCTTCTTCAGTCTCTTCAAGGTCAAGGCGTGCCTCCAAATCTAACTAACCAAACATATCTAACAAAATATCCTCATCCTTCGTGTTTTCTCCCAAAGTAAGGCACTTCATAATATGTAATGCTTCATTGACCACAAGTTTAGTAGAAAGTAATCAAAAGTATGAATCATACCGAGGTCATCTCTTATCAATTAGTTGTTTTCCATGTCAATTATATGGACATACCACGTGCACATATAGCCGCCAAGGGTTGTATAGAACTTATGTACCCAAAGTGATGATGGAAAGGCCTCCTAACCCTCTATCCAATGTCTCTTACACTTCGAACGTGGTGCGAAGCAGCGTAATCCTTTCCATGGAATTTACATATTTGTGAAGGTATATTGTTCCTTAGAAACCTAGAAAAAATGGTGTTTCTCACCTCATGTAATTCTAACAAATTGTCTCTGTGGGTATCCCACCAAAGTGTTGTGATCTCACATAGGGTATAAACTAGCATATTTCTTCTATCACCAACATCCTTCCACTGGGCTTCCATGGTGCATAAAAATACATTAGGGTTTCCTTCACCAATGTACCAAGGTATTTGGTTATAACTTAAGCGCCTAACCATGTATGGCCTAATCATGCAAGTAATTGTATTCTTAACCTTGCACCCAACTACTTCATACATTCCATGTGCCCATTTGTCACAAGAAATACTTGTAGTATCACTAACTGAATGAGCATCATCCCATTGTATTACTCCTTCCTTAGATGGATCAATCACCTCAGGATCTCTGATTGTCACACGTGCATATATCTTGTTCAAGTCCTCTTCACTCAAAGGATCAACATACGGGGAAGCCTTTGCATCTGTCAATGGTATAATAACATGCTCTTATTTGTTCTCAAAGCTAATATACCCCTTGTTGAAGCACAAATATGCATTATTTTCATAACACCAGGGGCACCCAAGTAACGTTGGGAAACTATCTACCTCTACAAGTTCCAATACTTCAAATTCCCGAAAGAACGTTGGCTCCTCGAATCATAATAGTATTATATTTTAATACCCCAATAGGATTATCCCTAGTTCTATTCACCATATATAGCACATTCAAGGAAGGATGCAATGGTGGTTTAACCATCTCGATTCCAATCATCCAACGTGGTTACATTAACTTCCACACTGTATCTATCATAATGTTGCACATAAGCCACCCATATATGACTCGCATTCAATGTAATCTATTTATCATACTCATGATTATGGGGAGGCATATTTGCATGAAGTATCTGCCTCATGCTCATTACCTGCATGTGGTACCTTTTCTCTCAATCATTCTCCTAACATAGGGATTATGTTTTCTCAAGGCAAAGATTTGACATACTTATTTTAAATCATCTACGTCCTTTTACAAAATTTAATCATTCTTAGCTCGTTCAATACATGTGCCTGCTTCCTTCAAGCTTTGAATCTCTCCTTGTATATTCCTGATAACGTCCATATTTTATAAATATACTTCTTTCTCGATGTTCAACATCAACGTGTACTTGCATTAATCACTTCTTTCTTCATTATAGTCGGCTTATACTTTAGAGGTTCACGAGTGCGTGCAGCCTCAACACGTGTGGTAACTAACATTGGTTGTAATTTAGAATTAAGCCCAACCTTTGGCATCCATTTATCTCCATCTCGCACATTGTATCTTAATCATAGTTGTTCCCTTGTCTTGCTTGTGTTGTTTTCTCATATGTTCATACAAGTTAGGGCATTCTTCAAACTTATGTTGTTTTCCACACCATGAGAAAACCACATTCTCGAGGGCATTCATGCTGATAATGATTAGGAGATCCATAAGTAAAACAAGTTCCTCTAGGAAATCCTCCTCTTTCACCGACATGACCTCGGCCCCTATATCCACCGTGGAAGCCTCTATTCCTGTTATCCCCATTGTTGCACCCTTCATTATGTTGTTCTTTTTGTTCCTTAGATCCACTTGCTACACCAGTTTGGTGCACACTAGTTTCAATGGCCTCGTGTATATGATCAATCACTCTATAATTAACAGTGTCATGAGTATGGTATTGAAAATCTTACGGTACATAGACACATTCTTCCAGATCACACGCTGTAAAGAGGACATTTGCTCACATCATGGTCTAAATGATAAATCTCACAATACGACAAAGATGGAGCACACTAGCTTGCAAGGAAAAATATCCTTAGTGTGTCCTTTAACCTCACAATCCATACACCATATTCCACTATGTGTCTCATGAGTTGAATTAGCAAAGAGATTCTCTAATTATTTTTCCATAGTCATAATCTGCGATTTAAGAAACGGACTTACTCCGTGTCCACACTCCCAACTACCTCAGTGTGTAGAGCTTCTTCCAAAGCATCACACAAATCTATAAAGGTCTTATGAGATAGTGCCCTTCTTAAAGGATTCAATAGCTCGCCAATAAACCATTGTGCATGTTGAATAGGATGTATGTCATATGACAACTTTGATAAGTAAAGTCTTAAAATGCACATCATATTCCTAAATGCTTTCAAATAATCCTGCTTAATGTCCTTAAGCACAACTGATACTTTTCTATTCAAACTTAAGAATATGGAACTCAGCTAAAAATGCAAAGTGGAAAGCATCATAATCCACCGCATAGCTGATGTGGGTAATATTTTCTATACTAGCTATGCGCGCACCCTTAAAGTGTAGTAGAAAATTGATTTTCCTTTCTATCTAGAGATGTGATTCCCTTAGCGCGCCATAACAACCCTTACTTGTGTACATGCTCTACAACATCTTCAATACCTCTATATTCTAGAAAGTGGAGAGACATCTCATAAAATACCTACTATGGATGATAAGGGTGTGAGCCTTGTTCACTAGATCCGTAACCAAAACCCCACCAAGATTTCCTCCACCACCGAATCACCTAATCGACTTGATCCTAAGCCTCCTGATCCTCTTGAACCACCTCCTACAGGGGCACCAGACTAGTGGATGTACTTCCCAATAGTATTACTAAACTGAAATCAAATAATATGAGAATTTGTAGTTCTTCTAAACATTTTCCTAATGTTCTACACGCCAACACTTTGTCCCGATGACATGTCAAAAATATTCCTCCAATCGGTCCTCTAAACAAAAAAGATGTTGTCACATGTGATGCCATATATTTATGTGTTCCCGATGTGCTTATGTATTCAAAGGAAATGATATCTACCTGAAGCCATTGGATTACCTACACTCATTTATTTATCAATAGTTACTTCTGGAACTCAAACACCAAGTGTAAGGGATAGGTTTCTAGGTGGGATCGGGATGCGATGCATGCCCGTGGTCCTCGCCTTTTCTTCATCAAACACGCTCTCATTAGAAGTCAGAGGGGATTCTCTATTATACTTTCCTAATTGGGGGAGATCTGAATTCTCTGCTCCACGTATTCCATGTGAGCTTCAAATCCTTCATGAGACATCATCCTCTGTAACTCCATATAATCCTCAATATCATGTTTCTTCACCACCCCTCTCTCATGCCTCCTTATACTTAAGCCGCATTTCTTCTCTCTACCTTTCTGTCATAAGGTCCACCATATTTCACCATACCTTCTCCTTCCCTGTGTGTGGTGGGTTGTTTAGCTAGCCATAGGTAGGTTCTCTAAACTCAACACCACCATCAAGATCTTAATTGACAAAGGAATAGTGTGAAGGTAAGGTCTTATGGGTTCACACAAGAATTCAAACTCAAAGAAGTTACTGACAAGAATACATAGACACAGACAGTACTCTAGAGTATAACTGTACATAACACCATCCCATCAATGATCTACAACACGTGTCCAAGGTTCATCTACATCAAACAAATCCTGATATTCTTCCTCGTCCTAAATCCTTGGTCTCAGAATCTCCAGCTTTTCTTCGATGCATATGCAGACAAGAACTCGTACAAATCTATAGGAAAACAACAAAAGAACATCTCATAAATCTCATGATAAATATGTTCTTCAACCCACACGTGTGTATTGAAATTAAGTCTAGAACCATATATTTTTGCAAACTGATCTTGTCCATTAATCACCCAATCTTCAATAGCCGCAAGAGTCAACCGATACGACATCATCGTGTAACATTGTGGTAAGCTGTTTTAAAAGTGGGTCTTGGAAATGGAACCAAAATGTAGTCTTATTTTCTCACTCAAACCCTAGATGCACTAAAGACATCACATAGACAGATCTCGAGCACTCACTCAAGCACACAAAGGTACTAGGTCCCTCTTTGTTACTACCTTATTAAGGTGTTAGCGTGCATGTCCATAATAACCATACTCAAAGTGTATATCCCAATCAATCAATCGATCTATCAGCTCAAGTTGGAAACACACATAATAAAGAACATACAGATCACATAATGAATAATACTAGCTTCACCATACAATAACCTTAAGAAGATACATCAATAACCAATATCCAACCATAATGATCCATTATATTAAGTGGTGCAAGTCTTATATCCAACTTCACCATATTCCTCTAACTTGAACACTTACCTCTTGATCGCCTCTTACTCTTCATTAATGAGTTCCTTCTGCTTACCAATGCTGACTCACATCTTCCTCGCACCCGAGGATCATTTTCTCCTACTCCATAATACAATCTACATGCTTCATTCATCCTTAGAGACACCTTGTTTCCTAATCACATACACTTGCATTAAGATTAGTATGCATATGCCTTCAAGTAAATCTAAGTCTCAATCATGCCCTATAAAGATGGAAACATGCAACATATCACCTTTAAATTTGTAATGGTGGCTCCAATATTCTTGATATGTCATCACTCTACAATTCTCTTAAGTCGTCCTAGTTCATTCTCCATGCATTGTTCTCTAAGCACAAGGTAGTCCTAGATGGGTTCTCTCGGTCTTAAGTACTCCAAAATAGTAAGAGGGCCTTGGATCATTCTAAATACCTATGGAACACCCTATATAATTCCAACACAAGGTGTTTAGGCCCTCGGTCCTACCATATAGTTGTAGTTCAATGTATTTTTCTTGTTTAGGCCTCTCTGGGCTTGTATTCTTCTCGCTTACAAATACCATTATATATTCATATTTCTTAAGACAACCCAAATACCAATTTTATGATTCTAAGACCCTTTATGGTGTGCTTATACATGCCAAACTATTGTACCTTATTCCTTATATTGAATTTTGTAATCACACCATGTAAATTAGGTCTATACATGCCCTAGGCTATAACAAGACACCCTTGCAAGAAAACTCTCACATGATGGAGTGTGGATCCACTTTAGGAATGTCACCAAGATGGTGACTAAAATGTTTGGTGGCTTGACCCCAAGTATTGACCCTTCATGCAACTCAATTCCCTTCTAGACTATACATTGTGTTTCCTCTTCTTGGCTAGAGATTTCACAACAATATCTTCACTTATGATTCCCAATCATCATGAAAATTGGATAATATCTTATTCATGCTAAGATAGAGCTAAGTTGAAAATTTTGGCTCATTTCATCTGTATAGTCAAAAGATATATGAAGTCCTAAAATGAGCCCAAGAGTTAGCATTTTGCAATAACAACCAAATTACACAATTTCAAGTCTTATAAAAATCATGGAGATGATCCTTATTACCTGTAGAATATTTCTAGCTTAATAGTTAAGAGAATTCAATCAGCTAAGTGGCACTCGAGGGTTTATACCTCATTGTCCTAGAAAATTCCTTTAATACAATCCACTAATAACATGTTAAATCCACTAAAACAAAAGCAAATTCTTCCTTTCAATCATCATATTCCTTCATTCATCATTATTCAACCTCTAAAACCATTGTCTACCTCCATTACATTTGAATCACCTATGAATAGGTGTACATTAGCTAAGTTTAGACTCCTAAACAAACTTCTAAACCGAATCAACACTCCTAAGAAGACTCAACAACCTTCTTATCATAGAAATCAGATGTATATCACCCTAATACACTCATATAGTCCATACATGACATCTAGAATAAGATGACATGACTCTATTTGCCTATATTACCCTTTTACTAAGTCAAATCAACTCCTACAACCTCTTACAAGCACTTATTCAAACTTTTACAACATATTCAACTTTAACCTACCTAAACTAACATGCTCTAATGGTCTCATATGACCTTATTACACCTTAGCACTTGATGTTCCTACATCATTAAGTCATCACAAAACATAGTAGCAGAATACATCATAATTACCATCACAAAGTCATATGCACAAAATCATCCCAAAGAACATAATTGTGTTACAATCCAGCAATAATGATCATAATCATGTCTAATTTATGCAAATAAATACATATATAAATATATATATAATAGTGGGGACTTTCCCTTCACCGCCCATGCACTCTCAAAATAGGCCACATGCTCAAAAAGCCATGTGTCGCTACAAAGATACCTAAAGAAACATGCAAGCTTCACCTAATAATATATTATCTATAATTAACTCCAGATCTAATCCTATTATTAGCTCAAACTTTGCATGACTCTTGATCTTCCACATGTTCCCAAAATAGCCTTTGTGTATCATCTAATTCTTTATGTCTTTATCCAATGCGTGTTCATCACCCCATGTCTATTTTTAACCTATAACATGTAAAATGGATAAGTCTCGAACTCTGTCTTTCCCGGATACCCTTCTTTTACTAAACTTCCATGTGTACCTACATGCCACCTTTTTGTGCACCCTGTTCTCATGTGCCTCTAATACTTAGGAAATAATTTATCCAATCAACATTACACTTGGAGTTAGTCACATGAGTTACACTTGACCATCATTGTTAGCTAAGTGGGAGTTACTCTTTGAATGGCTATGCCAAGTGTGAGAGGTATTTTTCTATTTTTGGATCTCGTGTCCACTAATCATGGAGGAGTTACACATTCAATCTCCTATTTGTACATCTTCATTTATGAGAAATTCAAGTAGTGTATTGAGAAATATTGGCTTTGTTACATAGTTATTTTTTTAAACTTTCATGTTTTTGTTAGTTATTTCACTTTCTGTAACTACATGTCCATTTATTTTTCTACCGTAGATCCATACAGATACTCCGATCGTGCATCGAGATGGCTAAAGAAAATGTGTATCCATTTTCAATATAGTTGTAAGTTTGAATTCTTCATTTAGGTGATCGATGATTTATGTCCAAAAATTTGACTCCATGTTAGTATAATCCATTGTGCATGTCATCTTTTACGTGAGGCATTTTCATGCAAAATGGATTAGTTCATTGGATCCTAAGGTGGAGGTTTGTTGTTCAATCGCGGTGGAGATTATTCTTTTGATTGAGATTCATTTCTCTTGTCTATGATTGGAGGACATAATTTGAGACAATATTTTTCTTGGAAAAACTTATTTTTTTGGTCAAAAACTATTTTATAAAAATATAAGATATGGGTTTTTGTGAAAAATAAGTGAATTTGTTTCATTTTTTTCTACGAGCAACTATTTTTCATAGATAAAGGTTTGAGTGCTTCTTTTGCAGGGGTTATAACTCGGAGTCCATCAATGACATTTTTCTATGTTTTTTTATTTGCAAGGCTATACACCATTAATTGTGGTTGTTTAAAGTAAAAATTTAATCTTGGGTGCCTTTATTTGCTTCGTATATGCTCTTTTTAGTTGTTTCAAACCTACACATTTGGTTTGGTTGTCTCATTTGAAATTTGAAGGGTTTAGATCTTGCATCGGGGTCCACATCTAGTGTTCAGAGACATGTATATCTCCGAAGGCTCCTCCGAGAATTTTTTGGTATAAAAACATTATCATATTGGAATTGTGTAAAAGAGTTTAAAAAGAAAGCATTATATTACTTGTTTAAATCCCTTTTATTTTTGCGTGTTAAAGACGAAGGGTGAGGTTCGGTTTGGAAGGAGGCCAAAACCACCTCACAAGCAAAATAAAACTTTCTCCTCTTTTCTTTCCGATTCTAACTATTGGTTACAAGGCCACCTTATATCAGTCGTTAGTTCATTTTTAAATGTTTTAGTGTAATTTAATAAAATGGGCCATTAATGACGGAAAATTATTATTGCAATAACTTTTAATAGGCTACTTCAATTTGAGTGCCATTTTATCAAAAGTGGATTTTTTTGTTCTCTTTCCATTGGTACCATTTATATTGTAAAACACACTAAAATTATAAAGTGCCAAAATGGGGTTGTTTTTGATCGAAGCTGATTTTGGAAGGGGTCTTGTATGGTGATCTTTCTTCTTTGCATTTGTGCATGTGTTGTTTCTCCTCATTGTGAAAACATCACCTTGTATCTTCTTTTTACATCTTCTCAGATGCATTCTCACTTTTACACAACATCCACATTTTTCCATTTTGTCAGTTTTTGGTGACTTGAGACAGAGGGATTTTCTATTTGTGGGGCATTCATCCTCCTCCTTGAAATTATTCTTATGACATGGCTTCATGGTCTATTAAACCCCTCAACACCTCTAACTATGACACATGGAAGGAGATAATGAGGTTACATTTCATGACAAATGATTTCTAGAGAGTCGTTGTTGATTTTATGTGTGCTCATCTTTTCACTAAGGAGAAAGACATTACCCGGATTGAGATAAAAACGGGTTGGTGGCCTTTGCTATAATTTCCTCAACATCTTATACTACCTGCGCAGCTCCTATTACACATGTCACGTCATTCAAGGAAGCTTGGTACATACTTACAGAGTTACTTGGGGATCCCATTGTTGTTCCACCTCCTATTGTTCATGTAATCCCCTCCTCATATCCTTCTTTACGATGATATTTCTAGTGATTTGCATGAGGATTTTTTGGTATCCTCTTCTCCTATTATATTTATTTCTCCTCCTATAGAGGACACACTTGTAGGTGGTTTGTTGAGGCACATATTACTCATCTTATAGTTTGTACTCCTATTCATTTCATTGATCGAGAGGACATGATTCTAGAGGATGTGGCACCTCCACCATCACTTATGGAGATTATGGACGAGGCACCTCCACCTACTCCTTCTATGCATTCAAGACCCTCCTTTGATCCTTTATAGTAGGATCACATATGTCTTCTGGATTCACCTCATTGGGACACATTTCTATTGGATATTGTTTCCTTGTTTGTAGAGTCCCACATTTTGGATCTAGATGACACCATTGAGGACATTTTTCTTCTCTTTGACAACTCCTATGGAGTTGCACCTTCTTCTCTAGATGTAATGAGGGTACTTATAAACCCTCTTACTCTCCCTCCTTCATTTTGTGCTTTTGCATTGCCATCTTCTACAATTAGGCATGGATTTCCTAATTTGAATTTGGCACATTTGAGCACTCACTTGGAGACATTTGAGCATTTTTTAGACTTCTACATTTTGATTCCTACCTGCATTCCACTTGAGTGGGAATTCAATAGTTTTCTTGTTATGGGTTTCTTTCTTCCGAAAGGAAGAGACATTATTTGTTGTAGAGGAACCTACTACAACATTTGCCATGTGAAATTTTACGTTTATCTTCTCTCTCTTCTTTGTGGAGGCACACATGGGCCCTATCTTGCAAAATATATGGTGGCTAAATGCAATTATAGCTTCTAGTGAGGATTCTTAGTCCTCACTTTTCTTTTTTTGTCTCTCTTTTGGGGGATTTTTTCCCACTGGTTTTTCTCCTTTTACTCCACTTTGTGAGAGTTGCATTGTATGTGGGTACCTCATCAAGCCTTGTTGGGACCCACTTTATTTTCATCCCACCTAAGTTACGCTTAAGGGGGGGTGTTAGTGTAGGATATTATTTATTCTATTTATTTATTTATGTGGATTATTCCTACACATGGATTATTCCTACACTTTAGGAGTTATCTTTCTTAGGTGTACTTAGTCATAGGAGTTACACTTGGCCATCATTGTTAGCTAAGTGGGAGTTACTCTTTGATTGACTATGCCAAGTGTGGGAGTTACATTTCTATTTTGGGCTCTTTTTCCACTATTCATGGAGGAGTTACACATTCACTCTCTTATTTGTACATCTTCATTTGTGATCTATTCAAGTAGTGTATTAGAGAAATCTTGGCTTTGTTACATAGTGAGTTGTTTTTACACTTTCATGTTTTTGTTAGTTATTTAGTTTTCCACAATCACATGTGTATTTTTTCTACCATATATCCTTATGTATAATTTGATATGACTTTATACTAAAAATTACATTGTTTCTACACCACTATATCTTTTCCCGACTAAATCCATCTAATTAGTATAATCGAGATTGCACAAAAGTATGAATTTAAAGGTATTAACTTGCTTCTTGAGAGATGATCTTATTTTGACTCCCTTATTGATGATTACATGGAGTGGTTTCCTTTTGACATAAATATTTGTGTGGAAGATTCCCTATTGTTCCTCATAAGCATCGATGGCATTGGCATTAGTACTTAAATAAGACCTATTTGATCGGTGTCATTTAGTTGTGCAAGATCTGATGTAGATTGTGTAAGAAGGTACTACTGCATGTCATTCATAATAAACATGGGTGTTTAATTAAATTTGATGCAAATTCTTATCACCCACCTTCTTCTTTCATTTTTTAATTTAGAAAGTGTAGAATCCTTCTAGTTCTATTGGAAAACCTTCTTACGTAGACTCATTTATACGTGAGGCATTCTTCTTATTTTACACAATGGATTGAGATGGTGCATTCTACATGAGATGATTCTTATACACATTATGGTATGAATATATAACTTGTTGCTTACTATTGTCATTATATTTCATCTTTTTAGCATTACAAAGATGCTTTACCCAAAGAATAAGAAGTTAAGAACTCCATTTTGGTACATAGATAAAGTTAAAAAAATGTGATTTATTTCAACACCTTATGTTTCTATGAGAGGTCCTCGCAAAACAATAAAAATGTATTCATTAAACTCATTGGTGTAGTCTTCCACTTATTTCGCCTTGCATTTCCAAATTTTTGTAGATTCATGTATTCATCCTCTTAGCATATGAGGGGGAAATACTCCTATCAGAGAGTGATGACAAAATCATCCCAAGTTTGAATGGACTAGAACTCTTTGTCGCATTGTACATTGAATGTGTCTCACTAGTGGGACAAGGAAATGGACATCTTTGACATTGTAAAGGTGATTGTATCTTTATTGGTGAGGTTTTTGGTTGACTAATAGGACTCAAGTTGATGTAACCACTTATTCAATCCCATGGCGTCAATATTTCCTTTGAACACTAGGATATCAATGACCACTTAGACTTTGAAATGGGTATGATGTTTAAATAATGTGTGAGACATATGAGAGAAAGAGGGTTTTCACGCCGAGTTGAGTTGACCATTAACTCATATATTTGGTTGAAAAGTGCATTGTGTTGTGCCTCTAATGCATCCTAAATGAGATTTTGGACATTTTTAGAGACCTCACTTTGTTTTTAATTTTCATCCATCTTACTCTTGTTACATTGCTCTTCCAAGTAGTTGAAACGAGTAGATTTCTCGTCCTTATTTCTCTCATTACACTCACATGTTTATAAACATATAAAAGGTTGAGTGTTATTCTCTTATATGAATGATCCACACCATTAATCCTATGACCATGTATGTGGTATGATCTTATGCTAGGTAGAACAATAGGGATTAGAAGAGTGCATATAGGTTATTGGATGAAATGAACCAAACACACAATAATGTAGCAATATGCTTCCTTATAGGAAATGAAACTTATATTAGTGAATAAGAAACAAAAATATGTACAAATTGTTAGCAAAAATATAGAGCAAAAGATCTTATATTAGAAGGGGAATGTGTCCTTACTAATTGTATAGACTACTATGTAGGGATTACAAATAGATGAATGTTAGATCAGAACTAAGAAGATCTATTTGGTGCGTATTGAGTGAGTGCAAGCTCATACCTATGGATATTTAACATCAAACTAATATGTTACTATATATATACAACTTACAATCCTTGTTAAATTTGATGATGGTGACTAGAGAGATAATATCAATTATACCATCTTCCTATAGATGAGGAATTTGGAATCAAACACGTGCAATGCCATGATGATGATATGACATTTCCCACTATTAGATGTGACATCTAGAGTACTGCTCGGCAACAAGGTGTTAACATTGAACATTGAAATATAATAGTCATGTGTAGATCTTAAATAAAAATGACATGAAAGGAAGCAAGTCACAAGTGTGATGATGTGCGGGATGTCAAGGTTTATGTATAATTTGTGTAGCTATGAATGCAACATGTAATGAGTAGTAAAATATTGTGGAATTCATGAAGGCGATATGATTCTAGTACAAGATTATAGGAAGTGTGAAGGTTGTGGGCATGTGTGTGATACTCAAGGGATTATGCAAAATAAAGCACCAAGATGTTTAAGGACTAAATGATTGATGATAAATGTTGGGCAAGACTTAGTAGAAAATTTTGTGGAATGATGCAAAGGGGTTTGGGTGATGCTGTGAGGTTGTGTAGCTAATACATTCATGGCCTCAGTAGTCTACCTCTTGCAACTATGCAAGCCTCCACACTTCTCTTATGGAACTTGAAATTCACATCGTGGCATCTTGCTACAAGGATACAACCAATGACAAGGTAGACTACAAGGCCATGCACGTATTAGCTAATTTTGACCAATAATTGGCAAATAAAAAATTAGGCATCTACAAATAAGTAAATTTTAGAGTAGAAGTATTCATCATGTTTGTAAGTTTACATTGATGGATGTTCTATAATGGTAGCAAGGATGGAATGTGATGTAGTGAATTGTTCACATTTGCGTTTGACCTTAAATTTGACATCCACTTGATATTCATATGTAATTTCAGTCTTACATTTAATGTGCAATTTGAAAAGTCACAATATGTAAGCCATATGATGGAGCTTAGCCCTATATTCTCAAAAATATTTTTTAAACCTAACACAATGGTGTACTAGATGGGTGCCACTTGTCAAGTAATTAGTGGAAAATTAGTACAAAAAGTAATGGAGTTATTAATCAACATAGTATGTAAAAAAACTAAAATAAGAACATTGAAATTGATATGTATCAGCATTGTACTTTAGTATAGCAATGTTTCCTATAGAATATCCAAGAAAGAGAAGACATTATATAACTTTGGTATGACCATGTTTCACAAAAACTTCTGAAAATAATGGCAAAGTGGTGAAGTGTATTTATTTAAATATGTTCATTTTTATGTTTGATGTTAAGTATGACTGTTATTTATATAAATATGTTCACTTTTATGTTTGACCTTAAGTATGTCTCTTAGAGAGACACATTTATCACTAATAAGTTTGACATAGGTGAAGAAGATAATGTAACTATTAATCAATGTATTTGAGATAAATATACATTTAAGATATTTAAGACAATTGTAAATTTAAGATATTTGCACCAAGAAGATTACACTTTTAGATTTGGGTAAACTACAAAAGAAGATTCTAGAAAAACCCAAAATTCTATGGCTAACTAAAATCGATTAGTTAGACCATTATTTTGAAGAATCTCCATCATTTACGTGAATTTGAACTAACTTCCTCATTAAAATTGACAGAAACATCAAACAAAGATTTATTTGAGCTGATCAATACCAAAGATCCTACACCTCATCTTCATTAATCTCAACCTAAGGAAGCTCAACATTCTTCACCGCTCAATCTCCTCCCCCGAGAAAATCTGCTCGACAAAACCTCCACACTAAAATCCCTCATATACTCATGATCCAGTGCCACCTCAACACTAATCCTCTTGTGGGGATTAAACACCAAAGATTTTTCCAAAGAAAATCCAGAGTGCTCTAGTCCTTCACCGGTTAAAAACGTCCCTCAATTGAACCCTAGAACTCGTGACAATTTCTCCCTTATAAATTCACAAAGGCGTAGAGTACATCGTCAAATGTCTACATGTCATCGCTCAACTCCGAGAACATCAATCAATTTGACAAAAATGGGTGCTCAAATTTTCCCAAGATTTTTATTTTGTGGATGGTGTGGATCAAGTTCTCTTTCGTTGAGGGAAATGTCAATCTTTTTATGGCCACCTCATGACTACCCTCCACTCAATATGCACTAGTAGGGTGCATCGCAACCGCCTCTGCTTAAAACATGGACGGTTGTGATGCACTCTAGCGGTGCATTTTGAGTGGAGGGTAGTCAATGCCCCCTCTTTTCCCGTGTTGCCATCTTTAGTGGTGCACATTATTCCATACGATCTAGAGTCCAAGATGGCGATGAGCTCGTATTTTTGTCTATGACGAATTTTTCTTATACAATGCGCCACCGATTGCCGATACGAGGAGGTGGATGATGTATCTCTTTCTACCAGAATCGAACAATCAACCTCACAAATGCTCCCCATATATCTTAAATGCAGAAGAGGGTGACGAGAAGGTGACGATCGGCGAGGAAACTTATAATGCCTTTAGATAACCACCTTGGAGTTCTGTGTGGGCTTAAAGATGTATTTCTAACACACACATATACAACATTAGTAATTTAGATAGCAAAAACACTCACTTAACACCTTATATACTTTTTTATTCATAACCATGTTATACTTTAACACGGTAAGTGAAACTTCGTATCTAACTTTTCAAACTCTAACATCTTAAAGAACTAAAGTTATATAAATTTATAAAGGGTTAGAGTTCAACAATGAGCATGATGGAGTAAAATATGTTCTTTGTCTATTTAGTGCATTATAAATTTTACCGGATATCAAGTAGTAAAGGATGATGTTGGGATTGTACTTTATACAAATTTGGTGGAATGAAACCCCTCCATCGTTAATCACTAAGCCTAAGAATTATGTGCACCTAACCCATACAAGTTTCGATTCAAACAAAAATTATATAAATTTACATGAAACTAAATCGCTTTGATATAAAATTTCTACATTTCTTGAATTTGTGATATTTTCTTCTATAATCCAAATGACCTCTTCTTTTAAGACATCAAGAACATTATTTAAATTTTCTTGAGGTGCAAAATTGTAATTTTTGTAAACGGTTGTTGATGAAAAAAATTCATGTGTAAATTATTGAGTTTTCACCAATGAACACAGGGCTAAGCCCCTCCTTCGTATGGGGAGGTTGTCATTATTGAATGTAAACTAACTAAGAATTGTGGGTGGTTGTTAGGCCGGGGATAACACAAGAACACTCCATTGAACTTGTGGCAAAGTGCTTGTACGAAGTACAAGGGAGAAAATTATAGCGAAGGAAAGTAAAGGGGATTATAAGAAGAACACAATAATGTAAGTGTAGACACTAAATCACGCGCTTGGGTACAATTCTAGAACCTAAAGCATACTAATGTATACACGATTCCTAAGAAAGAAAACTAGTGGTTGACAACTACTTTAGGCATCTTTGCTTTATCTTTTGTACTCTTTTCTGCCTTACACATCTTACGGCCCATTTATTTGCAACTTAACTTATTTATCTTTTATGGCCTTAGACACTAGCACCCGAGGCTCATGTCCCTCTTGGGCACTCCCGACCCTCTCTCACTTTTTCTCACTCTTTTAGCTTTTGGGCATCTTTTAAACTTATGGGTCACCCTTCCACTTCTCAATTACAAAATTCAAACAAGGGAATCATATATATACTTAGTTACTTCTCAAAATCAAGGGCCGATAACTAACATTACTTGCTACCACCTAAGCTTGCATCCAAAGACACAAAATCACTTCAAAGCATCCATCTAACATACTCACTCAAAGGACAAGGGTTGCATCACTTTCACATACCCAGATAGAGGGGAAGTATGTTCTATTCCATCACACACATTTACATTTGGAGTATTCTAGATATATCATGTTATCGTAGTGCAACTTGCACAAGGGCATCCTAGGAAATCATTACACACACTTTCACACAAAACTACATGGCTTTTGAAATGTAGTGCAACGCTCGGTACTAAGTTCACTCTTCATGTGGCCATCGAGGTCAGTCTGACTCCACATTCTACATATTTTTTATTAGATTTGATGTGTTTTGTGGAAAAGTGTAGGTAGACAACTTATTTTGTAAGCTACAGGTACATTCAGAGATCCAGGAGTGAATCTCCTCCTGCACATAAGAGACCAAATCTTGATCATTCTCATAGATGCTAATGCCTATATGCTCATGTCCTCCCGTCCCGTGGGTACTCATGTCCTACACATTCTTGAGTTTCATAACCTCCATCGAGCTTTGATGACATTGTCTCACAAATTGCTCCACTGCTCACATGACCATATCACTTCCGAGCTTCACTCAAAATCAATTAAGTCTTCTTATCTCCCTCTCTTGCTTAGGGTTTCACATTAGTACTTGTTTGTTGCTTGTCCATTTACTATATTATATTAATTATATATCATTCTTTACAGTAGTTACTCTACAATTAGATTTAATCCTATTTATATTAAATCATTTGGTGAACCCACTCACTCGAACCCAACCTTGCTTCTAGGAATTCTTTTCATTTTTCGTCCATGGCTAAAACCTATGAATCCTTTACCAATGAAGACCTCCATGATCTACAGGCCAAAAAATTTTAACATCCTCAATACTTAGATCTCTTGTTATTCATTTATCATCGTGAATCCACTAATCTAGTTGAGCTAAACCCTCTTGTCTCTAATAATGCTTCTATTCCTATTGCGACACAACCTCCTACTTCTACCCTTCCACCTACCTCCATCATTCATGTTTATATGCCTACTCCTACCAATCATTTCACCCCACCTCTTACTTCTCACACACGGAAAGTCTCCTCTTCAAACACTCAAGACCTAGCTTCTTTATACCAAGATCTACAAATCCAAATCTGCAAATTACAACAAACTACTTCACATTCCTCTCCATCTCTTGATTCCTCACTTCTCCTTCATATCCCTTTTACACCCACCATATCCTCTCATCCATTCCCTCCCAACTTCATTGCACCTAATCTTCCCACCTTCAATGGCCATGGTGACCCTCAGATCATCTTCGATCTTTTCATGTGGCATGTCTTGACTATGCGGATGACTTTACATTATTGGCTAAATTATTTCCTAGAAGTTTACAAGATTATGTTATGTGTTGGTTCTATGATCTACATGTTCACTCGGTAACATCTTTTACATACTTATTTGATGCTTTCCTTGCACATTTTTCTATCAATATTGGTATTAAAATATCATGTGCACAACTTTCTCAACTCAAACAAGGATCTATTGTGCATCTAGCAAACTATGTTTTACATTATAAGAACAACCTTGCTAAGATGACTAATGTACTAGCTGATTTTGAATTGCAAGAACTATTTATTCAAAGTATCCTACCTCCACTTCAAGATAGTTTCGGTCAAAGCATATAGTTGTGTCCCATTTTGAATTTTTTAAGTTTTAATAGTAATTTTAAAGATTTATTTACATGTTAGATTTTAAAATATTTTTGGCCACCAAGTGGGACACACTTATATGCTTTTACCATGTCATATTTGATACCTCTCCCTCCTTTAAATAATTATGTCATACACTCAAAATGCACTAAGGCAAACTTTTATCTATGGGAAAATTGAAATATGATGTTGCTTCATCCTCATCCTCTAATCGGTTTCAAGCTAAATCTACTTTCAATCCATCTCCTAACCCCAATGAATCAAATGCAACTATTAACATTTTTCTACACCGACAAGCTCAATTCGAACCCACAACACGTACTTTCACTAAATTACCTTATGCACCTCACCTCCAATTACCACAGATTATTGAAATCAACCTTATCACTCTTCGTCCGCCGCTTAATCTTGATCCTTCTCACCCCCTGTGGCCACAACTATGATGAAAATGCATGATGTGACTACCACCAATGCATTGGGCATCATACTAATCACTTCTTTAATCTTAAACATCTAATTCAAGATCTTATTGATAACAATGCAATTGATCTCCCCGTGTCATTTACTTTTGAACTAGTCAATGATAATCAAAATCTAAAAATCTTTAATGACCCTTTGCACAAAGCATGATAAACAAGCTACTGACTCTTCTACAAATCATATATATCATGTTGTTCCTCCTCCTTCATCAAGGCCTCTTGAATGTCTTGTTCTTTACTACAAATGTACCCCCACCGTTTATCACCTTCTTAGATCATGATTATCACACTACATTTTCTTCTAATTCATTGCATATCAATACTTCTATTGGTTTTTATACCATCAACAATACTATGGTCTATCCATTTGCTCCTACCAATGTATGTTCCATGGCACTCCTCCTAGCTATCAAATGTCCAACGTCTATTATCACATTTCTAGTTCCTAATTCTTATGGTTATGTCAAGATTCCCATTACAGTTGGGCTCCTTACCATGCTTGTACCATTTGTTGTTACATATTTAATCAAAGGTTGTGACATGCTCTTAGGTCTCTCTTGGCTCTGCGCTACCCAAGCCATCCCTTCCATGCATCATTTGTGTCTCAAGTTCATCCACAATAAACAAGTTGTTACTATCAAAGGCATTCCACCATGTACACCATTTCCTCAACCCAATTTTTCTAATATATATGCACCAGTCATGGCATCTAGGTCTCATACCATTCTCAAGTCTAAAACTACTTTTGTACCTAGCTCTCCTATTTGCACATGACCTACATCACAACCTTTTCATCCTCATTGGTCCATTAGTCCACCTCATCGGCCTAATCCCCTACTCGGGTAGCCTCTTTACACAGTGTTCTCCATTTCCTTCTCCTAATTCATCTATTAGTCCACCTTGTCATCCTAAGTCCCCTACTTGGGTAGCCCCTTCTCATAGTTGTTCTCCACCTCCTTCACCACATCAGTCTCATCCACGTGCACATAATTACTTTCCTACACCTTTGATCTTAGAGTATCATAACACACCTTTACCTCCTCGGATATCGTGGGAGGCCCTTACCCTTCATTATCATTAGATAGCCTTTTATCCATCACACACTTAGGGGGCATTGTGTTTTCCTTCCCCCACCATAACTATAAATTGTCTTTAGTGTCTACTAATACACTTCACACTCGCCGTGTCATGTATAATCTTTCTAAGCACTCCTACGTCTTTGATACACACATTGTATTGTCATTACCCTATGACACACTCTCGTGCTATGGTTCACACTTGACTGTTGAGGGCATACTTCATTAATGAACCTCACATCATCTACATTCCACAATCGTTGCTTCATGATACAGTTTTCTAACATCTACTCTTACACAACACATTCATTTCCAGATGACGCACTCTTGTTCTATGGTTCATTCTTGACTATTAAGGGGGCATTTCTAAATGAACCTCATTTCATACACATCCATTAGGGGGAAACATTGCTCCTATCATTGTCACACCTTATATATCACACCATCACACTCACACATCACTTTCATATCTCGATTTCCTTTACTCTTGCTAGCTTATTCTACTTACATGTTACACTTTGTTTTCTATGTTAGACGGATTCTTAGTATGTCATTATTTTTCTATATAAACACATGCATGTTCACTCGGTATCTTGAGGTGAATGTAGGATATATCAAAGATTTATACACGATGCATGATGCTTGACACAACTCTTTACCCGGTCCGCCGAGGCTCTCTGGGAATTTACTTTTGTTATTTTCATACGTCACATATCACAAGTTCTATGGCTACAATCTTTACACACTCTTGGGCACTATTACTCTACTTTTTTCTGATCCATACATGCTTTGACATACTATATAGCTTTCTAACATTTTAATGGGTGCTTCATGTGTAGCATTTGTCTTGCAAAGATCTATACAACCTTGGTTATATATCTCTTCATATTATTTTTAATTGTTTGTGGGCTATGCCTTATGTCTTGTGTGATCATTGTATGCTTTTGGCTACTTCGGCCCTAATTGTCTTGTGACATTGTGAGTGATGTCCCATGTTTGAAACCCACTTTTTTGGTCCATCTTGTCTCAATAGTTGCTTGTTAGATTTACTTCTATCGCATGTTAGCTTTTATGCTAACACTTGTTACTATACCATGTACATCACCTACCCCCTAAAGGTAACCACATTCGATATGCATATCGATCGGGGTCCTCTCTTTTGGACCACAATATCCTAAAATAGTCGCATACGCCCCAAATAAGGGGGCATCTATTGGGTGAACAAATCACCCCTACAGAAGCTCAAAGCTACAAGATATAGCACAACATAGTATAGAAACAACATAGGAACACAATCACGATTGGCCTGTAAATACACTTGGGTCCAAAACACAATGGACACCGGTGCCCAAGATCATACAAAAGAGCACTTGGTGCTTGTTCCCTTCCTTGGGCGCTAGTGTGTTGGGGGCCCAAAAATAGTCAATTTCTCATATCACAGATCTCTCTAGTAGTTTTCATATCAGTTCTACAAGACCATGCACTTTCCTCCAGCTTATAGTATACGTTCTATCGCTTACATTTCAATTACAATCGGGATTAATCAAAACAAATCAAGATGTACCATATACAGTGGTGCTTATTAGGCAGATTCATGGAAGGAGAGAAAATCTAGACCGTTGGCCAACACTCTTCTCTTGGCATGAGATCACCCAAAAAAATCACTCTCGGCGTGAGATTGCCCAAAAACTCACTCTTGGTGTGAGATCACCCAAAACCTCTCCTTCAAAGATTCAAATTAGCAACTCTAAACAATATGACAACTTTCTATCTTTTACTCTATTACATATCAGTGCACACTTTCCTTTTACACATTCTTTTACATACACACATGTTTCTCTCGATCTTTCATATACTGTAACTTTGACTACTTTCTCGCTCTTATTTTGTAGGTTCATCCTTAATACGCAACAAGAAGCAACTCACATCAATAAGCACAAGCTCCAACAACACACTACTACACATACACTTCACCCCTAGGGTCTATTTCCCTTTCCTACTCTCCATGCTTCACTTTGTGATCACTTCACGATTCACTTGTCCTCTCGGCACTCTATCAAAGAACACTCTTCTCTACAGGATTATAAGGTACACATATTCTATCTACTTTATTCTATCAATTATTCACTCAACAACATAAAGTAGGGGTAAATTTAGACAATAAACCATGAACTTGGGGTAAATTTCTATGTCTTAAAGCATACTAATGTATACATGATTCCTTAGAAATAAAACTAGTGGTTGATAACTACTTTTGGCCTCTTTACTTTATATTTTGTACTCTTTTTGGTATTACACATCTTACACCTAGTCAAAACTTAACTTATTTATCTTTTATGGCCTCGAGACACTATCACCCAAGATTATGACACTAGCACCCAGTGTGATCTTGTCCCTCCCGGGCGCTCTTGACCCTCTCTCATATTTTCTCACTCTTTTAGGTCTATTTTATCTTTTGGGAATCTTTTAAACTTATGGGTTGGCCTTTCAGTTGTCAATTACGAAATTCAAACAAGGGAATTATATATATTTAGTGACTTCTCCAAAATCAAGGGCCAAGCACTAACATTACCTACTATCACCTAAGCTTGCATCTAAAGGCACAAAAGCACTTCAAAGCATCCATCTAGCACACTCACTCAAGGGACAAGGGTTGCATCGCTTCGCTTCATACACACAAAGATAGAGGGGAAGTTTATTTTATTCCATCACACACATTTGCATCTAGAACATTCTAGATCTAGCTCACATTATCTTAGTGCAACTTGCACAAGGGCATCCTAGGGCATCATTACACACACTTTCACAAAGAAATACATGGAGTCTGAAATGTAGTGCAACACTTGATACTAAGTTCACTCTTTGGGTCAGTGGTATCAGGTCATCCCGATTCCACATTCTACATATTTTTCATTAGATTTGATATGGTTTGTGGACATAGGCAGGGAGACAACTTATTTTACAGGCTACATGTACATTTGGTGATCTAGGAGTGAATCCAGAGTGATAAATAGAGACTAATAGTGAAGTTCCTCTTGCAAAAATGAGACCAGATGTTGATCATTCACACAGACTCTAGTGCCCAGAATGATCACTAGCATCCGGCACTCTTGTACTCTTATGGGAGTTATTGTCTTGCACATTCCCAATTTTCAGAACTTCCAGCGAGCTTTGACGATAATGTCTACAATTTTTTCCATCTATTCACTTGCCTATATCACTTCCAGTTCACTCGAAATTAGCTAAGTCTTCTTATCTCCCTCTCTTGTTTATGGTTTCACATTACTACTTGCTTTTTTCTTGTTTATTTATTATGTTATATTAATTATATATCATTCTTTACAAGAATTACTCTACAATCGATGTAATCCAATTTATATTAAATAATTTGGTGAACCCAATCACTAAAACCCAACCTTACTTTTAGGTATTCTTTTCATTTTTCTTCTATGGTTGAAACCTATGAACCCTTTACCGATGAATACCTTCATGATCTCCATGCCCATATTGTTGAACATCCTTAAGACTTAGATCTCTTGTTATTCATTGCTTGTGAGGAAGCCACTAATCTAGCTGAGCTCAACCCTCCTGTCTCTAATAATGCTTCTATTCCTATTGCAACACAACCTCCTAATTCTACCCTTCCACCTACCTCCATTATTCTTATTTCTATGCCTACTCCTACCAATCATTTCACCCCACCTCTTACTTCTCACACATGGAAAGTCTCCTCTTCAGGAACTCAAGACCTAGATTATTTATACCAGATCTACAAATTCAAATACGGTAATTACAGTGAGCTACTTCACACTCCTCTCCATCTCTTGATTCCTCACTTCTTCTTCATAGCCCTTTTGCACTGTTATATCCTCTCATCCATTACCTTCTAACTTCATTTCACCTAAGTTCCCACATCCAATGGCCATGGTGACCCTATGGAGCATATTCGATCTTTTTCGTGTGGAATTTTTGGGCTTATAAAACTTGATGTAGTTTTTGGAACCTTTCGATAAAGTTTCACTTTGTAAGAGGACTCTTGAGTTGCCTGTTAGGGTAGTTTCCCATATTTTAAAATTCTTAAAATATTCCCTTGATCATTCCACCATGAAGTAGGCTTTGTTATCTTTCGATTCCTAGGATATGATTCCAAATTTTCACAAGGCTCCTAAAACCTTTTGGACAAGGTGACTAGCTTTTTAGAACATACATTTCCCAATACCTTGCCCAAAAGACCCGGTTTTGCATAACTTGTTTCCGAAAAAAATTATTCATAGAATCTTCCTAAACTACCTTGGAAAACTTTACTCCCCCACAAAACTCCCGGATGATTTGGATTTTCCCCGAACACTTCAAGAGGGTGATCGTGAGTGGCAAAAAGGCAAAAAATAGCCCTTTTTGGGCCTTTGGGAGCATTGTTCTTTCTTATGTCTCAGTAGCTTCAAGAACCAAGCTAGGTAAACTTCCCTGCACATGAAACAAACTTGAATATCATGTTATCACATTCTTTTCGACTATAATGAGGTTTAAACAGTTTAAATGATGGCCGGAAGAAAGGTTTTAATTGACTCGGGAAAGGGAATTTCAAGTGTGGGCTTGGTTATCACGACCAAAATTTTAAATCTTTCATGCTAGACATTTTGCATGACGATAATGGTGTACTCGATTTTTCCCAACTTATTTCTCTCCATCTATTACTACACTTTGACCAATTTTCGTCACTTGTTTTGTAGTGTCAAAATCAAGAAAATTCAATGCTAAAACCCAAAAAAATTGTTGACGTGAAAATGCAATAACACAATTTGAGTCTATATCGTTGACATTAATTAACATTTTTAGTGTTGTTTTGAGTGTGAAAATAGTAGAAATTGATCAAGCACATTGTGTCATTGTTATTGCTCTATCATTTTGTGCCAACCTTGTTTTGCATCATAAAATTGATTTTTTAATTGGCCCACGATTTTTTTAAATAATTTCTTTGGCAAAATCCAATTAGTATCAATATTTACATTAACAAAATTGTGGTAGTCATCTTAATTTGATGATGTAATTTACATTAGAATTCAAACTTGTATAAGTAAAAATAAAAACAACAATTTAATATAACACAATAAATTTAAATTATATTAAAAAGTAAATTATAAATTATTTTATTAACATATAACATTTATTAATTAATTTTATATTGCATAAAAATACATTTAAATTGATTGATTTTGTATGTAACAATTGAATCATTATAATTTTAAAATATTACGTTATTTTTAATCATTTAAATAATAAACAATATCAACAAGTAACATATTACAAAATAATTTAGAGAAAATAAAATAATTATTAGGGAACTTAAATAAATTCAACTCACATTCATCATGAATATTTAATAAGGCTAAATTATACATGAAAATAAACAATTATTGTTAAATACAAAATATGTTTTACCACGGTTTATAGAATATTTCAAGGGAACGTATCTCATTTCAAAAAAAGTGTTTAATATACCCTCCTCATGATCACCCCCTTCCCATCATCATCATTGTTGTTTGTTGTAGTTGCGAATCATTATAATCATGATCATCATTATCCTTACATTATTACCATTAAAACAAATAATGTTTATAAAACATTTTAAAAATAAAAATAGTATTTAAAATCTAATGATATTTACAAATAACATACATGATGTGTATTTAGGGAGGCGCTTGATGTCCCCTACATAGCAAAAATATGTAAATAATCAGGTTATTATGCTTTTAAATATATATATATATATATCACTAAAAACTAATATTCTAAATATAGCCTAATATTTAAAATTTTTGGAAACTAATATTAATTAAAACATACTTGGAACCATTCATAGTGTCATTGCATCTCAAGAGTACAACCAAACCTTCCTCCATTGCCACTTGGATGTGTCCATCGAAAAACAAGACTTCAAGTTGACTTCTTCACAAAAAAGGGCAATTGATGGTACAATTAGAAATATAGCTACATAATAAAGAAAAATTACTACTAAGTAAGAAGAACTATACATTGTTTTAAAATTAATTTAAGTATGTCATGATGACATATTCCTAAAGGATGTTCTTTTTAAGGTATTGACAGTATTCTTCAATAGGTCTCCATTCAAAACCCTATGCTCCATAAAAAAATAAAACTATATTAATTATTCAATAATAAATATATAGTAAATTAAAATTGACTTATTCAAAATAAAAATAAATAATAGTAAATATACAAATTCAAGGAACACTCCTTTAAGTCCTTTTTGGCTTGGTAATGATTAACATAGTTCGTTTGAACCCTCTTTTCATCACCTTCAAATATCCATATTTTTAATTTTATATTGCCCTATTTTGAATGCGTTCCCATTTTTACGCCGAGAGGTGTTCCTACAATGGAAGGAAATGTTGTAATAAAGTGTGTTGTTCACTTTTATTCTTGAAATTAAATTTGACATTCATTTGACCGTCATGTGATAGTTCATTCATAAATTTGACTTCTATTGACTATCACTTAAATAGTTTTGTTTCTTTTTCTTAGAGAAGTCAATCAAAAATAGTAATATCTTGGCCATGTAGTAATGTTTGGGTCTTTTTTTCTTGAATATATATTTTTGAGACTGACACAATCACGTAGCTAAATTATTCCATTTGCCACAAATCAACAAGAAATTGATAGAAAATTTAATGAAGTTGTTGATTAAAGAGGTATGTAAAAAATCAAACCTAAGAACCTTGAAATTGATATCTATTGATGTATTTCATATAGATACATTTATTATAATATACTTATTATATTATATTTATTTTTAATTGTTACTTTTTTTGTATATACTTATACTACACTTGCATAGTTAGATAGGTGCCTTGTGATTGATATCTCTCGGCATATTTTAGATAAATGTATTTAAGATATCTATACTAGTTTAAGATTTTTCTCCCTTCTTTAGTACAATGGGTGATGAACATATTTTTCCATTCATATAAAGATATTTTTTCTTAAAAGTCACATCCCTTTATTTTCTTGATGCATTTCCCATAAACATCATAGTCTTGTTTTTAATCATATTTCGTTTGTATTCATTAACAACTACTTGAATGTGCTGGTTTTACCTTTGGCAAAATCGAGCCAATCAAAGTGGGTTAAGAATTTTGTGTTGGAAATGTGTTTACTTAATTTGATAAAGACATCTCATTAATAGTTCTCCTATTTGTCCCTCCGAAATTCCCCAAATCTCAAAGTGAACCAAATTAGTGTGTTTTACATACCATATAAGAATGAATGAAAATTGGAGATGAGCCAACAAGTTTGTTAAGGATAGATAAGGAGTACTGAAAATTTAAAAGGTATGTCATAAATTTAAATTTGGACGTTTTTATGTCTACCTCTAGCTACATGCTTTCCAAATCATGTGGTCTAAAACTCTACTCACATTTTAAGTCTTTATGCAATGATAGAAGGGCTTCTCGATAATATGGAGTGTTTGTTGAGTTTTCTACTTGAACTATAATAATTTATCTTCATATAGAATAATTTTTAAAATAAATACAAATTAACATTGTAAACAAAAATTATAAATAAAAGAATGATTATTTACAAATCATAATTAAAAATTATCATAATTTCCTCTTAATCATAAAAAGACCGTACACCATTAAAAGGACATGATTTTTATATTGTTCATCATAATCTAAGGGTTGATTTTCCTTTTCCTTCCCCTTTTCCCTTTTGTGTTTTTTCTTGCCTCTCATTTTTAAGACAAAACTAAAAATTCTACTTTAATACAATACATATTTGAAATGTTGGAATAAAATAAACACTTACAAGTACGGTGAAAATATTTTGTCTCTTCTTGACTTTTTGAAATGAGAGTCTATATTTTTATTTTATAACAATGTATGAAACAATTTTTTTAATGTTTACAATAGCCATTATTTCATTTTCCCATAATTTTTATTGAATTAAAAATTAAATATATTTGACGAATTATGTTTAATAAATATTTTCCTACCACAATTTTTAAATATTATAAAATTAAATTGAAATTTTAAACTATTAAATTAATTTGTTAATTTTTCAATTTTTATTAATTTAAAGAAAACATTATTTAATAAATAATTAAGTGTAATTTAGGATGAAATTTTATGTTTGGAACTCTCCTCAATAATTAAACTTTTTATTACATTATTATTATCATGTTTAATTGTAGTTTATTTTTACTCTATAAAAAAACCAACATAATGGAAATGATAGTTTAAATTTTTATTGGGAATTATATAAATAAAAATGTGTTACAAGTTAGTTGATAGTTTTTAAAATATATATATATAAAACAAATACCAATATCTATCACATTCACTATAACCATTCTTAAATTCTAAAATCTCATTTCAAACCCCTATATAACAAGCTTCTAAATAGGTATATGACAAATGACACTCATATATCATCACCATAGTAATTTGGGTGTTTGTACAAAGTATCTTGCTAACAAAGGTAGTGTTCATGTGTCCTCTTCATCCTCTTTTGGGGACTCATAGGATAATATACAATCATCTAGGTTCAAAAGATAATTTTCCTCCATCTCTCCTTATTTGAGCTCATGCTCTTCGATCTTCATCCTTATCATTGCTTTCATGCTCACCCTTGTCCTTCTCCTCTTCCTCCTCCACCTTTAAATTAATGTATGTTTATGATTATGTTTTTATCATCAACATAATTTAATTCATTTCCCATCTATAGTTTAAGTAGAAAAGAAGACTTAAACATACTGTAAAAATAAAGAATATTGTAATGTCGACAAAGGGTGATGTTGGTGCTTGTACTATTTTTTATGGGATGGGCCACACAATAAGGTAATGTTTGTTTATGATGATGTTTTTATCATCAATATAATCCATTTTTTTGTATGTTGACATTAGGTTGTTTATCCTTGATGTAAGGCATGGTGTGTCCATTATATTACTTGGATGTGGTGTATATGACTTACACACCATTGAGATACCAACATTTAAAATCATAATGCAATTGTTTTCTTGTGCCCAATTCACACAAGCGCATCTTCTATTTCCATTATGGGCAACATATTTCTTGTTGAAATACCCATAAAATCTCCCTTACTTGTGAGGTAGATGTCGTTCATAATATTACTAGTACCAAAAGTTGCGCTAAGGGGCATATATTGTGAAGGCCATAACATTTTGTCTAGAAAAATGAGTGAGCCCTTTTTTAAAAAATATCTCAAAGAGTTCTGTGGTGAGTTATTAGTTGCTATCATTTCTTATGGGCATTTTTGGTAAATTTTCAAGGCCATATTTTAGATTTTAATTTTTTAGGGGAATGAACTTGAGATTAAATTCACCCTCTAGCTTTATTTAGGCATTTAGATGATAAGGAACTATCATTATAACCATTAGAGCTCACATGCAAAAAGTTTTTAAAAATAGTTGTTAAAAAGTTTGGTTAACTCTTGATAGTTGTTTTTTCTTAAATAGCTTGTTTATTTTATTTTATTTTTTAGATGTGTATGACAACTTAAAATTTAATTTTTTATTTTATTTAAATACTCTTAATTATTTCCTATGGGATTAAAAATATTATAATTATACCTTTTCTTCTCAATGATTTTATGTACAGCTTTATTTCTTGTTTTCTAAATTGTTGCATTTTTAGATCCAACACATTATTCAATTGTTGTATTATATATTATACTACAATAATTTTGCATATCTAATTTAGGTCATCATGTCCTGCGTATTTTTTATGTCTTCATTTATGTATGTGGTCCCAATATCTAGAAAACAACCATGTAAAAATGACGTGACATCATATAATAAAATTAGGATTCCAAAATAGACATCCCTCCTCCCATTACTTTCAACTTGACAAGTGTCTTGGTGTTTTAACTTCCACATAAGGGATTTTTTTCCAATGGTGTACAAGTAAGAACCAAGACCATTTACAAATTTTATATAACACACACAATGTAGATTACATTCTCTAAATAACAATTTATGTATTTGAAATATTATGTTGCTTTCATACCATGTTAATAATTTTTGTGACTCATTTCCATCCAACACTAACACTTTATCCAATTTATTATTGGACATACTCATTCACTTATCTTCGCACGTCAAAAACATGAAAAAATGAATCATCAAAATGAAGCAATTTTTACAATATTATGAATGAAGGTATTTCTAATCTAATAGACATTGAAAGAGTAAAAATTGTTCCGCAAGAAATTTAAGACATAAATTTTTATTTTATTGTTGGTGAATATTTGGATATTGTTAGGTTTTTAATATGTACTTGATAATTTGAGGAATCGTTAACAAAAAATTAATATTGTAGATGCACAATAACATGGGAAAATGTAGCTATCTAAGGTAATACAAAAAAATGTTTAGAATTATTCAAAATTTTCAATAATCATGTTGTAAATGCCTAACCTTTTAAAGGTAAAGAAATTATTATATTAAAAGATGAATAAAAATTGCATATATAATACTCAGATCTAACCTTACACCCTCTATGTCATCCATGATTTTTAATTCCATCCTACTATTAATATAATTATGACTCGACACGTCAAGATCAATTAAAAAGGGGAATGATATAAATTGTCTACAATGAAACAAGGGAGACTATCTATGGGATAGAATTCTAAGGAGTGTCTTAAATTTAAAATATATTAGATCCAAGACAAGTTTCTATTTCCATACACTATTAGAAAAATAAAATTTATTATTTTTATAGCAATAAATAAAAATAAGTAAGGACTTTCATTGATATTATTAGTTAGCAAATCTCTAAAATCCCTTTTTGATTTACAAAACAATGGAATCAAATAAATTTCATAGATAAGAAAATTATAATTTGTATCTAACTAAAATAACTACTCACAAGAATCTTCCAATGAACTCTTAGCTTATTATCCCTATTAATAAATTGATTCACCAAACTCCCTAAGAACACATTTAATAATTTTGACGGCGCACTAGTTGAAACCTATTAGCTAAAATCGGATGTGCACCTTCTAACCATAACTAATAAAGAGAAAGAACAAAAGACCCCGTAATTCAGCTCTAAAATTAATCTTTCACCTAGGTTACATTGTGGGTTACTCTCCCAAAAGGAGTCTCGTGTGTGAACTTTGATAAAAAAGGAGATTGCATTATATAAATGCATGTGCAACCATCTTAATCTATCTACTTATGCATAAAAACACCACGACACAATGGACACCATGATATATGTAAACACTTAGACTTCCTTTAGCATAACATCAAGAAACAACACAAAGTCCTCCCTTTTCCATAGTGGGTAAGGATTCATCCGAATACATTAAGGCTACATGAATTTTCTCCTTTTTCAAGTTGTGAATTTTTTTCTTATTTCCTATACCCGAAATCGGATAAAAAAATACCACTATAAAATAAGATAGGATGGTTTCCCCAAATAATCCCAATAGATAATATTGAACAGACATAAAATAAATTGTAGTGACCAAAAATTATAATTTTATTACCTTGTTGAGCGAAAAAGATCATTTATAGAAGGATAATAAATGGTCATTTCAAAACATGAAAACATAACAATATGGAACAAATATCGCACATAATAACTTCATCACATCATCTCCTCCACCCATTCTCTATTGAAAATCAAGTGAAAATGGACAATATTTTCCACTCTAAGTAGAAATTCATAACACCACATATGTTCCTAAAACAAAAATATATAAATTCAACCATCCTTATAAAATGAATGTGTTCCACACATAATAATTATATTTGATAATATCACTCTAGATGATCCATAAAATCTAAATCCATACAACTTCCCTTAGATCCATGAAATCAATTGCAATCATCCTTGAAACATATATATCCAAATTCATTTGAATCACTAGATGCGATCCTACAAATAGAATCAAAATGTTGAGTTAAATTATATGTTTGCATTGATAGATCTCTCTATAGAGTGGGTGGGCCATATCTCATAAGATATAGAGAGGGGGGCGGAGATAACATGAATTCTTAGTCGGGTGTCAAGGTTGCCTCTCCTCCCCCATATCTCTCTATATATCTATATAGATAGATAGCCCCAGATAGATATAGATAGGGCGCCCCCTATATAGATAGATTATTGTCCTATCCAATCCATATATGGGGCGGGGCGGGTCGCCTAGAGTTCTATGGGGGGCCCGCCCCTATGGAGAGAATAGGCCAATTGCCATATAGTCTCGATCATTGAAATAACACAAAACACTAACATTCAGCTCTAAAAGGAACTATTCGCTAAGGAAAAGATGACGCGAAATACATGAAGGATACCTCTTTCTCCCTAATGCTCTATAAACCCTTGTAGAATAACAAAATTGATTTTCTCATCTACTAACTACCTCACTTTGTAGACACCTAAATCTGACTACGTAGTTTTACTAATAAAATTACACTAGTTATCCTCTTTCTCGTCATTTCTTTATTATTGGTAATTTCCAGCTAATTAGCTAACAATCCCCTTCATTTCGTTCAATTAGAAAAACTTCGTTAATTAACTAGCCTTTCCTTCATCATGGATGTCAATTAACGACACTTCATTAGTTATAATCCTCTTTTAATTAACTATTTATCGTTAATTAAGCCTTTGAATCTCTATTTAACCAATAAACCTTCTTATTGATTAAATCCCCTTTCAAACCCTTCAAATTCTACCAATTTCCTTATAAATCACCTCCAAATGGATTTTTAAGCTTAATTTGGTCTATTAATTAATCCTAGTTGATTAATTAAATCATCTCCAACTCCCATGAGTTGTTAATCCTTTATTAATCTCTTCTAATCATGTTTATCCCTTTCTAATTCTACTTTACCTTTATCCCACATTCATTAGGTTTCTAGCTTCTCCCAAATTGGAAAGCTATATAAACAACCTAGTACCTTCCTTCCAATCTAACACCAGTGTTACACCTTTACACCATGTCCTTGTAAGACATTAGCATATGATAAGAGCATTTCAACCTTGAAAATCTTATTGATCAAGTGACTCCTTCTATCCTCTACTTGCAAAGAGTAATAAGAGAAGAATCATACATGGTAAAGCCATATTGGTGAGATCTCTTCCTCTTCCATGGAGATAGCTTCCTTTGATCATACTTAGTCATGTTTGCTCAACAAAAGGAGTACCTATAATAAAAAAATCCCATCAAAAATATCAAAGGATGGTGTAGCATTTCATGTTTTAAATGTTAGATACATTAGTTAGATTTTCCTTTTCCATGGCTTTATCATGATGCTTAGTTAAATTAGCTTTGTTATTAACACTACTTGGTGTTAGTTTCCATTGATTAACTTAGTTTGGTTTCACATGCATACATATGGCACACCCAGTGGGACACCCCTTTGTCTCACATGCATTTCTTGAGTTTTTGTAGTTAATTTTCATTTTTTCATACTAACCTCTTTTAGCACATGTTGAAATAACTTGTATTTATTAACTTGTTTTGTTGAGTTTGCATGTGTTGAGTGTTCCTTGTAGGTGTGAAGGAGGTAAAGTGCTACCAAATTTGAAGCTTATTAGCAAAAATTTTATCTTTTTGACATTTTTGGTTAGTTTTTTTCACACATTTTTGAAGAGACACGGGCTCTCTACGCTAGTGTAATTTTATCTGCGCTTGCGTTATTCTTCGTGTGATAAGCGTTGTTGTGTGTGCACCAATGTTAATTTTGTATGTGTCTATTTTGAAGTGTTTACGCTAGTTTTACCTTCCTTGCGCTACCGTTCTTTGGATTTGCACTAGCGTAAATCTATGTTTTCACCCCTGTCTATGCGAGAGGATCTTCACACATCTACGTCTTTTTGGCTTGTGTTTGTGTCGGTGTGCTTATGTTTCCATCAATGTGTTTATGTTTACATCACTTTGTTTGTGTTTCTATTTGTTTTCTTGCGCTAGCGTCAATCTCCTTACGTTACCATCTTCCTATGCGCATTTATGTCCGTAGTATATTTCTGTTATTACATGCGTAAGCATTTTGCCTTTGTGCACTAGCGTCAACTATTTTCGCTAGCATTTGTTCCTTGTCTTTAGCATTCTGTAGTTTTTGGCTCAAATTTCAAAAAATCTAGAATCTGATTTTTGTGTTTCCTGTTGTTTTTACAGGTTTTCTAACTTCTGATTTGTAGGTTTTACTTTAAAAATCATTTTCTAACATTTAAATGCTTTAATGAATGTTTGTTTTTTCTATTTTCTTAAGTTAGATCAAAGTTTTTGTATGCTCTTCTCTTACACTTTTGGGTGATCTTGAGAATCAAAAGCAACTTTGATCTTCATTTCTAACATTTTGGTTTACTTGGAAATTTCATCATTTAAGTTTTAAGGGAATTAATCTTTTAATCACTTAATAATCATTTCTTTAAAAAAATTCCATTTGCTTAAATTTTGATCAAAGTTTGTGTATGCTCTTCTCTTGCACTTTTGAGCAATCTTGAGAATCAAAATAAACTTTGATTTTCATTTCTAAAAACACTTTGGTTTTAAAATTTGAAAAAATCATCTTTCAAATGCACTTAATTATCATTAGTTAAAGTCTTTCCACATTTTAGATTGGATCAAACGTTGTGTATTCTCTTCTCTTGCTCTTTTAAGTGATCTTGAGAATAAAAAGTGACCTTGATCCTCTTTCTAAACATTGTGGTTGGTATGGAAAACTACTAATCTTGAGTGTAGGACCATTCTCTTGTCAAAGAATCAAATTGAGACAAATACTAACTACATTATGTGCAGGTTGCCAAAGGTGTGTAAAACCACATTAAGATCAAAGATAAAAAAACACACCATTCATTCACATTGTATTTGCAAGTTCAAATAAGGGCTTAAACCTGTCCACTTTAAAATGTGGGAAGTGCCTTGGCATAATCCATAAAACTCATTATGAGGATTACCACAAGAACCCCAAAGTAGTCAACACATTAAGGGAACTAGTTGACAAAATGGGAAGTGCCCCACTACCTACTTTACTATAAATACCCGTGAGGAATGTTAAATGTTTTCCATATGAGGCCTCGTTCATTAATTTTATCGTGAAACTTTGCTAATGGTATTTTGTATAGGATTTATTTTAGAAATGCGTACCTCTCTTAGATAAGCTATTAGCAAGTGTTGAGAACAAAATCCTAGGGAGCCATTTGGCATTGGGGCCAACTTGACCATTATCCAAATTATGTTTTAAAGAGCCTTTACAAAGAAAAATAATTCCTCGTTTTCCTCAAAACCTTGTTTGTCAAACAAGGCAAGGTTCCATTGAATTTTGCACCACGTATCTTTCATCACAAAACTTACAACACAAAACTTTGTCCTAGTTTCTACCTTGTTATCGAAAAGGTAAAAAACTGCCAAAGTTGTGCCGCATATTTTTCATCACCAATCATAAATTCCCTTGTTCTCTTGTTGGCATTATTGGTCAAAAGAAAGCAACTCAAAGTGCTACCAAAATTGTGTCCACCACTTTTACACCCACTTACATCATTCCTCTTTGCGATCTTCATGTAAGTGTTGAAAGTGTGTTGGTATGTCTTCATATTTTGGTAGTTTTTCTTGACATATGGAATAGTTTCCTTTGTAGTCACTCCTTTGTTCAATACTTTCTAAATTTTCCTTGGTGACTTTCATCATACATTTCATACCCTTGGAAAATTCATTGTGACACTTACTATTGTTACGCTGCTTGATTTTTCCTAGATTCATTATGACACTTGTGCACATTTTTCAAATCTTAGCAAAAATTTCCCATCATGCCTCTTGTTACTATAGAATAAAACATAAAAGAATGGGATAAAATCCTTTCCTCTATACCAATTTAGACCCATTAGTTGAAGAAGACACGTTGATTGACCATATTGGAGATGAGGGGACAACTCCTCGGGATAACTTTGAGTATGACCCTACTCAGATAGACAACTTCCTCTTCTAAAACAGAGATCAAGTTTTAGCACGAGTTGTAGAGTTAGGGGCCAAATTACCACCTAAATTTGATCCTACTATCCTTACAAACATGATTCACGGAGAAGAAAAAAAAACCTCCCTTCCGATCTCGTTGATGACATATTGAACCATGGACATACTTATACTTCTAGACAAGGAAATAATAATTAAGAAGGAGAGGAGGCTCCTAAAAACATAAATGGTTACCACATACCCATCATTCGAATCAATCACAAAGCTAGAGTTAAGGGTGAAGATCATGAACAAGACCCTCCACATGAAACTCAAACGAAACCCCAAAATGAAGAGGTTACCATGCAATAACAATTACAAACCCTTAGCCATCAATTGGAAAACTTACTTCCCATGTCCATAGAGACATAGATAGATTTACACATAATGATAAACCTAAGGTCACTTATACTAAACATTACACTAAAATCGTGGTGGTGAAATGTCAAATTCTAACCACGTGTACATACCTACCACACCTTCACGTGGCCAAATCTTTGACCAAGAGTGGCAATCCATGAAAAATTACCTTACCATTCTTCAAGAAAATAACCTTGGACACAATAAGAAATATCAGTTTGAAGAACTGTGTCCATATCCTTTTCGATTGGGTAATGTTGTGTATGCACTTTCCACCTAGTTTCGATTGCCCTAAATTTGATAAATATAGGGGTAAAGGTGATCCTCGTGATCACATCAAAGACTTCTTCGTGGCTTGCCAAAAAGTTTGCATATATCAATAATTATATTATTCTCTTATTCCCATGAAGTCTTGAGGATAGGAACTTGAATGGTTTCTTCATATTCCCAAAGGGTCTATTTTCATGTTCACGGAATTAGCTGAGAATTTTTCACCACTTTTCATTCAACATGGAAAGTGATATCACTATGATAGACCTTTGTAACGTAAAAACAACACAATAATGAAAAATTTTCTGGTTTCCTACAATAATGGCAAGGGTTATCTATTCACTTCCCTTGCTCTATTCAAGAGAAACATCGTTGGTATCTTCATACCTAACTTACATCCTGAGATAGCCTTTCACTTGCAAATGCATTGTGTAAGCACTTTTGAAGAAGTTATTGAGAAAGGAAGCTAGATTGAAAAGGATTTACTTGCTAAAGGGACTTTAAAACCCTTTCAAAGAGACAACCATGAATCAAAACCTATGGAAAAACCTAAATTCTTCAAAAAAATAAGAATGTCGTAGGTGATAGAATCATTGATTCTAAACATGTCCAAGCAGTCCAAAACAACCCTCCTTTGAAACTTTCCAAAGGACCAATCAAACCAAGATTAAACGTCGAGTGTTTACTCCACTTATAGATTCTTTATCATCAATCTTGAAATAGTTAGATGCGGTCAACATGGTCAAATTCCCCAATACTACACCCTTTGCCGATGATGCACCAAAACCATCATGGTAAAAGATACCATGAATATTGTGAATATCATCACATCAAAGTCCATGCCATAGATCAATGTTTGAAATTGAAACACTTCATTCAGGACCTCATAGATAGTGGAGATGTTGAGATGGATTCACCAAACCCACCAAAACTTCTAAAAATAGTTGGGAATCTATAAAGATCCATTCCCTAAGCATAAATAGGTAGAAAAAAATCGGATCAAGGTCAATCCTCCCAAAGTAAAAATTCCAATCATGTTGTTGTTAAAACAACCAATCCTTTTGATTCTCTCATTGGTTATGTTATCCTACTACTAAGCATGTAAATACCATCAAGATTAAATCACAAGAGTGTGTTGTGGTACAACACAACATGCTCGCCTTATCATTCTAGAACCTCCTCTACCTACCCCTTTGATAGTCATTATGATCTCCTTGAGTAACTTGAGAAGACTACTACCAAGATTTCTATCTTGGATCTTCTCAAGATATCTAATGTTCATAAATATATCCTTTATAAAACTCTTTAGGGGTCAGGAGTTTCCACATACATTGATGCATCGCACTTCCAAGCCTTGGTTGTACAACTTGCTCCATCTAAAAAAATTACCTTTAACCAACATGAGATTCCAATGGATGACCATACACACAATCTCCCTTTGTATATTGAAGTGATCATTACTCACAAAATATCAAAAGGTTGTTGTGGAACAATGGATCAGGCCTTAACATATGTACCTTGAATCTCATCAAACAATTAGGATGCACTAATACAGAAACTAGAGCCTAATGTAATCACCATTAAGGCCTATGATAATGCAGAGCAGAAATCAAGTAGGAACAATTACTTTTCCTATGGAAGTTGGGCCCATTACTCATGATACCTAGTTCCATGTCCTGGACTTGGAACTACCCTATAATATTCTCCTCGGTCTGCTCATGGATTCATGTCATGCAGGTTGTTCCCTCAAACTTTCCATCAATGTATCAAAATTTATCATGAAGGAAAAACACTTACCATTCTTGGGACCCACAACCCTTTTCACATTGATAGAGCATTATCTGGATATTACCCCACAACATATGAATGTCCTTCTATGGAAATAGTTGTCAAGATTCAATCAAAGGCCCTCACCTCTCACGTATCGATCTTGATACACTACACCCACATGAAATTGGTGCCTCCACATCCATATCCCCATTTTCTACATGGGAGATGAAATTCCTTCCTACCGGCTGCATGGGGAATACAATCTCTAATAGGCCCTCCTCATTTCAAATCTTCCCTATCACCCAAAACATGTGGTAGGCCCAACTATCAGCCACAACGACCTCAAGAACATTGTAGTATCGACACCTTCATTCTTGGTGGCCTCTTGTGGATATGAGAAAATTCTTAACTTATACATCCCAATCCCCTAATGAAAGGATGGATTCATCATCTATCAATCCCTAAACTATGTCATCCCTAATAAGATGATGTATGTTATGGGGTACAAAGGATATGGGTGTGGCATAAATGAACAAGGTGTGTGGGAACCTCTTCCAACACATGAGAAAATGGATAGATATGAGTTGGTATTCAGCCTTATGGGTCCCATCCTATAGAATTTGAATGCCACCTCCTCTAAACATGAGGATAGCTCTTCATATTATGATAGCGAAAAAAGAGTCCCTTGTAGCCTTTATGAGGACCTTGCTTCCACCAACCTATTCTCCAACATGGCTATTTTAACCTTGTCCCCTTCCACTCCTAAATTAGACCTTGTTCACCCTTCCCTTGTTAATTGGGACCAACAACGACACATACCAATTGATTTCTTTTAGAATGATGAAGCAATTGGTGAATTCATGGGTTTATGTGATGACATTCCTATCGGTGACCACAAAAAGGCTTCTCTATCAACCTTGATGCATATGTGTATTTTGGGAGGAGGATGAGTTATTTGGTCAACAAAAAAAAAAAGAAAATGAGGGAAAAATATCTTCTCAAAAATCCTCATCAAAAGAAAAGATCCAAGTCCCATAGTGAAAACCTCTTTGAGGCACTTACAGAAAAAAAAATAGAAAAATAAAAGATATAAAAAGTGACCAACCTATGGGTGAAAATATCATTGAGATTCACCTTAGAGAAAGAACTCAATCTCCCCCCGATCCTACATGTATATGAGGATGGATCCAAATTACTTGTGGAGGAGACTATTGATATCAACATTGGTATAGAAAAGATGAGCCTAGAATGGTCAAACTTGGGGCTTCTCTTTCAACACATGAACAAAAACTTTTTTTGCTATGCTCCTTCGAGAATTTTTGGATGTATTTTCTTGGTCCTATGTAGACATGTCAGCTTGGATCCTTCTTTAGTAGTGCATAACCTAGTTGTGCATGAATCAACAAAATCCAATCAAACAAAAACTACACAAAATGCATCCTCATGTGGCTCTTTTGGTCAAAGAAGAGCTAGAAAAGTTATTAGTAGTAGGATTCATCAGGCCTATAGACTACTCCAAATGGATCTCCAACATAGTGCATGTTCAAAAGAAACCTATTGGTATAAGGATTTGCACATATTTTAGGGACATCAACAAGCATGTCCTAAAGATGACTTTCCCTTCCAAACATCGACATGATTTTCAATTCTATTGTACAGCCACAAAATGTTATCCCTCATGGATGGATTCTCAGGCTATAATCAAATAAATATTATGGAAGAGGACCAACACAAAACTACCTTTTACTACTCCTTGGGGCACCTTTTTTTATCAGGTCATGCCTTTTGGCCTCAAGAATGCAGGAGCCACATATCAAAGAGCTATGACTATCATATTTCATGACATGTTACATGACATTGTAGAGGATTATGTTGATGATATCCTTGGAAAATCAAATACTAGAGAAAACACCCATGATCCTTCATCATATATCTTTGAATGAATCTAAGATTATAAGGTCATTTGAATCCTAAGAAGTGTGTTTTTGGAGTCATCTCAAGGAAACTATTGGGCTTCATTATGTCTCGGTGTGGAATTGAAGTTGATCCTTGCTAAAGTCATTTTATTACAAAGATGCCTCCTCCTAAGAACCTCAAACAATTATGCAACCTACAAGGTAAAATTCAAGCCATTCAAGATTCATCTCGTAGCTTGCAGACAAGTGTCATTCCTTCACCCATCTACTCAAGAAAGATGTTGATTTTCACTGGGGTCTAGATTTCCAACAATCCTTTTCTTTACTCAAACAATATTTGGAAAATCCACTTTCCTTGTACCACCTACCCCAAGTGAACCTTTGTTGTTATACATATCTACTACTCAATTTTCTATAGGCACACTCTTGGCACAATATGATGCCCAACACAAAGAAAGATTTGTCTATTATCTTAGTCGCACCTTAATCGCATATGAGCTCAATTACCCACAAATTGAAAAATCATGTTTGGTTGTGGTCTTTACCTTTCAAAAACTCCACCATTACCTTTTGAACCACCATACCAAGCTAATATCTCAAGTTGACCCTCTCAAATACCTTTTGTCAAAACCGACACTTAAAGGAAGGATGGCCAACTAGATTATTTTTTGTTGAGTGAAGTTTGACATTGAATATGTCAATCAAAAAGTAGTGAAAGGACAAGTGTTTGTTGACCAACTGGCTGATAGCACCACTTCCAGGAATGGAACCCTTAAGTCTAGATCTTCCATGATGCTTCCATTTTATATATTGAAGAATCATCAACCTGGAAGATATATTTTGATGGGTCATTCACATTCAATGGCTCAGGAGCTGGAGTAATCCTTATTACTCCCACATAGATATCATCCCATGAGCTTTCAGAATCATCTTCCCATGTACAAACAACATTTTCAATATGAAGCTCTCATTATAGGACTTAAATTCACTATCAAATGGAACATCAAACAAGTTGAGGTTATTGGCGACTCCCAGATTGATCATCAAACAAGTGAATGATGAATAAAAATTCAAAGATGAGAAGCTTATCCCATACAAAATGCATGGTGGACACCCTAAAAGAGTATTTTGTTCTGATTTCCTTCCATCAAGTTCCACGCATGCAAAACCGATCAATCAGATGCTATGGCTACCATTGGATCCTTGTTACATTATCTCCAGATACTAGATAATTTCCATTCCTTGTTGATCATCTAATGATTCCTATGACATGTCAGAATCATGTTTGGTATGTGAAGTTGTTGGTCCCTTTTCCCCTTAGTATGTTGACATTTATAATTACCTACAAGATGGTACTTTCCCACCCGACCTCTCCCATTCCAAAAAATGAACCCTTATCCAATGAATAGCCCATTATACCCTACTTGGGGGAACTCTCTATCATCGAGGTTACGATGGGACTTTTTACATTGCCTTAATTTGAAGAATTTATCCAAGCAATCAAAGAGGTGCATGAAGGCATCTGTGGTGCTCATACTAGTGGAATGGTTCTTGCAAAGAAACTCCTACGAGTGGGATACTACTTGGCCTACTATGGAAACAATTGTTGCTAATATGTGAAGAAATGTGTCCTATGTCAAAAGCATGGTAATTTGATCCATGCATCATCTCAGTCATTACAACCTATCATAACACCATGGTTGTTTTCTAAATGGGGGCTCGATCTTATAGGAAAACTCACTCCCACCTCATCTAATGGCCATAAACACATTATCACTACCACCGAGTACTTTACCAAATGGGTGGAGGATGTTCCTCTCACTTATGTTATAGTGCATATTTCCAAGTTCATCATGAACCATATCATCTTCCGTTACGACATCCCTTCTACCATTGTATCTGATAATGGTAAGTCATTCAAAAAACAAGTAAGTGAAGGCTTTGTGCCAATGCTTTAAAATTCACCAAAAGTGGTCTACACCTTATTACCCCTCAAGGTAATGGGAAAGTTGAGGCCACCAATAAAATGCTTGTACAGATTATGGAGAAAATGGTTGGTAAAAAACAGTCATAATTGGCATCTCCAAATCCATCCTACCCTCTGGGCCTATCACACTTCCATCCACACACCTATAGGTGCAACCCCATATTCCTTGGTATTTGGTATTGAAGCCATTATACCCCTAGAGATCGAGCTCCCCTCTTTGAGAATCTCCTTGCGAGACTATTTGGATAAAGATGAGGATTACATAGAGTTGTCCAGGCTAGTAGAGCTTGAACCTTGATGAAAAGTGCCTTCACGCCCTGGATCACCTTAAAGTGTATCAAAATCAATCCATGTAGGCTACAATAAACATATCATCCCTCATGAATTTGAGGTAGGTGATCTTGTGCTTAAAGAAAACCAGTTTAACACCACCAAAGAACGTGAAAAGAAAGGAAAATTTGAGCCTAACTAGTTAGGGCCATACATTGTGGTGGCTAAATTTGGTTTTAGGGCCTATAAGCTTACATATCTTGATGGTGAAGAGCTCAGAACCTATGAATATCATGCATCTCAAGCATTTCTATTCTTAAGCTTTGGGCACATTCAAAAATCAAAAATCAAAAAAAAAAAAAAAAAAAAATAATAAAGAAATAAATTCATCCAAATGTGAAAACCACGCAATGTGGCACTTTGGACAAGTCCTTTGGTGAAAACCAATTTTCGGCGCCATAGGAGGATTCATTGTTCACAAGCATCTCACACCTGGGGGCATGATCGCTTCTTCCTAAGCTAGTCCTTTTCCTGTGTTTGAAATCCTTTTGAGCCTATCCTTCATGGCCTTGATCCGATTGATCCTACTCTTGTATATATGTGGGATTTCCCCTTGTATATTCTCACCTCTCATTGGGGGAATCTTTGTATCTTCATTTTCCTATACATAGCTTCGAAAAACTTTCAAAAAAAACTTAAAAATTTGTAAAAATCCAAAATATTAGTAAAACTTCAAAAATCCAAAAACATTGTTAAAACCTTCAAAATCCAAAAACATTGGTAAAACTTCAAAATCCAAAACATTGGTAAAACCTTCAAAATCCAAAAACTAAAACCTTCAAAATCCAAAAACATTGGTAAAACATTCAAAATCCAAAACATTGGTAAAACATTTCAAAAATCCAAAAATTGGTAAAACATCAAAACATCCTAAACATTCACAAAACACAACATCCTCAAACATTGAAAACTATCCTACAAAACATATTACTTTAGTGTTTCTTGTTCTAGTGCTTGACATGTGGATCATCTTGATCTTCCTTCATTAACAAAGTTGGTTTGTTTTCTATGTTTGTCTTCCCTTGCATATATCATTGCTTGGGGTAGTTTCATAGTGCATGTTTACTTTTCATGGGACTTTTATGTCCTCTATTTATTCCCTTCATGTATCCTTGCTTGGGGCACCATTTTAACCCTTGTCATATAACTCAAACATTTGGGAATTGAAGTTGGATAACAAAAACATTGGTGTAACTTTCTTGAACGTTGTTTGTTTATGTTGTTTGTTTATTTGTTTGTTGGTTTGCTTGTTTGTTTACTTTCTCGTACTACATTGCTTTATGTATTTTTCTTTGATTCAATCCTTTAGCAATGAACAAAAATTAGTATTATGGCTTTTCATGTCATTTTACACTTTTTTGTTGTATGTTTATATCAAATAAACAATTACTTCCGAGCCAGATGGTTCGTTACTAGATATCGTCACTTCCCATTCTCCATCTATTTTATTCCCATTTCCATTCTAACTAACTTTCTACCTATCATTTTCCAATTCTTCCCCCTCCTTGCTTCTTCCACTTGAGGCACGGGATGCTCCTCTTTTTATCGATTCTAACAATGGCCAACAACCCAGGAATCCCTTCCATTCTATGAACATTTTCTTCCACGACATCTGGGGAAATAGGGATCATATTTATCCCCCTCCCTCCCTTGTTTCTTCCATACGTCGAAACACAAGACTTCTTTTCCAATCAATTTATTTGAAAAATGGACTACTGTGGCTCGGTTGAATCTCATCACTTTACAATATCTTATCCTTCTATTGTGATCTTTCGTTCTTCTTTTTTAGCGTTAATCGACCTCTTCTATCACCCCATCGACACTCGAGGGGCAACATCCATTCTACTATTTTTTCTTCTACCTTCAAAAGTTAATTGTTTGTAATTATCTACTATCTTTTTGATGTGGTGTCGCTTGTCACTACACCACATCAAAGAGGGGTAAATGTAAATAAATAGACACCTAAATTTGACTATGTATCCTATTTTACTTAATAATTATGATTTCCCGCTAATTATCCTCTCTCCTTCATTTCATTATAATTAATTATTTCACTTAATTAATTAACTAGCATTCCCCTTCATTTCGGTCAATTAACGAAACTTTACTATAATCATCTTTTAATTAATTATTAACCATTATTAATTAATTAAGCCTTTAATCTTCTATTTAATCAATAAACCTTCTTATTGATTAAATCCCCCTTTCAAACCCTTCAAATTGTACCTATTTCCTTCTAAATCACCTCCAAATGGATTTTTAAGCTTAACTTGGCCTATTAATTAATCCTAGTTGATTAATTAAATCATCTCCAACTCCCATGATTTACTAAGCCTTTATTAATCTCCACCTTCCAAATTCATTGGGTTTCTAGCTTCTCCCAAATTGGAAAGCTATATAAACAACCTAGTACCTTCCTTCTAATCTACACACCAGTGTTACACCTTTACACCATCTCCTTGTAAGACATTAGCATATGATAAGAGAATTTAAACCTTGAAAAGTTTATTGATCAATCAAACCCTTCTATCCTCTACTTGCAAAGAGTGGTAAGATAAGAACCATACATGGCAAAGCCATATTGTTGAGATATCTTCCTCTTCCACGGAGATAGCTTCTTTTGATCACACGTAGTCACGTTCACCTCAAAAAAAGGAGCATCTACAATCAAAATCCCCATCAAAATATCTAAGGATGGCTTAGAATTTCATGTTTTAAATGTTAGATGCATTAGTTAGCTTTTCCTTTTCCATGGTTTTACCATGATGCTTACTTAAATTAGATTTGGTATTGATACTACTTGGTGTTAGTTTCTATTGATTAACTTATCTTAGTTTCACATGCACACACTCAAATATGTGTAGGAGACATATTTATATAGATACATAACCCACCTACTTATAATTAATATCTCTCAACTACCACACCTACTCATGCCACAATTATTAAATGCATATAATCATCCCAAAGAAGATGTGTGTGTAGATAATATATGAACCTACCTAACTTTACCTAACAACATGTTTGCATATTTATCCCATCAAGATATTAATGGACCCAAGACTTGTATCACATTGTTTCTCCTAATTCTTAGATGTTTCTTTGAAAGTGATGAAACAAATAGGGTAACGGGCATAGGAGGAATACCTGTTGAAATGATGGTTGATAGGTTGTTGTGAGCGTATGACCTCGAATCCACATCCGATCGTGATGCCTTCCTTTTGGCTGGGAGGAACTACTTGAACCTAGTTCGGACATCTATGAGTGAGGAATGAAGGTGTTGATAAGAGGTTGAATGCTACATAGGATCATCAAACATTGGGGAGTTCTTACATGGGCTACATGTGCTCTCCTTCTTTCCGATTGGATCAAATCTATGTTAGATGGTTGTTGGATGTCTGTGCAAGAGAAAATGTTTGATCTCCTTCCTTGCATGCATGTTCTCATTGAATATTTTTCTCAAAAGATGTGTTATCTCTCAGGAATCTGCCAACTTTTTCCAACCTCCAAAATAAGGTTGTTTTGGGGGTTAAAAGGTGACCGATGGTGGTTCCGGCTTAACCGGTGGCGGTTAAGGGTAACCGGCATCGGTTAGGGTGGGATTTCCTAGGTTTACTAAACTGGCGTATCCCCTTGATTTTCTGGGATCTTGTGTCGTTAATCCGTGGATCATACTGGAAGCTTCTTTTAAGCATGTGGGAATGTGGTTAGAGGGAATGTAGGCATTGATTTTTAGGGTTTGGGTAAGTCTTAGTTAGTTATGGCAACTTACTAAGAATAGGTATTAGGGTGAGGTGGCTTGATGAGGTGTCTAGGTGAGGTGGATATGTGGGAATTATCTAAATTAGGCTATTTAAATAATAAATATAGTGAGGGTAATGAATTAATTTAATTTAAATAATTAAATTAATATTATAGTGAGGTGAAGGGGGCCATGGCTAGGTGGATGTGTTCAAGGTGTTTATTTGTCGAGGGACCAAAGGGAGTGTGACCCAATTTTGGTGTCTACATTTTTCCCCTTTTTGTTGCATAGCTTGTATTGGTAAGCGACGCTGACAAAAATAAGATGTGGCTGCCCCATGTGTGGATGGAGGTGATCCCCCTCAAACCAGGAATTGACGAGGTAAAAGGAAGAATCGGTGAGTGGTTTGATAAAAGGTAAATGTGATGAAAAGGAAGGTGGGTAACAGGGGAAAAGGGAGTAAGGTCTACTCAGGTAATCTAAGTAATGGGTCAGCGTAAAAGGTCATAATAGTCAAACGCATGCACACGTATAAATTGCAGCACGCTACCTAGTTGATGAGCAGGAAAACTCTACATTGTCTACGGTCAATAGGTTTATCCAAACAAGGTTGAAGTGATTTCAGTATCCAAGGTATAGGATATGGTCGAAACACAACGTAGGTTAGGTGCAGGAACGTTTAGGTGTGTTCCGGTACACCAAAGGTAGGGTCAGGATAAACAGTCATTGCAAGAGGTAAGGTAAGGTCATTAGGTCAATCAACATAGGTAACAGTGCCGCAAGGTATAGCGAACACATGAGGGCAAAGATCACTAGTGATGTTCTAGGGCTAAGAATCTAGGTCACGACACGAGTAGGGCCGAGGTATGGGTAAAATAATGAGTCCCCAAAGGTGGACATGGGTAGGTAAGTAAATGATGAGGGCAGGAGGGTGAGGTAAATGGTTTTGGGTAAAGGTGGGGTGGGGTAAATGATCAGGGTAAAGGGTAGGTGTGGAAAAAAAAAGAGTGATGGGCAGGGTAATAGGGTAAAATTTAGGGCAATGTGCAAGAGAGGGTGATGATGCCAGTCAAGGGTAACTGATGACAAAGAGAGTGTAACCGACCACAGTAAGGCAGGGCACGTGACTAATGCCGGTGAAGGTAAAACCGACATCGGTTAGAGCAGTTTGTTATAAAAACAAAAAATCCATGTTTTTTGTTATTCATTTGTCATTTAGCGAATTGAGAAAATGACACAAGAGAGAGAGAAAAAGGGAAAAGTGTCCGGATGGAACGGAGAGTTGAGTCGGCGAGCCGAACAAAGGTGATTGGTTGGTGAGAGGCGGGTCCACGGGATCGGTGTGGGTGATTTGATTAGTTGGAGTTGCGGGTAGCGATTTGGTGATGGCAAAGGCCAAAGAGGGATCGGTGGGCCACAGTCAGCATGACCACACATGCCACCACGACGATGGAACCATGATGAGGTAAGCGTCCAACTCTTTTTTATATTTTGTGAGATAGAGTAGCTGATTTGTCAAATTGGGTTTTTGTTTTTTTTTTGGGTGGGGAAAATAAAATTCTGAAATGGGAGGGGAAATTGGGGAAAATAGGAGTGGGGAGAGAGAAGTGGGAGAAGAGGGAGGGGATGAGGTGTAGGGGAGTTGCAGGTGATGTTGGGTGGGTAGAAGTGGTAGAAGAGGGGAGGGGATGAGGTGTAGGGGAGTTTTCGCCGCGACAAAGTGACCAAAGATCGATCGTGTTTAGCCGGTCAATCGTAGGGGGCTAAACTGTATCGGCCACGAAATAGGTGATCGATGCCAGTTTAAGGGTGACTAAGTTTGGTTAGAGACAATTGGCACCAGTAGGGTTTTGGGGAGCAAGGGGCCAAAAATGCCACAAGTTGGGTGGTTGGGATGGGTAGGGGTAAAATAGGGTACAGGAAGAGGATAGTAGGTGAGTATGGGTGTGATAAATGTAGATTAATTCATTGTTTGTATTTAATGTAGGGGAGAGATCAGCTACACATGCAGGACAGGTTCCACCCCTGCTCATGATAGTTCACATCGCATCGACCCCTGAGGAACTGCGACATGTGGAGGTGGGCCTGAGTGGGGTCCGACGTTACCGGCATGTAGTCTGGTAGCCGAGTTTGATGCTCACTCTCATTGATAGATGGGATTTCGCGACCAACACGTTCCACCTGCCAATGGGTGAGATCACAGTCACCCTGGAGGACGTGTTCGATACTACGGCTACCCATATTGGGTACACAGGTCTATTCGATCTCCTCTAAGGCCTCGGAGGAGCTGATGCTGATGGTGTTTGGAGAGGGGATGGCCGAGCTGACATTCCATAGTGCTAACATTCGTTATGGAGAGATGTACCTAACCCGTCTGGAGGAGACAAGGCTAGTAGTTCTATTGATGGAGGCAGTGTGCTACTTTGCACTGGTGGATGTAGAGGGTGGGCAGTTTCCCCGATCATTGATGGGGGTATTGCACGACATGATGATAGACCAAACCCGCTTTACTCAGGTGCCAAAGATTTCAGTGCAAATATACAAGGAGTTATGGGCATATGGGCGGTTGCACAGGTTCATCCTGTGATGTACCTTTTTACTTCACTACTAGGCATATGAGCACATTGTTTGTGTGCATCCAGTGCATATGCCCCAAGCCGATGTCTTTCCACTAGGCTGCATGTGAGTGGGGTATAGGCGATGGGTGCATGTTATTGGAGATCGGAGATCAGACAGCCCACACATGATGTGGCCTATTTCCATGTGACTATTGGAGGGGTTGTCTGGAGTGGACATCATATGGAAACCGTATGTGGGCTTCCCATCATATAGGCAGATGCGTGACGAGCTAGCTAAGCTGTAGCTACTGAGATAGATACAAGGTCATTGTGTTGGGGAGCACGAGATGATCCCAGTTGACAAAGTGAGACAAAGTTTGGGCTGCTATGGGACATACCTCCACCCATCCCATAGTACAGGAGAGACGACGTGGAGAGGCCCTTACCTCTACCACACGGTGACAAAGGCCCATAGGGCAAGAGTAGCAGGTAGTGGACCGGCGGATTGATGATGCCGGGGTCACAAACAGATATAGACAGTGGTGGGTGGCTCATTTACGAGCAAGTACCACCCAGTCGAGACAACCAGATCTAGCCACCATCATGATGCAGAGGGATGCCCTACAAGGGCAGGTGGCGACATTGATTACCTAGTTGGGTATGGTGCAGACACATCTTGCCAGCTAAGAGGCGAAGGTAGCGAAGTTACATGTATAGGTGGCCAGTCTTCAGGCCTAGATGGCCCAGGGTGGGGATGGAGATAGAGATGGAGATGATGGTCGGGTGGCTGCCCTACTGGCTGCATAGGTGACAGGTTACACGGTGTCACCCGGCCACAAAGACAGAGAAATTGGGCCTTACAGCCCGGATACGGCATAGGGGTAGGGGTCGATGGCACCACCACAAGCAACGGACATGGTCCAAATTCATAGGTAGGTCGGGACAAGGTCCCGCAGTCGTCAGTACAGGGCTGAGGCCTATGGGACCACCACATACCATGCCTATATCAAGGTTACGGGATGCGCTAGGTGAGGCCGAGATACTACAGGGACCAATTGATGCCAACCGCAATAGACCTTCTATCCTATGGAGAGTACATGGCATAACAGGCCTCGAGTGAGAGGATGAGATCCCACACTCATAGTGTAGAGAGCACAGGGGGCCATCAAACTCTTAGACATGATTGGGGAGAGGCCACCAGCTCGCGGAGACCAGCTCTAGGTGATGCGCCAGTAGGGACCCAGCCACCACCCATGATGGGTGGGGAGATGTTAGCAGGTCGCCAGACGGGGGCCGAGGAGGTAGAGGGTATAGGTGACATATATATGGAGGATGTCTGCCGAGATATTTGATATTTGGCTCCGAAAGATGACATTTTTACTTTTTTGATATATATACCGACAAAGCGTGCAAAGAGATTCTCATATTTTTTATCACATACCAGCCTGTGTGCCGAAGAGAGTGAGGATGTACGAGATTTTTGTATATTTTGAGCATATACCGGCCTACGTGCCAAGATATTTTGTATTGTTTTATTATTTTATTATATATGAGACCGGCTTGCGTGCCAATGACATTTTGTATTGAGTATCGTCTGCGTGCCGATGATTTATTTGAGATAGACATGATGGGATATCCATGTATATTGTATTGAGACACACATATTTATTTATATGATGAGATACATGAGATGCTTGATTTGTTGGTGTTTTGATGAGACTTTTAATTTTTTGTTGTGATATGGACGGAAACTAGGTGAGTTAGGCATGATGGAGTCAGGTTATAGGCATGGATCGAGTTAGGTCATAGGCATGGCCGTGTTTAAATTAGTTGAAGTTTTGATTTATGAATTTGAGCAATGAATGATGATGTGGGTCATATTTAAAATGTTTTATAATATATGCATGATAATGGTCGAGAAATGGAAGTTGGAATAAATGTATGTTGTGGTGATGATAATAATGTTAAGCAATTTTTGTTTGTGTCATTTAATTTCCAATTTTTAGATATAAAAGGAAACTAAGTAGGGTAGAATGTAATTTGAGGAAAAGGAAAGATGAATTGGTTAGGGTAGAGAGTGGCCGAGCTAACCCCAAGTGCCCCATGCCCACGAGTGTTACCTACATAGTCCCAAATAAAAGGGGACCTCGTGCCAATGTAGTTATCCCATGCTAGGAAAGAATATGAGGAGGTATGAAAATGAGTTGGTAGGTTTTAGGCATGATTTGGTTTTAGGTCTGTTAGGTGTGAGTGGGTTATAGGAAAATTAGTGTAGGTGATGTCAATTGTGGTGGAAGAAGAAAATTACCCCAAAGGTATGCGTCGAGGACCAAGTCCTGTATAAGGTAATCAAAACATAAATAAAGACGGTTTAAAAGATAAGAGGGGGCAATAAAGCCACCTGATTGGTTAGGATCATACCAAGTGGGTCATACCTCAGAGGAGGTGATGAATGCAAGACCCTAAAGACATTACATGATTGATTGTTCTAAGGGTGAAAAGTAGTCACATGATCACCAAATGTCTTGTTTCCAAGAGGTCCCTTGAGGTAGTAGGAAAGGGAGTGTGAATGGTGAGAGGGGTGAAAGGTGGGTAAGTTTTGATATGGTATGAGGTAGCATGCTCTTTGGGCAAGAGATCCAAGGGCACAATGGGAAAATCCATGACTAAAAGTTGTCTGTTTTGATTTGTATTTGAGATAGATTGATCGATGCAGAAATCTATATGGGATGAGGAAATTAACTCCTTGAGGTCTTCGTGAAGCTGATTGATGTGGGAAGCTTCAGTTTCTCTCATTTTATTTTATTTTTTTGAAAGAGCTTTACATAGTTGTCCTTCGAGGGAGCAGTCTATTTATAGCAGTGATTGCAAAGAGGAAGATGTCCTTTTGAGGGAGTCATCTTTTTATTAGAAGTTTGACTCAAGGAGTTAGGTCCCATGTGAGGGCTTTGAATTCATGGACAAGACCAAGGTGAAGAATAGGATTCTTGTTCAGAAAGCAGGGTGAAATGACCATGGGATCTCATCTAAAGGTAGACAAAAAGTATCCATGAGAATCATGTTATGTGCAGCGTCGTGGTACACATATTCAAGAGAAGATAACAAGTGATAGGTACTCACATGATTCTTGTTTAATCATTGGTGATGTGCGAGAAGTGGAGAGCACTCAAGGGACAAGCATGGAAAGAGGCAAAAGGTGATGTAGGACTAAAATTCAACAATAGAATGGTCGAAGATGCAACGCATTAAGGGCTCAGGTTCGGGTTTACCATCGAGTGAAGATAAACGATAAGCACCTGATCCATAGGTATGAGTCACAATGTATGGTCCAAGCCAATTAGGAGAAAATTTTCCCCGTTTACTTTTTTCTACTTTGGTTACATGTTGATTTTCTTTCAGGACAAGGTCACTGACTTGGAAGATTTGTTCATGGACATGTTTTTCATAGGCACGTTTGATACGTTTTTGGTAAACTTGAAGGTGGTCAAGAGAATTAAGACGACATTCGTCTAATAACTCAAGTTGTGCTAAACGGTCCTGACAAAAGTCATCATCATTGAGCATGTCATGGAGAGAAATGCGGAGTGAGGGAATATGGACTTCACATAGATCGAGCATCAATCCTACAACCGGCACCGCATTGAGCATTCTCGTGGATTTTGAAGTATGTCCCGAGCCACCCTCAAACCGGCATCGGTCACCTATTTCATGATTGATACCGGTTTAGCCCTACCGACACCGGCTAAACTTGACTGACGTCGATCCATCACATGGGACCCTATCCCACCCTGATGGTAGAGTGTAACAGGTAACCGACGCGACATTGTGGTGTCCTCATCCATCTTCATCTGTTACGCATGGATCAAGCTAACAATTCTACAAATATAAGAATCTCAAAGATCAATTCCATACAACACCTGGAATGGGGACATTCCAATAGCTCACTTAGGAGTAATCCGATCTGCCCATAATGCATCATACAATGCTTTGTGCCATGTCCTCTAATTCTCATCAACCATCTTTCTGATTATGGTCACCAGGTTCTTATTGCTTGATTCAGCCTGACCATTGCCTTGGGGGTAATAATTGGATGAATGAGCCAATGTGATCCCAAATCCATAAAAAAATTCAATCAACTCATGTGATGAGAAATTGGAAGCATTTTCAGCAACAATCTTGTGAGGAATGTCGAATCTAACAATTATATTCTCTTTGAGAAAATTGCACACAGCTTTGGAGGTTGCCTACTTGATTGGTGCAGCTTCCACCCACTTGGTGAAATAGTCAATGGCGGTGAGCACATAATTATGATTGGCGCTAGAGGTAGGGTTCATTACTCCAATGAAATCAATTCCCCATTAGTGAAAAGGTTCTTCAATTACCATAGGATTCAAGGGAAGAGCAGCCAGCTTAGGATGACCAACGAAATGTTGGCAAGCTTCACACTTAGCCACCCATTCTATTGAATCTCAAAAGAGAGTAGGCCAATAGTACCTAGCCCATAAGATTTTGTAAGTCGTTACGAAGGAGGAGAAATGTCCTCCACATGCTAGATTGTGAAAGGATTCTAGCAACCTTGCCTAGCTAAGACTTATCGAAATAACGCAGGAATACACCATCAATGCCCTTCTTGTATATACCATTATCCCATATAACGTATCTTGCAGACCTTAATTTAACTGTCCTCTTTTCTTTTTGGCTTAAATGTGGGGGACATTTTCCATAAGTTAAAAAGAAAGCGATGTCTGCATACCATTCATCGGTTGTGCTTACAAAAAGCACCATGGGCAATTCTGAAGAAGTATCTTTAGTTTCTTCGCATTTTGTCTCAGACTTGTTTTCTACAATCAATTGGCACAGGCCTCTTCCTCGTACCAACTTGGTAGGTCTGATGTCCAAGTCATATTCTTGGACTTTGGCTATCTAGTTACCCCGTTGACTACCCAACTCTTGTTGAGTCAAAATGGACTTAACTGCAGTATCAGGAACGAGAACAAGAGTGTGAGAACTCAACACATAGTACCTGAAATGTTTCACCACTCTCACCACTGCATAAGCATGCTTTTCAATTTGTGACATTTTCAATTCATGTTCCTTTAGTGGGCAACTCATGAAAGCAATGGGAGCTTCAATTCCTTCTTCGTTCTCCTACATCAGAATGGTTGATATTGTATGTGCGGAAGTGTAGCTGTACATGATGAAATCCTTCTTGAAGTTTAGGCATACCAGAATAGGAGCGTGAGCAATTTCTCTTTTGACTTCTTTGAAAGCAAGCTTCCCTTCAGTGCTCCATCAAAATGGAGTCTTACTTTTCATCATCCCAAGAATATCCTTGGTTTTATCAGCAAAATCAGGTACAAATCTTCTTAGGAAATTTACCTTCCCGAAAAAGGAATGCACCCCAATTTTTCTTGTAGGCAGGGTAAGGCTTTGGATGGCCTTTACCCGTTCTGGGTCAATCTTGGTTCCTTCTTTAGTCATGATATGACCCAGCAACTTTCCTTCTGTTACTCTGAACATGGACTTTTTGGGATTTAATGAAATCCCATGATGCCTGCACCTTAAGAGTACCTGCTCCAAGTGATCGTAATGATCACTTCGCTTCTTAGAGAAGATCGTCAAGTCATCCAAATATACAACTATGAATTTTCCCATCAAATCTCTGAAAGCTAAGTCCATAGCTCTTTGAAACGTGGCTTCAGCGTTAATCAAACCAAAAGCCATCCTTCTTTAAGCAAAGGTCCCCCATGGGGTGGTGAATGTTGTTTTGTGTGAATCTGCAGAGGCTACCTCAACCTAATCATACCCCAAAAATGTGCCAAGCATGGATAACATTTCTGATCCAGTGACAGTCTGCAATACTTGGTCCATGATAGGCAATGGGTAATTGTCTTTCAATGAAGATTGATTAAGGTTCCGAAAGTCGACACAAATCCGGATCTCACCATTCTTCTTTCTGACGGGGACAATGTTAGCAACCTAGGTGGAATGATGGATTGGAAAGATAATCCTTGTGTCTAACATCTTTTGAATTTCTGCAAGGATAGTCCTTGAGATCTTTGGATTGTAATGCCTTTGCTTATGCCTGTAGGGTTTAGCCTCAGGCTTCAAAGGGATGTTTTTTTACACATCCTTGGGCTTGAAAGACTTTAGATCCGCATATGACCATGTTAGGACATCCATATATCTCTTCAGGAGCAAAGTGAACCTTTATTTCTCTTCTGGAGAAAAACATTTCCCGATGTTTACCATCTGTGGTTGGTCGTCAGAGAGCCCAGATTAACTTGATCTACCTCTCGATAAGAAAGCACCTTCAAGTTGCCTTTTGTCTCGAATGAAACGGTCATGCTTGTCAAACAGGACCCTCCATATAAATTAATCCCTTCATAATCTTATTGCCTTTGAAATGGATGAATTCACCATAAATATCTTGATATGAAGTCGAGATGGACTCACGAAAATCTGATTCTCGATCCTTCAAAATAAAACTCGCCAAAATTATAGGCTTTTTCAAGAAAAGACAATAATTGTTGATCATCATTAAACACTTGCCAATGTGCTTTGAATTATCTAGAACACTTGGACGATACACAATTTCAATGATATACTTGTCCTATTTGAACTTTGGGTGAGGAAGGAGAAGAGATGCAGACATGGCTAAAGAATCAACTTTATCGTTGTGATCTCTCAAAACTACCTTAATGGAAAAATCATCAAAGCATTCTATGTTGTCCCACACCTTGTTCCTGTAATGCCTTAGGCAATCATTTTTTACCTGATAGATCCCCCTTACTTGATTTACAATCAACTCGAAGCATCTCCTTGAACTTTGAGATTTCAGATTCTCTTTTGCCTTGCCATTTCTAATCCTAATAAAAAAGCTTCGTATTCAGCCGTGTTATTAGTATTGTCAAACTGCAGCTTGAAGGCGAAGGGAAAAATCTCAAAATCTGGAGATATAAGAACCACACCAAAGGTTTCAACCCAAAGAGTTGAACAACTTCCGTCAAACTTGAGGGTCCAAATAACATTAGGATCTTCCTCCTTGACTTCTATGGAGGACACCTCAGATGTCATGAAATAATTACCCAAGCCTGCATCTTTGAAGAGAATTTGGGCCTTGGGATCATCTGATTTAATGACCAGGTACTTCGCCTGTGCTTCAGGTGAAGGACACGAGGAAATCTATTTACTGTAATTTTAGCTTTGGTCCATTCCATATTGATTTCTCCTCCAACATCTTTGTAAAAACCTCTCCCTAAGAGAATACCATAAGCAGTTGGGATATCAGCAACCAGGATAGTCATTTTTACTCTCTTTTCAGGGAAGGAAACAAATGCAAACTATGCATCCTTGATTTGGCCAATCAAGGGGACTTGTTTAGTTTCCATGGAGTAACACCACCCATAAGATTTAGTCAAGGTAAGTCCAAGGGCATGGGCTACTTTTGCAGGAATTACATTATCAGAGGCTCCTGAGTCAATTATGCAATTGTTGAGTTTAAAACCGTTTATAAGTAAGGACAAATAAAACGGTTCAATCTTTCCTGAATAAGCAAAGAAAGGTCATATTACTCTAAGGTAAAGGCTGAGTGGGACTAGGCAAAATGCCTTTTGAAGATGAAGGGATAGTAGCCTTGCTTCTAATGAATTTGGCAAGTTTCTCAAATTGCTCAGGATTTGACTGAAGGTACTCGGCTTCCGAAATTTGGATTTTAGTTTTCTTTGCATGGTCAATAATGTTGAAAGCAATATATGAAGGAATGATGGTGGGCTCGATTAAGGTTACACTAGTCTCGAGCCGAGGTAAAGACCTTGGGGCGGAGCAAGAGAGTTCAAGACAAAGTTACCTTTTTAGTTGTCTCCTTTTCGGTTTGACCGAGATTGAGAGCCTCTTTTAGCCATAACCACGGGAGCTTCTTTACTTTTCTCCTTAGAGCCTTCAACCGGCTTTCTGGGGTTCTGGGATTGAGATCATGTGAAGACTACAAATGATTGACCATCATACTCACCTTTGTCTTCCTTGTATTCTAAGTACCCAATGTTTGGAGTCGTCACCAATCGTCAAAAACTCATCAAGATATCCCGAAGCTTCAAAAGCTTCATGAGAATCTTGATCTTCTGGTTCTTCACCATCCTCAACTATTTCAACTACTGTGTTGACAGGAGGAGCTTCAATGGCTAGCCTGGTGGGAGCAACAATCAACCAATTCCTATCTCTGGGAAGAGCGCCATTGGCATTGTTGAAATTCCGTCTAGGAATATCCCGATAAGGAACGTTGGTCACTTGTTGAGACATTTTCTTCTTCAAAGTGATCAAGTCGTTGGCCATCTTCTGAATCATAGGATCAGTAGTACTCTGAGAAGAACTCTAATTTTTAGGCTTAGATGACTCTCTTCTGATCTTTCCAGCCATAATAAGATCATCTTCTATTTCAGTGTTGTAGCTTGAGTAGTGGCCAAATCGGGAATAACAGACCTTCTTAATAAGAAAATCACGTTAAGGGGCTGAGCATTGATGAAGAAACACTTTTGATTTTCAAGAGTGGGAATGGCTAGGTCTGGAATCTTATGAATCAGCTTGTTGAATTTTACTATGAAGTCTCACATGGGTTCATAAGACTCCTTCTTCATATGTGTAAGTTGTGCTAACAAGGCATGAGAATCTTCAGCTGGTTTGAACCTTGCTTCAAATACGGATCTCATGGTGGCCCAGTTGGTAATGCATGCATTTGGAAGATGGTAGAACCATTTTGCTGCTACACCATGTAATGTTTCAATGAAGAGTCGAACAAAGACATCTTCATGAGCAACCCCAAGGACACCGCATGCGACAAAGAATGAAGCAATGTGTTCATCAGGGTGCTGCTTCCCATCACCGTTGAACTTAGGGATATTCTTATGAGATCCATGAGGTAGATCATGCAACAGAGGAGTTAGGGAGAGAGGACCAATAGCTACACCCAAAGGCACATGTTGTGCTGCCATTCTTTTGAATGAAGTGTGTATAGGAATCTGAGTATCAGACAAGAATAATGCACGTAGGTTTCGTAAACTTCTTGTTCTTGAGGAACCCGAGATCTTTGGATAGGAGAAGAACTTCTTGCTCGGCTAGATGCAACACTATTGGGGGAAAGTCTGAAATTATGTTGTTGAAGTAGATCAAAGAACGGATCAGTCTCACCCTTGGCTCGGCTTGACCGAGTAAAGATATTTCTGGCCAGCTTGAACCGAAAAATGGATCTTTTGAAAATAAGGCAAATACAGAGTTGCCAGACACCAATAGGATAAGCTTAGTCTTATCAATCCGTATTCCCAACGGAGTCGCCAAAAATTGTTGGTTGGATATTTTTTCAGGCCAAAATATGAGGTTCAACCACAGTGCATGGGATCAAATCCCTCCTCAAAGACAGGTGAGGCTACTTGTTTATTACTAATCTAAAACACAACAGAAATAATATATACAATATCCACACTATTCTAACCATTGGGGTTGGGATACAATCCCGAAATCCATATCAACACAAAGTGGAGATATTACAACTTCGAAATGCAATGGATTAGAAAGGAAACTTATTATAGATGAAACAAAGTGGAAAGGGAATGAGAGGAACGTATTTTCTTTCAAGCAAACATAGATCAAGAAATACTTATATGAGTTTTAGATAATGAGTGTAATATTTTGAAACGATTAAAACGATTAAGAATACTAAACAAAGAATAGCTCAAGATTTTGGACGTAAGAACAATATCTCAAGATAGATGAATCCCACAACACAAAGTTTGTAAAATAACACATGTTCCTATTCTTCAATGATTAAAAAGAAAATACAAAGCTTTTCTTCTTCTTCACAATAGCTCTTAATATTCAAAAAGTCTCTCCTTGAAATACACAAGCATCCCTTATTTATAATAGAGAGAGCAGAGAGAAAATAGGATAAATCCTAGAAAATAGTCTTTTAATGAGAGTCCTATTTTGCTTGACTCTCACGTAGGAGAACAAGTCAAAATTTGCTTCCTATGTGACGAAACGAAAATGAAAAAGACATGACAATTTCTTGATAGAAATGACATGAAACATTATGTTTATTCCGCTTCATCATCCTTGTCCTCTTCCAAATAAGCTCGCTTGTCTTGAAATTCCGAGAACTTTAGGATTATGCTCGCATCTCATCTTCATCGACTCACTAGAAAACTAAGGCAACTGATCCATGAACCAATTGGTCACCTATTTCATGACCGATACCGGTTTAGCCCTACCAACGCCGACTAAACCTGACCGACACGGGTCACTGTCGTGGTGAAAACCCGCGACCCCCAAACCCTCCCTTCTCAAAACTTACCTCTTCTAACATTTCTACCCACCCAACATCACCTACAACTCCCCTACACCTCATCCCCTCCCCTCTTCTCCCACTTATCTCTCTCCCCACTCCTATTTTCCCCAATTTCCCCTCCCATTTCCAAATTTTATTTTCCCCCACCCAAAATAAAAACAAAAACCCAATTTGACAAATCACCTACTCTATCTCACAAAATACAAACAAGAGTTGGATACTTACCTCATCATGCTACCTGTCATCATGGTGGCACGTCTCTGCCACTTGCACCAAAGGCCCACTTGATCCCTCTCCGACCTCTGCCATCACCAAATCGCTACCCACGACTCCAACTAATCAAATAACCCACACTAATCCCGTGGACCCCTCTCACTAACCAATCACCCACCATTTGGCTCGCTAACTCAATTCTTCATTTGGTATGGACACTTTTCCCTTTTTCTCTCTCTCTCTTGTGTCATTTTCTCAATTCGCTAAATGACAAATGAATAATAAAAAACATGGATTTTTTTTTTATAACAAACCCACCCTAATCGACGCCGCTTTACCTTCATCGACATCGGTTGCGTGCCCTACCTTACCATGGTTGATTGTACTCAATCGGCGTCGCCACCCTTAACCGGCATCGGTCCATCAGTATTTACCAATACAGCTTAGAACAACAACCTATCCACCTATTCTCACATCACCCTTAATCATCTCGGACCTACCTAAGATCTCTCGCTCGGACTGCAGAGACCTAGAACCAATTACTTGACCTTTGGATCTTATTTTAACCTAGCCTATTAGATTAGATATTTCTTATTGTGTTTTAAATGAGATGCCTAAATCATTTTAATTACAATAGGATTTACTTCATTACCAGCATTAAATTGTTTTAAACATTGGATTGATGAATAACTTAACCGGTGGCGGTTAAGGGTAACCGGCGTCGGTTAGGGTGGGATTTCCTAGGTTTACTAAACCGGAAGATCCCCTCAATTTTCTCGGGATCTCATGTCATTAATCCACGGATCAGACCGAAGCTTCCTTTAAGCATGCAAGAATGTGGTTAGAGGGAATGTAGGCATTGATTTTTAGGGTTTGGGTAAGTCTTAGTTAGTTATGGCAACTTACTAAGAATAGGTCTTAGGGTGAGGTGGCTTGATGAGGTGTCTAGGTGAGGTGGATATGTGGGCATTATCTAAATTAGGCTATTTAAATAATAAATATAGTGAGGGTAATGAATTAATTTAATTTAAATAATTAAATTAATATTATAGTGAGGTGAAGGGGGCTATGGCTAGGTGGATGTGTTCAAGGTGTTTATTTGTCGAGGGACCAAAGGGAGTGTGACCCAATTTTGGTGTCTACACACATATCCATGAGGTACATTATTTTAGGTACATAGCCTATAATGCAAAAGATTCATATGTCCTTTTACCATAATAAATCAATTCACAACATAAAATATATAACTATGATAAGGGTGACATCTATGGTACCAATAGAACCATTACTTATTTCTAAATTCTTGGCGATGCATCATCAAAATTTTGAAATCTCCATGTCGTCTGACAAAGAAAAATTGAAGGAACCCGTGAAAAACAATTATAGAAAGGGTGGAAAATCTTGCTAAAGTAAGATTTGTTAACATGGAGAATATTATAAAAACATCTATCACGACTATGGTGAAAATGGAAAAAATCATAAAAATGGTTGCATATGTAAAGGCAAATCTTACCTAATTTTTCTAATTTTAAAAAATATTTTAGCGAATTTCAATTGTCCTCTTCAAGTTAGATTTCATTTTTCTAATCTATTGATGGTATGAAGTGCATTATATGCATTCCTTACTTAACCAACAAAAATTATTGAGTTATGAAATTTGGACCCATTTTCCCCAATCCTTCCCAGGATTAAACCTTGATCGTTGATCCATTGGTCATGTGTCATTATTTCATGAAATTTTTGGAAAACCTATGTGATCTCTCAAGCCTTCCTCGCAAATACTAATGGAATTATATCATGTCCATCAATCTCTTGAATGTATCAACATCCTATGTTATTTTGGCTCTAGAGTCTCCTTAGTCTTTATTTACTTTGAAACTTTTCAACGCTTTTCCAAAAGGTGTCTCATGACGCTGGAAAAGCGACAAGCGAGCGTGGGAATCTACAGTAGCTCTTCCGCGTGCACTCCAACCTCCCGAGGTCATGCCAAGATAGCCGGTGGGGATGGAATATGCGGGGATGCAGATAAACTAGTTAGGCAATCTAATGTCTTCAATACGCACTACTGGAATTTGTGAATCTAAGGCAAAGAAGGCCCTTCTAACTCGAATCGGTGTGATAGATCAATCGGTAAGGATGACTACTCAAGGCTCCAATCAATATCGAGCTCGCGTGATTCGATCTATGGGTTGTGGAATATGTGGAAAATGACCGGATAGTTTCGTGTATGTCTCCGATAAGTTCATATGGTGGGTGATGAATACAATCGACTCTACGGACGATTCTCTGGCCTAGTCCAGAATTCTCTAGCTTTGTCAGTCGCTATATCTAGTAAGGATAACTGTTCGACGATGGTGGGTGGAAGTGGGGTAGATCTGAATACTAAGATAAGTAGGCCAGTGTCTATGTCTGATTGACTTATGGATTCGTTAGGTTGCAGGATTTGTGGATCACAACCGTAGACTCTTGGTTGTTGTGGTCCTGCTATGGTCATGTACGAAATCAAGTCCTAATCCCTAGTATCCAATAATCATATGCTTTCTCAACTTCTATATTTAGGATCAATAACTCACATGATCTTCTCAGAGTACCTCACAGTGTTCTTGCAACCTGGATTCTTAGGCTGGTATCTATATCTAGAAGAGTGTCTCCTGCATCTGGCTGTGGGACCAAAGGATCACAACCAAAGGTTTGTTCTCTTTCGAACCCTTCTACAGTCATGTGTATGTTTTCCTAGGGTAATCTGTAGTTCGGTTGATTTGACCAAAACGTGTGTGCTTGGTCGTCTTCTATATTTAATCCCCTCAACTGAGAGCTGATCTCGTCAAAATCTATTGTTGTTTGGAAGATTTGTATTCTAAGGTTCTGGTCTATGTCAACTATTGCCATGACGAGATTGGGTTGAGGCACAATTGGCTCAAATACATATTCCCTAGGCTCCCTGGGTCCCGTGATTGTCATACAAAACAATAATGTAAATCTAACTGCAACAAAGTAAATTTTAACTACGTGGAATAAACCTAGAACATATATATAATTTCTATTTTTGTATTTTCTGAGAAACTTTTAAGAATTTAAGAAAGCAGCTATTTAAACGTATCTAGAATTTGACAACTAAGATAAAACTTAAAACAAACAAAATAACCGAGTGTAGTTATTTGTCTGTGCAATTTGTAGATCTATTTCTAAATAATGAAATAACTTGCTTAATCTATTTGCTGACTCTCGATCCTACCTCTAAGTGAGGAATGAATCATAGTTTCTCGTAAACTATCAATCCCCACACTTCTTCCTGAAATATCGAAAGTAAACTTAACTGAAAAGAAGTGATTATCTACTCTATTTGATATATTTCTAACTTTAGAACTTTGAAAGCTAGAACCTGGATTCTCGCAGAATGCAAAGCAAATCCAATGGTGCGTATGATCTTGTCCCCTCAGTGTGATCTCCTCGTTCCTTCGTATTCACGTGAATCAAGAAAAGCATGTAATGCTAGCATCAACAGAAGTATATTTTGGGACAAAGGCAGCTCTGAATGCGCATCAATATAATGTGAGTAGGAGAGGGATAGCGCAAGAGTACGAGCTTGGCTTATGTAATTCCTAGCGGGATTTATTGTGAGTCATGCAACATAAAGCGTCCAGAACTTGAAACTATCCTGTTTTGAGGAGCAAAACCTGCAACTTTAATGGCTTCCTAAGCTATTTTACTCCAATGGATTGGGTGAAATAATAAGATCGCTTTTGCACAAGATGGGTATGTGGCTTACAAACAAATTGAACAATGCTAACTAAACATGCAAAGGATTGAAACTATGGCTTCTAAGCAAAATAATAAACTGAACTATTGAAAATGAGAGTATGAGAAGTGAATGAGGGGCCAGACCATTTGTTTGTGCACAAACCATTTATTTATAGCTTTTCATTCACCCAAAGATCAAAACCAAACTGAACTCTAAAACTATAAACAATGGCCAAACACTATTCCAGGGGACCAAAAACATAAATGCAAGCCCAAGTCGGCAAAAAAAAGTGGTGAATCATTGATTTTTACGTGAGTCGCGTTAAAAAACGCTTTCGGAAAACGCATAAAGGACCGTCGCTCCGAAAATGCGGATTACAGGACCACCGCCCGATCGGGGCGGTCAATCAGACCGCCGCCTACGCAGGCGGCGCTTTCATCATCAAGAGCAAAAGGCCAAGAAAAGAGAGGAAAAGGGAAAAACAAAGCACGCGGGGCTAAAGCGGGGCATGCGGGATGTTAATGCATACTTGAGATCTTTTTCGATTCCAACACCTTGCGAGGAGACCTGTATCATCATTGGGGCACTTGTTACGTTGTTCCGTAGTACAATACCTTACAATTTTGGGTACGTACATATTGCCCCCTCGGAGAAGCGTTTTAGCCATGAAGAGGTGTAAAACGGTGGGTCCGAGTATGGCAGTCCCGAAATGGGAAGTTAGAAGTTATACCTGATACGTCCGTGTGTTGAAATGACGCCATCCAATATTCCCACTACCTACAAAATGAAAAGAGAACTCAAGTGCAGATAGATACAATAGTTTGAAAAATAAACGCTAAGAATAACAGGGAATGAGAACGTACCATTTGTGCAGGGATAGGAACTTACCTCCATCAGCGCTCCAAACCTGTGAAAAAGTCATTTTAAAACGAAACAGAGTGCTATATGTATGAAAGTGGGCCCATTTTCCTATTCATTTGCGCGAGTCGATTTGGTTGATTTTGAGCTCTGGGACCCACGGTGACGGTTTCTTGCGTGAGTAGAGTCAAAACGTCCAGTAGTGAGATAGTGATCATGCCTCCACGTGCGAACATCGACCTCAGTGATCACAAGTTAGTTTTCTTCAGTTTATTGTTTTTCCCCCCTTAATTTTGAAATGCTAAATACTCTGCAATGGGGGTCATTTTTGAAAATGCTAGTGTTAAAAGGTCCACCTAGGGGGCGCCTACTGGGTAGGCTCTGTTTTTAGGTTAAATGGCCGTTTTTTGCACTTTTTAGGCCTTTTTAGTTTAAAAACCCGCGTGGGTTTCTGGACCACGACCGCCGCCCTACCTAGGGTGGTGGTTACATGACCGCCAGCCCCCGCTCAGTGCTCAGGGCGGCGGTTACACGACCGCCGCCTTTAAGGCGGCGGTTACAAAACCACCTCCCTGCTCAGGGCGGTGGTTTTGCACAGAATGCAAAAGGAACCTCGTTTTTGAGATTGTGTTTGTATTTTTAGCATTTCTACGTGTTTTCATGATTTTCTCAGTATTGCCTGATGCTAACTTACTTTGTTTTGTGTGTTTTTGGGTGTATGCAGGCGAGAGAGGAGTACATCCAATGGAGTAGAGAGAGGAGTGTGATTGGCTCCCGTGGGTGCTAGATGCCCTCTCACAGATGAGGAGGACACACTTCGCAGGGTCGGCATATTGCGCATATCGCGCATGCCCCATGTTACACCATCTAGTCACATCCTTTGTGACTTGTTTTCATACTCGGGATGCGATCGAACACCTTCCGATCGCTGTGGGTCCGCATGGCGAGTGGACCATTACATCGAGGATGTCTATCGTATTCTGGGGTCCCGATCATCGGAGATGACTCACTTTAGAGACAAAGAGCTCACGGGCACGATTGCACAAAGGCTGGGCGACATATATGGGAGATGCAGTCATCTCCACGGGGTCGAAGAATGGGGTGAGAGTTCGATCTATTCCTTCTTTGCCCATCCCCTTACTTCACCAGCCATCATGGGGATCCTTGCCTCGAGATTGATTGGGGACAAGGGAGGGGACACATTATTATACTGCTGGGCCCCCATTATTGCACAGATAGAGGGGCATGGTCGGAAATATGCCTGGGGGGTAGACATTCTTGGGACTACCTACCATGACTTATACAGGGTAGTCCGTTTACAGGGGCAGTCATTGAGCCACCCACTCTAGTCATGAGTTGGGTCTATGAGCATTTCATCCCTTATGGCAGGGGTGTGGAGGTGGTAGATCCTGGGGCTATTAGGGCAGCCAGATGGATAGACATGTCGGTGCTTAGAGCACCTCATCAGCCAGTTGCCTCCCTGACTACTGCCGACATGGAGGTGACACCGTATCAGACTATGGCGGGCATATGGGGCGAGGAGACTCTTACCTTGATCTCCTACTCCACCATAGGGCAGCTCATTGATAGAGTGGGACGAGTGGAGGTGCACCCCTTTGGCCGGGTTCCTCAGCAGTTTGGCCTACCATATACGGGTATGCTTCCCCAATGGGCGCCGGTCTGCTGATCGCCCGTGAGGCCGCAGGGGGCCTAGAGGCCGAGGTCGGGCATGTGGGTTACTCCTGGCATTCCCATTGCAACCAGGAGGATAGTACGTGCTAGAGGGAGAGCCGGTGCGCCTCGGACACCTTTGCTTCAGACATTGTGGGTCCCGCTCATGCGCAGCGATGACCCTATTGATATTGATTCCGAGTCCGAGGAGTTTACGGGGGAGGGTCAGCGGAGGAGACCAAGGACAAAGATCCCGAGTGGCATGACACTCAGGATATCATGCAGGCAGAGAGGGCCGAGCAAAGCGCAGCGAGGGATACTCTAGTTTCAGAGGAGCCACTCTCCCAGGGCCATGGTGGAGAGGATGAGTCCGTTGCGGGGTGACACGTTGCTCCCGCCACAGAGCAGCCCCTCGGTCGCAGCGCATCCGCGATAGGTGCCGGCCCAAATGACCCATCCCGAGGCCTCGGTGATCCAAGTAAGTTACCCTTTCTCCCTTTTAATGTTTGCTTGTAGGCTCTCCTTAGTTGCTATTTTGTATCTTTTAGTTTCTTGTTTAGTTTCTAATTCGTTTTCTCCTTTGTTTGCAGAGACTGTTGATGAGTGGCGGGATTTGATCCGTAGGGTATGTACTGATTCCCTGATGATCCCCATGGATAGGACCCGTGCAGAGCTATCCATAGATGCTTGGGGAGCCTTCAGCAGCTGGTAGGCATACCGACGTCTTTGCTCCAGTCTGGCATGTGGCCAGGATGGTATCGACCCTTCGCACCGAGCTAGCGGGGTACAGGATGGCTGAGCATCTTATGAGGAGCCGTTCTCGTGGTGAGACTGCGGCTGCTCCTCGGGATCCTGAGCCCTCCGTACATTCAGAGCGCCGGCATAGCCGGAGTCCTAGGCGTGGGCATGCACCTTCGGAGGGGTCACGTAGGGATTGAGAGGCCACTTGGCTCTCGTAGATTTTGTTTTATATATTCTTTTGTATATCACGGGCTCTTTGAGCATTTTGACCATGCTTAGTGCATGATGGCATTGTATATAAACATTGATCATTTATATATACGTATTTATTTTGGATCAAAATCTTGGCACTCATGGTTTCCTTTCTATTTCTAGTTTCCTATGTATACTACGATGTATGTTTATATGCTTTTTAGAATGTATGCAATGGAGAACAAATGATGTAAATGTTTGTTTCCTTTTGTGTATTTCATGATGCTGATATATGGTGATGTAGATATAATGTGATTTTGAATCTTAGCTTCTGTAAGCAATTTTGGATACCTCATGTTTGTTTTGCAAAGTGATGAATACAAACCAGTACGATGAACAGATAAACTTGCCCCACTCCTAACTCCACGCAACTAGTAAGATGCGAGGGCTCATCACCGAGAGCTAGAAAGGGCACAAGTTGCGAGGTGTAGCTGAAATGATAGTGATGAAAGAGACAGACAAAGCTTTGGTGGAACCAAATTGGAAGCTACAAGCTTACTCTACCCGAGTGACTTCATAGTTTAGAATGCAACTTACTTTGCGGTTTATCTAGACTTAGATCCGTAGATGGCCACATAGTAGACAAAATCTGGGTTTTTAGGATTTTAACTCTCTTGGAATTTTGAACATCTGATTCATTTATTTTTGACTCAAAGTTTCAAAGTTTGAATTGTTTGTGTATGACCATTTGCATTTATTTGTCAAGAGGACTCCCTACACTTTGCCCCATGCTACTAGTAAGAAGCATGGGTTTAACACCGTGGGCAAAGCATAGGCGAGTAAGGGCATTTCCATCCTTTCCCAACCCTACGTCACTAGTAAGAGACGCAAGCTCATCACCGAAGGTCAGGTGGGCAGGAAATGTGTAAAATTAAAATTTTCTGTTTGATCAACGTTTGACTTGTTTGAGTAAAACGTCAGTATGTGCTTATTTCCAAAGAGATATACATATGGGATAGATGTGACACCATGAAGCTTCTAGAATAGACCATAGGCAAGACACCTACCCTAAGAAGAAATCAAAGCGAGAATAAACTTGTAGATCTTGGTATGGTTACCGTTAAGACTTTGTCATATCTAGCTTTATTTGATAAAATGATTCCGAGATAATTTGAAGACATCATGAAAATGGAGAGGTATGATTAAAGAGTTTATGCCAACAACATCATGAGTTTGTAATGAATTGCTTTGAGAATAGATTCCTTGATCACCATTTATGTAAGAAACAAGTGGACAAATGATCTTTAATCTATATGAAGATGCAATGTAAATATATATAAGTAGTGCTAGTTGCTTATGCATAGAACCGCTTGAGGTGAAGGGAATTGACTATTTCGCCAAATTCCTCACCTTCTAGCATGCATAAGAGGTATGCACCGTTTCTGTAGTCCTTCATGACTCAGTATGGGCCCAACAATTTGGGCCAGAATTTCCTTCCTTCACCGGTCTTCTTGTCAATCCGGCTATCTAGCCTTAGAACTAGATCACCTTCGTATATATCACGTTCATAGACCTTCTTGTTGTACTACCGGCACATCCGGTCAGCATAAACTCTATGTTGTTGTTCGGCATCTAACCTAGTTTCATCTAGCTTTTCTAGTTGGGAGAGACGTGTTTCTCTGTAAGCGTCTTCATCTATGGATGGTAATGGGAAGTCGTCCTTAGGACACGCTTTGTTAAAGTCTCGGAAATCTATGCAGATGCGTATCTTCCCATTCTTTTTGAGAACAGGAATGATATTAGATACCCATTGGGAGTAATCGACTGGTTTGATAAATCCTACTTGTAGGAGTTTTATTATTTCGTCTTTCACCATGAGAGCCACCTTGGGTTTCATGGGTCTTGATTTTTGTTTAACTAGTTTTGCATCAAATTTAGTGATGAGGTTGTGCACTGCAATGTGTGGTGCAACGCCTGTCATTTCCTTATAATTAAATGCAAAAGCTTTCTAATGTTCCTTGAGGATCTGAGTGTGTATTTCTACTTCTTCTGGGGTTAACAAGGACCCTAATTTCAATATTTTTGGTTCATCCTCCGTTTCGATGTTAACATCAATTGTTTCTTCGATTAAAGAGGCATTACCTTCTTCAAACTCAGGTGGGGCTGGAGGTAAATCCAAATCGTCCCCACTTTCTACCGTGTATACGCTAGGTTCCATTATGGGATTTCCATAGTAAGAAGATGAATGTGGGATTAAGGACAAATCTATCATATGATAGGAGAGATGTAGTGCCGCATAGGCATTTAAGTAATCCAAAGTGGCCATATCACTATCAACATGGTCTAGGATAGTAGATTCATTTTTGTTTAAAAGAGAATTTGTCGTTGTCTTTATCAATGGTTCATCACGAAGGGATACTATGAAACGGGTATCCTCTAACTTATTGCTTGGAGTAAAACATGATGCGGAAGTTGCTATTGAATCAGCGAGAAGATTTTCTTCTCGCGGGATTGTTTCAATTGATATGAAGTCAAATTCCTTGCTTAAATCTAATACAACTTTTTTGTAAAGCTGCAAATGCTCGGCTTTGGTTTCATATATCTCAGAGACTTGGTTTGCTACCAATTGTGAGTCTCCTAATACTCTGATGTTATTAATACCGATCCTCTTGGCTAAAATGAGGCCAAGGAGGAGGGCTTCGTATTCAGCGCCGTTGTTTGTACATTCGAAATTGAGTTTGAAGGCGAATGGTAGGACCTTTCCTTCAGGGGAAGTAAAGATTACACCAGCCCCCGCTCCATAACGACATTTAGCTCCATCAAAATGGAGAGTCCAATATTTAGCTGGGAATATGGACGTTGGGATATTTGTTGTGTTTGCGCATTCTACTTCCACCATACAGAGATCCTCAGCTGGAAGAGAACCAACACCTAGGGAATTTCCCATGCCCACAGAATCAAATGGTAGAAACATTGGTAGATCCTGTTCTAGTAATTCAACGATTTTTGCAGTGGTTCCTAATGATACCGTTTCTACAATGTTAGCCTCGCCTTTTGAGGTTGGGATTGTCTTGACTAGATTCATAGTCTCAAGATCCGTTGTAGGTACCAACTTCTCCTCTGGTTTTGCGTCAGTGGGTTTATTAAGTTGGTTTGTTGGAAGTTCAAATTCTGAGTGCACACCTGGTCTTTTCTTTAAGTCAGCTAGGTGTATATCGAAAGGTTTTGGATCGCCTTTGGCTACAAACACCTTTCCTAGATGCAAGAATCTTACTTCTTGGAATAACGTAGAAGGGATTGCCTTCATTCGGTGTATCCATGGTCGGCCGAGGATCATATTATAATTAGTTTCCCGATCTATAATATAAAACTCAGTCAGGATTGTTTTGGGTCCTAAGGTGACCGGTAGTATTATAGTTCCAATCGAAGTGGCTTTAAGGCTATCATAGCCTCTCAATGTATTTCGAGTGGTGGAACAGTTTGTTTCCCCATATCCTAACTTTTGAAGGAAAGAGAAGGGGACTATGTTAACTGCGGCCCCATCATCAACCATTACTCGTTTTATGTAGTTATTGTAAACCCATACTTGTAAGTGTAAGGCTGGATCGCCTCGGCATGCAATCTCAGCATCTATAGGCATTTTACTTATTTCGAATTTGAATTCAACATCCTTGTCCGGCTGCCCCAGAGGGTGGATATCAAAATCTACGTGGTTTACTTGTGTTTCAGGAGGTGGAGTGATGTTAATTAGATGACCTAAACCTAATGCTTCTAGAAGAGCAGCCCTATGAGCGGAGAATTCTTCAAGAAGTCCAAAAATTAAATGTGTGAGAAGGTTATTGTTAGGTCACTAATTAAATCATAGGCACCCACGGGTTTTTCTACTATTTGTTGACTCTTATCTGTTTCTGGCAGGTGACTTGGGCTTGGTTGAGAGAAATACTCTCGTGTTCTTGTTATAGCTTCGATAGGTAGTTCAACGTCTAGTTCTACTAAACTGACTATCTTGGGTCTCGGCTGATTTCCTAATTGTGGCGCAACTGATGGATTTAGTGAAGTTGAGGCTTCATGATCATTGTTTCCCGTCATTGCACCCTTGTTCGTCCCAGTTGGATTTAGTCTGTTATTATCATGATTTGGGAGTGGATCGTTAAAGATCTTGAGGGGAGCATTCTGAGGGGAAACTGCCCCTGCGTGCGTGCTTGGTGGTGGTGACACGGGATCTGCCAAAAAAAAATCTGTGAAGAACTGTCTTTGTTCTTCTGGCAAATGTTGCATGAATTTATTGTAGTCACGGCACGTTCTAGTATCATGACCTCGAATTTTGTGGAAACCACAATATGAATTGGGATTGTAATTCCTGGTTTGTTGGTTTGGTGTATATTGTGGCCTAAAACTCTGATCAAACTGTTGCCTATTAGGATTAAAGTTTTGCATTTGTTGTTTCTGGCTTTGATTTTGGTTTTAATAACCAAATGATTTTTTCTTAGCCCTCAGTATGGGATTTCTCCATTGTTGTTGTTGTTGTGGATGGTTAAAATCCACCGTATTGATTTGATTGTCGGGTAAAGTTGTTGTTTTGTTGGTTGTTTGTTTGTGGAGCATTGGCAACATTTACCTTTTTGGGCTGGTCGGTTACTCCATCCGTTGTTACACCCCAATTTTTGTTAAGGATTTTAGGTCCTTAGTTGACGTTTGTGGTGAGATAATTTGTAGTGTTCTGATTGGGGTGATTAACCTCCCGTTTGCTCCATATGTCTTACGACCACTATCAATTGTTGTTTGATCTATTCGAAGAGCACTCTCTAATACTTCATCGTAAGTTCGTAATGGGAACTTCTGGAATTCTTCCTTCACTTCTCTGCTAAGTGAATGAAGGAATAAATCACATAGTTCCATTTGATCCATGTTTGGCGCACTTGCCGAGGAATAAAGGACTGTATGCCACCTTTGGATGAAATGGGCGACAGATTCGTTGTGTTCTTGTTTGATGTGTAAGAACTCCCGATTCCTGGTCCTAACAGTTTGTTCATGTCAAATGCCTTAATGAACTCTGATACAAGTTGTTTAAATGAATGGATGGAAGCCTCAGGTATTCTATAATACCAATCAAGAGCAATGCCTTCCAAAGTTTTGGGAAATATTTTAGCAACAACCCCATCCCAAGGGAGTAGTTCCCGTATGGCTGTAGCGTAAGCTTTGATATGCACATTTGGATCTCCCTCACCTTTGTACTTGGGTAAATCGGGAAGGGGTCCTGGAAGCATGACGCTTCGTATGGCGAAGTCTAAGGGCTCTTTCAAATGTTCAATAAGTCCCTATCGCATAGGTTTCACCATTGATGGTGGTTGCCGAGGGAGCGGTGGTGGGATGGGTTGTTGATATGGCGCAGCGTATGCGTTAGGAGGGGCATAAGGAAACACCTGTGTTTGAGCAAGCATGCCGGGAGAGGAGAACATATCTCCTTGTGGTGATTTGGAGTACATGTTTAAGTATGACGGGGTATTGTCTAGGAATGGATTGTTTGATACTAGGTGGGAGGAATGGTGTTAGAGATGATGGGCCTAGTTGGCATTTGTTGTGGATACTGAGGAGGCATGCCTAACGTGCCTACTCCTGTGAGAAGATCTACTTGGCTAGGATGGCGTGGAGGATTGGAACCCCCTGTTTGCACGAATTGTGAATTTTGACTTGCTTGGGCAAGTTCTAACCCTCTCACTTTTTCTACTAATGTTGAAATGACTTCATTTGGTGAAGTCACGATATTCTGCCTTGGTGGCGTTTGTTGTATACCATGGTTTTGTATAGGCATGTGATATCCTGCTATGAACTGATCGCTATCTTGCCAAGTTTCTCCGAGAGTATTTCCTATATGCAATGGTATAGAGGTATTTTCTTGAAAAGAGACCTCGGGTTGCGTTTGTAAACTCCCTACAGTGGGTATATACCCTGAGAGCGTTGTTCACTCCTAGGATAACGTATTGACTGTTCATCATCTAAGACGAGGTATGGGTCTGATTGTCTACTAATTTGTGGTCTAAGTAGCATCTGAGGAGATGATCCAGATTCTCCAGTGAACGTCATATTATTCGAACCTAAAGGCTCTATTTGTTGTTTTTGAGGGGGCTTGATCTAACTCCTCGCCTTGAAAAGATGAATTATATCTGATTCTTGGAGTTTGTGTTGAAAACTGATTAGTTGAGTAGTTGTCACCCCATACCGAGAGTGAGGGTGATGATTATCTATTCTGTTGGGTGTAGTATGCCTCAAGACCCAAGAGGGGTCTCGCCATATGCATTTAATCCCGACATATTCGGGGTATATGAATACCCACAGAATAATGGGAAGGAGCGAAGGTGGATGAGATAAGATGAAACTTCTCAAAGAGAAGGTGAAACAGTTGTTAGATTCACGTCGGGTTCACCAATTTTGTACGCCGGAAAAGCGACAAGCGAGCGTGGGAATCTACAGGTAACTCTTCCGCGTACCTGACCTCCCGAGGTCATGCCGAGACAGCCAGTGGGGATGGAATATGCGTGGGATGCAGACAAACTAGTTAGGCAATCTAATGTCTTCAATATGCACTAGTGGAATTTGTGAATCTAAGGCAAAGAAGGCCCTTCTAACCTGAACTGGTGTGATAGATCAATCGGCAAGGATGACTGCTCGAAGGCTCCAATCAATATCGAGCTCTAGCGTGATTCGATCTATGGGTTGTGGAATACGTGGAAAATGACCTGGGATAGTTTCGTGTATGTCTCCAGATAAGGTCATATGGTGGGTGATGAATACAATCGACTCTACGGACGATTCTCTGGCCTAGTCCAGAATTCTCTAGCTTTGTTAGCCGCTATATCTAGTAAGGATAACTGTTCGACGATGGTGGGTGGAAGTGGGGTAGATCTGAATACTAATATACGTAGGCCAGTGTCTATGTCTGATTGACTTATGGATTCATTAGGTTGCGGGATTTGTGGATCACAACCGTAGACTCTTGGTTGTTGTGGTCCTGCTATGGTCATGTACGAAATCAATTCCTAATCCCTAGTATCCAATAATCATATGCTTTCTCAGCTTCTATATTTAGGATCAATAACTGCGTGATCTTCTTAGAGTACCTCACAGGCGTTCTTGCAACCTGGATTCTTAGGCTGGTATCTATATCTAGAAGAGTGTCTCCCGTGATCCGGGTCATGGGACCAAAGGATCACAACCAAAGGTTTGTTCTCTTTCAAACCCTTCTACAGTCATGTGTATGTTTGCCTAGGGTAATCTGTAGTTCGGTTGATTTGACCAAAACGTGTGTGCTTGGTCGTCTTCTATATTTAATCCCCTCAACTGAGAGCTGATCTGTCGTAAATCTATTGTTGTTTGGAAGATTTGTATTCTAAGGTTCTGGTCTATGTCAACTATTGCCATGACGAGATTGGGTTGAGGCAAAATTGGCTCAAATACATATTCCCTGGGCTCCCTGGGTCCCGTGATTGTCATACAAAACAATAATGTAAATCTAACTGCAACAAAGTAAATTTTAACTACGTGGAATAAACCTAGAACATATATATAATTTCTATTTTTGTATTTTCTGGAGAAACTTTTAAGAATTTAAGAAAGCAACTATTTAAACGTATCTAGAATTTGACAACTAAGATAAAACTTTAAAACAAACAAAATAACCGAGTGTAGTTATTTTTCTATGTAATTTGTAGATCTATTTCTAAATAATGAAATAACTTGCTTAATCTATTTGCTAGACTCTCGATCCTACCTCAGAAGTGAGGAATGAATCATAGTTTCTCAGAAACTATCAATCCCCACACTTCCTTCCTGCAATATCGAAAGTAAACTTAACGAAAAGAAGTGATTGTCTATTCTATTTGATATATTTCTAACTTTAGAACTTTGAAAGCTAGAACCTGGATTCTGCAGAACAGTGGTGAATCCAATGGTGCGTATGATCTTGTCCCCTCAGTGTGATCTCCTCGTTCCTTCGTATTCACGTGAATCCAGAAAAGCGTGTAATGTTAGCATCAACAAAAGTGGATTTTGGGACAAAGGCAGCTCAGAATGTAATGTAGACTGAATATAATGCGAGTAGGAGAGGGATAGCGCAAGAGTACAGAGCTTGGCTTATGCAATTCCTAGCGGGATTTATTGCGAGTCATGCAACATAAAGCGTCCAGAACCTGAAACTATCCTGTTTTGAGGAGCAAAACCTGCAACTTTAATGGCTTCCTAAGCTATTTTACTCCAATGGATTGGGTGAAATAATAGTACTGCCTGCACAAGATGGGTATGTGGCTTACCAACAGCTGAACAATGCTAACTAAACATGCAAAGGATTGAAACTATGGCTTCTAAGCAAAATAATAAACTGAACTATTGAAAATGAGAGTATGAGAAGTGAATGAGGGGCCGACCATTTGTTTGAGCACAAGCCATTTATTTATAGCTTTTCATTCACCCAAAGATCAAAACCAAACTGAACTCTAAAACTATAAACAATGGCCAAACACTATTCCAGGGGACCAAAAACATAAATGCAAGCCCAAGTCGGCAAAAAAAGCTGGTGAATCGTTGATTTTTACGTGAGTTGCGTTAAAAACACTTTCTAGAAAACGCGTAAAGGACCGCCGCTCTAGCAGGGGCGGCGACATAGATCGCCACCCCGATCGGGCGGCGGTTTCATCATCAAGAGCAAAAGGCCAAGAAAAGAGAGGAAAAGGGAAAAACAAAGCATGCGGGGCTAAGCGGGGCATGTGTGATGTTAACGCATACTTGGAGATCTTTTTCAGATTCCGAACACCTTGCGAGGAGACCTGTATCATCATTGGGGCACTTGTTACATTGTTCCTACATGCAAAGACCTTACAATTTTGGGTACGTACAGTGTCCCTCGAGCCTTTCCTCTAATATACTAAGAGAGATATTTTCTATGTATACGCATATGATTTTCAATCCTTAGGAAATATGGGATGATTCCCAAAGGAAAAATTACGAAGGCCTTGATTTTCAAGGCTCGAAATGACCATAGTCGAGCCAATTCAAACCAGATGCAAACAATACATTTTTATGGCTTAAATGGTCCTAGGAATTCCATTATTAAATCATATCACATAGAATAGAATTTGTATTCTAATTTTAATCTTATATAATCCTTCAATTAAATAAACGGTAACTTGAATTGGTTCCTTTAATATATTTGATCATATCAACACACACACACACACACACACACACACACACACACACACAAGTGGTGAATTTAATCAAATTTTAAATTTTCTTTATAAAATGTTGGTGATTGTGATCCAAGGGCTCATAAAATTCATGACAATCCAATCATGTTTAAAAATCTTGGCATGTCAATTTAAGGCAATCCATTAAAAAACATATTGATACTAGAATTCATTTAGTTGTACAAACGGGAAATAGTAACATTTGTGATTATTTTTAGTGAATCTTGGGCATGCATATGGTGTCCAAATATCCAAATGGAACTTTCAAAATCTCTAGAAATAGCCAAATTATGAATATTAGCCACTAAAATTTTCCCCGATGTCATACAAGAAAAAAATTGTGTGATTGGGATTTAAAACTATAGTATTATTGGGCCTAAATAGGTCGTCTTTCATTAAAATTTAGAAATTACATTTTTACATAGGTTTTACTTATTGTTATTATTTTATCTTTCATGTTTATCTATAGTTTGTGAGTACATTACTACATACATCCACACATAATTTAGCATGTTAATGTCCCCATCAAACTAGTTTCATGGTTTTTTAGGTTCAATATTTTGATAAAACAAAAACAATTGAGAGAGGTGAGAGAGGAAGACTATAAGTAGGATTACTAAATAGCATAATAATCCACTCATGATATACAATTTACTTATAATTTTCCATTTTATGAGGGTGGTATGCTTTTTGTTTATATTTATGGTTATCCTTATCTCCTTTCCTTGCCATGATAATGAATTAGTCATTTTATGTTTCTAGTTTAGTTTGATTAATGCATTAATGGTTGAAAGATGATTATCCATAAAAGAAATAGCGTTTAAATGATATGGAATAAGTGACCAAAAATCTCCCATAAATATGTAAATTTGTAATTATTTACACCCAAAATGTGTGTATGTGTGTGCGCAAGCATGTGTTGGGATGTGCAAACATGTAAGATGTAAGGGTTTTTATGGGGAGTTATTCTAAATAAATAAATTAAAATTAACAATATATCATTAGAATAATGCATTAATAATTGCAACAATGATAAATGATATAACAATAACTCAAAAACACAATATGGGTGAAGACTTAGTCAGATATAATGGTTCATTTGGATGTGAACATTGGGTAAACAATTTGATTTTAAATTGAGTATATTTTGTTTCGATATTGTAGCTAAAACTATCTTTATCTAAGACTATACACACATGCCCTTCTTTTGTATAGTTTTTCCTCTTATCTATGGTCATGGACCTTCTTATAGTGAGGTTATGTAGCTTCATTTTTATTCACTTATTTTTAAATCTTCTTTGTTGTATCTTACTCTAGATAACATAACCTGCAACAAGTGGAAATCCTAAATACATGCAATATCCTTCATCAAAGCATTAGATAACAAAAGGATAAATAGTGTGTGGGTGAGGCTAGAATACCCTTGTGGTCAACCCTTGCCAAATTAGTCCAAGTGTTGTACTATATACCCTTGATCGAAATCAATCCTCATGTAGTTATGTTAGTGTTTTATAAAACCGTGAATGTAATCTAAGCCGACTCTCTATGCATTCCCTCATGTCTCTTGAAAAAAATATAGAAGGATAATTATATAGTAGATAATCTAGCTAATGTGGTAGTAGTGTGATGCAAAGTGTGCTTCAACCAATAAATTAAACTGATTTGTCCCTTAAATACATTTTACAATGCTTGTAATGATTTTTTCTTACTAAGGCATGTCTACGGGACATTTGCATTCTTAGAAATGGAAGAAGTTGGACTCTTTGATCTCGGTTAAATACTTCATACCTAGTGTAGTGTCTTCTTTAATTAATGTGAAATAGATTTTAGAATATTTAGGAGATTCTTGAGTAATTTTATATTGATATTTGTAGTAGGAGCTTATGAAAGTGTCAAGTGAGTTATTAAGAGATATTGACTTACTTACATAAGTTTCGTAGGTGAAATATCCTTTTATGGCCGACCCTAGAAAGATGAAATGACACATACAAGATAATAAAATTGAAAACATGGTGGTTAGATAAAAGGGGACATAATCGTACATTTCGGACATGTCCATAGTCCATTATAGACCTGATCTATATAGTTTTTACTAGGAAGATAGTGAGATAATATCATAAGTTCGGGATGAGTCAACTTTGTTGCAATTGAAAAATCATCCATGCCACTGATCTCCTTCAAACTTGTTATTACCAATTCACAAAGGTTTTCGTATTGGAATTCTCTCTCATCTTGTGAATAGAAAGTAAGTGAGGTTGTCTCACATGATTCTCAATAGTATAAACATGCATACAGATCCAAACATTATTATATATTGATGTAACCTTATCAATAGAAAAAGACATGTATCGTGCGCATTTAAGTTTCTCTTTCAAGTCTTTTTTTCTCAACCATAGCTACTTATTTTTCCCAATCCCAACCACTACTTTCAAACCAAAGGATAATGAAGAAAGTGTGGGACACCAAGAAAAGACAACGTCTTCTTATGTTCAAGAAAATATGTTATAGACAAAGATCTTTTCAAAATGTGAAAAACAATAGCTAGTCAATTGTTTTACCTACAAGACTGTTTTGAATGACCTTGTTAAATTGAGATGTATTTATCCCCCATTATATGCAACTATTCTTTCAGCTTATCTTGTGCTCTTCAATTTTTTTCATGCCTAATATGTAAACAATCATCCATGGTTTTACTTCTAACAACATTCTTCACAAATCCATATACAGCTTTACTTTTCGTATATCTTTCCTATGTGCTTCTTAATAGTATCTTTTTAGCTACATTGTCTTGTCCCTACCCAATTTCTAGCTACAAATTGTATATTTGCATTCTTGGGGAGGTTCATATCTATTTTCATTTTCAATAAGCTAAATAAATGGAAACTTAGAAACCCACTCTAACCTAAAAATCCTTCCCAAGTCTAATTTTCTTACCTTTCTCTTTCTGCTAGAAATAGGTGTCCCCTAAGTATTTGGCATGGTGGAATTTATTTTTGTTGATTTCCATAAGTTTCACCTCCTACATTCAATCTGACAGTCACAACATCCTCGACACTAAAGTGGAAATGTAAATCATTTAATGATGAAGTTTCAACTTCATTCAATGAGATGTCTTTAAGGGGAGGCATTTCATTTTCATCGTTATTGAATACGATATCAAATCATCAATGAAATCATTCTCGAGTTTTATTTTGATTGCATTCATTATCCTTTGATAGTGCTAGAGAACGATGGGATTCTGTAGATGTTTTCTGAAAATAAGATGTGATTTTTCATATGTTAGTATCATGAGGTGGTGCACTTGCTTTTCCTGAGGTTCCCTTTTTAGTTGTCATTTTCCCCAGTAAGGACAATGTTTGATTTAATTACGATGAGATGAAAATCGGTTAAGGCATCAGTAGTGTCATGTGACATAGAATGAAAAATAACACTAATGATGATGTACTTATACTAGTGGTACCGTAGAATTAAAATGACATATTTTAATAGATTATAACATTTACAAAAGTAGATAAAGTAATGTGACATGATAGAAAATAGGTTTTAAATTGGATCAATACTTGAATAAAATTACCTACATTGAGTGTTTATAACATGTAAATCGCAACGCTATAGCCGGAAATACCTTGATCGATTTAATTTTTGTAAGCAATATGTTGAATCCTTTTCTACTACTTGGAACAATACCCAAATCATAAATTTGAAAATTGGAAAAGATTAAAAAAATGTTTGCTTTAGAGTAAATACCAAATAGATCTCTTTATATATTTAAGTGGTGAATTTAATCAAATTTAAAAATTTCTCCCTAAAATGTTGACGATTATGACCAAATGATTTATAGAATTCTTGGCAATCCAAGAATGTTATGAAATCTTGGCCCATCGATTCTACAGCGATCCGCTAAAAAATACACGTTGGGATTAAAGATATGTTGGCTATTCACTTGGGAAAAATTACTATTTTTGGAATTCTAGGGTGAAATGTGGGGTGACATAATCATCCAAATAGCCAAATGCATATTCCAAAATTCCTAATATTCGCCTAATTATGAATACTTGTCATTAAAATTTTCCCCGCTTATAATTACAATAAGTGGAGAAGTGTGTAGGTTTGATGCCTCTTTAGTTAGCACTATGTAGGCATGGTAGGTTCCACTCAACCCAAATTGTTAACCCTTTTTCATAATACATTCAATAAAGGTAGGGTTTCAAAAGAATGAGACTAATTTTTGTAACTTGTGTGCATATTTTGGATCGTAGATCACACACAGATCTACACATTCAACAGCTTACAAGAGGTAAAGAAATCAAAGATCAATTTTCCATAAAGCAATACAAGTTCATACAATGAGAGGATAAGAGTGATTTTTTTTTTTTCCATATTGGTCGATTTTGTCCTGGGTAGATAGAGATCTAGTTTCAAACATGAATCATATATATTAGTATTATTTCCGATTCTCTCATTTTCAAGTCCAAATAATTCGTTGAAGTACGAAAAATCTAAGTGCACTATCTTTTTTAATATATTTAGCATGTGCCTTAAATAATCAAACATCTTGTTATTTATTGTATATGTGTATATGTATATGGATCTTTGATTTAGTAATATGAATATACATCATTTATGGATTTCATCTAATTAGAATTTTATCATCGTGATAAAATTCAATTAAGAGTTTGATCATCGATACATTCTTGGGAACATTTTTTCCTACATCCAATAGAATTTTATTGCTCCCATAAATAACTAGGTCTCAAATTTAGAAAAAAATCATGTGCCCGAGCCCATTATTATTCATGATATATGAGGTAAACCATGCAAGTCATATGATAGATAGTGAATAAAGGAGTATAAAAATGTGCAAAATGATAATTTCATATGTGTTATAGGCACAATTTATAGAAAATAGTAACTTGATCGTGGATGTTAGTGTGTTATAGATCAATAGAGATTCATGTGGTTTCGTATGTAACATGTTTGAAATAATCACAAGGATCAAATTAAGTCTACAAAGACATTACTTCTTTGTTAGATTTTAGAATGTTATTATACAAAAACTAAAAATTATGTAAGGGTTTACAATAGGTAGACTATTCTGATCTAATTAACATCCATCATTAATCATACATAATCATAATAATACATTCATACTTAAGATGATTGATAAACGATAAATACGTGCTCAAATAAACAAGAGGAAAGATAGAATTATTAGTACATGACAATTCGTAGATAATCTAGATGTGTAGCATAGTGAAACGGTATGATCTAACATTATAGATGCATCGGTGAAAGTATTGGTGCTACAAACCCAACATGGATGAGACCGTACAAATTTTATATGGTCTAAACCTGATCTATATAGTATTGACTGAACTATATAATATCGAACCCTTTAACTATCTCGTACATGTAAATTTATGTGTCCTTCACTTGTTTGGCTATGAACATTTTTGTATGTTTCTCTTACTTTCACATATTTGTTTTGACATGTAATCACATGCAACAAAGTGGAAACACTAACAACCTATAGAATCCTTCATCATGGCATTAGAAAATAAAAAGGAAAAAACATGTGTGCGTGGTGAGGCTAGATGAACCTTTCCAATTAGACTCCCAGTTGTTAAACCAATTCAAGTGTTACACTACACTCCCTCATTAATGGATCAAGCTTCATGTATGTCTCTTAGGTGCTTATGCAAGTTCGAATAGCTAATCAACACCCTAGGGTTTCCCTCATGTCTCTGACACCAATATAGCGGGATTATTGCGTACTATATAATGTACCCAATGTGGTAGTAGTGAGATGTGGTGTTCTTTATCTATGTGACTTTATCCATTGTTGATTTAAACCCTTATGCAATGCTAGGAGTGATTTTTCTCATTGCTAAAATATGGATCTATGACCTATGTATGATTATTGCTTAAAAATGAATGAGGCTAGACTCTTTAACCTACTTGAGTGTTTTAGACTTGTAATAGAGACTACTCTAAATGACGTCAACTGATTTGGACAGATTTAGAAGCCCTTTGAGTGCTATAGAATGATCTTTTCAATAGTATCTTGTAAGAGTGTCATGTGAGTTATAAAGTGATAATGACTTGCTTATATTGTCGTTTGTAGGTGAAATATTCTAATAAAGCCAACCTTAGGAAGATGAAATGACCCAAAGAAGGATTTAAAATTTAAATCAAATTCATTGAATTCAAGTGGTGGTACAAAAAAATCAGCCAAGCCTAGACCTCGATCCAAACCCTTCCATATCTTTTTAGACCAAAAAGATGAAAATATAAATTGCAAGTTATGTCACAAAGAACAAAATTTTAATACTATTTTGATTAAATAATGTTCTCATAATTGATTAAACAATAGAGTGTAAAGATAAGTAAGTTGTAAAATATCTAGAGAAGAGGAAATTGGATTCCAAATGCGAGCATCTATTTAAGAAGTGAACATGTTCAAACTTGACATCGCATAAGGACAAGTTACAATTTTAGTATCTACACAAAGATACCAATGATATTAGACTATGAAACACTAATTAAAATTTGATGTAGATAAATGTAGCAACCTAGAATAATTGAATAGATTTGTTCTCCTTCTAACATATATGATAATTATTTTTTCTACTACACATAGACCTTTTCATATTGTGGTGTCAAGATGGAATAATGCACAATATGGTTACAACGAGTCCAAGTAAATGGCCAATGCAAAGAATCATATCAATATCATGAGCTTCAGACATTATGAATCATATTCTTCTTATCAATGATGTTCCCAAAAATGTTTTTGCATCACCTTTTCTCTACTTTCACCTCAAGTGCTTCACCATGCCTAAATATTATTCCCTCTACTAAAACATCTATCTTAAATGCATGAATAATGGATCTATAACACATACTCATTAACAAATAGAAAACTTAACTAATAGATGCTACAATTAAATAATAATAGTAATATCATTAATTAATGAACCAAAACATTGTGAAGTTTCACTTTGATAAACAATAAATCATTTTTGTATGAAAAATCTTCATTAATGATTGGATTTACCTTTCCCCATCGGCTCTCACTAATATCTAGCCCACTCTCATAATAAATGTAGGATTTGATTAGAGTTGCATAAAAATTAACATAATAAAATGCTTGTTTTTATTTAATAAGAGAGATTACATATATAGGGGCTTGTTAACATCCTACAATAATTGAGATGGCCTTATCACCAAATCCCTAAAATATCTCAACTATTGTCTATTTATAATGAGTTGTTATTATAACTCATCAATAACTTGCATGCACTCACACCTAAACTATAACCAATACATTATCCCCACACACATTAGTAATATGAGTACTAACACCGAATTCCCAACATTTCTAAGTAATGCATATCATATGCAATGTTTTTCTAAGTAATATATCTCAAAAAATATGTGTCTTAGAAACTATGTCACAAAGGGTGTGTTCCAATCTAGATATTTAGCAGCTATTGTGTTGAGGAGACAATATGGGTGATACGCACCATTTATAATTGAGCATAAATCATATAAGTAATTATCAATCACTACATAGAGAAACAAAGGCATGTGAGAAAATAGAGCACATATAATACAAAAGATCATAGAGGAATAAAGAATATGGCATGTACAAGATAATAGAAAATACAAAATCATACTACATACAAAAACATGGAGTATATAACAAATAAAATCATAAAGCATACATGATCATAAAGCCTCCAAAATCATGAATCAAACAAAAACACCAAACATACAAGAGTATATAAAGCATATAGAGCATAGATAATATAGAAGTATGAATCATACATGAGCATAGAGCATACAAAACATAAAGAAAATAAGAACATAGATCATATGAAACAAACATGAGAATAGAGCATACAAAAGTGTAATGCCCAAAATTTTACCAGCCAAAATCACAATGATTTTTTGATAAAATATAGTTTCAAAACATCACTTCCACCACACTTAGTATGCAACAACAACCACAACTACAATGGATTTATTCACACATTCACAATACTCTCAAACAATAAAATTATGTTTTCTTGGAACAAGATAGAGAGAAGGACATTTCTCAAAAATTAACACATACAACCAAGTTTAATAATAAGAATTGATAAAAAAATTATTTTGAACAATGTTACTCAAAATTTCAACCGCATCTATGACGAGCCCAAATTTTTTTCCCCCAAATCCTTGTCTAGCGAATGGTGGTGGAGTTGTCTCTACCATTAGTTGATTTCCTATACCTAGCTCTACCTCTAAACAAACGTCTAATTTTGGTGGTAGCCTTGGAGATTTCAACGGCGGTGGTCATTCTCCGCCACTCGATTCCCCTCTCCAATGTGATCTCTCCTTTGGTGGCAAGGGGTCTTTCCCCTCTGCTATCCCGCTTATTGATGGTGTTTCTTTTGTCGATGCTACTAGGAAATGCTCGTATACAGCTTGCTTGAGCTTCCTTGTTCTCTAAACCTCTCTCTACCTCAAAATCCACTCCACTAGTCATTCTGGGAGACTCTATGCTTGAGACCGAGGAGTTCTTCTCTTCCAATGGTCTGATTTGTCGCTTCAATGGGCTATGGCCTGGTCTTCCACTTCTTCATTCGTGGATGAATTCGAAATGGCATCCCCTTATTTCAGGTAGGATAGACATTTACCCATGTGCAAGGGGATTTTTTATCGTGGCTTTCAATTCTAATGATGCTAAGGATATTATCCTCTCAAATCTCTCGAATCGCATAATCATCATTTGTTGATGAAGCCATGGTTCCCAACTTTCAATCCACTCACTACTTCTTTTAGTGTTAAACCGGTTTGGATTCGTTTACCCCATCTGTCATTGCAATTTTGGGGAAATGATAGTTTAGTTGCTATTGGTAATGCTTTGGGTAAATTTTTATCCATCGATTCCAATACGGATACCTTTGCTCATACTACTTTCGCATGGATATTGGTGGATCTGGATACTTCACTTGATCTACCTGCTTCTATTGATCTCAAAGTGTGTGAGAGGGTTTGGTCACAGCCCCTGGACTATGAAGGTTTACCCTTTAGATGTAAAAATGTTTTAACATTGGTCATCTCGTTGTTGCTTGTCAGGTGGTCAAGCAGAAAGCTAAAAATGAAAAGGTCTCTTGGTGGAAATATGTTCATCAAACCCTTCTTTTCCTCAAGAGGAACATGTGTCTCGCTTCGATACGTAGGTCAGCAAAGATAAGGTTTCCATCCCACCGGATGACACTTCAGTGGGTGGTGATATAACTGTTTTGATGGATCAGGTGTTGATTCCGTGAGTTGTTATTGATTGCGCTAATACCAGTTCCACTTCTGAGAAACCCAATGATGGGTTCTTGGCTTCTTCAAAGCTTCAACTTCCACCTCACATAGACAAAAATGCAGATCCTAATCGTAGTGATGATTGGACAGTTAAACGGAAAAAAATCCTTCTCTATGCATCTTAGATCCCATGCTAGGGACTATTCTAAGTAATCTGGTTACAATGGTAGTACCGGGTGTTATTATTCTTGTGGCTACCTTTTGGTACTCTCCTCTTCTTCTCTTCTCCTCTTTGTTGTACCTTCTTGTTGCTTTTGGTTACAGCTAAAGTGTTCTTCCTTCTTTTCTCCCCTTTTGTTTATTGTTGACTCTGCAGCCTTCCTCTCTTCTTGATTTAGTGGTTTCTTCTTCTCTTTCCTTGTGTGATGTGGGAGTTCTATTCTCAGTATATTATCTCCCCTTCTTCTTTGTACAAGGTTGTGGGTCCTTTCAAAACCCTCACTTTACCCTAATCCAAAAAAATAATAAGACTTGCTAAGGGGAGAGATTATCATCGACCCTCCTTTTCACTCCAATGAAGGAGGCACAATAGACCATTCGCTCCTCTAGGTGAATAAATATATAACACATCAATATACCTCTTTTCTCTCCAACTATAAGTATTTTAGTTTTCTCTCAAACAAAGGTAAACCATACACCCCCTCGGTTCCTCTAGGTAAAAAAACACATGTACTAATACTTATCTCTCCATTAAATAACCATCCCTTTTCCCTCGAATCGAAATGATAACTCTCACCCCACACACAACCAATCTTACATGTCCACAATGGTGTAATAAAAGTTCATGAAACCCATTCAAATTTATCACATGCTCAAGGGAACAATAATAATACAAAATTCATTTAACTAGGTGTTGTCATGTGTTTTTACAAGTGTAAAATTCAAGTTAAAACATGACAACTTTACCTTAGTGTTAAAATTTTTACCTAAATACCCTCAGTAAGCACCTCTCCATATCATTTTCCCCCCTGTTTCATGCCTAGCCCAATCTTGTAAGTACTCATGTGTGTTGTAAAAACCTTTCCCCAGTGTTTGAAATAAGAAAACAAGTCCATGAAAATCTTTCGGTACATCACTTCTCAAGGTGTATTCTTCAGTAGGCCTAGGAAGACTATTTCTAGCCTTTCTAGGATAGGTGTACATCCTATGGGGCAGATATGAAAGCTCAAAATCATCCAGGAGTGGTGTCAAAGAGAAAATAATGTAATGAAACAAGTTTAGGAAGATTTTGGAAGTTTTTAGAGGTTTAGGAAGAAATGAAAGTGGGTTTTTATGGTGAAGGAGGAAGTAGCTTAAAAGCACCCGAGCTTTGAAAGGTGATTTCGAGAGCTCTAGATTGCGTTAGAGTTCAAAAAATATATCATTGGAAATATAATTTAATTACCTACATGATGGTGTTTTCATATTTTTAAAATACCTAGGCCCTTCTTTCCATAGCTTCTTTTTTTTGTCGAATACCCCGTGATCCCGAGAAATAAGGATATTTTAAGGGGGTTACAAGTATAATTGGACCATGAGACCCATCTCATTGTCTTCAAAAGGATTTTGGGAGTTAAAATCATATAATTGTTCATCAAAAAATTCCTCCCAAGGCTCTAAAAACTTCGTCTTCAAGGTCCCTCCCAAGGTAGGCTCTCCGTATTAGCCAATTTCACAGCCTACCGCATGTCAACAGATGAGGTCGAGGTGAAATTTTATGTCCCATATATCCCATCCCCTTGGGATATTTGGGACACTAAAGTGAGCCCCACCCCGCTTATTCCCCTCGACCTCCACATGACCCCTAAGCCTCTTCAAGCCTTTTTTCCTAGTTTCTAGGCCCCCGCCTCAGGAAACCTCAACTTGCCACTTGTCATCATAAGTATGAGGTACAATTTTTATCCCATATATCTTGTTAGGACAAAAATATTCCCCCACCTCGAATCTTTCCATGGTGCTTCATGTGACCCATTCTCACCCCGGTGCAATTGCTAGTTATTTCTCCCTCCTCCGCGAGCAATCAATGATCGCCACTTATCATCACGAGGATAGGGTGCATTTTTCTATCCATATTGTCTCATCCCTTTGGGATATTTGGGATAAAAATTTCACCCCATTCCAAGTTGTTTTAAAAACCAAATTTCACTAAGTGTTTTACCTTATGTTGTTTCTTCCTCTCTTGCACGTGAATGGATAATGTTGTTGGAAAAGCTATAAAAATTGCATAACCCATCTACACTCCATTTTTATTACATAGCTTCATGCATGCTGCTGAAAAAAACCCAAAAATCTGCAATTTACCCAAACACCATGCAAAACAATTCCTAGAGTGACTACATGCTCAAAAACTAAAAACTTCATATCTCTCTAACCGATGAATGGATCCAACCAGATTTTCAGTCATCTCTCATCCAAGGAACCTTGAGAAACAAGTAACAAGTTAAAATATTTTTCTGATTTTTAATGGTAGAAAACCCTAGTTTTCTTCCCTAGCTCATGATTTTTCAAATTCCCATCAACTGAGGGCGATTGAGCTGAAAATTTTGAACGCGAGTCCAAAGAGCGAGCCTATTCTAGTAAAGTAGTTTTCATTCGAATCCAATGTTTGGAAGTGTAGTTTCCAAAAATAGCAATTATTTGGTGCCCACACTTACTATAAATATTATCTTTCCCGAAAATCAAATCCTCTCGTAATGTACCACTCACGTAATAATCAAAGATGGAAAACTAGGCAGCTTCGTACTCAAAAAAGCAAAAAGTGGAAAAAAAAAAAACTTTCTAAAAATATAAAGTTTTAAAAATCATCAAAGAAACATCTCAGTGAAAGTTATCTTATCATGTTGGGTTTGTCACAAAACTAATTCCGTGTCAAAAATCAATATTTCCCAAAATAACAGCCCCTGAACCCCAACTACTAAAAATAAAAAGTTTATGTTTTGAGTGCAGAAAGTTGGTGTCATCTCTATTTTGGCTCATCTTGTTGCTTTTCACATATATGAAGTTAAAATTTTATGGTCTTGAGCTTCTTCCGTCCCTGCATCGAGTACTCGGGTGTGGGTGATAGTGATGTTACCCATGTGGATTTGGAAGATCTCAAAAATCAAATGTTAGGTGGTCTCGGGAACCAATGGAGGATAAAGTATTAACAAGTAGATTGTTTTCCATGGGTGGTCATCATGTATCCATTTAAATCAATAAGTTGGCATTCGCATGTTGCCACCACTATGATCCGTAAATGAGGATCATAAGATCCGATGATAGTTTAATCATAGTAGTGCTCACTCCAAAAGCAATCTCTCAATATATGCAAATTCCATCTTGGAACAACATGGTGGTGATCAAAAATAATTTCTAGTGAATGAATGGTCTAAGAAAAACTCATACCTTCAAGGTTTCATACTTCCTTCATGGTTAAGACAGGGAAGAAAGGCTTCGCATGTAAAAATCCATCTCCTGGAGTGAATTTCATGAAGGATTTTTAGATGCATTCATCCTCCTGAGTTGGGTGATGGGAGAAGAGACTACAAAGGATTTTTAGGATTGGATGGTGTTTTTCATCCTTACCATCATCGAGGGAAGAAAAATGATAGACTGGGGGAAAATCATTAGTGACAATATGCACCATCAATTTCGCTTAATTATCGGTTGCAAAGAAGTTTTCAATGACTTCTTATTTGGTTTATGCTCTCACGAGATCAAGACCATTCGTAGGATCGACACTAACCTAAAACATCTCCTAAGGCTCCTACATACGAGAAATATCCTCATTGACACCGAAAAAAGCAATCACAAATTTGTGAGAGTGAACAATCCATTTACTATGTATGTCATTCAATTGCTAAAAGGGAATCCAGTAAGCAAGATTGTCTTCGCAAGTTGCTTTATGTTGATCAAAAGTTATGGGTCTTTCTTCATACAATTCTCAACCTTTTCCTATATCGGGTATCCCTTTTGATCTTGATCCATGTAAGCTATTGTGGTATCTTAGGATAATATCGTCATGTTCAAGCTGTGTAGGAAGCTTGCTCACATCCACGGTAAGCTTAGGAACCGTAAGAATAAAATCATTGCTTTCCCCATCTCCCTTAGAATATTCTCTTACAAAAATTTCAATGATACTGCTAACCTGGAAGTTTCATTTGCCCCTCTAAGCATGTATTCCTACACCCTAAGAGTGAACTTTGATATTTGGAATGATCTAAAAACATTTCACCTTCCTGACTTGCATCATGTTTCGCAGATTGAAGACTATTGGGTAAATTGTGCAAATAATTTTAAAGTCAGAGAAATATATCACATGAGGATGAAAATCAAGAAAATGAGGAAATTCAAGTTTGATTGGTATGAGGAAGGATTTGATGATGATGGTACAGATATGTATGATCCGTAATATCTAGCAGTGAAGGCCTCGCCCTACCTCAAGTCTCAATGAGCATCCACGAATCAGGGGATATAAGTGAGTGAACCGAAGAAAATATCAAGAGATATAGAGAATGGTTCAAGAAAAGGAAAGTCATGCTCATCAAATCAGAAAGTTTCCCGACCCTTGAAAGGAAAACATCTTGCCTCTCCACTTCATATGCAATTGAGAAAAATTCAAGTTCAACTCATTCACCAAGCACTCATAGAGAAATTCAATGGATTCAAAGGCTCCTCACTATAAGATATTGCATAAAAACCGAAGGTAACATAAAAATTTGTGGTAGACTTGGAACAAGGGGAAATTGAACCACCTCAAACTTAGCAATCCTCAAAGAACCACAAATCCCTTCATTACTCGTAGTTACACAAGCCCCCAAGATCAAATGTTCCTCCTCATTCGTAACACAAAGCAATAATCATGCCAAATGTCGATCCCGAGACAAATGAGATGCTTCCATGGGTGCAGAAATGATCACTAATGAATACCGCATAGTCCAATAGGTGGTAATACTATAGTTCATAGTCATAGCCTCAATGGTCAAAGTGAATAAGGGGATGTTAGCTCAAGCAGCCTTCCCGCTTCTTCAACGGTTCTTTGGGAAATTAATATGTGGAAGTGGTCCAACCAAAGGTAATCAAGCCCATCGAAGAGATGGTCTTAGATAATTACGAGATGAGTACTATTCAAATAGGGTTGCCAACTCATGAGGGAGATGCCCACATGTTCAAAGAATCTTCCACCTGCCTTCTTGTGAGAAATCGTGAGTACAAGGAAAATATTGATCAATTGGAGGATCATGTAAGAACACTCACCTCGTACATGCATGCATACATTCATGGATCCAATTGTTGCATCCTCTCTCCCAGGGCCTAAGGAAGTTACTCCCATCATTAGCTTCAACCCAAAGTCCATCGGAAAAACTTAAGGCTTCACAATGCAAAGGTCTTTGAGAAAATGATAAATAGGTGGGTAAGGTCTTGAAAAAGGTAAAGTTCTACTTCCTGAAATTATTTCATTGGTTGAATACATAATTACAATTGCCGAAAGGTGATATTAACCAAAGAAGAAATGAAAAATAAAAGGAACATTGGGACCAGGAATATCCACCGGTCATCGAGATGAGCAAAGTCAACTCTTCCCAACCGATGAGTAGGAATATCTTCAATTTCAAGCGTCTAAGGACTTGTCTCAAGTTTGGGAAAGAACTCTTATTTCTCACTATGAAATGTGTAACCATGCTCTTAGGGAATTGGATTTACACGAGGAACATACTGCAAAAATACAAGATGATGTCAATAATGAGATACAAAAGCTTGGAGTGCCAAAGATGAGTGAAAACACTATTATGGATGATTTATTAGAGCCATTTGATAAGTCCACAAGAAGGAGGTCGAGATCCATTTTCCTTAAATGAAGATTCACCAGAGTCTCTCACCGACATAATGGTTGTCATATCAAAAACGGTGAAGGAACACCGTGGTTCATGGAATGCAAAGACATCAATTCTAGTTTCGATAATTGGCTCAAGGCATTGAGATTTGTACATATTCCCTAGGCCGAGAGAAAGTAGCACCTGCTTGATATAGTAAAGAGTTCAAAGGGATAGATATCTCTCAAGAGGAACTTTATGAAATTCCATCGGCTAATGGATCACCAGAACAAGTGCACTATCGTCTTCATTTGAGTAGTCATCTTTCTTTCTTCGTCTCTTCCCCACCCCCTTCCTCTCTTTCTTCATGTTCTATTTCCTCATTAGGGGGGTGAGATTTTAAATTTCATTTAAATGTGACTATAGTTGAAAATGTAAAAAGTTTCCCTCAATTAATAAAAAGTGGACTTAATTTCTATGATAGGAATGCAAAGAGTCACAAGTTGTAAAAAGAAAGTGAAACGACATATAGGTGGTAGGTGAAGAATCTTTTAGCATCTATATATCAGAATGGCTTCCTCATTCCAAAGGGTTGTAAATTTTGTAAGTTCAAGAGTATATAGCTACCAAGAATAAGCAAAAGATAGAAAATTATTCTATTTTCCTCTTTATATGTTTTCCTCTTTCCCTTTCAATGTAGAACTTTATAAATATGTCAATAAAGAAAGGAGTTTCAACTTTTCTAGATAAGTGAATGTGTGAGATTTTATGTTAATGGTTTCATCTTGTTATTGATATTGTTAGTAAAGTTTCTATTCTCTCAAATCGTGTGATGATATATCTTTGATTAATATTTGTGAGAATCTGATTTATTCTACTTGCAATATTAATGTCTCTCTCTAATTTCCTCACTCTCACAATCCCACCTATCTTGCAATTCCTCCCTTGCACAAAATTGCAAGTATTTGTCTTAGGTGCAGTGGAGTGTGCCTGTTGGATCCCCAACCTACTTGCCAAACATGGAGCTATTTTTATTTCACATACAATAAGGGACCTGCCTGTTTAAGCAGTAGGACCTAGTCCAAGAGTGTTGGTTAAAATCCTCTAATTTTGCCTATCGATAAATTATTTTTCCAACACTAAGGGAGGGAAAGGGGAATGATTTCTTATACATTTAGTAATAAAATGTGTAAATCTTAACTCTTATCCATCATGTCCATGTCTTGACTAATTCAAGCAGCATAACTAACTCCAAGCAACCAACCGACACCCATACACACCACAACCCAACAAAAACAACATACCCTTTTAGATTCCCACAAAAGTTCAAATTAAACACAAGATAATAATAGGGTCACAACACGAATCCCTCTAGCCATATGAGAGATATATAACAAAAATATAAATTAATTTCATTATTATGTTATATCTTTCACGTGTATCTAATTATTATCTTATGGTTTTTTACATTAATTCCTTCATACAATGTTTTAGGTTCTTTTAGATTTATCACAACTCAACCAAGAGGAGAAATAACATATGACAAGGTTTTAAAGAGTTAATTATATTCTAATAAATTTGGTGTTCCCATTCATTTCACTACATTGAGGTATTCCTACATAAGAACTACATTTAATATAATGATAAATAGTTTCTTAAATATGATTGATTCAATTAAGTACAATATTATTTTACAACTCACAAATTTACATGATGATCACATCAGTAATACATGGTATAGACATATTTTATTTTTCCATCAATATTGATCAAGTGTGCATTAATTATAACAAAGATTTCTCACATAGATGAAGGTAGGTCCATAAACATTACCTAGAAAATCTCCTTCTTAAACACTTTCCACATACCACTATACACTTAGGCACTTAGGCATAATTTTAGCTTGCATTTGTAGCTAAATTTTCTAGTTAAGAGCCTATCAAAAATTTGACCTCGCTTCTTACTTGAAATTTCCACCGACACCTTGAAGGGTTTTGGTTTTTTCACACATATTAAAATTCTACCACCACTTTGGCAGAAATTAAATTGTTGTGGCACTAAGAATATTTGATGACATTTTTATAAGACTGGGATTGCTTTCACACCTTGAAATACCCATGAATACCTTTTCAATGCTTTTTTCATGTTTATGTAACTAATTTATCTTCCGTACACATAAGTGAGGTTTCCATGTTACTTTTACATCTTAAACCTCCACTCATTACCTTAAGCAGAACTTGGGAATTTTTTAGCATGTTAGATATTTCACCTAAAATTTTGGTAGTACTTTGACGCTTAGTGGGTAATAGGTGGACATAAATTTTCATTGACCTAGGGTTCAAAGTTTAATGTGTAATTTTAAAGAAAATTATACAAGATTTTTAGAAGTTTGACATACATTATGTCTAGAGAATTATGGGTTTTAGGGTTTTGGTGTAATGTGTAGAGATGCATGAAAGTTTTCACACCCTAATCAAGGAAATTTCATGATTTGGAGTTCAATAAGAATATTGTAAGTCTGGTGTAATATTTCATGAAAATTTTAAAATTATAGTTTACACCAAGCCACGACTATTTTGGGTATCAAAGAATCAAATGTACATTAAACCTTTAAAGATTTAATCAACAAAAGGGATAGAGAAAAGTAGAATTTGAGCCTCAAATGTGATATGTATGTGAAGTGCTAATGTGATCCAAAGGTCTAAAATTATGAAATATAAAGGGTTGGTATATTGAAATTTTAGAACTTCACGAGTAATTTGTAACTAAGTTGCAATTGTGTTCAAAAACTATGAAAGTACGAAATACAATGGGCATAAGAACAAATAGGGATTTAAGGTTTCAAATGTAGTTTACTTGTGAATTATAAACTTGTTCCACATCACCAAAATTCAACCAAAAAAGGGAATACCAAATCAAAAACCCAAATTTTAGAAAATTTTGTAACTTACTTGCAAATTTCTTAAAAAGACCGAAAACTAGATTATGTCCAAAAACACAACAGTTATCCAATTTTGATGAAAAACACATTATATTTTTTAAATGTTAATCTATGGGTGGGAAATTTCAAGTTTAAATTTACAAGTATAAATTTTTAGTTATAAGCTTAAAATAAAATCTAATTCTTGGCAACTCCATTCGTTAATATTTATACCATAGTACCTACAAACCTATTAACATCATGGGTCAACTTGAAGTCAGGCATGGATTTAACCTTCATAACTAACCATGAAATCATACATCGCACTCTTCAAAGGTCGGGAGAGATAAGGATATTAAAATTGATTTCAAAAGTTTCATAGTTCATTTCACACAACCAGGGTGAAAAGAGAGAGACTTTGTTTCCACACACATTATTAATTCAAAAGGTTTAATTTATAGGAGATAGAGATATTAACATTTTCACATGATTGCGTAGTTCTTGGGGGAGAGATATTAAAATCTTCACATTGTTTCATACTTCTTGGGGGTAGAGAGAGAGAGAGAGAGAGAGAGAGAACCTCATTTTGTAATTTTTGCATCAAATTCCAATTTACCATTTAGAGGAAATAAGTTAATAAATGTATAAACTATCATACTAATAACATATGAAACTAAGGTAGGGTTTAGACATGTTTTCACGAAATAAATTATCACTTTAAATTTTGGAGGGTTTTAGACATGTTCAAGCAACTCGATATTCTTGCTCAAGTCCTTGTGGGATTTTGGGGTTACATCATCAGCTTTAGATATCCTCCGAAGACCTTCAGGATTTTGGCATGTTTACACACCAAGAACTCCATACAATATTTGGTATAACTTTAGGATGTTTTTTAATCTAAAGAGTTTGATCAATACTCAAGCGAAACTTTGAGATGTTTTTGCAATGAAAAAGTATTCTTAACATTGGGCGAGTGTATTTCAAGTTTTGAAACTTTGGGAGCACTTTGTAAACTAAGTTACGATGTGCTCCAAAAGTCTAAAAGTTTGTAATACACTAGGATAAGAGCAATTCAATATTTGAAGCTCTTGAAGCATTTTACATGTAAGATGCAAATGTGTTTTGAAACTTTGGTTCTCCATCAAACACTAGGAACTTGGTAAAGTCAAAATTGTTAAACAATAATCGTTCTCATGATTGTGAGGTCAAGCCATAGCTTACATGTTTGATTTATAAGTTCTATTTCTCTTTGCATTAAGTTAGCATTCATTTTATATGGTTTTCATAATCAAGAAAACACATTTTTTAATAGACCGACCTCCACTACCCAAATCGCTTTTATTATTACAAAAATGGAAAACTTACAAATGGTAATCTACCTTGCAAACACACCCACAACGAATATACTCATTATAATACCTATAGAAAGGAATGTATAAAAACATAGCTAATATGAATGAGAGAAATACATGCATAATAACAAAGAGATAGTCAAGGCATTTCATTAAATTGTTCACATGCTCGTGAAAGATCCACATTTTTACACGCATTTACTCAATAATTTTCATTGTTTAAAAGGTTCTAAGGTATTTTAATAGAACAATTTTTGCCTATTTTTCCTTCACGGCATTCACATGAGCCACATATTTTTAGGAATTTCTATAAACAATTCTCATGCCTTATGCATGCTTCTAACATTTTTCATACATATCTACCAAGCCATTTACAATTCCAATACTAAACAAAATCCACTTTCCATTATCCTTTGATGAATTTCCATACTTTGTTTCAAAACTCACATTTGGGCATAAGCTAGGAAGGATGCCAAAAGTTCTACCAAAAATGGGGTTGTAAATCACTTTATTTTTCAAACAAGTGAGCTACTCTCATAGATATTTTCCCATCCAAAAATAAAAAATAGACCCATATACCTATCTTTTGTTCCACACAATACAGAAACTTAGGAGGGAGCTTGAGGAGGAAACACGTTTCCACTCCACCGCATGATGTACTCTTCACCACACATCAATCACCTCCATCCACTCACTAACCATGTCATTCCACCAACCACCTTAATTTTCTATCCACCACCTTCCTCTCTTTTCTATCATTAAATTTTATCGATTCTATTTATTTTTTCTTCTTCTTTTGTTTTGCACAATTTTATTATTTTTTAAAATGTATTCCATTTATTATTCTATTCCCACATTATCAATTTGTTTCAATAGCTATTTTCATTAATACTATTATTACTATTTATTATTATTATTATTATTATTATTATTATTATTATTACAATGTATAAATTGTGTGTATTTTCCCAAACTTTTATGTAATGAAATTACTTATATAATTCAGATTATGAGAAACAATAGAACACCAAATAACACAATATTTCAGAATAATGATCTCAATATGCAATTAGAATAGCTTTGCCACTTCGAGGGGGCAACCTCCAAACCATATAATAAGACTCAAGTGCTCAAATGATAATGAAATACTACCTGCAATCCCCTATATATACTATTCATATGTTATGGCCATCACCAAGGCCGAACCATTAAGCATGAGAAAGTATAAATGATATAATAAAATGATATGGTAAGCCACAAGTTAGCTACTCGTATCCTAATACAAGAAATAGGTTAAGGGCGTAGCATGCCCTTACCCTTCAAACCAACGTTGCCCTCAACGTTCAATAATCCTGGATGTTCTTTGTAGAGAAAACCTTCATCCTCCCAAGTTGCATCTTCTATGCTCAGATTCTTCCACTTGATAAGATATTCCTTAATGTCTCTGGTTCTTAGCCTCTTAGTACGTGTTTGCAGAATCTTCTCTAGCTCCAAAATGATTCTTCCTTCCTCATCAAGTTCTGGTAACTCTGTCTGGGCTTCAAATTTCTGTCCAATAACCTTCTTTAGGCATGAAACATGGAATACTGGGTGTATGTGTGAAGATGGAGGAAACTCTAGTTTATAAGCAACACTGCCAATTTTCTGTAGAACCTGATAAGGGCCATAATATTTAGGAGCAAGTTTGTTGTCCTTTTTCTGTTGCTTTAGGGACATATGTTTGTAAGGCTAGAGATATACAAAACCCATTCACCAATTTCAAAATGTCGTTCTCTACGGTGTTGATCTCGCTTGTAGTTTCATCCTATTTTGTGCTAATGTTAAATTCTCCTTCAAACTAGCCAAAACATGTTGTTGATGTTGAATGTGTTCCTCAACATCTCTCGACCTTAGTTTCCACCCTCGAGGAGGAAGTGATAGAAGGTGAATGGTAATAATATAATGCTAAAAATGGGGTCATTTGAGAAGAGTTATGAAAAGATGTGTTATACCACCATTTTGCAAGTGGTAGCCATTTAATCCACCTTTCCTGCTTATCTGATACAAAACAACATAGATACCCCTATAAGCATTTGTTGACCACTTCCGTTTTCCCATCGCCAGGATGATAAGATGAACTGTAAGCTAGCTGAGTACCCAAACATGAAAATAATTCCGTCCAAAAATTACTTGTGAAAATAGGATCACGATCACTTACAATTATCTTTGGGGTTCCATGTAGCCTTTGAATTGTCTCCAAAAAAATAGTTGCGACTATACTAGCTGTAAATGGATGTGATAGGGCACAAAAATGGGCATATTTTGTGAGCCTATCCACAATCAAAAAAATAACATTCTTACCCTCTGAACAAGGCAATCCGGTGATGAAATCCATGGAGACCTCCTCCTATCTCTCGGCTAGGAATTGGTGAGCGTTGCAATAGACTCCGTGTCTTAATTGTTTCCCCTTTGTTCTATTGGCACACTAAACACTTTGATACAAACATTTGTACATCCCCTTGAGTCCTTTCCCATATAATTCTCTTTTTATTCTATGACATGTCTTCAATAACCCAGAGTGTCCTCCAATAGGTGAGGCATGTAGCTCTGTAATAATCTTATGCTTGAACTTAGAATCTTTACTCAAGTATAACCTATCCATGTACCATAGGGCATTACCTTTCCACTCAAATTTGTTAGATGGCATAGATCCTTGCGTGATATTCTATATTAGAGATTGTGTATCCTTGTCTTGATCCCATTCCAATCTTGCTTCATCCACCCAATCGGCCATCAACATGGACATTCCACATAGTAAGGAATCAGTAGATGTATCCCTTCTGGACAACGCATCAGCTACTACATTTTATTTACCCTTTTTGTATATGATTTCAAAATCATAACCCAGCATTTTTGTTACCCACTTTTGTTGTTCCTCAAATGATAACCTTTGCTCCAAAAATTATTTGAGACTATCATGATCAGTTTTTACCTCAAGTGTCTACCCATGAGATAGGGCCTCCATTGCTTGACAACATGAAGAATAACCATCATTTCTTTCTCATAGATAGGTTTGAGCAGATCTTTTCCTTTGAATTGGTGACTCTCAAATGTAATTGGTCTTCCTTCCCGCATTAGAACTCGATCCCAATCCCGATCCTAAAGCATCACATTCAACAATGAAGGTTTTTGAGAAGTTGGAAGTATCCAAAACTCGGGGTGCTACACAAGGCTTCCTTCACTACTCAAAGGATATAGTGGCTACGTCATGTCCAATGGAAGGCATCCTTCTTTAGCAATGCAAAGGAGTGGGGTTGTTATTCTACCATATCCCCGCACAAATCTTCTCAGTAGTACCATGTTAGTCCTGAGGAACCAATGAATATTTTTGAGAGTTTTGGGCCTTAGCCATTCCACCATAACTTTGATCTTCCGACGACCAACTTTTACACCTTCATGGGATATAATGTGACCCAAGTACTCTACCTCTTGTACACCAAAAGAACATTTGGATGGCTTTACATAGAGAGTATGTTTCTCTAAAACTTCCAACACTTTATTTACATGTTGTAAGTGGTCTTCCCATGTCTTATTGTAAATCAAGATGTCATCAAAGAAAATGAATACAAATTTCCTTAAAATGGCCTAAAAAATGTTCATCAAGCTTTAAAAGGTCAAGGCGCATTTGTAAGACCAAAAGGCATTACCAAAAACTCATAATGGCCCTCATGAGTTCTAAAAGTCATTTTATGAACATCTTCCTCTTTTATTCTAATTTGATGGTACCCCAAACGAAGATCTAATTTTGTGAAATAAATAGCACCATGCAATTCATCAAGTAAATAATCAATTACTAGAATAGGAAACTTATCTTTGATGGTGTACTTGTTGAGTTCTCGTAATCTGGACACATCCTCCATGTTTCATCCTTCTTACGTACCATGACCACTGGGTGAAGAATATGCACTCTGACTAGGCCTGATGATACCTGCCTTCAACATTTCCTGAACCATTTTCTCAATCTCACTTTTCTGGGAATATGGGTATCTGTATGGTCTGATGTTAGGTGTTTGGCTCCCTGGAATCAACTAAATGGCATGATCATGATCCCTAACTGTGGTAGTCCCTTTGGAATTGCATCAAAATAGATGAGTGAGCATCAACAATCTTCTGAAGATCGGGTGGCATTAAGACTTTATATTTTGTACTTCTATGGAAAATAACTTTGCTATAAATCCATCTACTCCTTTTCTGAGAACCTTTTGCATTTGATGAGAGCTAATAATCTGTGGAGACTTAGCTACCATCCCATTCAATTGTATTGTCCTTCCATCTGAATGAAATCGCATGAACAATTCTTGGAAATTCATCTCTATAGTACCTAAGGTTGTGAGCCATTGGACACCCAAAACAATATCTGCCCCTCCCATAGAAATAGCAAACATAGGTGAGTCTAACATATAGTCTCCCATGGAAAGCTTGATACTATGGCACTTTCCTATGCACTTGATTGTCCCACCATCCGCAATCATAACTTGCATTTCTGGAGATGGGTAAATAAAACAATTGAGGCGGGTAGCTAACTTACTATTTATGAAGTTATGAGTACTCCCCAAGTCAATCAAAACCGTCAAGTTCTATTTTTTGAGATAGCCAATAACCTTAAGTGTTTGAGGAGTACTAACACCCGACAATGCATGGCAAGAAATTGTAGGTTGGTGATCCTCTACTTCATCTTCTACCTGTTCCTCACCTCTCCTATATTTTCAGCTTCCTCATCATCCTCATTACCTCCGTCAATATAGAACAACTTCTTCTTAAAGCACATTTGTGCCCTGGTCCATATTTGCTATCACAATTAAAACATAATCCTTTTTCTCTCTTTTCTTCCATTTGTTGAGGAGTCAGTCTAATTGGCCTAGCAAATGAAGGGGAAGAGATGTTACGGTCTCTGGTGTTAATGAAAGGTGACCTCCTACTACAAAGAAATTTTTCCTCTACTCGACGTGCCATGATAATAGAATTAGAAAGTTTGAATGGATTAAACATTCGTACCTCATGCTCAATGTGGTCCTTAAGACCCCCAAGAAATAGGTCATTTAGATTCTCTTCTAGAATATTCTCCACCCTTAAGGATAAGTTCTGGAATTGATGCACATAATCTTTGACTAATCTTGTTTGTCGTAACTTTTCTAATTAACTAAAGTAGTTCTCTAAAACACTAGAACTATAGTGCAATTGCAACTCCTCGGTAAAAATTGTCCAAGTGACACCGAGACCATTCTTCTGCCTCTGAGCACATAACCATCGATACCAAACGAATTGGTCTAGTTCAAGATACAAGGATGCCAATGTCACCTTTTTCCCGATGGTGTTTGATGTAACTCAAAGAATTTCTCCATTTGATTTATCCAATTCAGGGGATCCTTACCATCAAATTTGCGCATATCCACTTTCGGCATCATGTTTCATGGTTGCGAATAAGTTGGATTCTAATTGGGCTGGAAAAGTGATCCAAAATGGTTATTTTGTCCATGATTTTGAATTAAAGATCCTCCTTGGTTGATATGGGCCAGATTTGGGCCATATTGTTTACCCTTTACATGTTACATGATATCATCCAACCGATGATTGATTTGGTCTATGTCTCCTTTAGAGGCCATCTTAGATTGTACATTTTGCAACTCATACTCAAGTTGGCTCACCTTATGATCAATTGAGGTAAACCCTAGTGTTGAGGAATCTGTATTTACCCCTTCTGACTCCATTTCTTTAATCACTACCCCATCTTTATCTAGGGTTTTACCCGAGAGTAACCGGATTCTTTTTTGCTCTTGTGGAAGGCCCCATCATGATGTCAAACCTTAGGGTTTAGGGTTTCGATACAAATTCAGCCGAACAAGAAAAAACATAGAGAAGATACTAATACTATTTTTTGAGATCTTTCTAAAAATGTAAAGAACTTGAAACCATTCCACAATTTGCACCTCTAGGGAGTGATTTTATGAAAAACCCTAAATTTGTAATAACTTTTGCAAAATAAATTTAAAAAGTTTGAAATTTTCAGGGAACCTTACTTGAAATGTTTCACAATTCTGTAAAAATATCTCCCACCAATTAGCTCTGGTTCACAATATATGGTGGAAACAAAAATTAGGGTTTTAACCCTAATTTTGCCCAGAATCGTACCTCTAATACCACTTGTAATGAAATTACTTGTATAATTCAGATTATGAGAAATAGTAGAACACCAAATAACACAATATTTCAGAATAATGATCTCAATATGCAATTAGAATAGCTTCGCCACTTCGAGGGGGCAACCTCCAAACCATATAATAAGACTCAACTACTCAAATGATAATGAAATACTACCTACAATCCCCTATATATATTATTCATATGTTATGGCCATCACCAAGGCCAACCCATTAAGCATGAGAAATTATAAATGATATAATAAAATGATATGGCAAGCCACAAGTCGGCTACTCATATCCTAATACAAGCAATAAGTTAAGGGCGTAGCATTTTCAAGGTCTTCGGGTCAAAAGAATCACAATTTATACCCACAATTAACACCATTTGGGTGAAGTGGCACGAGGCATTACATATCCCACCCATTATAAGAGCATCATCCCTAATGTGACACAACACCCAGTTAATAAGAGGAACACACATGGAAAAAGAAAACATGAACCACTTACTTCCTATAGGAATAAAACCATGTCACCAAAACATATCCCAAATTAGAAAGCGAGAAAATTTGAATCTTTCCTTCAATTTTCATGTTCCGTGAATATTGGCGAGTTCTCTCAACTAGATTGTCCTCACAATTCACAAGTATTTGTGCAAGCCAACATACTTACCTAGGATCCATCATACCTCTTGATCATTGCATTATATTATACATTGTTATTATGTTCTCTTTGGATTCATATTTTCTTCTCTTTACTTATTACAACTCTCAATTACGCTTTATAGATTCATCCCATTATTTTAAAAGGCTTTTCCTCTTCTCATTGTTACTTAATAACACACATAAATTTCTTAGTTACTAGGATTTCACTTTCCTTTATTATTGTCATATTATTTCACCATTTTCTAACTTGATTTTACACTATCATTTTACCTACTTGATTATCAAAATACAAAATCAATTTAGATTCCTTACCATGGTTGCATTTCATCATATTTTGGTTATTCATATCTATATATTATCTTATTCATTGCATTTTATAGACTTTTCATTCACCAAGAATTATATCCTCATTTAATGTTTTAACAAATCGAAAACCAATACAAAGAATTAACTCCTTGTATCACTCAAGGCCTCTCACACCTAATTTTGGCTTAATATACTACACAATATAAATTTCTATCAAGACCATTCATTTTAAGGTTTATAATTTTATTTTCCACACATATCAATTTATTTTTCTTCTCAAATTTTCTAGGAGTTCCTTTTCATCTAATCCCATAACATTTTACAACATTTAATTGCTAAAACTCCTTAATTTACTTATATATTTAAGAGTTTACCCTTAGTTACAATCTAACTCACCCCCTTATCTTAATTTCAATATTATCAATCTTCCAAATTTATAGCTTATAAACATCTTTGAATATAATAATACACTATACAACACACTTTTCCCAGTATCCCATAATGTCAATGGAATCAATGTAATGGATTCTCACTTCTAGACACATCTCAATATTAGTTTATAAGATTTCTCAAACAAGGTTTTCATACCCTAAGGAAAAAAACCATGATACACATCGTTCTACACAACCTTACCTCTTATCACTTACATACTACTTTCAAAGTTATAAACCAAGTCATTTCTTGTGAGAATTATCATCTTTGAGCAATGTTAATGTCCTCATTTCACAAGGTCTCCATATAACACGTGACAACCCATAATCATACAAGACCCACCAACGTAAATTAAAGATGATTCTAGAAACCATGTTTCACCAAATGTATCACACTCGTTTCACCTAACTAGGCCACCCATACATCAAGGAGGGGGAATATTGTTCACATATCACAATTCTCATATCATAGGCCTCTTGCATAGAAATATAAATGGAACATACCCAACATATTAACAATAAGAAAATACATCAATATATTTTTAACAAAGTTTACATGACTCGAAGTAAAAATCATCTTCAACATAATGTCAAAATATGAATTCAAGTATTACAATTCATTTATACAAAGCATCAAGTGTCCAATATATAATCATTTAATAAAAGAAATCAACTCAAGCAATTCAATATATGTGTGTGTGTGTGTGTGTGTGTGTGTGTGTGTGTGTGTACCTCACAAGGTACAATTATTCATATTCCTCCCAAAATAATTTGTGAAACATAGTAACAAGTGAGATCGGGTCACTTCATGACCTTGGTCACAAAGATCTTTGTCACCTCATAACGTAAGTGCATAGTGCTCTATAGTGTTAAACATATATACTCATGTGTCACATTGAGAACACCCCATACTACCATGTCTCAAGAGGATTGGAGTATATTTATGCACATACAAATGTATCATAACCAACTTAATAAATAATTCAAGAATCCCAAACCGGGTGATGAACAACCAAGTGACATTTAAATCCTTAAAGCTCCGAGTCAACAAAAAGATATATAACTTAAAGAAGTCTCAAATTGAAAGATAAAAAAATGTGTACATAGTTATTTTCAATCCAAGGAAATATCATAAAAGAGTAAATAAAGTGAAATAACAAGATAAACAAAGAACCTCAAAGTTTCAAAAGTAACAATCAATAAATCACTAATTCAAAATCAAGCTTACAAATAAAGTACAAATGAAAATATTTACATTACGAGCATATGGTATATCACTTGTCACCGAGGGTACTTGTATTTGGGTGTGTATAACCCAACGTCGATCCCAACTTGAAAATAAGAACAATGATCATATTACATTTATCAACACACTTCCATAATTCATCATTATAGTCTCCCACAAGGCTCAAAATAGTCGAGTATCCACAAAAATTGTTCTTAAGATGATCAATTTAGGAGTGAACAAATGGGGCATAAGATTTCATTATTTGAGTTGTGGGTGTGTGCTCCATGCAATATAAATGGAACCCATTGGGAAAATTTCAAACATAATGTTGTCCAATTTCACCTCTGGGGCAAAAGCTCGACAATGGGGGTCTACATGCTAAATGTTCAAGATTGATGTACCAAATTTTCTAGAGTTCTTCTATGCCTCCATGATGCCTTGATGCTGAGAAAACCCTTAATAGGTTTGAGGGTTAATAAAAATTATCGAAACCCATCGAAAGAGTTAAAATTAAGGTTTGAGCTCGGGACAAATGCTCACTGAAGCTTGGTGAAATGCCCGAAAGCTAAGGGATAAGTTATAGGTTATCAAGCTACATTGGGGCTCGATTTGAGCTCAACACTTATACCTTTCAACCGAAGTTCTTTCATGGCTCGGTGAGCCATGTACATGGTTGAGCATTAAGAATTTTTAGGGTGAAACGACATCGGGGTCACATGGGTCTCAGTTATTGGAGAAACCATTTTGGTAAGCTGTAACTGTTGAGTTCAACACTTGGAACATGTGAGCTAGTTGTGTAAACAACTCAGGTTGAGCTCGATTCATGTCCGTGAACCCACATAGAAGAGAGTAGCCAACTCGGCTATTAGTAGACTCAATTTGTTCAGGGTACCTTGCTAAGAGCTTGAGACCGGGCTCATGTCATTAGGTGGCTTGTTGGTAGATTAGTTGAGATGTATGGAGATCATGGAGGGATTGACAAAGCTTATATCCTAATAAGTCATTCCTAGAAGGTCCCGAAGGCACGAGCCTGTAGTTGTGAGTTGGCCAATGATGGTGTGATGCAACTTAACCAGGTGGAGCTCTCAGAATAAAGAAGGGAATGACTTGATAGGAGAACTCGATGAGTTAGCTCGCTCGATCGAGCTGAAGCAAGTCGGAAAATAGTGGGCTTCTAGAGAAATTTTGATTCATTTCCTAGTCAAATGGACAAACGATGCTTAAATCCCGCATCTTAAACATTGGCATGAAGGGTCTTTGGGCCCGTAGTGGAATTGCGGGATTTGAGGCCAACTAGTAAGGTTGGTGCGTTGGTAAAATGACATCCAAAGTCCCAAGTCCGTCGTTGTAGACATGCGGCTCTTGCATTGTAGGAACCATGTCGATCGGGAGCTTGCACGGAAAAAACAACGGTTGGGCTTCGGGCTTTTAAGAGCCAACTCGGTGAGTCGTGTCATGGCTGGAGCATAATACGAGAACAAGCTCGTGAAGATTGTTGAGTCGTCGATGAGTGGGAGACCCAATCAAGACGTAAGTGCAGACTAATGTAAAGAGATGGAGTAAATTGTTGAGAATTCATCACTAATTTTGAAGGAGATAAGGCTGATCACAATGCGTAGTGAGTCCCGAGTAATCTCCAGTGGTAAGGTGTTGAATGTGAATTCTGGGTGATATGTCAACATTACTCCATGTAAGTGAAGAGTAGATATAATGTTGAAGATTCGTTGACCAAGATTGAGGTGTAGGCATGTCATACACAAATGTGAATGAGCCGAATTCGGGGCACTACACTACATCAGTTAATCAACGAGATTTTGAAATGAAATGGCTCGGCACAGGTTGATTTCGTGGCATAAACAAGTTGTTATTGGCATGGAGGATTGAAAGTGGAGAAGGATCAATGATGTGAATGCATAGTCAGAGGAATCGTGAAATAAAATCGGAGATCATAGATATCTGCTAGGCATAGAAAGTCGATGAGAGCTCGTTGAGCTCTTTTGGAAACACCTCGGTGATCTCTTGTAAGGATAACTCGAACAGTGAAGGTAGTGGAGCTCGGTACTTTGCACACGGTGAGTTACCACAATGAACAAGGAGTTCAAAACGGAATGTCTTGGACCCAATATCGGGAGTCGAAGCATCAAAAAAGTTGGGAAACAAAGGCAAGAGACCCAACTTGGTGGCACGGGGTGAGTAAGCTTTTCAGTCGCATTACATTCAATAGGCTCGAGTCGAGATATAAGTCATCATAAGTGGTCATAGCAAAGGAAGGACCTGCGACGAGTTCTAATTTGAATCGAGCCAGCACGGTGATGAACTCGATGTAACGTACAAGGTCACGGATGAATCAAGTGGTTGAGCTTGGTCAAGCTAAACAAGTGAAGTGAGGTACATTCAGGTTGCATTGGTGGATGTAACTCGTATCTGAGTTGAGGCCAAGTTTTAGCACATTGTCTAAGTAGCTTGGGGTGTTTGATTGATTGGAATGTGTAGCATGAAATTCATAAGGCCAAGGTATTCCAATAGTGAGAAACTCAACGATGGCTCACCTTCACCCCGACTCAAAGAACGAGGAACTCATGGAGTAACTTGATGCTTAACTCATGAGATTCAATGCATATGAGAGGGGAAGCTTGATGTTTGGGCGACATCGAGAACTCGACCGATGTGAGGCGATGCATCGGTAGTGAGCCGTGCCGAGAGGCCAAGTCGGTAAAAGGATCTCAGAAAGGAAGACCATGACAAAGAGTTTGTAGAGTGGGTCGAGTTAACATAGCTTTATTGGGAGGGCATCGTCGGGAGAAAGAAATAGAGGCTAAGCCAAAATCAAGAGAATCAAACCAAAGTCGAGTCACTTGACCAATATTCCATGGGTGGTAAGCTCGGTCGGTGAGTCGAATAGGTGGATTAAATGGTTGAAGGCAATCCGACAAAGTTCATGTTGAAGCCTAACCTAAACGAGCCATTAGAAGGTGAAGGCCCAACTCCTTGAATCTGGCCTAATGATGCATCGTGAAGGAAATGGGGAGAATTTCAAATTTCGGATAACGAAAGGAGGTGGAGCACATTGGCATCTACACCGAGTTATGTTATGGTGTCAACTCAAGTGGCTAAGTTGGGATCAAGCGATGCGATGAGGAGCATGTGGTGCTTGAAAGACATGAAGGACTTGTCATTCCAGTCAAACTTGGGTGCTTGGCATTTGAACACGGCTCTACCCATATCGAGCAACTCACCTCGAAGGAAAGTCAAGGCTCATCAAACGAGTTGTGAGGTGACGAGGGACCCGCAAGTTGATGTGCACATAGTGAGTTTGTTGGTCACGGTGGTAGGAATTCAACTTGGTGGTGAGCTCATTGAAGAGTAGTGGTCGCAGCGATAGGAGCTTAGCTCATTTGTGGTGAAGGACGATGGAGCTCGACCCCAACTCGGTGAGTTGGCTCGGTGAGCCAACCTTCGAGTTGGGCTCTTTTTGGCCTTTTCCTCATGATTCTCCCCTTCAAATAAAACCTATTTGTAGGGGTCCCACCATTAATTAATTAATTTAATATTTTAATAATAATATTTATTATTATTATTTAAATATTCTTTTAATTAATTGAGAAGAACTAGGTCAATAGGTAATTAATGACACATGATGGAACCTTCTCAAGTGGTTCAACCAATTGTAATAAATACATCATGTGCCTTCCATTTAGGAAGGGAATTTATGACTCCTTCTCTCCTCTCTCTCAACTTCTTCTATAAATGTAAGTTGGAAGCTCATTCCAAGGGGTTCCAACAGGTTAGACAGGTTGGACAGCTTAGATATCTAAGACAAGTGCAAATTTTTCAAGAGTCCTCTCTCTTCTGCAAGTTGTCCTTGTATGTTGAGAGAACTTTCAAGCCTCCTTTTCAAGGTTGTAATGGTAACTACTGCCTCTTCTGAATGTATGATGTATTGTGCACATTGCTGAAGTAATAAAAGTGTGTGTTTTGTGACCAATCTTGGTCCTTTCATCCTTCTATACTTCTTTGTGTCTTTTCTCATGCTTCTTGCAGTACACTGTGCAAGTTCACATTTTTATTACAGTTCTTGAGTTCTGCGTGCTTATCAAGTGGTGGAGTATTGCATGTAGTTAAGTTGTGGTGTTTGTTCACCCTTCTAAAATTCATCCTTCTTCACCGGAAGACTGGTAGGTAGATTGTTGTGTCTCGATTGAGGTTAACAAAAGGAATGCATGCTTCTAGTCTCGTGGTATTGTGTACCCTCTCTAAGTTGTAGTAGGTGAAGTTGACTTGTGGTGCACACACCCTCTTCATCTTAACCCTTCCCGAGTCTAGCAATACCCTTTATTTGGTGCATCATCACCCCTAGTATAGTTTCATTTCTTGCAAATCTCTTTCCCTAAAACCCATGAAAATGTTAGCATAGGTCTAGATAATCATTTTATTGCACTAGGAGTAGTATAGCACTTAGTTTAGGAAGAGGAATTCGGCCTTCTCTGGAGGTGATCCCATGTGTCGTAATCACACTGAACGTCCTGTTCACATTCTGGACATTCGGAAGGTACAATGATTTGGCAACAACAGCTTTTTGGCATGCCTAGTGAGAGAAAGAGTTGGTACTTATCTTCTCACTTGCACAAATCAAAGTACCTGATGACTCTATATCTCTGGATTCTAAATATCAATGCGTTAACTTATGTGAAGAATTCAAACAAGAGCTTCTTCAAAGAAAGGAAATTATCAACATATCAAACTTTCCTTGTCTCCTCCAAAGAGAAGAAGAAGAGGCGTTTCAACATCACCAGTTGCAGCTTTACCTCGTAGGGGTCATTCAACTCCTCTCGTATAGAAGGTTTCCTCCACCAAGGAACAATCAACCTCTTGCTACTATGGCACGAAACCAAGTTTTTCCCCTTTCAATGCAAGAAGTCCTCTTTTGTTGGCTCAATGTGACCCTATACCTATTGCGGCACTCAAAATTTTACCCTTTTACACGGGGAAACTCACGTTACTCCAATGGAACATATTATTGATGTAGCTAGCATTTGTGTAGTACATAATATCACAGAGGACAACATTGTGGTTAGACTTCTTGCTACCTCTTTCAAGGGAAAATCACTTCAATGGTTTCGAGGGTTAAGTGTTGGCACTATAACCACTTAGGATGAGTTAGGAGAAAATCTCTGTAAATAGTTTGAAGATAAGAGTGATCACCTATCACTTTTGGAACAACTCACTACCATGAAGAGAGCTCCCCAAGAATACATGAGTGATTTCAACTTCATTCCACAGACTGGAATAGGATTCCGACACTCATAAAGCCTTCTCCAAATAATGCATTCTTGTACTATTTGTGAGCCTTGAATAGCGATGTAGCAGTTATGATCCAATCCATGGGAGGGACTACATTACCTAATGCCTACGACATTGCCATAAGAGCATAAAATTCCTTGATTCAAGCTAGAAAGATAGCTCCATGACCGCTAATGTCGTTGTCTCCGGATCTTACAAACAATTAGCCTATCATTGCTCTTATTCCAACAGCCTCTAATCAACCAAATTAGTCTGCCCCTACCTCTTTGAATGATCTATTTGAAGTCAAGTCACTGTTGTAAACTTTTGGAAATGAGCTCATTACACTCAAGAGGCAACAATTTCAATATAATCATCCATACCAGCCACAAAACCAGCAAGTATTAAGCTAACCGTCCTCCTTTTCAAGGGAAAAATCAGCCTCAAAATCAAACTGTAGGTCAAGCTACAAATGTCAGGCCTTTGAACTTTCGGAATCCTCTTGCTGCTAGCTCATCTAGAGCCATAGTACTGTTCCAGAATAATCTAGTTCAAGACTATGAATGGTGTTATCCTTGTTCTCAACCACACAATAAAAATCTTTTCCCCAATGGAGTTCTTATCCAGGACCCTTATGGTTCAAAGTGTATATGCCCCTTCAGAGCTAACAGAAAATTCATCTACGCAAGAAACAATAGATCAACCGCAGGCACCTGAAGAAACCACTTTGCTAAACTGGGTAAGCGAAGATTTTTGTGGGTTGAATACGATTCCTCATCGGTGGTGGCAAACACTGCTTCCAAGAATAGAGCAATGAAACCTCAACCTTCCAAATTTTTTTCAAGCATCCACTTCATAGCCTCGATCAAGCTGCGATTAATAAAGATGCAGAAAGAAACCTCCAAAACACACATTAGCCAAGCTGCGCAAGGAAAGAAGGTTCTTCAGGCATCATAATACCCAATAATCATTTTCTAAAGGAGGAACCCAATGCCCAAATAAGTTTTAAAAAAGTAGGAGCAATTCCCTTCAGCATAGTAGAACAAATGAAGAAAACCAATCTAAGCGTTACTATGTGGGACGCACTTTCAATTCCTTCTCAAAGGAACTTGCTACGTGAAGCTTTGAACAATTTTGGTACAATCGATGGATCGTCAGGTCATGGAGAAGCAACTACTACGATTTTGTGTAAATATTCCTAAGGTAAACAAGCCACCACCATTCTATATTTCCTTGATCATTGGCAACCACCTAGTGCATAATTACATGATCGATTTTGGTGTCAGTAGCTCAGTCATGCCCAAACAAATTACAGATGTACTAGGCATACAATATATGCCATTGAAAAAGGAGTTGTTCAGCTAGATGGCACAATTATTAAGACTATTGGAGTTATCAAAGGACTTCAACTTACCATCCATGCATGCCCAAGTTTGTCATTCACCCAAGACATATCATTCATTGATCTCCCTCCTCTCTTTGCCATCTTCCTATCACAAGATTTCACTGCCAAGATGGGTGGTTATCTATCAGCTGATTGGTCACATATGATTCTTAGGAATCAATACAGAACCAAAGTGACTATAAAGGCAGAAGCAATCTGCCATAATCATGTAGAACCCCACACTGTTAGTCCTATAAATGGGAATTACACCATCAGCGATCCGGAAGAAGAAGATGTTGATCATGAATCGACCACTCTTGTTGAAAAGGTCCCCGATATTGTGTTAGATGAATTAAGTGGAGATTATTAGTACGATCCCTACGTTGATGTATTGGCATAAGAAGAAGTTGGTTTGTTGTTGTTGGAAGAAATAGGATTGGGTACATACTGCATTCATGAAGAAGATACAATCATACCACAACTGGTCAAAACACCAAGTAATTCTGAAGGACTGTGGAAATTGTTCTTCGATGGCTCGAGGAGTAAGAATGGATCTGGTGTTGGTGTTATGTTAATTTCTCTAGAGGGAGATAAGTACTTCTCATATTTCCAGTTGTAATTCAGTTGCACTAACAATGTTGTTGAATACGAGGCCCTTGTGCAAGGAATTCAACTAGCCCAAAAGAAGGGAATCAAATCCCTGACTATTTTTAGAGACAATGAGTTAGTTGTTCATCAAGTGATGACACACAATGCATCCAAGAATGATCTTTTAAGATCATAAAAGAACCAAGTATGGGACTTGATTGAATATTTCAAGCTTTTGGGATCCATGCGGTTCCTAGAAATCAAAATCAAGATGTTGATAGGCTTGCTACAATTGGCTCACAATATGACATACCTGTTGATATCATGAAAGAAGGGCAACAATTTTTCAAAATGGTGGTTCAACTTGCAGTTCTAATAATGCAAGTAGTTAGCAAGCATTCGATAGTGACAAACAAATTGTCCTTTTCCTACAAGAAGAGGCAAAGTTTGCTGCGAAAAATCAAGATAAGTTGCAAGAATCATATGGTGATCAAATCATACAATTGAAAAGCAACAAACTACCAAAAGTCTTAGTCACTCTGGAATCCATCTTCAATTTAGATGATCAAGCCAAAAGACAAAGCTCTAACATGGTGGTCAAAGAAGAAGATTTTGAGGAAGTCGAGGTAGTGCATGAAAAGTTTCTAAAGATTGGCAAAGTGTGTACTTCCAAAGAGAAAGAAGCTTTCATCAAACTTTGTCAAGAGTATCATGACATTTTTTCGTGGAGCTATAAAGACCTGCGTGGTTTTGATCTAGGTCTGGCACAACATACCATCGAACTAGATCCTAATTCCAAGCCAATTCGTCAAACAGAGGCCAATTAATCCCAAAATTGAGCCACTAATGAGAAAGGAGCTAACCAAACTCATCGAGGCCTGTATAATTTTTCCCATCAAGCACTCCTCTTGGGTAGCCAATTTGGTGCCCGTAAGGAAGAAGAACAGAGAGATTCGGTTGTGCATAGATTTCAGGGATTTGAATCGTGCCTCATTGAAAGACCATTATCCTCTCTTGTCAATGAAACATATTCTTCAAATGGTGGCAGGAGCCCAAATATTTTCTTTTCTCGATGGATATTTGGGTTACAATCAAATTCTAGTCCAAGAATCCAACCAATTCAAAACGGCTTTCACTACCAAGTGGGGCACGTATGCCTACAACAAAATGCCATTCGGATTGTCCAATGTTAGGGCTACTTTCCAAAGAGCCATGAACATGGCATTTAAGGGACTAATCAACGATATCATCTTGGTTTACCTTGATGACATAACTATATATTCTAAGCATGCAAAAGACCACATCATGCATCTAAGGAAGGTTTTCTGAAGGTGTAGGGAATTTGGGGTTTCACTTAATCCCAAGAAGTGTATTTTTATAGTACGAGGGAAATTTGTTGGGGCATGTTGTTTCAATGGAAGGATTGTCAATCAATCCATCCAGATTCATTCAATTATGTCCTTATCTCTCCCAAGTCACAAGAAGGGTCTCTAGAGTTTTCTAGGAACCATAAATTACGTGCGGAGATTCATCCTCGCCATTTGCGACATTGGCTAAACCACCGATGCCATCTTGAAGAAAAACATTCCATTCTCATGGACAAAGGAAGGACAAGAGAGCTTCAAAGCCATCAAAATGGCCATTTCTCAAGATCCCATGCTAGTGAACCCTAGGTTTAATAAAGATTTTATTCTCTATGCTTTTGCAGTCAAGAGAGCATTTCAGGTATCCTCACCCAATAAAATGACAACCTGATGGAGCAACCAATTGCTTTCTTCAGTAAATCCCTCAAAGACTATGAACTCAAATATTCATTCCTTGAAAAACAAGTATTTTTGGTTATTCAAGCTTTGAAGAAATTCAAGCAGATGTTATCCAACAACAAAATCAATTGATGGTGTCTCATCCAGGTGTCAAGGAAGTTTTGCTAAACAAAGAGATGAAAGAAAAGCGTGATGGAGTATGACGTGCACATCAAAGTCACTAAACTTTTTAGAGGTAAAGGTTTGTGTCAACAAATTTCTGCAGACATGGAATCAAAAGGTGATGAGGACGCTCCTAAACACTGATGAGAGTGATGATCAAGTTGATTGGTTATCCAAAATGAAGAATTTCCTCTTCTCAGGAGTATATCCTATGAACATGGATAAAAATCAAAGACGAACTTTCCATCTTTATTCTATTCCATATGTTCTGGTAGATAATGTTCTCTTTCGAAAGGATTTGAATAGTGTTCTCCTTCGGTGCGTAGGACTGGAACAAGTAAGTAAGATACTAGAATATTTTCATAATGGCCTATCTGGAGGACATTATTCTACATGAACAATTGCTACCAAGATCATGCGATCTCGGCTACTATTGGCCGGATTTGTTCAAAGATGCCCATCTCTGGGTAAGGAAATGTAAGGAACGTCCCCTTTTCGAAAGAAGGTGGTTGACAACTCTTCCGCGTGCATCCAATTCAAGTGGATCAACCCTATGTTCAATGGGGATTGGACTTCATCGGAATGATTAATCCTCCATCTAGTGACAGACATAAATGGGTCCTTACCATAATGACAATTTTACTTGATGAACAATGGCGGTAGCATTAAAGGACAAAGAATGAGAGGGTAGTTTTGGATTTCTTGGAAGGTATAATGACAAGATTCGGTGTTCTGCTTACAGTCATTTTCGGGAGTCGAAGCATCAAGAACGTTGGGAAACAAAGGAAAGCGAGCTAACTTGGTGGCACGGGGCGAGTTGAAGCTTGTCAAATGCATTACATTCAATAGGCTCAGGTTGAGATATAAGTCATCATAGGTGGTCATAGCAAAGGAAGGACATGTGACGAGTTCTAATGTGAATCGAGCTGACACGGTGATGAACTCGATGTCACGTACAAGGTCACAGATGAATCAAGTGGTTGAGTTTAGTCGAGCTAAACAAGTGAAGTGAGGTACATTCGGGTTGCATTGGTGGATGTAACTCAAGTATCTGAGTTAAAGCTGAATTTTGGCACATTGTCAAAGTAGTTGGGGTGTTCAATGTATTAGAATGTGTAGAATGAAAATCATAAGGCCAAGGTATTCCAACAGTGAAAAACTCGGTGATGGATCGGCCTTCACCCTTGACTCGACGATGAGGAACTCGTGGAGTAGCTCGACGCTTAACTCGTGATATTCATACATATGAGGGGGGAGCTTGACGGTTGAGTGACGCCGAGAACTTGGATTGATGTGAGGTGATGCATCGGTGGTAAGCCGGATGAGATGCCAAGTCGGTAAAAGGAGCTCGCAAGGAAGACCACAAAGCAAAGAGCTCGCAGAGTGGGCCGAGTTAACATAGCTCGATCGGGAGGGCATCGCTAGAGACATAAACAGAGGCTAAGCCAAACTCGGGAGAGTCAAACCAAAGCCGAGTCACTAGACTAATATTCCATGGGTGGTAAGCTCGATCGATGAGTCGAGTAGGTGAATTAAATGGTCAAGGCAACTGATGAAGTTCATGTTGAAGCCTAACTCCGAATGAGCCATTAGAAGGTGAAGGTCGAGCTCCTCAATCCAACCCGATGATGCATCATGAAGGAAATGGGGCAAATTTCAAACGTAGGATAACAAAAGGAGATGGAGCACATTGGAATCTACACCAAGTTGTGCTTATGAATGTCAACTCAAGTGACTCGAGTTAGGATCAAGCGATGCGATGAGGAACATGTGGTGCTTGAAAGACATGAAGGACTCGTCATTCTAATCGTGGTGCTCAAGTGTTTGAACATAGCTCTACCCATAACGAGTAACTTAGCTCAAAGGAAAGTTAAGGCTCATCAAACGAGCTCGTAGAGACAAAATTGTGTAGAAGAGCTTGATGGAGCTTGGTTGGTCTTGGGTGACTCATTAGTAAGGAGGACTCTACATAGAGTCATAGAGGGCGTCGATGGTGATCTATCAACAAGGGATCGTCGAGGAATGGCTCGGCTCAAAAGGTGTGGATACTCACAACCATCCACCGAGTGAATGTGATGGTAAGAGTAGCTCGATGTGATGAGCTTAGTTAGTTTTGAGCAAGTCGCTTAATGAAGAGCTCAGCAGGTGGAAGCATTTGGTGGCTTGTAGAAAGCCGAGTCTTGAGGTGATAGGGACCCGCAAGTTGATGTGCACATAAATGAGTTCATCGGTCACGGCGATAGGATTTAAACTCGGTGGTGAGCTCGTTGAAGAGTAGTGGTCGCAGCGATAGGAGCTCATCTCATTTGTGGTGAAGGACGATGGAGCTCGACCCCAACTCGGTGAGTTGGCTTGATGAGCCAACCACCGAGTTGGGCTCTTTTTTGGCCTTTTCCTCATGATTCCCCCTTCAGTGCAAACCAATTTTCAGGGGGTCCCACCATTAATTAATTAATTTAATATTTTTATTTAAATATTTTAATAATAATATTTATTATTATTATTTAAATATTATTTTAATTAATTGAGAAGAACTAGGTCAACAGCAATTAATGACACATGATGGAACCTTCTCAAGTGGTTCAACCAATTGTAATAAATACATCATGTGCCTTCCATTTAGGAAGGGAATTTATGACTCCTTTCCTCTCTCTCAACTTCTTCTATAAATGTAAGTTGGAAGCTCATTCCAAGGGGTTCCAATAGGTTAGATAGGTTGGACAGGTTAGATATCTAAGACAAGTGCAATTTTTTCAAGAGTCCTCTCTCTTCTGCAAGTTGTCCTTGTATGTTGAGAGAACTTTCAAGCCTCCTTTTCAAGACTATAATGGAAATTATTGCCTCTTCTGAATGTATGATGCATTGTGCACGTTGTTGAAGTAATAAAAGTGTGTGTTTTGTGACTAATCTTGGTCCTTTCATCCTTTTATACTTCTTTGTGCCTTTTCTCATGCTTACAGGTACACTTTGTGCAAGTTCACGTTTCTATTGCAGGTTCTTGGAGTTTTGTGCTTATCAAGTGGTGGATTATTACATGCAGTTGAGTTGTGGTGCTTGTTCACCCTTCTCAAGTTCATCCTTCTTCACTGGAATATTGATAGATTGTTGTGTTTGATTGAGGTTAACAAAGGGAACGCATGTTTCCTAGTCTGTTGTATTTTGTACCCTCTTTAAGTTACAGTAGGTGAAGTTGACTTGTGGTGCACACACCCTCTTCAAATTAACCCTTCCTGAGTCTAGCAACACCCTTTATTTGGTGCATCACCACCCCCTAGTATAGTTTCATTTCTTGCAGATCTCTTTCCCTAAAACCCATGAAAATGTTAAGATAGGTCTAGATAATCACTTTATTGCACTAGGAGTAGTATGAAACTTAGTTTAGGAAGAGGAAGTCGGTCTTCTCCGGAGGTTCACCTCGAGCCCAAGTCCCACAACTTGAGAGGTGATCCCATGTGTCCCAATCACCAAACGTCCTGTTCACAATCTGGCCATTCAGAGGGTGCAATGATTTGCGACAACACATACCAAATAAACAAAAGTGGTTGTTCAATAAACGTAAAGCTCCACTTCCTATCTCGTACTCGAATTGAGTATGGACAAATGTTCACTTTTTCAAACATACCAAATAAACAAAAGTGGTTGTTCACCAACATAAAGCTCCACTTCCTATCTTGTACTCGATTTGAGTATGAACAAATGTTCACTTTTTCCTCACCCCTTCGACATCTTGATATTTCCTGCAGGGATTGATTATGTAAGGTAACATAACACAACATAACACCAAACTATGTCATGAAAATGAAGATTTACTACGAACATTATAACAATAACATCACACACACAAATACTACATTATATGGTGACACATCATAGTATGTTCATGATTTACAAGACAACACATGCATCACATAACATATTAGTAGCATAAGTACAAAATAACATAGGAATATACATCACATTACATACAAACTTCACAAGAAAAGCATGCATGTCATGTAACATAATGACAACACATGTATAATATAAGAGGTTGATGTAAGTTCACAATACATCCACAATTCACTAGGAAATACATTTTTAATACCCTTTTTAAGATTAATAGATTGTTATGGAATGAACAATAATAAAAAGAATGTAAGGTTTGTTATGGGGGTTATTTTGACTAATTAACCTCTAACATTAACCGTGAAACATCATACTAATGGATTAATACTTGCAACCATTGAAATACAAGCTCAAATACACAAGATGGAGATTAACTTAGCTATGTAAGAGTGTATAAGAGAGATTAGGGTGCACAGAGAGAATATGAGAGTGCACAGATGTTTCACTTCGATATTGTGGCCTAAAAGTATCATGGTGTAGGACCGCATAGACGGTCAAGATGATGTATTGCACCTTCTCTATGGTTTTGCACACTTTGAATTGAGATATGTAGCTTTATGGGTCACTCACTAGCCTAGAAATTCACTAATTCCCTTAAATTTACCACTCAAATTGTGTAGGACCGACCAATTTTTTTTTGTTGATACTATATGACAAAACACTTGAAATAGTTACCCTAATCTCCAAACACATGAACACCGACATTCACCTTACATAAAACCAATATACCCAAGTTTTACGGTTGTCACAATAAACATTACATCTTATTACTTTAGAATGTTACCCTTACAGAATCATGGATTAGACATTATGGGTCACTCAATACCTCTAGCCGATTTTTTATTTCTTCCTAAATTCCCTGTTAAATTCATGTTACCATTCAAATCACTTCTAAAATCGAAGGTCAAAAATTGATTCATAACACAAGGTTAGATTTCGAAGCAGCGCCATTCGATGTGACCCAAAATGCATACTAGACCTAATCTCCAACACTTGAAATAGTTACCCTAATCTCCAAACACATGAACACCGACACTCACCATTACATAAAACCAATATACCCAAGTTTTACGGTTGTCACTTAATAAACATTACATCTTATTACTTTAGAAATGTTACCCTTACAAAATCACAGATTAGACATTATGTAACCCAATACCTCTATGCCGATTTTTTTATTTCTTCCTAAAGTTCGATCGAGTGTTAGCTTTCATGTTTTGATTCAAATCACTTCTTACAAATCCGAAGGTCAAGAATTGATTCATAACACAAGGTTAGATTTCAGTGTGCCATTCTCGATGTGACCCAAAATGCATACTAGACCTCGTACTAAGGAGGCAAAAAGTTTGTGAATTCCATGAAGAAATCAAAACAATCCATGGTAAAATATCGTTCACATAGCCTAACACACGTGTAAATGTTGAAGAGAAGATCACTCATATACCACTAGAGTCGTTACTTAAGTCCCTCGTGGTAAAACAAAACTTGGTTCACATTACCTTTCTCACTTTAATGTTTGTCATTTGTCAACACAATAAGGGATGTAACACTCATGTTATAACATGTGGACATGATTTTCAATCGATCAAGGGGGTACGTCAACATGGTTTGCATAATGGTTAGAGGAAAATATTCCATAAGCTATTGGCGAGGAAGCTTAAATCCTTATTAGGGATTATGAAAGTACTCTCCTTCATTAAGTTGAGGTGCCATCATCTCATTAAAATGGTTGTAACCCTATAAACTAACCTCATTTGGTTCCTCCCCAAGTGTGGTATATTGAATCCTTAGATGGTACACATCCTAAGTACCCATGACAATTAGGTACTATGATTACAATTAAGCCTTTAAATTATCTTCCTTAATTGAGACAAGTTCCACTACACACCATGTAATACATACCTTTATTGATCCAAAATGAATACATTCACCACATCCACAAGAATGAAGAAGAGTGAAGTTATAAACCATGACCATACCCATATTTATTGATTCACATTTTGTTCAATTAATCTTTTGGTATTAAGAAGGGGTTAATGATAACCAAGAATCATGAGCATGTACATTCTCACAAAAGAGGTGACCATGTCAACATACATTCGCTCAAACTTGTGAAGTACAATACAATAAATGTGTGTATAAGATAGGCTAGGCTAAGACCTCAGACGACCATGTACAAAGCTCCTGCGTTTTAAATTTTCATCTAAGGTTATTAACTTTCATCAAGTTAACACCTCATATCATCCTACTTATAACATTCATTAAACCATTCGTTATCATTTGCAATTTATAAGTTTTTTTGTGTTAACTTATCAAGAGTGATATCCTTTATTTCATTCATAACATTCGAGGTGCTTATTTTATACGAGACAATCATTTCGAGGTTCTTCTCTTTAACTTGTATTCTTTCTACCTTTGCATTGTGTAGTTGAGTCTCCCATTAGCATCGTTTTAAATCAAATACAAAGAGATGAAGCATTAGTTTCTCGCTTAGAGATTTAGGAACTCCAAAGGGCATATCAGAACATCCCATTATTTGACCCCAAAAATTGATGTTCGCATAGGTTGTCAATAGGCTATCAATAGGCCAAAATAGATTAGTGAAGGAAAAAGACATAATGTTACACCAATCTTTAATTGGTGTAAGCTTTGTGTTAATAAGTTTGGTTAACCATCAAGAGTCTTAACTCACACTAGCATCACCTATTTGAATATATGGATGATGACATTGTTGTATATTGTTGACTTGGTCTATGCATTATAATTTCTCCTGAACACACCGATTGCGCGAGTTGTGGGTGAAGTCATGAACTGAGTGGACCCTTGTGTGGGATTATGCGGAAATCATTAGAACAAATCATGTTATGGAAGCATTGGCATATATATAATTGTTTAGGTAATAATTATGTTGGTTGATTATGTTATATGAATCATGGCATATATTATTAAGGGTGGAGGGTCATGGACCCGACCATAGAATAATAGGGGAGTATTATGTTTGTTGACTTTGGTCATTTTAATCATTGTTAAATATTACGAATATATGGTAATCATATGTTATAGTTTTGACTGGCTATTTGTGAACGACTCCAATGGTGATCAAGGGTCATGGACCCGACGTGGAAATAGAAAGGAATTGTGTATTATTACTGTTTTGGGTTATATAATTGTCTCAATTTGGTTTTAAAATGATTATGTTTGGTTTCAACACCTCCAACATAGAGGAAAGGGTCACAAACCCGACCAAATATGAAAGGGAATTTTTAAAAAGTTTGAAATCTATTTAAAAATAGGGCACGTTTGATTTGGCCTATTCATTTGGATTGTGAGAAGTTGAACAATAGGGTATAAACCCTAGTGATTGCATGTAGTATGTTTGTGGTGGTGTCGTTTTTATTTTTGGGCATAACTGTTTCGATAGAGTTGCATGGTTATTTAAAAAGTTGCATGATAGGTTTTGGGTTGCGTATAGGTTTCAAGTAGAAGATGTAAAAAAATATTTAAGGCCCATTATAGGCATAGAAGAGATGAGTTTGGAAGAGGTTTTGGGCATTTGTGAGCTTAACTCAAGCACAAGAGAATAGAGAAAAGAACTTGGAAACAAAATGGAAATGGGGTTTTCGACTATTCACATGCATAGAGTTCTTTTCCTTATAATAAAAATATATGGAAAATGCTTGTTTTTCAGAGTAGATGAATGATGTCTGTAAAAATGCGTTTATTTACACAATTATATACATTTTTAAAACTTATTTGTTGTTATTATTTGGTATATATGGTTATTTGTGCATACATTTAGGCATACACATTTCTAGGTGTTTTTTTAACTCGCCTCTTAATTAGGGGTTTGGCATGAAAATGTGTTTCTCTAAATCTTTGTTTGAAAGGAGTGTTTTTCTAAGAAATGTATTACTCTACTATGATCTGTTTGGATTAGGATTATGAATGATGATTGGTTGGTTTGTTCCATTCATAATGTTTTATAGATATTTGACTATAAATTTGGTTGTTGGATGTTTAATTGAGAATTACATGCAAAGAAAATAATTGTTGGGTTTTGTTTCTCTACATCTCAAACATGCATACTTCTATATGGCTTTATTGTGGGAAATGTTCACCATGTCATCATTTTATGTTGACCCAAATCCTAATAGGTTTTGAAGGTATTAGTGGAATTATGAAGAAGTGAAGCTTTTCTATTTCAATATTCTTTTCTGAAAAGAAGTGAGGGTATTAATGAAAACTCGGTCATTAATGGTCTTATTTTGTTTTGCAACAATGCTACCCATGTATGTGGAAAAGAAAGAATTAAATTAGTATATGTGATTTCTATTTGGGTGCAAATTGTAAAAGTTGGTTCTCTAAACAATTGTTCTGAGTTGATTTGTTGTCCCTTTACGGGAGTGTTGAAGAAGATGGAATAATATTTGTTTGAATCTTTTCCAAATCTCATGTTGAAGATTTGATATATCTACATTGGGGTACTAGCGGAAATTTTATGAACCCTTGTTATATATATATATATATATAAAGGTTGAATCTGTATAGATTCTTGAATTGAGATTATGCCTTATTCTTATTTGTACAAGTTTAGTAATAACTATTGAAGAGTTATGAGACTAAGATCTCGCATCATTGATAAGACCCACTTTGGGCATAGAAAGAGGGTGCTTGAAATATTCTTATAGATTTTTGTAGTAGGCTTGTAAGACCTATCATAAGACTTATAACCTAGCCTTTCTAAAATACTAAATCTATACATAGTTATAGGACTTGTTACTCTGGTCTTAAGGAGCACTAAGCTAGTATTGATCTCCATAATTATGAGGATATACTAGTAACCAACAAACAGACTTTGATGTTAAGTTCTATAACATGTTATGGGTATATGATGGTCTGTTATAATCAATGGAAAATGGGAATTTGAATATTGCTCTCTGCTTTACTATGTGTTTGAGTTGATGTTTTTCAATAATATTATGTAACATGATATTAAAAAAGGCTTAATATCATTAAGTTGACATATCAGCATCCAAACTATTATATGTTATATCTCTAATGTGCCCCATTTGAAGTTCTTAGGAGTTCAGATTTATCTTTGTAAACTTTAAGTGAAAATCAAGATATAAATAGTAGGGATTGGAAGTTTAATTTCCCATAATTGTGGAAGGCTAATCTAAGAGCTTGTAATACTTAAGTATTAATTATTAGATCCTTTAGGAAGTTTTCCCACATATTATTTTGGACTCGTATCAAATTTCTATATGAAAACTTATAAATGTTACCTTATCTTATTAAGAGTAATACTCTGGTAATTATATGGAATAAGCATTAGAAGATAAATGTTAGTTAGAGATTGAAATCTTGTATATAAATTATTATGGGTCTTCTTGGAATCACTATGAGGAAATATGGAAATATTACCCTCATCTCATTAAGAGAACATTTGTTGTCGTATGTTAAATAAGCATTAAAGGATATTGCTTAGAAATATGGTAGTCCTAGTTTTGAAATCTTAAATGAAATGGTAAAGGACAATTATAGCAATATACGACATGATGTTAAGTTGAGAACTCATTAGATGGAACAATGTTGTTCCCATCATTATAACTCAAAAGGAGAGATTAAATGGATTGTTATCTTGCAAGTTCAATAAAGGCAATAATAATCTTATAAGAAAGATTAGTTGGTCAAGTACTCGCAAGGAAAGATCATGGAACTATTAGGAATGAGAAATATAAGATTAAGCCTCCCTAGCGTATTCATGAAGGAATGTTTAATGAAATGATAATCATATTAATGAAGATTGTATCTTGTTTCTACATCAACTATGGTTGTTTCTTCCTTGACAATAATTTTTGAAGTTGAGGGAGTTAATTAAGAAAGACTGGTAAATGAGGAAAATCATTTTCTTGCAATATATGGTGTTCTCCTCGCTCCAAATTTGAATTTCTAAATTTGAGTGTGCTTGAGTGTAAGATTCCCTTGATGTCCCTAATAGGTTGTGGTGCATATAATTTCATAACATACCCGTGTGAATGATTTCCAACTCAATTAACCCTAAGTTGATTGGGGTGACTCGTGCATTTGAAAAGATGACCAAGATAAGTGCAACAAACAAAATCATCAGTTTTTGATAGAAATGTCAACCAATTTTTTCCTCTACTAGGTGACTCTCTCCATGCTCAGGTTGATACCGATTAGAGACATGAGATGAATACCTACGAGTTTGTATATGTGCTTTATATAGGGTGCATTAGTTCCATAATTGTTCAAATGAAAGAACAAGTGGTGACCTAATGGACTTAGAGTGTGAGAATTGAGTGAGATGCCTTTGGATTAAGTCAATAAATGAATAAACGGCTTATGCTAGAATAAATCTCAAATGGTTTTTTTGATAAGTAAACACTTTTTTACTAGAGCTATGAACCTGGGGTTCTTAGGTCCCCTCCTTATATTGCTATATATAGTATTAACAAAAACATGGAAAACTTTACCAAAATAGTTATAATATGTCACCCGAAACCGATATCACAAAACAAACCAGATAACACAAAAACTAGATACACAGACTTAGTCGAGACAATTCTATAATCTCCTCCTTCACATGAGCTTCAAGGACTAAGCGCACTCGAGACCTTTTTGCGAATGCTAGAATGATGCCCAACTTCTCTCGCTTTAGCAGCCTTCAACAAGAAGTCATATGAAGTTTTTACTTTGGTCCCGAATCGAGAAATGAGAGAAGGAACATGGCCGATAGGTGTGGAGAGAGAATTGAGGTCCAAAGAAGGAATGGAAGTTAGGCGAGTCCTTCATGTGACATTTCTTATGGACCGCTACAACAAAATTATAGAGGGCTCTATTTCACCTTTCTATCTCGACCATGTTTTCCTGGTAAACCATCTCCATCCCCCTTGCAACCGATGCCCTGAGGAGGGCCGAAGACATACAAAAATTTGCCACTTCATCCTATAACCCTATTGTATGCCTTGGTAGGATAATGTGACGATCAATCATAAGATTTTATTCCTTATTCCCGCCGATTAACAACAGATGGGAGACAAAAACGGAGGCAATTTCTATGTTTAACCTTGCGCAACCACCGCCTTGTACATAGCTTTCCCCAAATGCACTCCATCGCATCGCATACAAAGCCCGAACCAATGCAAAAACCTTCCTTAGCCACGAGTGAGAGATACTACCATAAAATGCCATTTCATGAGTTTCCCCTTTCAGAAATAGATAGGGAAGTGGCAGGGAAGCCATGAGAGCTCCACTCGAACCTCCAACCAATCAAACACGAAACTAGAAAGTGTCAGCATGAAAAATGGACAGGTGAGAAGCACTTTTTAAGGACAACTTCCCATGAGCCAAGTCCCATTGAATTTAACCATGATTTGATTTAGCGTCACCTTCTATTATGGAGGCTAAGGCTAACCACCTAGCCTTATCATAGGATATAATGGTCTCTTCTACTTGCGTCACCCCATAGTTAGCTAAGCGGTCACGCTTAGTTGGCCTCTCTTAACACATGTCCAATGCTCTAAAAGTCCAAACACATGCCAAAAAATGATAATTGAAATATAGAAATCAAGGGACTAATGAGATGCCTTACCATTTTTGACTTCCTGTATAATAATCTGAATCTCCTTCAATGAGTAGGTGAGAGCTTCCACATTCAACTACTCTTTTTACCCCAAAGAGGAGGGCATGGGCTTCAACTAGGTTACACGAACCATCTTGAAGGTGAAATGATCTGACACTAACCAACTCACCATGCTCGTTATGAAGAATGCACCCCGCCCTTGAAAGTCCGGGATTCCTTTTGGAAGTCCCATAAAAATTAACTTCATCGAAACCTAGGGGTGGGAAAACTTTGGATGGAAAATGATTTTACTATACAAAATCTATGAACTGGAGTAGTGGAGGAACACTTTCTCTAAGTGGAACATGGGGGAGGGCTTGGGTCCTTAATGTCCACCGAGCGATCCGCATTCAGAGCGCCCCGCTATGTTTCGCTTAGTCCATATGGAGAAGTTAGACCCCTACCTCAAGGTGTCCCCATGGCCACTTATTAAAAGCATCCAGTGAACTCAATGTGAATGGAACTTGGGTTGATGATTACAAACGCTTGAAACTCACCAATAGCCCAAGACCTTGAGTTCAATCTCAAATGGTTATTACCAAGTGCCTCATGTCCAAATTTTGAGTAATACATTAGTAAGAGGGCCACTTCCACGTTGGCATCACCTCTATTGGTATAAGGATCATGATATATTGGGGTTTAAGTATTACCATGGACCGATCCAACCAATCAATTTTAGATTTTTTTAATTCAATGAGGATTTTTAGAGTTGTAGAAGTAATTCCAAGAAGCACTGAGGAGGCATATTTGACATGGCGTAGTGAGGCATGTGTTTAGAGGAAATTGTGCATGATATGTTTTTAGGATTATGAAGTCACAAAGGAGGAGATGGGAAGTCCGAGTAAACAAACATAAGAGGGCCACTTTCATTGTGGTGTAGACCTATTAGTATAAAGATCATGATATATTGGGGTTTATATGTTACCATAGACAAATCAAACTAACAAATGTGGGGTTAGTTTTTCGATTCAATGAGGATATTTAGAGTCATGGAAGTAAAATCTAGATATACTAAAGAGACATATCTAACCTAGGGTAGTAAGACATGTATTTAGAGGCAATTATACATGATATTTTTTTGGGATTATGAAGCCACAAGGGAGGAGATGGGAAGACTAAGCAAACAATCATAATGAGGATTTTTAGAATTGCAGAAACAATTCCAAGTCAGATCAAGAGGCATATCCGACTTGGGGTAGTGTTGGTATGGGTTTTTGTCACACGCAAATTTTTAGAAATTTCCTAATGGGCAACAATCAAAATCCAACCACATAGGAAAAATCACCACTAAAAGGGTGATTTTCCTTTGCTTTTTGAGAGGGATAGTTCCCTTATATAATGTGATATTTTTGGAGTACTTATTATTAGAAAGTACAAAAGGAATGCAAAACGAAAAAGAGAAATAAAGGGAAATGGAAGAATTGGGAAGATTGAGAGATAAATTGATGGAGTAGATTCATAAAGACCATCCTAAAATCCCACAAACAAAACATAAAATACAATCTCCTTCCCTCTCGCAAAAATAAAGTGAATACTCTAAAAACTAAATTTAAATATTAATACCCAAAAGTCTACTAATATTTCTCACATATATGTGGTATAAAACCCATTGTTAAATCCACCGTAACACATAGATTACAAGGAAGATACATTTATGCAAAGAAAAATTTATTTAAGCATACTTCACTTATACATAACTCGAGACAACAAATATGACCGAAGGTAACATATTGCAATCTCCATTTACATTTGCTTCTTGTCTTTTGTAAGTTTCTTTGATGAAGTAGTTACACAACTACTTGCAACTAAAACTAACTTAACCTAACCCCACTTCACACAACTTACCCTAATTTTTCATTTCCACTCACTTTGCACATTTTCATGTATACAAGAGTGTTTACATTATATGCATTTATCAATGATTCTCACATTATCATTAAATAATTCTATAAAGAATTAATTCACTCACAACATGACTCTAGGACCCACATACTACAAATGTCACTCATTTAACGAAGTGACCCATTTAATACTTATGACATGCCATTTAAAAGAACATTAATAATGCTTATTATAGATTTAATTAATTCAAGAGAGTCAATTAAATATATTATCTAACTACATCTAGTCCATTCCATGGGCCCATCAAACTCCATATGAGCTCGATTAATTCAAATAGGAATTAATGCGATGTAGAGTCATTTGACATTGGAATTGTTTGTTACTATCCTAATTTTAGAAAGTCTTAAATTTAGGATAACATGTAGTAAGGCATGCATTTAGAGGTAATTGTACATGATATTTTTAAGGATATGAAGCCACAAAGGAGATGAAAAAGCCTATCCAACTTGGGGTAGTAAGGCATGCATTTAGAGGCAATTGTATATGATAATTTTTGGGATTATGAAGCCATAAAGGAAGAGATGAAAAAGTCGAGCAAATAAACATACTCATCATGTAACTAATCAACCATTATGTTAGTAAGATGGCCACGCCCATTGCGGTGTCACCCTATTGACATAAGAATCAATGATATATTGGGGTTTATATGTTGTCACAAACTAGTCCATCTAATCAATACGAGTATTATTATTATTATTATTATTTTTGATTTAATGGAGATTTTTAGAACCGTAAAAATAATTCCAAAATCCATCGACTCAAGTTAGTAAGATATATGTAGAGAGGTAATTGTATATTGATATAAATATATATATATATATATATATATATATATATATATATATATATATAGAGAATATAACGTAAACATACACATTTGGGAAGTGTGGCATCAACCCCTATTAGCATAAGGATCACGAAACGAATCCACTAAAAAGGGCAAAAACAAATATTGAACCAAAGACCAGATTGCAGGCGCGCCGCGTAATCCAATGGCGGCCAAGGCAGCGAAGATGGACAAAGCCCTAATTTGGCCCGAAATTAAATCCAAAACTAATCTTGCTGCCAAATATCTCAAAGGATCTCATCTGTTCACGGTCTGTGCTACTTTTGAAATCGTTTTTTTCTTTAACCAATTCAATGCACTTTCTTGTAATTCCTTTTTCTTTGAATTGTATGAATGAAATTCCTACTTCCAGCGACCCTATAATGTTTCAACGCATTTCAGAGCGCTTTCATACGAGTTGAGAAGATTTTTGAAATTGCCGTATTTTTATCGAGGATATCCGACCAAAATACGTAATCAATGATCATCTGTGAAAATTTAATTAAATATTTATTTTTCCAAGAATTGGAAATCCCGGCATGAATGTTTCTCATGTTCTCTGAATCCTGATGTGCTATTCAAACTCAACAAGCTTGGTAAAATAATCAACAAGCTTGATAAAATAATCAACAAGGAGTCTATGGCTATGGTTAAATTTGGTTTGGATATTCTAATCGGAGATTTTATTGGGGTTTGCTTCCTTAAAAATAAGCAATTAGCTCTGCCTTGCTAGTCTGTTCACAAGTTGTGTGCAGGCTGTCAAAAACTTTGTCAATGCACAATGACAAACAATACCAGAGGTTATCTATAATTCTATCTAGGATCCACTACAAAGACCTGTAACTACAGAATTGAAAGTAACTCACTCGGCCACTCCTCCACTAGACGTGATGAACTTGTATTAGCACTATGACCGGGTTTCAAAAACCCCGGAGTTGTCCGGACGAGACCAGGTGCAATTGCTGGGTAAATTTGATGGTATAGTTTTGCCCTACATAGTGTGACCACTTAATCAAAAGACAGCTGTAAGCAGCATTTCCAACCAAAATAGTTAAATTGTACAAGCCTTGCTGAGAAATATAGCTTTCAGAGAATAGTCCGCTGGACACAGTTGGTGTCTGCATAAAACCTTCAAAGCGAGTGCAGTCACACTCATATTCATTTGAACATAACCATAGTTAGCAGGGGATGGGTCCTTCAGTATTCAGAAAATTAGGAGTGGGTACTCGGAGATTTAAAGTAAGTATATATATATATGCTGCCTAATATTGCCTAGGGAAAACATTAACAACTTTTTTGAAGTAAAGAAATCAGACTCTTGACGAAAGTCGAAAGGAATTGTATTGATATTTGTGTATGATATTATGTCATATCTAAGATTAGGAGAAAAGAATATTCAAAAATAAAAAGCACTGAAATGTAAGTCTCTGAGATGAGTAACAGCCTCTGAGACATGTCCGGTTATAGGAGACGAGTCTACATGCAACACCAAGCATAATGAACTCTGAATTCGAAGATTCTGTATCACACAATTGTGTAAATGATAAAAGTACTGCCCAAGCCTAGCAATATACTCTTCCACAATGTGTTATGAGTCCATCAAAATAGAGGAGGAAACTAATTGATTGAATTAGCAGCTGGGAGGGGGTCAAAGCTCACAGCGTATTCATTGTGTCTAATGTCCGAACACAGAAGGGATCACAACAAGACCAAAATATTTTATCTCTGGGAGCAAATCTGATGCCAACTAAAGTGGCTGAGGAAGGAACATATTCCCATTACTGGAAATTGTTACTGATTTGAAATAAACACCTAGCAGGGGTGATAATGCCATCTTTTAAGTTGTCAAGCAAACCTTCCATAGAAATATGCAACTGTCCACAACATGATTCAAAAACTACAAAGATAAAGCTAGAGCCGCATCATCCAAATATGAAAAGCTCTATCCCACAATGTTTTTCCCAAGAAACTGATGCAGTAGCAGCATTTGGCAGTACTGGAATCATCATCTGTTGACAGGCCTATCTGAAAGCTCTTATACCAGGCAGTAAAGTAAAAACCAGGATGATTCCAACTGAAAACACAAGAAGCTGAGAGGAATGTGCATGCATTCCGACCATAAAGAATGATGTCTATAGACTCATTTGAACAGCTACAAAAACAAAATAAAACTAGGAGCCATGCTAAACAAGCAGTCTTAACAAGCGTGTTGCTGCTCAGAGCCTTCAAATGCACTGAGAACATCAGAGACAGCCTCGGAACCAAGAACTGATAAAGTTACCTTGCCAGAAATATTGTTTTGAGTTAGAAACATATAAACTGCTCCAGGTTGTGAGTGACAAGAGAAAGGTCACACGGGCAAGGAATGGTGCTAAAGTGATTCCCATAATTCCTGTCCCAACCTCTAATTCCAACACTCAGTTCCTGTATCATACCCCTGTACTGATGCACCAGGAGGACAGCAAGATTTACTTAAATAAACCTATTGTTGGATAGGGCCCACACACACTTTGTCGGGTGCATCCACAAGATAAATGCATTGCAGATTCTTCGAGTTTCAAGAGCAGTGATAAAGCTTGTGAGGTGCCATTAAATTTCACCAGTTGCATCTTGATTTAATGGAAAACCAAAGAGTAATTTATCACCCTGAATTTTACTCCTCCAAGGTCCACATTTAAAAGTCGACTATTCTTCAACTGCCAGTTTGATCTCTTCAAGAAGATATCTTTTGCTATGAAAGCTGCTCCAAACATTTTAAATGTTTTAAAAATACGTCAATCAAATGCGATCTTATAGACTGTGGTCATTGCTCTAAATGCACAACAAAACACTTTTTCCAGCATCTTCCCGGCAAGTGCCAGAATGGGCACTTCAGAACAGTGTGTGAAGAATCAAGATTTATAAAAATAAACAAAATACCTTGGTATAATCCCTTCGATTTCAAATTTTCAATCATTACTGGAAAAGCCCAGCCTTAGAGATTTTGGTTTGGTTATTAACATTGTATTAACTTAGATCGATTTATTGTTCTAGTGAAACTTCCAGAAAATTGATTAAATTTTCCTTATAGTTGTCTGAGAGCAACTGTACAGTCATTTCCTGTAATTTAATTATATCTACAAATGGATATAAATCTCTCTTTGAAACAGTATTTATTGTCACCGAACCAATCTTAACATTTCAATAAATCTAAATAACTTCAGCAGAACAAGTTAAAACTGTAAAATTAAATGGCTATTTGTTGTCTATTCAAGATAACATAGCAGGGTTTTCTGCAATGACAGTTTCTCCTAAAGGACAAAGTTGGAGGACTCGACCAGAATGAATAAATAACTCAAGCCCTTAACTACTTAAAAAATCCAATAAAAGATGTTTTGAAGAATAGTCCATAGTATCTAGTGCAAGGTGACCTAAGTAAAAGAATTGTCTTAAAATTTCCTTTTAAAGGCAGCACTAAAACCTATTGGTTTACATTCAGAATTTCAAAATAAAAGTAAATTTATTTCTTAAAAAGAAAAAGAGGAAGAAAAGAATTTTGTGGAATCAAATATCATAATTACAAGTTTCAGATACAGCAAGATATGTTTTGCCAAACTTTTGAAGTTAATTTGTTCAGTGTTTCGACTGATGGGCTTTATCTTCATCCACTTCATGTTATGGAAAATATTAATGTTATTTGAACTTTATAAGTGAGCTTTGCAAGTTGACCTAGATGAGACAGTATTTGAAGGAATGATAGATGGCACAATATGTTTCAAAAAATGGAAGAAGCAAGTTTGTATTATTCTAGAAAAAACGAGCTTATATAAATCTGCCCGAATTCTCAAATTAGGGCACACCCTTTGCTGGGTAAGTAGAGGTGAGATTCTCAGGATTTTTCTGTTAGCAGAACTGGGTGAATCTTCCTGCAATTAGGTATGATCACAGGGTCATCAGAATTTCCTGTTGAAGGCGACGATGCATATCCTCTGTTGATCTTCTCCAGCATCTGAGCTCGAACTCGGGCAGCTAATACGTGTCAGCGTGCTTTTCAGCCCTGAGCCTCATCATCTTGAACTCAAAATCAAACCAAAGGAGGTTGATGGGACTCGAGTAAAACAAATTAAAATACCAAGTAGAGGAGCTAAAAAGAACTTTAACAATAGAAAAGTTACATCTTTACAATATTGTTGGCTGTCAGGTATTACTGAAGCAGAGAGCATTTGATCTGTGCCGTGGATTTCATAACCCCTACGTGACTAGTTTGTACGCTTCATAAGGCTTGAAGTACTTGGCTTTTTAACACTACCTACCATTTTTTATTACAATGTTGTTGGCTGTCAGATATTACTGAAGCAGAAAGCAGTTGATCTGTGCCGTGGATTTCATAGCCCATATGTAACTAGTTTGTACGCTCATAAGGCTTGAAGTACTGGCTTTTAACACTAACTACCATTTTTTTATTACACTATTGTTGGCTGTCAGATATTACTGAAGCAGAAAGTATTTGATCTGTGCCATGGATTTCATAACCCACACGTAATTAGTTTGTACGTTCATAAGGCTTGAAGTACTTGGCTTTTCAACACTAACTACTATTTTTTAAGAACAATGTCGTGTTGTTTTAACCCTGTGCTTATACTTTGTATTTACACGATATCTAAATTTACAATTTACATGGCTAGTGAACTGAAAAAAATTTAATTGTATCCATAACTATACAAGTCAATGTTAGTGGCTATAGGGGTTTACAATTGACCAAGGAAGCATGAGCTTTGTTCGAAGCAAGTGTTGTTTTAGCTGTAGGGTGTCAAAGAGAGCCATTTGATTCTTTTTGACCGTCCCAATTCCTCTCACTGGGTTCAGACTCTGGGTTTTCACCCTTGTCTTTAGATTCTCCTTCAAGGTGTGTGTGATCAACCTGTCTCATGATGGAATGGACCTTCTTCAGATACTGATGCTTTTGTGCCAATCTTTTCATCCTCCTTTTCACCTCATTATATCTTCAATTACTGTTTTTATGCCCTACTTGTGGTCAGTGAACTCATTGTACAATTCTTTGACAAGAAAGTTCACATCATGATTGGCCTAGCGTGACTGCAGTTCCATGACACTTCTACAGTGATCATTGCAGTTGACACTCAAAACCCGCACACCTCAACTAAAACCTAAAGTAAGAGTGCATCTGTTAGTTGCAAGGCTGTGGTGGATGTAACTGCCAAATAGTCCCAAAGGTGATGTATTGAAGCTGATTTGGTATTTGTCTATTAAGATTGTTTGCACTAGTTCTGTGCTAGCCATGCTGTCTCATTTATTATACTGACGCTTCCTGTTCTTTTAAACTGAGTGACATTCAATGAGCTAGAGTAAGGGTATCCATCCCCTTGACGACAGGCTTTTTTCATAAACTCCCAAACCTTCTGAGATGGAATTAGAGACAGTATTGAGGATATGAAAGCTTGATTTTCCACAAAGTCCTCTCTATTTTTCCATCTTCAATTCTTTGATTGGAGTTTCATTTCTTTGGGATTCAATTCTCATGTTGGTCATCTTATCAGCCACCTGGTTTTCTTGTTTTTGGAGTATAATTCCATTGAAGTGTTTTGCGAATGTTGTGATCTCTTCCAAATATATAAAATCTAGTTGTTCCTCCATTTTTTTCCCAACGTCTTAATCTCAAACATACAACCTCTTTGTTGAATCCTCTAATCCCCACGTTTACATAGATCTTTACCCCTTAGTTGACAATTGAGGACAGGTAAACTTAATTTGGCGGTTCTATCCAAAGCGCATTCTAATGATTAGCTCCACATTTCCAACAGGATAATGATAAGTTATCCTCCTCTCGCTCTCCTTGGATCAATTTTTAAAGCAAATCAAATTTCAGATTCATATCTTGAAGTGATCTCTCTTTGAACTTGTGCATTTCTCATTGGAATTCTTCAAGGCTTGTCCTGTATGATCAAAGAATGTCGTAATATTGTAACAACTGGTACCTTTATTTAATAATTAATTTCCCTGAAAGTTGTTTATAACCTTCAGTACTGCAAACTTTCCTTGTGAATATTTCGTCAGTCAAAAGTTTCTTTCAGTACTTGGACTACTTTTAATATAAATTATGCTTATTTTTTTACTGTTTACCATAAATATAAGAAGGAAAAATTTACATAAAGTCAAAGTCTTTTCTAAGAAACAAAGAGTTCTTCAACGTTTCAAACCTTTCTTAAAATTGTTTGGGTCTTATTCTGTACCATATATCCACGCATTGGCTTTTTCCTCAGAGAATCTTTGGAGCAAATATATTTTGGAGTCTATGCTCTCCTGTTTCTTAAGATATTTTTTCATCTCTTACTATAATTTATTTAATGTCAGAATGCAAGCTCTCTTGGACCCAAAAAGTGCTTTTCATGTTATAATTCTTCGTTGAGTTGCTGATGTCAACAACTTAAGTGACTTGGGCACACTTTTGGAGCATGATGGCCTTTTGGGAGGTGGAAAACAAAGTTTGCAATGTGTTTTATGATTCCCCACCTCCATAAGTGCGCCTTCACCCCATTGGTCCATCCCAAAAGCAAAAAGTAACTTCAAATTAGAAGATAGGCTTGTGTGGAGTGATAACTTGCAAACCCCAAGGCCTTGGGTGCATTTTTGGCCTCCTCCATGCATGGGCGCACTTTTCAATGTTGTTTGCACTTCATAAGTGTGCCTCAACCCCATTGGAGCGCCCTTTGGGAGTGGAGATTGCAAAGAGGGCGCATTTTCATGTTTGCTTGTGCAAAGCTCAAACCCCACCTCCACTTAAATGATATTTTGAATTCCATGTTTTCCCTCCAAAACCCCAACATGAAATTAGATAAAGTGCATGAGGTAAACTCCATGAAACTTCATTTTTTCCTCCCATGGAAGCCATTAAAACCAGCTCCGTGCCCTAGCTTCCAAAACGCTCTTTTGCTCATTGCCGGTGATCCCATGGTCAAAAATCTTGAAACTTTGCCAAAGTGATCCATTTGAAAACGCCTTTAAGAAGAGCTATACCTCATGGGCTATCATAACTTGGTTTATTTTTTATTCAAGAAAGAATTTTCCAGCCAACAAACTCCATTTGTGCCTAGAACAACTGAAAATGTTTTTGCATTTTCCTAGTGACTCAGTGAGCCAAATTGCTTGAAATTTAGAGCAAATGTTCCTCTTAAAATAATCTTTCATTTGAGCTATCTCTTGCATGATGAGGAGTATTTTTGGAGATATGGATGACTGAGTTTTTCACAGTATTCTACCCTCTTCATTGGATTTTGCACTTTCTCGTTGATCCCATGAGAGAATTGTCTCAAAATTGGAGCATCTCTTCCTTTTGGCAACATCTTTCAAACGAATTAAGTCTCATGTGATTTGGATAAGTATTGCTCCCGTGGTGATTGCATCCATGTTGCAGCCAAAAGCATCATCGAGGACCAATGTAAACACCTAAAAAGAAAGAAACTCATTTGCTAACCTAAGCCAGAGTGCACAAGAGGATTGTTGAGCATGAAACATCTAGTTGAATCAATTGAAGGCTTCTATGATGAAAACCATGGTTTTCGTTTACTTTCAATCTCCTTACCATCTCCCATTCTTTAGGAAGTCATTTCAATCAGTGCTTGATTCCATCTCACAAAGAGGAAGTGTTTCCATTTAGAGGATTGCTATGTTGCCGTTGAGGATTCTCATAAATATTTGATACTATCAAATCCAAGAGATCTCATGGTGTGATTTTTCTTGAGTCTGGGACATGGGTGATGTGAGTGCATGCTTCCTGGTGATTGCAAGATAAGTTTTTGCTTGTGTGGGAGACAAGAGATCATGTTCGTGACAAAGAGTTGATTTGTGTAGCCTAATCATTGCTCACAGAGATGAATAGTTGAAATTTTGAGGCATGACCAAAGATGATCATTCGGATAAGATGTGGAACATCATTTCTAAGTCCAAGAAAATACATGCTTTGATCATGAGAAGCAACCGAGGAAGATGCTATTCAATTATGAACATTCATCTCCACAATGAGGGAAGAGCAAAACTTCATCCCGAATCTTCTTCCCCGATCACACCTCTTTTTCTTTTCTCTCTCCAACATTCTATTTCTTTGTTGAGAAATAACTTTTGTAAAAGTGACTTAAATCACTTAAAGTTTCTAATGAGATTGCACTTTAAGTTGAAGAGTCACATGGGAATGCGAAGAGCCACTTGTTTTGGCTATAAATTGTGAATATCCATTCCAAAGGATTGTTTCTTTATTCCCTATAGCATACTGCAATTCTTCTATTTCCCACTTAGTAATTTTCCTCCATTCTTCTTCTTTTTACTTAATCGAATGTATGACAATTTTGTAAGGACAAAAGGACTTTGTGCCTATTGAAAATGGAATGAAAATCAACATTTGAACTTTGTGTCAACCTCTCTGTTTTGTTTCGATTCTTTATATAAGTTGCATATGTTTGTTTGTATCTTCCGATTCAACTGGAAAGCTCTTTGATCAGTAGTTAATGAAATCTGGGTTCAACTCATTAATACAATTCTCCTCGATTTTCTCTCCTCACTTGCCTATATTTTCCCCTCTTAGATATTGTTGTAGTCACAATAAGGGTGTTTCTGCACATTCTTTAGTCTACGACCACCCCAAGAGATAGTTTAGTGTACAATTTTTTCGGCTTTCAATAAATGGTAGCCGTCCCATCTTGAAGCGGAGGGACTTAGTCCCGCGAGCGTTGACGAAATCCGCATTTTGTCCTTGAAAAATATTTCACCAACACGAGGATACATTGACTTGCTTTGCTTTGACGGAGCCAAGTGTTTGCAAGGAGCCGGGCGGATACTTTCTCACCGACCCTTTAAGAAAAATCCTCTCTTTTCGCCTTAACTTCTTCATCACTCACAACATTTTTGAATACGAAGCTCTCATTCTGGGAATGTGAGCTGCCATTGCTTCTAACATTACTTATTTTCATGCTTTGGGAAATTCACACTTGTCTTTTGACAAGTAGGTGTGAGTACCAATGTAGAAGTGATAATATGAAAGTCTATTAGGAGATGGTCACCTAGCTAGCTAAGGAATTCACATAGTTTACAATCGAGTCAACTGCTTGAAAGAAAAAGACCATTGCTAATACCTTAGCTTCCTTGGCATCTTGCTTTCAACCCCACGAAGCCCTCAGGATAACCAATTCAAGATTCAAATACGAAAATCTCCTTCAACCTCAAGTTCCCGGATGACACCCTCCTTTGTCACAAAGAGGCAAAGTCCATGGTATAAGTATGTCATCCAATTCCTTGAATCCCAAACTTATCCTTTGGATGCGACTATTGAGAGAAAACTAGAATATGTAAGAAAGTCCACAAATATATGCTTAAAACTGACATGCTCTATTATCGTAACTTCGTGGGTACCTTGCGCTATTTCGTTACCAAGGATGAGGCCTCTCCTCTCCTTGACCAAGCATATGGGGGCATTTTTGAGGCCTTTGTGGCAGACATGCTACAATCCACAAATGCCTACGTATGGGTTACTATTGGCCTACCTTAGAAGCGGATGCACATGCTTTTGCCTAGAAATGCAAACCTTGCTAGTTCCATGACGATCTTATTCATTCTCCACCAACCGAGCTCCAAGCACTTGGAGCTCCCTGACCTTTCACAATGTGGGGATTAGATTACATTGGAAAATTACTTCATTTACAAGACGGACATACCTTTATCATTACAGCTATGGAGTATCATGAAGTGGGTCGAGGCCATGCCCCTCACTAACGTTATTGGAGCCACAACCGCCAAATTCATCCTCAACCAAATTATTTGCTGCTTTGAGATTTCAAAAGCCATCATTTCCGATAATGGTGGGAATTTCAATGCAAAGAAATGAAGCAATTTTCTTGGTAATTTCAAAATTAAGCACAAGTTTTCAACACCTTATCATCCATAGTGTAACGAGAAAGAAAAATCCACCAATAAGATTCTTGTTGTCATGCAAAATGTCTGGCATGAAAAATTGAAACTTTGAGCATGATGACTAAGCCCATAATTGAAAATTATGATTCCCGGTCACTGTGCATCCTTCCTCTGGCTAGCCTGCCCTCAATTATACCCTCACCCAGCTCAAGAGGAAAGTACTAACATGATTATTCAATGTGTTTCAGTATGCAAGAAGGGTGCCTAATGTGATTAGTGATCTCATTGAGATTTGATGAAAGACAACTTCTCCGAGGCCTAAAAAGGCCATTTTTGGCCATTCTGCAATTGGTAAACATCCTCCGGAAGCATACAAGGAAAATATAAAGCATCTAAGGTGATGTCAAAGGATATTGAAGGTGTCCGATGCAATTTAGGAAAGTTTAGGGAAGAAAATTTGATTAAGAAACAATCTGTTCAACATTGGGTAATTCAGGGTGTAGGGAATGAAAGCTTAGATGGTGAAAGCTGACATCTTCGTATGATTCCAGGATTTCTAGAAAGAGTTAAGAGGCAAACAAAATATCATCAAAAATCTCTTGGAATCCTCTACAAGATGGAAACATGAACTTTGTTCCAAGACTCAAGGGTTTCCTGAGGAATTTCAAAACTCTACAGCTGCCCCTCTTGGTAAAAGATGGAATAGGCCCTAAATTTTGAATTGCAGGCAGAATTGAGTCTCAATAATGGTTCCATTGATCTTATCAGTGTTTTGGAGTCAAAATCATATAAGGTTTGACCCCAAAACACTTTCCTAAGCTTTCAAGGTGAAAAATTAGTTCAGGTGTCCCAATTTGGACATCCAAGGCAAAATTTACTTTCCAAATCTGGCAAAGTCGCACTTTGGACACTCTTGTGTCCCCTTTGTCCCCCAGGGGACAAGGGGGACACCAAAGTGTGACCTCCTTCTCCCTAAGTTGCACTTTGGACTCCTAGTTGCCCCAACTGTCCCCTTTGTCCCCATGGTGCAAAGGGGACAAGAGGACACCAAAGTGCAACCTCCCTCCTTCTCCCAAGTCAGTACTTTGGTGTCCCTGGTGTTCCCTCTATCCCCCAAGGGACAAGGGGACACAAAAGTGCAACCCACTCATCATTCATGCAGTCCTTGGACACCATGCGACTACCTCCGGCCTCCTTCGGTGCCATTTCTCGACCCCCATGCATCTCATCCACCTCACACCACAAGCTGCCACTTGTCACCATCTAGTGCAAGTTACACTTTGGTGTCCCTGGTGTCCCTTGTGTCCCCATTGCACCAAGTGCAACCTCACATCCACTCCATTTTAACCCTAGTTGAGTCGAATGCGATTCTGGTGAGTCAAGAAATGCAATAAAATCTCACTAACTCTCCATTTCTTAAACAGTTAGTAATTTTTCTTGAAAAGTGCTGTTTTTTACCCTCCCAACCTTTATTAATGTCTAGACATGCCACAACAACAAATTGCAGCAATTTACCTTTTTGATTCTACGAAGATCCGGTCATCCAGACGAAAAACCCTGAAATTTTGAGTGAATGTTCCTTGTAAAATTAGCTTTCATCCGAGCCATTTCTTGCATGAGGTGGATGATTTTTTGAGATATGGAGGATTGAGTTTTCTCTCAATATTCTGCCCTCTTTGATGAAATTCTCATTTTCCCACTAATCTAGACAAGGGAATCATCTGAAAATTGGAGCGGAGCATCCCTAAAAAATCATGAAACTTTTGAGACCAATTTCATATCAATCCGACACCTAGAAGTGCCCTTTATAAAAATAGCAATTGTACAGAGTTGTGGATGTATAAAAATAGTAAATCCTCAACATTTGCAATACTTTAAATGAGCGAAAAAAACATCAGCAGTGAAAAAAATGTGAAAACTTGCTAAAAATAACGACCCTAGATAGACCTATTAAAAATAGTAAGTCTTGTAATTGAGCTCAAAAAGTTGTAATAACTCCCAATCTGCCTATCTCATTACTTTTTGCCACCATTTCAAGGTCGGGAAGGTGTCTTGTGGCCCAAACAGAAAGAAAAGCTCGTAGGCTTCTCAAAGCATCGGTTCGTAGAGGTGATTTCTGCATGGCACAAATTGATGGGACAAGTGGATGGTCCAACTCATCCCAATTGTGGTAGAAGGGATTCATCATGGATGAATTCATTCAAGAAGGAGATGTTTTTCTTCACCGAAGAGAGATAGGAAGCTTTGAACCGAGTCCTGATGAAGTCTTTCAACCTCTGTAAACATGAATTGAGCCTCCAAGGTGAATAATAGTGATGTTCCTACATCATATACACTGCTCCCAATGCACCTCAACCCAAGATCATCATATTTTAAGGAAGTTATCATAGGTCCATGAAGTATAATATCTCACATCAGTGTTCCTAAACACTCATTCAAATGCCCCGTAATGTGTCCGTAGCTCACGGAAGAAAGAGAATGCAATCACATGGTTTTTGCTCAACATGAGGTTGGGGGCACAAAGTTTCATTCAGAGAGAGATCCTTCTATCTCGAGGAGAAGACCTACGAGGTGTAGATGAGCAAAAAGGATGTCCAGGAATACTAAGTATGTTTCCATCATGAAGGAGACATCATTGTCACTAGCTCTCTCTCCAAAGGTGAGGGACATCATATGAATCACACTATGATGAGAAACGGATCAAAGTGAATCACCGTGTGTGAAAGACAAGTCACTTGGACAATAGGTGAAATCAAGATCATCATGAGGTTTGTGAAGAATTTGAAACATCAAGAACTCCATCGTAATTCAAGCCATCAAGGAAATGGTCATCAGGAGCATGATAAAAGAAGATCATCATGAGTGATGTTGATAGTCATCTCAAGCTCACAAACAATGCACATCTCATGAAAGTGTTTTTAAACACTTAAACAATGCTTTGTAATGTGCTCACATCTTGCAAGTCAAGGAGGTGGCATTTGTAGTGTTTCAATATAGTTTGAGGTCAAGAACATGGAACTCATTCTCAAACATTCCTTCAAGTTCCATTTAGGGATCAATCATTCTTTCTGGAGAAGGAAACCTATTTCCATGAGGAGCAATTGAGCATGTTTCCACTTAGGTGACATCTTTGTCACAAAGGTGAAATGTGAAGCTCAAGGAGTGAGGTGATGATCATCACATCTTGACTCTGCCATTATGTTCAAATCCCTTCAAGGAACAAGTCAGGATGAGCTAGTCAAGCTTTCAAGGAAGATTTTGGAGCCAGGAAAGGTAAATGGATGATTTCCATGTGAAGTACCATGTTTGCAAGAATGGGAACTATCTCAATTCCATATGTTGCAATTCACTTAGGAGTGTTCTTAAACACTCATCCGACACCTTGTAGTGTGTTCACACCTCAAGGAGGAAGCATATGCAATCACCTCATTTTTCAGATGGCCATAGGACAAGAATTTCATTCAGGAGCAATCCTTCCATATGCATGATGAGGACCTATTTCAAGTAAGCAACAAATAATCACAAAAAGGTTTGAGCATCTTGGAGTTGATTTTTGGTCATGAAGGTGAATTGTGAAGGCCTAAAGGAGTAAGGAAGTGATCCTCATATCCTAACTCCTACCTTGTGGACAAAAATGATCATCATGTTCCCATCACAATGCAGATCTCATAACAGTGTTTCTAACACTTGTTCAATGCCCTGGAATGTTTCCATATTTCACAGAATGGAGATTGTGATCATAGTGCTTCAAGTCAATAGGTTCTTCATTTGCAGAGGCTTCATCTCCATCAAAGTGATCATCTCTTCTCTCCTTCCTCCTTCCTTCTCTCTCTATGTTCTAATTCTTCATTAAGGAGGTACTTTTCACTATTTTGTCCTATTCACTTAAAGTGACCTTTAGTCTAACATTGTAAGAGTTCTTTTCAATTAATGAGAAAAGGCTCACTTTTGTTTCCTAGGAAAATAAAAGGTCACAAGTGATAAGGGAAGTGAAAAGTCATGTGTGGGGTAGATGAAGAGACATTTTTGTATGCTATAAATTGGAATGGCTTCTCCATTCCAAAGGGTTGGCAAATTGTGGATTGTTGTATGTTGTTGAGCTTTGTATCACTACTACATCAAGAAATAAGAGCTACATTTCCTCTATGTCCTTTTCTATGTTCCTCTATCCTCTCTACTCTCCAACTTTGCAAGCATGGTGATCTTGTATAACCAAGAAGGAACTTTGTGTCCTTGATTAATGAATTTGCAGAACTTTGTGTCTCTAGTTTGTTAGTCTTGCTGATTGCTTACATTGTTGTGTTCTTCTAATTGAATGTGGACCTAGTTTGATTACTTTTGGTGAGAATCTGATAGTGTCTACTCATAACATTAACCCTCTCTCCTTATTTCTCATACTCCCCTTTACCTCCCTTCACAACAAATTCCTCCCTTGTACACTGTACAAACACTTTGCCACAGGTTTAGTGGAGTACTCCTGTGTGATCCCCACCTAACGACCACCCACTGTTTTTAGTTAATTTACATTCAATAATGGGAGCCTCCCCATACCCAAGGAGGGGCTTAACTCCGTGATCGTTGGTGAAAACCAATAATTCACATTACAACAAATTATTTCACCAACAATTCTTAATAAAATCTTTACAAGACCACCAATGCTCCCATCTTGATTGACACCTTAAGTTGTACCCCGCACTCTGGGCGTACTACATTATCATGTGTACAACCATAGGGGAAATTCTCTTTTCTTTAGTCTACAACTCCGAGGTTGTCCTACCACTAGAAGTTGAGTTACCTTTCCTTCATATGCTTCTTCATAGATCATCCCCAAACGAGAAGCTTTGTGAAGCCCGCCTTCATACTTTTGATTTGTTAGATGAAAAACACTCAAATGCTCTCCTAACATAATCATCGATAAAGCCGGTGTTGTCAAACAACATAAAAAAACTCGTCAAAACCTAGGAACTTTGATATGTGAGAACTAGTTCTATAATTGGATTACAACCCCGCATTAAGGAGGGAAATATGCCCATAAAATGTGAGGTTCATATTTAGTTAAAGATATCTTAGGACCAAACACTTACTATATACACTTAATTTTTCACTTTTACTGACTTTGGCTCTTCGCAGGCACTATTGGCGCATTGGCTTCCTTGGAGTGGTGTCCTTAGGGACATTATCGAGAGTGGGGGTAACCATAAATGGTTACGTGCAACCGACAAGGGCTGCATCGGGCTGGTTAGTAGTGGTACTTATGAGAGGGCTTTGATGTGTAGTCCAATTATATCACACTTCACATATTTTCATACCTCTACAGTTGTCTTTTATAGCCTCCCTACGACATCACTTTACTATCCTCTTATAGTTGCCTCCATACCTAATTTTAGCAAACACATGCCTTCGTCATGAAACCTTCAACAACTATGAGTCTCCCGCCATTCGCAGGACTTCCTTTTTGACCCCCATGATATTGCATTTCCCACAGCCGAGGTCGTTACTGTCGGTCAACAAAATTGTAACGCCCAATCATGATTGCTACATGTACTCGGCATTTGAGCGCTCATTCCACATCATCATTATCATCATCACTCATTGGGTCTATTGGAGCTTGCCAATATGCCCTTAAAGACTTAGATGTCTTGAAGTTTGTCTTATCTTTTTGGAGTCTACCCATGGAGCATTTTGTACTTAAGATTCTCAAGCATAGGAGTTGTAGTTACTATGGTTTGTCTACAAGTCGCTCATCTAGGTCTTTTCTTATTCATTTATGATGCCCCACATCAACTCTCTCATAAGGTGTTGCTAACCGTGGGGGAAGTTAATGTGCCATGGTGTCTGCATTTACAATCGGTATTTACCTCTAACCTCTCGGATCTATTACATTATTTACCTATCGGACCTTGCCTTATAATCTGCCCTCTGGGCTTTACAACCCTTACAATCTATCGATCCTTACAACCCTTGTTTATAACCCTAGCGTAAGAATCCATATCTCGTTACAACCTTGTTATCATCAACTTACTATCAATACCTAGTTAGACACCACTACCCTATTCTAGATCTAGGCTTTGAAACCCTACATCTCCTATAGAGTGTGCACTATCACCTTCCTAGATCCGTGCCTTTTACGCAACTCACAAGCTTAATGTGTGCATCTTTACCATGGCCCTTATTGTTATCCTAGTTTAGATTCCCTATTATTGAGAGACAAAGAGAATGTTCTATTAGGCCATTCTTTATTCGCATACACTCGGTGAACCTCGAGGTGAATCTTTGTCTCTCCTCTAATTGAGTTGTCTTCACATTAATTTTTCAATATTTTCTCTCTCATCTCTTCAAAATCTTCCTAAAAACCTTATGAAACCTTCCTAAATATTTTCCCATCTTTCCTAAAGTATTTCAACATGAATTATCTCTCGATTATGAAAATTTTCAACAAAACAACGATTCCCAAACTAACGATTGGGATTCCTCCCTTAAGCGTCTCCCCTTTTATGATTGAATATGGCATGCACCAACACTAAAGAAATAGGTGGGAAAACAAGATGAAGGAATACTCAATCCAATAACAACAATAGAATGCATGAGGAAGAATCCTAAGAAGAGGAAGAAAACTACACAAAATATGTCTATTTACCCGTTACGCAAGAATTCATCCTAGCCTACCCCAATTTTGCTGGTCAATCTCCAAAGTCATCACGGCCAATATGGAGGCATACAACGCTTTTTGGGAAACTCTTCGATACTGGGTCCTCATTCGGCATGTGTTAACACAAATGCACTTCAAAATCCTAAACAAAATAATTTTCAAAATCCTCTTTCTAACGATCCAACTCAACTTATTTTTGCAATTCATTGACTAAATGAGTCGAAAACAAGCTAGTGCAAACAACCAATTTCTTCAAATAAATGTGAACCTTGCTTGCATGCATAATAGACCTCAACAAATTCAATGGGGTATGCCTAATCAATGTCCTCCCCCACCCCCTTTAGTAGATCCCAACGAGACTCGATTGCACAACCTCCCATAACCAACAAGGTGCTCCAATCTATTCAGAGGGAACCTTTGGCTCCTTATATAACTCGCTAAGGATGTCAGCAGTATCACCTCTTCCCTTACCTATGATGGGTCGTCCGACCCTAGACTTCACATTAAAGCCTTTGGCAATGTCTACAAAGATTGGATCAAAGATAACTCTTATGCCGCTATTAGCTATTAGCTAAGACTCTTATGACGAAGCTTTAGATTGGTACCATACTCTTCCACCTAACTCCATTGTTGAACTCGAGGGGTTAGTAAATCTACTACTCAAGGAATTCCATCCTCAAGATCTACCAGAAACAACTTGAACATCTTTATCAATTGTAAATAGGGTGATAATGAAAATGTCCAATCCTTCATCAAACGATGGAAGACTCACCGTAATAAAACCGAACATACCGTTTTTGATGACACTCTCCATAGTATCTTCCTCAACACCCTAGAACCTCGCCTTCAATACAAGGTTAGGTCCTTTTCTCCTATCACTCTAGAGAGGCCATTGAGCGGACTAAGAGGCAAGACTATCTTATTTGCACATTTGAGAAGACTCAATCAAGGAAAACTCAAACTCAATTTCAAGTTTATGAAAACTCGACTCTCAAATGAGACCTTAGAGTCGTAATGCTACTCAAGTTTAAGAAAAACTCAACACTCAAATGAGACCTTATAGTCGTAATCCTATAGATGACGGAGTCTCAAAATTCCTAATCCTAAGCAATGCCTTTCGTAAAACCATTCACAATGTTGATTTAGCCCTTCCTAGATCTAATGGAGGAAACCGTTCTTATCCCACTTCTTCCCATACAAATTGCCTTCAATCTCACTCCATGGAAGAGTTGAGGCAATATCTCCTTAGGCCTTATCAAATGCCTATTGATACCTCTTGCCTCGCTTCCCATGGTTCAATGAGAAGCTCTTTTATTGGTGGCACACCAATTGGGGCCATTCACATGAAAATTGCAAAGCTCCTTGCGCCTTCACCGATATTTTTTTCCTTGGTGCAAACTTTTTCATTAGGGTATGGCCTAGAAGAGACTTTGAGGAAGATGTGGCAACCGTTGATCACACTCAAAGGCGTGATTGTCACAATCCTATAATTCAAGCTCACCGAACACGTTAAAGTGTATACTAATCCCTTGCCCAATCATTCCAAGGTTGAGGTAGCTCCATAGTTGAACAATGAAAAACAAGTTTCTTTGTACTCTAACACTATAAGAACCACTTATAACCTTAAATTAGAGCCTCTCGAGAATGTGGTTAGCATGAATGACATGAAATGTGTGATTACCACTATCTATACCTTGTTCACTGCTCCTCATTATCATAGTTATAGGACTGTTGAGGACTATCCTACAAGTCTGACTTTCTAAGAACCATCTCCTCGCAATCAAAATTCTCAACATCCTATCAAGATCAACGCCATTATCGTCTCAAACAATAGGGCCAATGCCTTCTTCCTAGCTCCTTTTCCGATAGCATTGGCCACCTTGAACTAGTAGGGCCAATATTGTCGAGTCTCTTTTCCTGTGATTCTCGACAACATCAACCACCCTGAAGCAGTGGGGCTGATATAGTTTGTATCTCTTCGTGTCATCCTTGACGACATCGGCCACAAAGTGCACTTAACACGGATGATATCGCATAATTGGGACAACGAAATAAAAACTTGATCCAATTTAAGGCCTTAGACCCTCTAGATTAAATTCAAACTAAAACTCTTTAGGTCCATACCAATATTTCATCTCGCCAACTTGGAAGATTAGGATCCAATCACGGAACTCTCGAACCTCTCAAGCCGATCCCGCTTTTGAACTAATCAAAACTTTTCCTAAGCATCGCACATGACTCATGATAACCCTATTTGAGATGAATATACTCTCACTAGTAGCTTTGGGGCAAGACTCCCTCTTGCATTCTTCCGATGAGAGCATACTTGAGCAATGCGAAGAACGTGCAATCTATAATGATCTAACCACATATAAGTCTCTCTCTTCATTTTCATATAAACACTATGATCCTGAGACGATCTCCTCTTTCGAGCGAGATGATCCTCTATTCATCTCAAATCAATATCGACAATGAATAAGTCAAACGAGCTCTCATCAATGAGGGTTCGGGCACATGTGTCACTTCTTTAGAATTCATCAAATCTCTCGGTTATTCTATTGATAATTTCAAATCTACTCACAACATGTGTCAAGGGTACAATCAAGGCAAATGCTTGCCATGGGCTGCATTTGGCTATCCATTGTCATTCTCCAATACTTAAGAGTAGAATTATTTTCAACTTTCCTCTTTCATATAACATTCTTATTGGCCGACCATGAACACATCGGATGCGTGCACTCGCGTCATCCAAATGGCAATGTTTCAAGTTTTCTTATCTAGGATTTGTGTTTAAAATTCAAGGTGACACGAATCTGTGGACCTTTGAACACTTCCAACATTGCGGTGTCTAGAAGATCCCTGCTCTCGAGGAACTTCCTTGTGTTCCATTTTGAGGGTGTCAACGCTTTAAGTACCTCGTTGATTCCCTTCAAGGATAAAGTGGACAACTTGAACTTGTCGGGAATATACAACTTAACCTCCTCAATTCGGATGATGAAAAGCTTGCCAAAATAAAACTAAAGATCAAAACTACCGACCTCCCTAAATCTATCATTTCCCAATTGCCCCCTTCTTTGTGACCCCGTTCTAGCAAGAGGCGATTGATGCCATTCTTGTCACTTTTTCTTCTTCTTTACCTCCTCCTAAGGAGTTGCCCATTTCACCACCTAATGAATCGTCCATCAATCTCTTCACATTGATATCATCCCCTTCGCTTGATGACCCGTTTTTGTTTGGCTATGCTCAAGCAAAGAATGCAACAATCCTTTGATACAAGCAATCATTATGCTCTTCTCTCGATATTCACAGTTTTGTATCTTCCCAAAATATTTACAATTGTCGCATTGATACCATTCATCTCTCGGATACAAATTTGAAGACTTTGATCTCGAAAAGGATGATTTGATGATTGATGAACCAGGTTGTCGATCACATTCAGTTACATCTCTGACTAGTTCACTTGTTTGCAACTTGGAGCCTTAGCCGCAACACACCATGGTTTCTCTTGTTAGCCCTACTATCCTTGATTCTCGCAGAAACACCATTCTTAGTAGTTACCCTCTCCTCCGCCTCGAGTTGAGAGTATGGTTTTCCTACTTGTCTTATATTACTCATTTTGATTCTCTCTTATGGACCACCCATCTACACATGCAGCTTGTAGACTGGCTGAGGTATTGGAGATCCCTCCTTTCATCCCTACCCTCCCATCCGCAATGATGGACATGTACCAAGAGATCCTATCTTGGATTCCCACAAGAGTGGAAGAGTCTATGGTAGCTGCACGTCATGAGATCTGTCAAAAGGTCTCCCGTGTCCTTGAAGCCATTAAGGACACCATGATTTGCACATGTTATGACTTTTAATGACAAGTTCATGAGGTTATTGAGGATGCTTGCAACAATCTTGCACACCCTTTTTGACCTTGTCCACTCATCCCCATACGACCTTTTCTTCTCCTGCATTTTACTTTCTTATTTTTGCTTCTTGCACTACTTAGTTACAACCTTAGATTATACAGGCGATCAGCCCAATATTTCGGCTACCTTTACAACCTTGGATTAAACATGTCAGTTACTCTGATAGTTTGGGTACCCCCTACATCCATAGTTCAGACATTACAACTAGTCTAATGATCTCAGTTACCCCTTAAAATACTATTCAATTTGTGCATTGCATAGGTTGGTAAGCTCACATATGTTGAGTTCCCCTTTACATATTAGTCATAATTTACTATCCTTGCAATATCCTTTGGATTTACTTTTACTATCTATTTCTTCCTTTATCTTTTAGTATGGTTTATCTATTTACAAATTTTTAATTCGCCGGGCGTCTCCTTTGGTGTTGGCCCTGTTGGAAAGTGTCAAACTCCAGCGGGCTTCTTCCCTGTAACATTCTCCGACAGTCCATCTCCCGGCAATCTTGGCAGGAAACTGATTTGTAACCCTAACATTGAAATTGCCAAGCAAATATGCCACCTATTGCAGCTACCGGCCTGGGTCTATCAGTTAAGGGCTCGTTCTTAAAAAGTAGAGGCGCCACCTGCACTGCCTACGTAGGTTTAGATATTGTTTTGGAGCTTGTTGGCATACCCTCTATGGATCTTGTCACTTCAGTGGCCTCTCTCCCCTCTCACCGCCATGCTTTTGTCCCCTGCCATCACTGCTTATGGTGAAACAATCAATGCATCCATCTCTGCAATATCTGCTTCTCCCTATAAATGAAGTCTCAATCTTTCTGTTTTTAACCATCTGCTTCTACTCCTGCTTCACCTCTTCGCCAGTTCGTTCCATTATTATCGTCATACGCTCCCTGTAGAAATGGAATGCGCAATTTGAATAAACTAATGTATGGGATGAATGGTCTGCTGCATAGACTGAAGGGGCCGCTGCATGGGCTGAAGAGGACGCTGCATGGACTGAAGAGGATGTTGCATGGGTTGAATGGGTGCCTGCATGGACTGGATGGGTACAACAGGCTGTATTGGAAAACCAGGTAGAAGTTGTTGTAATTGTTGAAGTTGTTGAAGCTGTTGGAGGAGTTGTTGTTTCTGTATCTGTTTTTCTTTCCGCTCCTTCCTCGCATCTTGTGACGCCCTGTTTATCCTTTTTCCTATATAACTGCTACAAATTCATTCAATATCAATCTCGAGACCTAATTTGGTTTGGTTGGGTTGGGTAAATTACAAACCATGTCTCTCATGATGATGAGTGAAGAGTGTTATGCAGCTCTGCAACAGATCGCATTGCATTTTCTCGGCGACTCCTCCCCACCAATTTCTCCTCCTCCTCCTGCTCTAATAGACAGTGACACATAGTTTTGACAGACTGTCCTTGCGTCTGTTGACGGACAACACTTGTCTGACAATGCGGAATGACAATTGGAAGGCGGTAATAGTAATCTTCACTTGTCAGTTCGAAACTTCAAATCCTATAAAGAGATGGAATATATATTTGAAGTACAACTAGACATTTCTTATACATGGAAATTAGTACAAAATAGTCTAATTAGTTCAACAATGTTCTTTATTTAATAATTAATCTTTCTATTTTGTTGCCAATGAAAAATTGTATTGTTTTTTCTACAGTTTTATAATGTTACAATATTAAACTTATGACATATTTAACTAATTTAATTAAGAAAATAATTTTACAAAATATTGATTAGTTGAAAATAATTGAAATCTTATTGTTACCTCTATTTCAATGGAGATACTTGAAAATAATATGTGACATTGGCCACGATTATTATGTATAATAAATATATTTAAATTGTACGTGACAACAAGAACAATAACTTAAAAAATATATATGATTACAATAATTTTGAACTCTTCTCATTTCTTTACCATTTTGTATGAAGGACATAACTATATATAATTTGACATATCTATGTCCTCTATTCATACTTCTTGTCAACAATTTCTACAACCATTTTATTTGGCACAAATCAATATTTCTTCCAATAATTATGGCCCAAAAGTCATATAAACTTAAATATAATCTCTAACAAACCAAATAATACTCAAACACTCGAATGAACTTTAAATAACTAGCAATTGCACATGAGTTGCAACTTACGCCGATGATGATAATATTATTAAGTTTGTTAGAGGTGTAATTTGTTGTAAAATATATTCTATGATCTATGATAGATGTTTGAGCGAAGAACATAAGTTGCATTTTGCTAAACAATACATTTGTCTTTATGTAAGGTTCCACATTCTGCATACATGTCTATCAAAACATTTGCAACTATATCTAACAAAATTCCTCTATATTTGATGTTTGTCCATACCCTGTTCGAGAGCTCTTACGTTGGCATAGGCTGGGAGTACGTTGAAAAATTTAAACTAATCGGGTTGGAGCCCTGTTTGTTGCATATGGTGAAACAAGGCGAGGAGTATGTTGGCAAATGTAAACATGAAACCACTCTCTGTTACTATTACTATTTGTTTCTTCCTTGATCTTTTAGTATGGTTTATCAAGTTACAACCTTTTATATTCATGCTTTATAGACTCCTTGCAACATCCTTTACGCTTATTTCTACCATTTGTCTCTTACTTGATTTTTTGGGTATGTTGTTTATCTATTTATGACATTACATTATCTTGGATATTATCACTTTTCATGCTTGTGGTAGACCTATCATAGGATTACACTTATATCGCTTTCCATATCTAACAATCTACAGTCCTATATTACTTAGTTCATCCACTTTTACCCTTCATCTCATATAAAACACCTTTTATATCTTCTTATGATCATCTATCCTTTTTATCCATCATTGTATCACTCTTAGATCTTTGCAGTTTTCATTTATCCCACTCCTTTCACTTGAGACACACTTAGGTTGGAGATGAGATCACACTTTTTCCTTAGGGTAGGTCTAGAGGTACCTAAGCATCTTGATTTCTAGGTTCTCCTTTGTAGTGATTAGGTGTAAGCTCTCTTGTGTTAGTCATATTTCATACTCGCCGAGATCAGCCTTCTGAATCATACGGAGGAGGAACAACAACAAAAATCAAAAGAAAAAGCTAAAAGCCATATTATCAAAGAATAATCAATTAAAAAATTATTACAAGAAATAAAAGTCAATCACAAAAAAAAAAGAGACATGATATAATCATATTTGGCACATCTCTTATCTTAGTTGAAAGCTCAAACTCCATAGTTGGCCTTGTTACAAAGCTTGAGGTTCTTTAGGGTGCGATGGGTTTTTCGACCGGGGTGAGAGGTCTTATACTTAACATTTAGTGCCTGCGCCTTTTCACGCCAATACCAAATCCTTGTAGTAGGTCTATAGCTCTTTAAGTGAGGTCCCAAGAAATGAGGAAACTGTCTTGGGAAGATAGGAAAGATATTTACTATCATTTATTCTCATAGCTGACTTGGGGATATATATTTAATACTTTACTAGTTGGCCTAATCCAAACTTGCCTCCTTGGGTTCCTTTTTCACCTAGATGTTGAAAACCTTTAGTTGTATCCGTTTTATTAGAGTGTCTCATGTCTACTAAGGATCTTGTATTGCCTTCGTGGTGCCTTATTTCTTCCCCCTTTTGTGTTCAATCCCTTTATTCCCCTTGATGGATATTGCTAGTAGTTGAAGATGAGTTCATATCCTATTCTATCCTACTACTGTACTTCACATCACTTTCAATGACCCGACAACCTTACCGTAGATTTGTGAGTATGATTGTAAGACTTTCGAGCCTTCCTCACAAATAGTTTTCCATTTTTAACTGCTCCATCTTTACGCATCCTAGTCATAACATTAGATGGTAGTGTTTTATCTCCTAAAAATCCAACGCAAGCATTGATTGTGATCCTATTCATTTTAATGTTTCCTTTTTATCATGTTTTCTTCTCTCTACTTAGATTATATTCGATATTTACAACCCATTTTCCTAGAATATCTTATGTTTTCTTTTCCCATGTCTTAGATTTCATTTGATATATATTACACCTTACACATTTTTAAAATCTCTTTGATTACGTTCTTGGATTATATTAAGTGTTACAATCTTTTGCATACTTGATAATTTCTTTTGCAGATCTTATTAGGTGCTTTACAACTCTTTTACTGTATCTTTTTGATTTCTTTGATTACTTTCTTAGATTTCATTAGATACCATCCTACCTAAACTTATTAGCACATCTTTTGATTTACAAATTTTCCTATCTTTTCATTAGATGATCATGCCTTTTATCTTATTTTTTCCTCTTCACCTTCTTTAAACAATAAATGTTATCACATTGGTGCAAATATAGAAATAAACACATAGGTAAAACTTAACTTTACAACCCTCAAAACATAATCCCAAAGACATTTACACAATAGACCAAAATGATGTCATATATATATATATATCTATATCCAGTGTTTCAAAAATGGGTACATCTCACAATTTTGTATACAATCCTCCGTCTCTCACACACCTCCTTCACTCCTCGGAGGTGGAGGTGCTATGCTTCAAGCGGACAGGTTTGTCTAGCTGCTTGAATGGAATGAGCCATGGATCCCGCCCTACATATGGCACATGAGGATTCACCTTTTGCCTAGGTAATCTTGTTTTCTAATTTACCTATAGTATTTGCTGTAGTACATGCATCAACTAATCGCCTGACTTGCTCCTCAACTAGGGTCTCTTGAGTCTACCCCAACATGTGCCCATGTCTCTATGCTCTGCAACTTTGGGTGCCTTTGTTTAGTGCTCTAGCTATTGTGCCGCCTCTCCTACCAGCCGAAAAGCTCTTGCATACTTTCTTGCTAAGGGCACTACCATATCTGACATCTACGTCGTGTCTGTCCTCTAGAGAATTGGGTCCAAAATCTCATAATGCGAGCCTTCTATCAAGGCTCTCCAATCAACCATTGACTCTGCAAAACATAACACATAATACACATTAACACACTTTACCATCTATACATCATCCTACTTCCTATTATATATCTCTATAGTAAGAAAGGCAATAACTTAAATTAAAACACATTCATACCTTGATGACTGGGCTGGGCCTCTATGACATTCCTATCAGCCCAGCTGCCTAACACATCATCATCATGGTCGTAGCATGGCCTTTGCAACCACCAATTGTTGCCATCTCTCATGCCTCACTAACATCATTGACGCTTGCCTCGGGATGCTCTTATTGGATTCCTGGCGAGAATGGCACTGATCTTTGCACCACAAGGAGAAAAATAACCGCCTCCCGGCCTTTGTAATCTCCAATCCTGGTCACATCCATTGGGCCGTTGTACCTCTTCGTGACCTGGGGCATCCCTTTCAGGATGGGTAGTTGTAGTATTGCATGGACATCCTCTAGTGTGAAGGTCATTTCTATCATAGCCCTACCAACATGCCATCTAAAAGTGTTAGTGTAATATTCCCATGCACCAAAGAACTTTTGAATCAAATCTGGATCCAAAGAGATTTGTACCATTTGCTTAATGCCTCCAAAACCCAATTATTGTAATTGGGCCCTATCTGCGATATGTAATCTATTCAATAAAGTTGGCTGTAAAATTTGGTGAAAGATTAGACTACGAAACAAACAAAATTTTTCTCTATCTTTCAACCACACATGACATAACACATTTATGGGAGGAGGATCTCCTAATATGGAGGAGTCCTATTCGAACTCCTATAACTACGAATATCCTATATTAGTGTATTGTTAAAACAATGCACTAATATTACAAACTAATATAGGTGTATATGGTACACCTATAACAATATTTCTAACAAACATATATCTACATTTATTATTCTCATAAATAATCTCTACCAAATGAGAGCACTAAACCATATTTTCCTAACATTCCCCCATAGTGAGAACATGTTAGAAAAACAATCACACTTCCTTCTGCAGTGTGTCGCCTCTGCGTGCTCATGATCTTAGTCCACAACTTGAACTGAAGGTAGAGAATGAACACATCAACCTCTCATTAACCATGCACTGCTGGGAACTAATCTGACTAGATCAGTGTGGTAACCATGAACAAGAATCATCTATCTATCAATGTTGGGAACATATCGATCAAACCAGTGTGGGAACTAATGACCACTAACCTAGGTATGAACAGGGACACACACATCTGTTCAACCTCTTCAAGTATCATGATGCTGCATTACATTTGTGCTTTCTGTTCTTCAAGTAGCAGAAAGCAGAATGCTTAAATCAGAAGATTTTGTTTGTGTCGAAGCTTGAATAAATGGCAGAAATACCCGCTGGTCACAGACTGAAAATAAATGGCGCAAAGTCTCTGAAGATCTTTGCATGAAGACTCCAATTCTCACAGACCCGCAATGATAGTCAAAGCATGGATCAGAGATGCTAGATGCTTTTGCTCAATCCTTATGTTTCACTGGTTTGCTGAGTATCGCCTATTGAGGAATTTTGACCAGATCTTCAATGTCAAAGTCTGAGACGCAGACTATGTGCAATGCAGGATGAAAACACCAAATCCAAATGCAAATTGTATCACCCAATGTAGAGTCGGTGAAGGTCAAGTTCGGTGTGAACACTTCTTTTCTGAAGCACACATCCCAGGGGCAATATTGTATAACACTGCCCCTTAGCATTAATTATGCCATCAAAATTTACTTGCTTTTGAAAATACCTGGCGGTTGACTACGTGGCATGGGTAGAATGTATGGTGTGATCAATATAAACCTGGAGTATAGGATTGGATGTGAACAAGATGCAAAGTGAGATATGTGAAGGAAGATATCATAGACATGGCGACTGGATAATATTGATTCGAGCTATGACAGACGTGATAGCATATAGAATATGACAGGAATAGAATGTGCATAGGTCTGAGTCAATGTTAGAGAATAAGAGGTGGACGTTAATCCCTAGATTGCAGAATTTTGAAGCAAAAAGATGTTTATAGAAGCTCTCGAATGGATCAATGGCAGAGGGGTGCAAAGAAAATGTACGATCCATTCTTTAATTGATATATCCTGAGATGTGGGCAGCAATGCCTCCTTTTGACACCACACTTCCACTGCAGACAAAACAGAAACCAAAGACTACAAATAGATATTCGAATAATAAATGATATGACACAACTATCATGAGAAGGGTGACCATGGATGGCAATGTTGCTGCCCCAAACAGGCTCAAAATTCCATACACTCTGATACCAAATGTAAAATTTGGTAAAGATTAGACTACAAAAATAACAATAATTTTCTCTATCCTTCAACCGTACATGACACAGCACATTTATAGGAGGGTCTCCTAATGTGGAGGACTACTATTCTAACTCCTATAACTATGAATATCCTATATTAGTGTAACCTTAAAACAATGCACTAATACTACAAATCAATATAGGTGTATATGGTACACCTATAACAATATTTCTAACAAACATATCTCTATATTTATTATTCTCACAAATAATTTCTACCCAATAAGAGCACTAAACCATATTTTCTTAACACCGACATCCATGTTGCATCTACCAATCTCCACAATTGGATCCTCTCAGGATATGCAAAATATCAAACAAGGACCCATCAATATTAATCATAGAAAATTATCACAACTCATCAATTAACATTACAAAATCAATCTACACTAACTCTATAGTATCTCGCCAAGCTAGCCTAACGACATAGGCCCTTGACACAATTTCTTCCCTATCCTACAACATTGGCCATGTACAACGAGGCGGCATTGATTGGCTTGAGATTCTTTTATGGTATCGGCCACCTTGCCAAACAATATCGGCCATGATAAGTTCATAAGACGCCATCACCACCTGTGATGTCATTTGCCTATCAGGCCCAATGCTTTCTCGCTAGAAAGCCGAATGCCCCTTTTCACATTTACATTTAAAATTGATCTTAATGACACCCAAAATAAAATGCAACCAAACCCACCTCTATTTTGACCCAATCTACATTTTGACTCTTCTTAGGGTAAATTTTGCTAGCTGAATTTGCCCCGGGACGTCTACACTTTCTACTATCTACCTTATCCCAATTTAAAAACAATGCCTACCCGAGGATTCGCATCATGCAACATGCCCTCTACGGTCGACACCTTGTTCACCCACTCCGTCGCATCACATTTTGGCCATGACTCTCATTTCCTCAAATTTAGACAAACTAGAGCTCCAAAATTCTAAAAACAATTAGCTGAAAGTGACAAATGAGTTGATTGACTTTTTGTATATAGATTTCAATTGATTTTTTAATATCTTCCTTGTGATATCCAAATTACTTCAAACTGCAATATTGTTACAACCGTAAATCCAATTTTAATTGCATGGAAGAAGTGTCATAGTCGTATTCTTAAAATGAATCCAACGATATTGTGCATGCATTTTTCCAAAATTTTCCCAAAATCACCTATTTTTTAGGTTTGTGATCCTTTCCTATTTGATTCATGATTACTCCTTCCTTCACCATTTTGTCTACTTACAACCTACTTATAACCTATCTACAACCTATTTCCAACCTAATTATGACCTATTTCTCTTTAGCTATTGCTATCCTATCATCCTTCCATGAGCTCCTCCTTAGCTTAGGGTTTATTGTTTATTTATCTAAATTAGTTTCTAGCGTTTCTTTTCGGTGGTGTATTACTTGGGTTCTAATAGTAGCTTTTTCTACATTGATGATTTACTTGTGGCCACACTCGTGGAAGGTAAGTATATAGGTAGGTATTCTTTATTTTAGTTCATGCTTTTATCACTAATGTGTTGCTGATTCATTGCAGTCATTTTGATTTTGGTATTACATTTTCTTGCCACTCAAGACCTTCTCATGTACACTAATTGTGACACACGACGATCTTTGGTTGGGGCATATGTATACACCTAATTTTTTACTTTTACGGACATTGGCTCTTCTTAGGCACTATTGGCACATTAGCTTCATTGGAGTAGTGTCCTCGGGGATATTACTGGGAGCGGAGACTAACAAAAATGGTTACATGCAACTTGCAATGGTTGCATCGGGCTATTTAGCAATGGTATTTATGAGAGGGCCTTTATGTGTAGTCCAACTATATCACTTCAAATGTTCTCATGCCTCTACGCTTTTCTCTTACAACCTCCTTACGACATCACCTTACTATCCTCTTATAGTCGCCTCCATATCTACTTTCAACATACATATATTTTTTGTCATAACACCTTCAACAACTCCGAGTCTCCCTCCATCGATAGGACTTCCTTTTTGACCCCCATGATTTTGCATTACCCACAACCTACATTTTTGACCACATTCAATAACATCTAACTTGGAGTTTTGATGGCTGATGATGTCGACTGAGTTGATATTGTTGACTAGTGAAAATTACAATGCCCAATCATGTTTGCTGTACATACTCTACATTTGAGTGCTCGCTCCACATCATCATTATCACTCATTCGGGTTGGTAACGCTCGCCAATCTGCCCTTAAAGCCTTAGAGGTCTTGAAGTTTGTTGTACTTATCTTTTTGGATTCCACACTTGGAGCATTTTGTACTTAAGATTCACAAGCATAAGAGTTACACTTACTATGGTTTTCCTAACCTTTGGAGTCTTTAATAAGTGGCTTATCTAGGTCTTTTCTTATTCGTTTGTGATCCCCCCATTAACTCTCTCATAAGGTGCTGCTAACCCTAGGGGAAGTTAATGTGCCAATAGAGTTTGGAAGGTACGTACCTCTAACCTCTCTTTTCCTTTATGTTATTTTAGATTTGAATGTTTGTTTGATGCGGTCATGCATAGGTTAGAGTAGAGCAACCTATTCTTGATCTATTGCATTACTTATTTATCGGCCCTTGCCTTATAATCCACCCTTTGGGCTTTACGACCCTTTACGACCTATTAATCCTTACAACCCCAAAGATAAGAATCCGTATTTCGTTACAACATTGTTATTATAAGCTTACCATAAGGACCTAGTTAGATGCCACTACCACATCCTTTACACAATTATCTCCTCTTATCGAAAAGACTAGATTATAAGTCATTCCCATCTTCTTTGCATCCTCTTGTCCATCTTATTTCAGCCATGTTACCACCGTGACATGTATTAGGGTTTAAGGACATTCCTTTATACAATTCCCACTTGAGTATCTTCTGCGTCTTTGGGTTTTCGGGATGTTCTCTATGAAGTCATTGCGATCTGGTTTTTGGGATTTTTTTCTTAGTTACGTTTTGGGATTCTCGAGTGTCACATCCTAGTGATTCATTATTTACAAGCTTGCTAGATTGGTTGATTCATTTCCTTACTAGCACCTTTTGAAAATTTTCTAGGTTTTTCGGACCTAATTTAGTCTTTCCTTATAAGTCTATTTGGACCTAATCTAAACCTATTTATCCACCTACTTTATTATTCCTTTTTAAGTCTCAAGTAGATCAATTGATTTATTTCCCGATCAGCACCTTTGGATACTTTTTTATGGCTTGCATGATTATCTTCTCTACTTCTGCCCCTATTCAACTTGATCGATCGATTCAATTCTTATCCCTCCAACAATCAATTGCCTATAGATATAGAGATATAGGGAATTGATCACATTTTTGGGTTCCTCTCGGACCTAAATTGGTTTTCCCTTACAAGGCCATCTAGACCTAATCCGTGCCTTTTGGCGTAGAAGCAATTGTGTTCACCCAAAAATATTTAGATTTAGTAAATAAAGACTTGCGCGATGTGCCTAAATTGGTTTTCCCTTACAAGGCCGTCTGGACCTAATCTAGGCCTTTTGACGTAGAAGCATCCATGTTCACCCAAAAACATTTAGATTTAATAAATAAAGACTTGAACAATGCCGCGTCACTCTTGCGCCCACCGCGCAAACCTACACTTAGCTGTGGGAGCTTGCACATGCCACATAACACTAGCTTGGTTGTGTAAACCGCTAAGTCTTTGTGTACACCTCCCAAATCTTTGATGCTTTATCTTATGTCGTGCAACCAATGTTTCTTGCACTTAGAATCCATGAAGCCTTGTCCACATCATTAAAGCCTTAGTTGATGCTTTTGCCAATGGTGTTTATGGTGCGAAGCCTTGTAAACCTCCGGGACTTCTACCATATGGTGCCATGATTGGATTTGTGTTTGATAGAAACTCTTGTCAACATCAATGCAGTTCATGGAAGGCACACTTGGACCTTGGTTGGTCTTTCTTGTTCGAGGATAAATTGAATGATTCGATTGAGCTTGAGTCAACAGAGAGGAGATTTCGTGGGAAGATCAATGGCAGCCTATGGCATTACAAGGAATCTTTACGAAGGTCTCTTTGCTCCCAACAAAGTCATTATGAATACTATAAATAACAGGGAGCCGTAAGCATGTAAGACACCTATTATCTGATTTGGAACATTTATTGTGAAGTTGCCAATTTGAGTTGAGCGAGGTTCAGTAGTAGCTTTGTAGAGTCTACAAGCTTAGGATAGGTCACATGATTGGAATTCTTGGAGAATTCTTGCAGAGTCTTGTCATTAGGGCCGACATCAAAGTGTAGTGTCATTGTGTTTGAGTTTGTAATCCCTCCTTGTATTATAGAAGAAGCATTCTTTGTTTCTTTTATAAAGCCGAGCTTGAGGTCTTGCTTCGGTGAGATCTAACTTTGAAATTGTGGGCTGCATGGTCTAAGGCATTCCTTCACTGAGACCCTTAACCGCGACTTTATCATTCTCGGTATTAGAGCAAGGATATCTAAGTCTGTTGAGAAGATTGTTAAAGACACCAATCTGATGAGTAGTGTGTGCGTGATATGTAAATTTGCTGCTTTCCATACTAGTGGGCGTGGGTAGAAAGTAGTTGTAGACATATTCTAGCATCCATGTTATTGGGTAGAAGGTGTAAATCACAAAGTTTGGTCGTATGAGTAGTTGAGAGGGAAATACAAATGGCATAGAAAAATGGCTAGAGGAAACAAAGACTTTTGGACTTGTTCGAGATGACGAGTGGAGTACAAGTTTGTTTGGAGTTGATGGAAATGTGCAACAAAGAGGTGTTCCAGTGGATGATACGAGTGACGATTAATGTGCGGACAAAGCACCGAGTAAGATCTTTGAAGAAGAGCATATTGAAAAGCAATAGGATAGATTCTTGTGCATGATCATGAATTACTTTGAGTACAAAGGTGTGGAGGATCCCCAAAAGTTGAGATTTACCTATAATAAGTTGAAGAGTAACACATCTTTGTGGTGGGAACACATGCGAGACTTGCAGTATGGAGAGGGAAAGACAAGATTAGGCGGTAGTTGGATAGATAGATTGCTGACGAAGTTGAAGGCTAAGTTCATGCCTTTGGATTACTAGTTGCATTTGTTCATACAACTTGTTTTTCGCATCACAAGGAACCGAGTGTTAGGAAGTATACGGAGTTATATTGACTCACTATTTGAGTGGGTCATGTGGAAGATGACACAAAGAAGATATCTAGGTATGTTAATGGATTACACATTTCCATTCAAGATGAGTTTAGTATGATTAGACTAAGATCTATAGAGGTGTAGTAGTTTGCATTGAAGGCGGAAGAGTTGTCCCATGTAGGCAATAGAGTAGTGCACGAGGAAAGAGAAATTCACACGAAGAAGTGGGTGCACGAGGAAAGAGAAATTCCCACGCAAAGTGGAAGTTTGTGCAATGATGCACATAATCATGTGCATGAGGGTGAAGCAAGCTCCTTGCATGAGCATAGTCATGCACAAAGAGGTGGAGGCCGATCTTCTTTTAGAGGAAGAAGACATCGAAGAGGTAAAGGATCTCGGTGAAACATTTTTCCGTTGTGGAGAGATTGGACATTGCGCATTTGAATGTCCAAAAAGCACTAGTGGTGGATGGAGGTATGATGGTAGCAATCATGTTGCTTAGCATGAGGATGCATAAAGTAATGCATCTAATAGTGTTGTAGAAGAACTGAAACACAAAGCTCTCATGATGAAGAGGGTGTTGTTGAAGCCTGCGAAGGAAGACAATTTGCTCTTGTAAAGAAAGGACCTATTCAAAACCATATGCAAAGCTAAAGGCAAGTGCTGGGAATTTATTATTGATAGTGGTAGCATTGATAATTTGGTTTCTAACGAGAGGGTTGAGAAGCTTGGTTTGACGAGAATTCTACACCAAAACCCATATAAAGTGTCGTGGTTGTTGAAGGGGCATTAGTTGCTTGGGAATGAGAAATGCAGTACGTATCAAGATTTATGCATATGAAGATGAAGTCATGTGCGATATAATGCCCATGAATGTATGCCATGTGTCACTTGGTAGAACTTGGCAATATGACAAAAAGATAGTACATGATTGCTGCGCAAATACCTACACATTGGTGGAGGATGTATAATACACTCTAAATCCTTTGAAGGATACAAGCGTGGAGGTGGAGAGGAGTCCGCATATATTGTTGATTTCGGGAAGGAGTTCTCGAATGTTGGGAAAGGGATAGTGAATGTTTTGCATTCATTTTGAGGCTCGTGTAGAAGACAGGGAAAGCGAAGTTGTGCAAATAGAGGAGATCTTGCAAGAAGTGAAGGAGATGCTAGGTGAGTTCATAGATATTATGTCGAAGGATATTCTAGATGGTTTACCACCTATGCACAATATTTGTCATTAGATCGATTGATGTTAGGGTTTAGTTTACCAAGCATGGTCACATATAGGCTCACACCTATGGAAAACAAGGAGATAATAATGTAAGTGTAAGAATCGCTAAGAAGGGGTTGATCAAAGAATCTTTGAGTTCGTGCATGCAATACCTATAATATTGCAAAAAGGAGGAGAGTGGAGAATGTGCATTGATTCCAAAGCCATCAACAAAATTACTATCAAGTATAGATTTCCATTGCCACACATGAATGACTTGATGGACTGTTTGTGTGGGGCAAGATACTTCACAAAGATTGATCTAAAGAGTGGAGACTACCATATCAAAATTAGAGAAGGAGATGAGTGGATTAGCGCTTTCATAATGTAGGATGGATTGTATGGGTGGTCATGCCGTTTGGGCTAATGAATGCACCAAGCACGTTAATGCGAATGATGAACGAAGCATTAAAACCTTTTTTAGGTAAGCTTGTCATAGTTTATCTGGATGACATTCGAGTTTTCAACAAAACATAGAGGAACACTTGGTCCATATGCCGAATGTGTTAGAGCATTTCATGAGAGAAACTATTGGTGAATCTAATGAAATGCGCTTCCATACGAAATGAGTTGGTATATGCTTGGGATTTGTGATATCTCAAGGACTTAAGATGGATCCTAAGGTGTGAGCTATGGTGGATTGGACGTCACCAAAGAATGTCACGAAGGCTTGAATCTTCCATGGATTGGCGAGCTTCTACTGGAAGTTCATTAGAGGATTCAATGAGATTTGTGCACCGATCACAAAGGTGATGTGGGGAGACAAGGAGTTTGCGTGGACTACAAACGCAAAGTATGGCTTTCAAAAGTTGAAGAAGAAAGTCATGGAGCAACTAGTGTTGGCCTTGTTTGATTTCAATAAGGTATTTCAGGTTGATTGTGACGCAAGTGGAATACCCATATTTTAGTGAGAAGACCCATTTGCATATTTTGAATGATGCTAGAAGAAGAAGATATTTAGTTTATGATCAAGAGTTTTATGCCATAGTGCAAGCTCTAAGAAGTGCGAGACATTGTATATTGCCCAAAGGAATTTGTGTTGTATACAAACCGCTAAGGACACTATTCATCAATAACTAGGGAAGTTGAATCAAAGACACATGAAATGGGTTGAATTCTTGCAAAGTTACTCATTTGTCTTGAAGCACAAAAGTGGGACAAATAGAGCCACATATGCTTTAAGCAAAAAGATGTGTCTTAGTAAGTGAGATGCAAGTGGGGGTAACAAGGTTCGAGGCCATAAAGAAACACTACGTGGCGGATCAAGATTTTGGAGAAGCATGGAGAGCATGTGTAGAACCAGTGATTGCAAACGCACGCCATGGTTAGACTATTTCTTGTAGGTTGGCTTGATGTTGAGAGGCACACTATTGTTGTGCGTGTCGCGAGGATCAATGAGAGAGAATTTGATCCAAGAGAAGAATGAGGACAAGCCAATCTCTTTGGGATAGATAAGACCTTGCGCAATTGGGTGAGATATATTTCTAGGCCGCAGATGACTATAAGTGTGTGCAAATATATGCGAGAGATGCAAAGTGGGTTAGTTAGCAAAAGGGAAGAGTGAGAATGCGGGGTTATATCAACCATTACCAGTACTTGAGAAACCTTGGGAGCATCTGAGCATGGATTTTGTTTTGGGTTTTCCTAGAACACAAAAGGGTCATGATTCTATCTTTGTTGTTGTTGATAGATTCTCAAAAATGGCTCATTTTATTACTTGTAAGAAACCAATGATGCTACACATATTACTATCTTGGTTTTTAGGAAGTTGTGAGACTACATAGATTGGATGTTGTATTGTATCTGATAGAGATACTAAGTTTGTTGGCCACTTTTGGCAAACACTATGGAAGAAATTGAACATGAAGTTGTAGTTTAGTTCTATGTATCCTAGTAGATAGATGGCCAAACAAAAGTTGTCAACAGAGCCAAAATAATTTGTTGTGATGTTTGGTAGGAGAGAAGACATGAACATGGGATTCTATTCTTGTGCAAATGGAGTTTGTATATAACAACTTTGCAAATAGGAGCACTGGGAAGTCACCTTTTTGAGTTGTTTATGGGATGAACCCTCATCGAGCTGTAGAGCTATGAGAGTTCTTTGTGAGAAGAACAAAGAAATGTGGAAAATCATGACTTAACATAATATAGAAAGGAAGTACACGAGCAAGTGCGTAGACAATTGTAGCAGAGCAATGCACAATATAAGGAGTGCACAAATTTACAGATAAGACATTTGGAGTTTGAGGTTGGAGAGTTTGTTTTTGCACACCCGAAAAAGAGAGGTTCCTACGAAGAACATATGATAAGCTCAAGTGAAAGAAGATTGGACCTTGCAAAGTCTTGAAGAAGCTTACGAATAGTACGTATGAGATAGAGTTGCCAAAAGGGATAATCATCTTGCCTATCTTCAATGTAGCGGAGCTATATCCATCTTTTGAGGGACAAACAAGTAAAGAAGCAACCTACACAAAAGTAGATTGGAGACACCAACGACCAAGATAGTTTTGCGAAGAAATTGAGTACATTCGGGATGACCGCGTAATGAAGACAATGTGTAAAAAGCAACATAAAGAATATTTGGTGAAATGGAGAGGTAGAGAAGTTGAGGATGCATCTTGGCTTAGTGAAGCAAATATTGCTAGACTTGGTCATTCCATTGAAGACCTTTAGAGACACGCTTGAGCAGGTCCTCAAGTTCTTTTTACTTGAGGTGTATGGTGCAAGAGCATTTGGGTTCATAACAATCTTGCATCATCTGAAAACATTTAGAATTAGTAAATAAAAACTTGTGCAATATCGTGTAACTTTTGCATGGACCGTGCAAACTTTGTACCTTGATTGGTTTTCGCCCACACCACACAAACCTACACTTAGCTGCAAAGCTTGCCTACGGTGCATAACACTAGTTTGGTTGCATGAACCACTAGGTGTTGTGTACACCTTTTACGCCACACAAGATGTTGATGCTTTATCTTATGCCTTGTAATCCTTGACTTTTATTTACGGAAGTCGGAAATCCTTGCGCACGTTGCTGGAGCCTTAGGTGCTATCCCGAAGCATTCTTGATGTTACAAAACACTACCGATGTTGCAAAGCCTTGTAAACCTGCGGGACACTACCATGTGCCGCCATGATTAGATTCATATAATCTCCTGTCAACTTTGATATAGTTAGGGGAAGGCACATGTGGACCTTGATTGCTCAAGGATTAATCAGATGATCTAATTGAGGAGATTTCATGGGAAGATCGCTGTCGACTTGAGGCATTTAGAGGAATCTTTGCAAGGTATCTTTACTTGCAAAGGCATATTTGTTCCTTGTCAGAGTCACTATGAATTTTATAAATAGAAGGGAGTTGTAAGCATGTAAGGTACCCAAGTTATTTGATTGGCAAAGGCATCTATTTTGAAGTTTCCAAGTTGAGTTGAGTGAGGTTTTGTAGAAGCTTTGCAGAGTCTACAAGCTTAGGATAGGTCATAGGATTGAAATTCTTAGAGAATTCTTGCAGAGTCTTGTCATAAGACTGTCATTGGAGTGTAATGCCATTGTGCTTGAGTCTGTAATCTTTCCTTATATTAATAGAAGAAGCTTTCATTGTTTCTTGTTTAAAGTTGTGCTTGAGGTCTTGCTTTGGTGAGATCTAACTCTGAAATTGTGGGCTGCATGGTCTAAGGCATCCCTTCATTGGGACCCCTAACCATGACTGCATCACCTTTATATCTTCTTATTTTATGCACTTTTTCCAGGGCTGCTAGATTGGTTGACTAATCTCTCAACTAAAACTTTTCAACACTTTAAAAGGTTCCCTTAGACCTAATTTAGTCTTCCCTTATAAGGCTATCTCGACCCAAACTATTTTTAGCCTATTTTTACTCCCTACTTTTTAGCCCCGCCGATTCGGTTGATTATTTTCTCGACTAGCACCTTTTTGACATCCCATAGGCTATGAACCCGACCTATCTTTCTTCTCTGCATGTGTTCTAGCTCCCGCCTTTGAGCTCCTTACTCATATTTTTATATACCTACATATAAACTCACTTGCGTACACTTGCATTGTTATCCTCTCCTTTTAGTCTTGTATCATTAGGGTTCTAAACAAATTTGTGCCCTCCACAATCGAGATGATAGGTAACATGTCTCCACTTCGCAAAAGGTAAGTTTGAGGTAAGTATATTTCATATGGTTGAGTTCATATTTTTATTACTTCTTAACATTCATTTCCTTTGATTTTGGTGTACCATGTTGCTTCTGAAGATCATCACACCTTACACTATTGTGATGCAATGATCTTGAATGAGTGTGTGCCTTAAGAGGCATCATCGGGAGTGGGGTTGGGTGGGTTAGTAGTATCTAGTGAGAGAGTCGTGTATGGCATCGCCTAGCTTGCCCTAAGCATGCCTCCTTACTACCTTTCTTACTATTTATTTATGACCACTTGATATCCTCAGTTTATCACCTTCACATTTGTCTATAACACCTTCAAATCCCCTTCGATCACTTCATACCTCTTCTAAGAGTTTGCTCTACCGCCATGGTCTCTCCTCTCCTTACCTCCATGCCTTTTATAGCGCATTAATCTCCTTGAGTGCATTCCTTAAAGGGCGTCACCGGGATTGGGATTGGGCTGGTTAGTAGTATCTAGTGAGAGTGATGTGTATGGCATCGCCTAGCTTGCCCTAACACACCTCCTTACTACCTTTCTTACTATTTATTTATGACTACTTGATATCCTCAATACTATCACCTTCACATCTATGTATAACACCTTAGATCTCCTCTAGATCACTTCATACCTCTTCTAAGTGTTTTCTCTATCTCCGTGCTCTCTCCTCTCCTTACCTTTATGCCATTTGTGGCCAATGCCATCAAATAGAAACCTTTTTCCAACCAACTGCATTGACCATGATCAATGCCAACAACTAAGAGAGATTGTGGCTTCAGGTTATGATCTCCTATAAATAGGTGTTGTCATTTCCCTATATCATCATCACATGGTATGCTCTACTTTTGCTCGCAAATCTCCTCCAAAGGTTTAAGAGGTTTAGGGTTTAGTAGAGCATGTACTTGGAGGTCTACTTTTGAGCATAGGGTTACTAGGAGCCATAATAATAGGAGCCGTGTCAACAAGGTCTACCAAGTCTTTGGTGACTCCAACTTTGGTTTACTTAGGTATTCTACTCATCTTTGTTGTGATTCACTAGTGTTATGTAGGGCGCGCACTCCCCATCCCCAAGCCACCCCAAATGTTTGAGACATTTTGGGTGCTTGGGGATGGGGACAAACATCCCCCACGTCCTATCCAAATAAAAATACATGTGAATGCCTTTGGGATGTTCCTTGAATTTAGGAAATGCACCTGGAACATCCCGAGTGCTTCATTGAAAAGGGGATGGCGTAGGGGATGTCGTGACCCTCCCTTTTGGCCCAACACATTACCATTTAAAAAAAATCATTTTAAGAAAAATAAAAATTTAATCTATTTTCAAGTAAATTCTAGGTTCGAATTCCATGTCGAAATCATTATTTTTCCGATAAGCATGTCAAAGACTTGTTATCAGTTGCATTTGGACCTGTCTTCAAGTCATGGCTGCATCACACATTGCAAGAGGGTTTTATTCCCATACTTATCATGTATATTCTACTTCCTCAAATTGCACAATATTTTATTTTGCCATCTTGCTGAACTATTCCTTTCGAACCGCCCGGTAGCTACAATGGGTAAATCTTACATCCATGATTCGTGACATCAAAGTCTTGTGTTGTCTTACATTATTCAGAATCCATTGTCTTGGATCAGTAAGCTACTGCCAAGTATATTAAGAGCTATTCACTTGTACAAAGACGATCACACAAGCATCTGGCTGGACTACTAATGGGAGATAAATATAATTATACCCCGATGAAATTCTGTAAATACATAGAACTAGGAAATTAATCACAATTTTTATATATCTCCATTGCATGTGCATCTTAATGGAAAGTACTTGAGAACAATTAGTAACTTAATGTCAATGACTCAATATGAAATATGAATATTAAATATAGCATTTTGGCTTATGTGATGAATAATTGGATTAATGGTTTCAACCTCCAGGGTTTCAGTTTTAACTTTTCAAGTCTTAGTTTATTTGTGTTATATTTGTAACATGTATAAATTTTATATATTATTTTACTAGCCATCCCCTCGCCGTCCACCCGCTATAGCAGTGGAAGCACAAAAACTTGTGGCAGCAAGGAGGAACCACGTCTCAACCTTGGCTAGGATCAGCAGTGCATCTTGTACTCCTTGTTAAACATACACTGTATGCCCCATCTCAATGCCAATAGTCTGCTTGCTCCACTTCACCTTGAATTTCTCATATGTTTCATGCCCACTTCCAAGAACTCCCTTAAACATATATAAACATACCCAAAAGTCGTTGCAACCAACACAACCTTCCATTTTCTCTTTAGATTACTTTGTTTACGTAATTTATTTGATTAATCACTTTTAACCCTTTTTACATCTAAATGACTTTATTATTATTGTTCAACTTAGTCACAAGTGTAAGAAGTATGAAGTTCTCGGAAGGGCAACCCTCTCACAGTAGAAGTGGAAGCACAAACAAAACTTGTGGTAGCAAGGAGGAATTACATCACAACCTTGGCTAGGATCATCAGGAGTACCTTGTACCCCTTGTTGGACATACTTGTATGCCCAATCTTAATGTCCAAAGTCTCCTTGCTTCGCTTAACCTTGGATTTCTCACATGTCTCATGCCCACTTCCAAGAACTCCAATAAACATATAAACACACCCAAAAGCCGTTGCAACCAAAAGCTTTCATTTTCTCTTTATATTACTTTATTTACATAATTTATTTCATTAATCCCCTTTTACATCTAAATGACTATTATTATTATTATTCTAACATAGTCACAAACATAAAAGTATATGCAAGACATTGCTTTATATGGTGTTAATTCACGTGATTTAAATTAATGCCCTTTTACTATGAAAGGTAAAGGTAGATTTTAGGTCACCGCATAACAAGACACCACTTTGATGTATGAGACACCCTTGTGAAAGCTCACATAGGGATTATTTTTCCATTCGTCATATATCTTGTTTAGTGATGTGTACAACCCTACACCCTTTAGATTCAAACCTATAATCTCCATGACGGAGTACGCTGGCCTTCACTATGAGGCCCTCCCAAGCTGTACTAAAAGAAGAAAAGGGTTTGGTGCGTATACATGATGAGTGCTGATAAAAATCAGCTTAATATGGAGAATATAGAAGCCCAAAGCAAAATAATAGAACACAACCATTACAACTGGCTTTGGATTCTAAGAATTGAATATGATACAAGAGGAAGGCTAATAATACAATGGAAATTTAGTCAGAATTAAAGGAAATTCCATAAGAACTTCTTGGAATGGATTCAAATTAGATAATGTTATGCCAATGGTGTGGACCAAGAGACTGCAAATACAAAAGCTGTCCAACTCAATCAACATTAGTGAACATGGTTGAATTTAGGGTGGAAATTTTAATTTTTACTAGCAGTGGAGCTAGAAAAGAAAATTATCCAGACATGAAAGTGGAAATGGGAATGATTTCAATTGGTAGCTGTAATAATGTTAGAGGAAACTACTAGGCAAAATGAAATGACTGCCAACCAGTATGAGTAAGGTGACTCCAAGATTGAAAGCTGTCAAATCTGATAAAGCAACAATAAGATGACCACTAGTTAAACAACTGTCAAATGGCTTCCAAGCAGCCTGAGTAGTAAATTCAAAATGACGGCAGATAATTGACAACTAAGTAGGATTCGGCCTGTAAAATAATGAAACACTTCATGATTTAGCACACAAATTGATCACCAAGGATGATGATGCTGATCACAATGGTGAAAATATGATAATATCTTTGAGCAAATCTTGCAATCCAAAATACTTATAAAGTTAAGTACTTTAATTAAATATGTACTCCATTTAGAAAGAATTTTCAGACTTCTAAGATGAGTATTATGGAGGATATAACGAATATTACTTTGATGAATGTAGTTGTACAAGGAGTAATTTGGATTAGCCCATTTAGAGAAAGAGAAATTATATTAATGTCAATGAATGACCACAGAGTAGGTCAACGTGATTGAAATTAAATCCAATTGCAATAGAAAGTGCTAGGATAAAACAACCCTAAGTAAAAGATCTGAAGCAATAAAAATAAATGCAATTAATTCCCAATCAATGTGGTTAAGATACCAATACAGTTAGCCACTTGGTGGGAGCAAGACCCTCCAAAGAGCATGGTTTGATGAAACTCAGAAAGATTGGAAGCTAGTCTTTGGCAATGCCTGGTCCAGAGGAATCATCTGTGTCATCATCTATGATTGTGAATGGGCCAATGTAGGACTTTATAATGCTCATTGGGGAGTGTTTAGGGATGAGGAGGCGAGGCTGGGTAATCCAAGTAAGAAGCAAAGAAATCCCCCTAAAACCTCTCCTAAGATCCAAGGCTGAAGAACTCTAGTAGCAGTGAAGAAATTCGTAAGGTGTGTCTGCCCTTGTTGTTCGGAAGTGGTCGAGGAGAAGATCCATGATGCTGAGAAGCAGCTTCTTGAGTCGAGAACGAGCATATCTGTGACGCTGAGGAGAATCTATTGGGGTACCCTAGTGTTAGTAGTGTGCAAAGAAGAGCATTGCCTCAGTATTCAATGTGCACTTAGTGCCACCAAGCTCTGCCGCCAAGCTCCATGATGGGCTGAAAGAAAGAGGTTGTCAACGGAGGAGCTCTAGGGTCCCTCAACAGGGACCTGCAGCAAAGGGTGGCAACCTTGCAAAGGAAAAGGGCTTGGCATTGCTAATCTGGGTATCGAAAGAAAATTGATTGGAGTTGTTAAATAATGCAAGCATGGGAAGAATGAAGAGAAACTGAAAGGCACATGACACACGAGACACTTACAGCTTGTGTGTGTCCGTCATTTATTAAACAAAATAGAAGTTAAATCAGGTGAGGTAGTTATATGTTAGTACATTAACTAATTACATATTAGTTAATGTTTACATCATGACTTAATAACTTTAATACCCCACCTTAATGACTAATCCGGAAACTACTCCAAGTTTGTCCCAAAATTTTACAAACACAATGGGACCAAAGGATTTAGTCATTAAATCAGCAGGCTGCTCGTTAGATGTTAATTTGAATTCTACAGTCCTCTGATGCTTTGCTGCTGTAAAATGTATGAGCTTTGGTTGAGACAAAATCCGAGAAAGATCGCTAACAACACATAGATCTGGTCATGTAGGCATAATATATATCAGGCTGCCCACTGATTATTTGTAGGGTGATTGATGGCAGTTTTCTAAGGTGGTTTCTGTTACTGTAGGAATTCATCTTTCAAGAATCAAATCAGGAGAACCTCTTGGTGTCAATGACGTGTTTCCCAAATGTTCATCTATTTCATGTTGCAGTTTTACATTGATGGCATTACCAAATTGAAGAATTCCTATTGACTAGCTCATTCCCAGCAGATATACCAATGCACCAAAGAAGGAAAACTATAAAATAATCTGCAGCATTTCAGTTGTTTACTGGTTTACTCTATTATATGAGCAAAGACCATAATTTCGACAAATTTTCTTTCAAGAAATTAAATTTGTTTCTGAGGGGGCACAATAATGTACATCAATTGGACATGTAGGACCTTAGTTTGCAGCTCATAAAATGCTTTTGACAGGATCTTAGTTGCCAACATTATTTTAATATTATAATCAATTTGTAAAAACTTGTGATACATGCTGAATAATCAGGAAATTAGCAAATTACATTAGGCCTTTAATGTCCTATTAAAAAGGCCGGTGCAGATACTTGATCATTGCCATGAAATATATGATTTAAAAAGGCTGGTGCAGATACTTGATCATTGCCATGAAATATATGATTTAAAAAGGCTGGTGCAGATACTTGATCATTCCCATGAAATATATGACAAAATGGGCATAATCGAAGGCACTAGTTGACAAGAGGGAAAACATGTTGTCAACTTCATATACTACTCGTTATCACAAGGTTTCTGATTGGTGTGGCAATTTCAGTGTTTTTAAAGGTTTCAAACTTTCATGTGGTTATCTAACTTATATTTTCAAACAATGAAGTTTGAGGTTTAATATAATTTAGTTGAAAGAAGTTATCTGTTTTTATTTTTGTTTTGTTCTGATATATCACGAAAATGAGATTTGAAGAGCACTGTTGTAAAAGATGCTTAACATGCATACTGTGAATTGTGATTCAATGCTTGTTCCCCCTTCCATCAAAAGCTAGTTAAAATTATTACATTGTTGCAACTCATTTCATTTGATGATAAATGACTGTTTGCATATTTGTAACTGTTAGATGATAATGGTTGTGACTTTCAGGTAACAGATTTTCTAACTCCTGCTGAATGTGAGGCTTTTATCAAGAGCACAGAATCCCGTGGTTTTGCACATCAAGGCAGCCTTGGGCCAAGTCGCGGGAGGCTTTCAGAGATAATGATCGCATTTCTGTGCATGATATCCTTCTCGCAGAAAAGCTTTGGAAAGCTGGTCTATGCGACTTCTTTTCAGACATTAAAGTGCAAAGGAAATCTGCGGTGGGGTTGAACCCTAATATCAGATTCTATAAGTAATATTGTCTCAAATGCAATCTTTTCTTCTTGTATTCAGATTTTGGTGTTGCGAGGAATTCATATTCAGAGTTTAAGCATCGAATTAAATGATAACGGGAATAATGTGTTGTTGAGTAGGTATAAAGTTGGGCAACGTTTTGGTCAGCATATTGATGAGAGTGTTGATCTTGGAGGCGGCAACAAAACAGAGTATACATTACTGATTTATTTGAGTGGTGGCGCAAAATGTAAAGGAAATAAAAGCCAAGGCAGCAGACATAATTCTTCTGATCAGCCTCTTTTTGGTGGGGAAACAGTATTCTATGCTCCTCGCAAGGGTATTGTAGCAGAGGTATGAAATATGTTTGCCCCTCATTCAAGCTGTCAATGATGTGTATGATTTATATTTTTATGCTTGATTTTCAAATTTCTGTGAGAGTTTAGAGAGCACAATGACTTGATTAGATATTTGAAGTCTCCACAATTCAGGCCTTATAAAACTGATTTCTGTTAAAAAAAAAAACTGGGTGAAAACTTTTAATTTGATTTGTGGGTCACACTTTGTTGCAAATATATAATTTCTCTGTTAGGATACGACCCTTCAGTATGCCGGTTGCTGGAAAATAAAATTTTCAATGTAAATAGTTATATAAAGGAAAAACTATCTTGTTTCATATTTTTGGAAGGAGATACATGTTTGAATTTGAATACTTGTGACATCTAGAATGGTTTTCTGGTTGCACTTAGAATGTTACATTGGTATTCTTCTCTACTGAGGTATTGCTCTCATTATTTGTTGGATTCTGCCTAAAAGCTACTGTGAAAATTTCAAAATCAGTTGCAGCGCTTGGCAATTTTTTCCTGTGAGTTTGTCTTAAAATATGTCCAGAAGCTTCAATTTCTAAACCTTTCCATTAGAAATAATTATGTTCTAAGTGCCAAAAATATATCACGTCATGTTTCTAAACCTTTTACTTATTAATTGTGCATGTTAATCAAAACTGATAGAATTCCAGTGGCATACCTTGTGCCTTGGTTTCCGAGGAGCATGCTTGTGATTTTTCTTGCTTAAGTATATTCATTGTAAGGTCAAGTGAGGGTATGAGGTTATTGAAATCTCTTATCTATGAGGACGGGCGATGGTTTTGGAAACTTGGAGGGTGCTTGAGGAGTAGTACTAGGCTTGCAACAACATTTTATTTGAGTCGCTGGACTTGGCAGTGATGAGAGTTCCCGCAGTGGACAATATAAATGTGGGCCACCGGTGGCGACTGTGTGTGTAGAGCTCCACGTGGATGCAGGCTGCCAAAAATATTGCTTGTCAGTTTGTTTCATTGAATGAGGTGCATTCAATGTGTAGCGGCAAGAGCCCATGAAGAGTTTTCAAGTTTTGAAGTGAAAATGTGCTAGAAATGTGCTTTTATCAGTAGGAAAAATGATGCTTGATGATGGATGGACTGATCGACGGTTGGTAGTCAAATTGGAAAGGATGAAAGGATCGGCAGGGAGTACTTTGTGCCCAACGCCTAATTGGCTGGTAAACAGATCCATCACAAGGGTGGAGGAGGTGTTCGCATGCGTGCCAGAAGCATTGCAGTCCAAATTTCGATTTGTAGGTAGTCATGGAATGGCCCACTCGTGTATAACAATAGAGGTTGTTGAATGGTTGTATGCTACTCGGCGATGGGAGAAACAAGAAGTCTCGGGTTTGTCCGAGGTGCATGAGAAATAGTTGATCCACGCGGGGCAATCACTGTTGGGAATTGGCGAAGAGCGCAACAGGATTCTACAGGTCTGTTTGTTGGGCAGTGACTAGGCCGGAATGTGCAGGCCATGAATGGAAGGCAGGTGGATGTGCGAACCGTTGGCTTAGAGATGGCAATGATTCCAAGATGGAAATGTGTGAATATGCTCGGTGGTGCTGCAGTGTTGACGGCTTGGCAGTGACTGGGTCGGCAGTGGGGCATCTGGTTGAAAGTCACAATGATATGGTGCATGGGTCGAGTTGGACGACGGCATATAATCCATCTTTGCAGTGATGTGGCGCTGACAGTGTTCGGGAAGTGGGAATAGGTCACAAACACATGAAATTGTTGCAGCGACAAGAATTGATCGTGCATCAATAGATGATAGTTGGGACTTGTGTTGAAACAATGGCAGGTGGCAACAAACACAGCTGATGCCAGGCAAGCGCGCGTGAGATAGTGCACAAGGTGGCCATGACTGGTCCATGAATGGATCGCATAAATTGTTGGGCCAAATTTGTAGAACTCACAGCCTTGGCAAGGGATAGTGCAGCAGAAAATGGTGGATGCATGTGGACAGTGGTGGATGAGTACAACAAGTGGTAAGGGACATGTGGGGTTCTTTTAGCCAAAAAGGCTGACAAACCTTATTTTTAAAATTAATCTGATAAATCTAATAAACTTGCAGTCAGTTTAATAAAATTTATACATAACCTCCAATTGAGAAAACTTAAAATGTGTGTATCTTGCACCTTAGGGCAACTTTTCGGTGAAATGAAAGGCTGCTTCACTAAATTGGATGCTTCGGATGCATGGCAGTGTCAGATTTTTGTCAAGATGCTTCAAAAACAAAATTTTAAAATCAAGCCTCTACTATACGAATCCAACTAGGACAGCAAATTTTGACTCTATTTTGACTCGAATCGGTTACATGGATATGCTGAAATTCAAAGGGCCATGACAATGATCTCCGACTCTTTCATGGAGAGCATTCGAGCTTCGAAAATTCCCATGGAATAGATACCAATGATGAGGAATCGTGGGGCAATCTTCTCTAATGTGCAAGTCACATGGTAGAGAGGGTCTACACAACACTAATGCGACATATATCTTCCTTCATGGGTCTACACTAGGCTATACAACATATTCTCCTTATCTCATAAACTACGCACTTGAATGTAGAAGTTGATGAGCGAGCTTCACACTGATTGTATTCACATATGAGAGGCTTTTACAGTTTCCTATAATCAAGGAAGTCACACTTATGCCTTTGTTGGAATTTCTAGCGTGAGAAAGGCAGGCCGAATATTACAACTCTTAATAATAGGGAACCTCCTACAAAACCTCCATGAGAATATCTCCCAACTAATCTACAATAATAATTAAGTGTAAAAGTATATTTGCTCTTTTTACATGTGGTAATACATATGATGCTGAAATGCAAACAGTAGATTAAAAGCCTATCCTAAGTGTGATCCATATTATTTGTTGAGTCCCTTTTTGAGGTAAAGTAAATTTGTAACTCTCCAACAGAGTGAAGACACTTAATAATGACATTTCTAATACACACACACACACACACACAGGCTTTACATTCTATAATTTATATAGCTATTGTTGCAGGCATTCATTTGTCTTATTGCAACTAGAAATCTTTCTTTCAGCAATGGTGTGTTGTAAATACCATAAATGTTCTCTACTTTGAGATGGGATGTGCTCTCTCTTAGAATTGCCCAGGCAGGCTAGTTTAACCCAAGCTACTCGCTTATGAACATTATCAGGACTGATATTAGATCCTTCATTGCAATTGATGACAATGTCAATCCTTTTAATCAGCAATCTGATTCTAATGTAGATTGGGACAACCCCAACAAAGTTTTTCTTTTATGTTCTCTTCTTGATCGACGTCTGTGTCATGGGATTTTCTTTCACCTAGTGGGTTGTAATATTTGTTACATTTCCGATACTTTCAACATTTGTACTTCTTGTTAGTATGTCTCCAAGCATGTGTAGCTCATGATTCACCACCGTAGATGGATTTTTGTACTCTTAGATAGTTGTTCGTGTATGGTCTGATTTGAGCTTTATTTTAATTTATATTTTAAACCTTTCTTTGGGCTTCCCAATGCTATTATAACTAGATGGATATGTTGACTCCCATTGACCTACTTGTCACTTGCAGTCATTAATATAATTTCTTTCTTTCTTTGTCCCTTTCTACTACTTTTTTCCCTAGAACGATGTTACACACTTAACTGATGGCATGCCTAAGTATATGTGTGGGCCAATCTTAAGTACACTTATCATTAATATTTGCATTCATTAGTTAGTTATTAATGTAGGCCGACTTATCTTTAATAAATAGGTGTGGATGAAGGGTTGTGACCCTTCGTAGTTAGGTCTATATATATGGATGAGCGTGGCTCTCCCAAATCATCAATTTGTGAATTATATTCTTGTTATATGATTTTGGAGGTTGCCCCCTTGAAGTGGCTCATTTATATAATCAATATTCTTTTGTTCTTGCACTTATATTGAAGTAATTTCATTACAAGTGGTATTGGAGCATCAATTTGGCAACTAATGTTTTTTCCACTATATCTCACACATGGTTGTGAATTTTTTAGAATTTTTTTCAAGAAAGTTGTTACTCGTGGCAAGGAAGATTTAGTATAAAGTTTAGACTTTTATAATCTCGTTTGCTAGAGTTATTGCAATTTTATGTTTTTTCATAAAGTTGCTCTCTAGGCTGCATTTTTGGATTTTATTAGATTTCTTTATACTTTAAGAAAGCTCATGCAATTTCTATCTAGGTCCATTCTTTGAATTTTCAGATTTGAGGTCATATACATCGAGAAATTCATTGGTCAAATTCAGTTGATAGTGAAAATTAAATTTTGCTTGGTCAAGCTTTTGTTATGACAGGACCACAAACTAGGGGTCGGGGCAAGAATTCGAAACTCCGGTAAACTCGTTACAAAGAGGGATATGGAGTCAACAACAGAAATTGATGGATCTTCTGCTTTAGGGTTTTCTTCAACGAATCACAAGGTGAGCCATATGGAGTACGAAATGCATGGCTTACAAGCTGAGATGACCAGTAAAGTGGACCAGATCAATCAACACTTGGATGATCTCATGCAAGAACTCAGTCCAAATTTGAATGTTCATCAATTTCAACCAACTCCGTTGCAAACTTCTACAAAACCCAACTTGGCTTCTAGCCAGCCCAATCTAAATACCAATACACAGTAGTAGAGGAACGCATTCCTTAAAGTGGAAATTTGTAAGTTTGATGGGAACGATCCAGTAACTTGGATCAACCAAATGGAGAACTTTTTTGATGTACATCAAATCCCATGTAGACATAAGGTGGTAATGGCATCCTTGTATCTCGAGTTGGAGCAGTTCATTTGGTATATATGGCTTTGCACTCAGAAGAAAAAGGTCTTACTGTCAGTTGGTCAGTGTTCATGGAGGAGATGCAAATGCACTACTCTAACATTGTAATAGGATTCTTCTTCAGCCAAAATTTGAATCCAACGAGTCCCAACCATCTCATGCCATGCACTTTCTGGTATAACCACTCCATAAACCCTCAAGGTTGTGGGTTTCCTTAAAAAATAGAAGGTGACAGTGTTGATTGCCTCGGGAGTACACATAATTTCATCAACACTAAGTTGGTGGCACATCTTAATTGTTTTAGTTACCCAACTCCAAAATTTCAAGTTATAATTATAGATGGTGGCACAATCAATTTTTCAAGAAAATTCTATAGTATCAAATTGGCGATGGGAGACTACAAAGTTAGATTCCCCTATGATGTAGACAAACCAACAATACCCTTGCCAATAAAAGGTTAGACTCAAATTATAACCAAACCATGCAAAACTTTACAAGCTTCTCAAGCAAGCTCTTAAGAACAATGACCACTTGAAAACCTTTGGGATCTTTGGTTGATGTTTCCAACCAAGCTTAACATGTTTTGATGCCAACCATCTCTTCAACTTGATTTGCAACCCCGGCTCTGCCTCATAGGGTTCATCACACTCTCTAGGTCTTATGCTTTACCTGATCTCCAACAGTTTCTCAAGATTTCTTAACTGATCTACAAGCTTGGTTAGGTACTTATACTCCTTAAATAACCCGTGCCAACCTTCTTAACACGTTATTCAATAAGAATAAAGACTTCACACTCATACAATGAAGGCTAACTAGAAACATCATACGATGTTCTCAATATGACACCTTGACACATTAACCACTTATTTATGACCAACTCTTATCATGTAGATCTCCACACAAACTGGTTCATTGTTACACCACATTCCACACCTTACAAATGTTGCAAGCCATAACTCACTCTGCCTTAAAACCCACTATACTCTGCCTTAGACAGAGACAATTGTTGATACCTGGTTTATCATTGTTTTAGGGTCAGGACTTCACCGCTCAATGCCATATGTTTAACCTCCTGATGTTCTGACCTACTCATGGTCCTTTCTTAACCCAGGACACTCTCCAACCTTCAAAGCTTACAAGAGTACAAGACTAGAACTTTGTCTCAAGACTGATCCAACCTCTATTACTATATTGCTTCCAAGAGAGGCCTCACAACACTTTATAGGACTTGGTCAGATATTTTTAAAGTTATACTCAACTTCCTAACTGATTCCACACAATCCTTAACTCAAAAGACTCCCATACTGGTCACCATACAGTCATAAGGACTGGTAAGAAACAAGGACCCCTAACACCTTTATCATCCTTTTCCTTAAACCACTTGTCCATCATCTATACAAATTTATAACAGGGCTCATTGATGATAAATGACTCACCTTGTGGGTTTGATCTCGTTTTCAATGCTTCTTTGGGCCAAATTGCCTTTGACTAGTGAACTGTGTCTCTGACTGGGAAACTTCAATTTGAGACTCTTCAACCTTATCTTCAAGCTCCAAATTTCCTGAGCACCTGCAACATATCATGAATAACCTCCCAAACATTTCTTGTTCCCTGAAATTATAAGTTAGATCTCATATAGTTCAAACGCGTCTGAAGACTAGTACAGGAATACAGTTTGTCTGAGTTTCATCACAACCTCTCACTCCCAAACCTTGTCTATAGCTTCTATGCACCTGACAGAACTTACTCCCCAAATTTTATCTTATTCCAATGGGTAAAACCATTTTTAAGACCTCTTTTGTATTCTAGCCCTAATCCAGGGTTTCCACCAGCTCGAGATCAAATTTATTTCATAACGAAGGCAAATGGGCTTGTCTAGATCTCTTATCACTTGCCTAAGTTCTGTCTTAGAGGGCAGAAACATTGTTCTTTAGACACTTATGGGAAGATAATTTACGGTTTACCCAGAATTATAAGCCTTCTACAATTTTGCTTCACAGGACTCAGAGTTTCTGAGGGCTTTATAGCTTTTCAGTGTTATCCTCTTACTATCTACTCTTCCACACCTAGATCACGTTATACTCCTCTGTTTCCTTGTTCTCTTATGCTCATTGCCTTCACAACATTCACAAACACCTTGTTCACATGCTTAGTTTACCAGCTGAGCATGAATTACAATGGAAAATTCACACACAGTTTCATACCATTGTGTCATATGCACTCCAGGGTTTTACAAGATGCTCTCTACACTTGAATTCTCATCCATACATTCTTAACACCTGCACTGTCAAACTATACTTGCAACAATACCAACATTTTCCACAACACAGTTTAGCATGCAAATAGAAAGACATTCATTGCAAGAACATTACTATTTCACCATTACCAATACAAAGAATCCCTCTGAGATTGAAATCCACATTGATACACCAATAAAAAACCCATCAACACAAGTATACATAAGAATACTGCCAGATTTCCATTCTCATTTACATTTACAAGAAACTCAAACCTTATTTACAAAGAATCCTGCTTTACAAGTATTCCATGACAATACCACAGGTTCTCTGCCTCCTTGAGGCTCTTACCTCTTATTTAAGACCTAAAAATGACTTTTCACTCACTACACCTCTGTCCATTCCTTTACCATCCGGTTTTCAATTCCCCTCTAGAATGAGGAGCTACATCCACATAACTACCTAGCCAGAGTTCATGGCTAACTATCCACATGAGTTACATCAGTTGGTGAGTGTAGACACTTTATTACATTGCTTTTGGCTTCTCACCACTTTTACAACAAGAGACTAATGCATTGCTCACCCCTAAACCACCTACCACTAAGCAATTCAAATATTTGAAAATGGTCCTTTTGGAGGGAAAATCCAAATTGGCCTTATTACACCCATGGAGGGACCCAAATAAGTTGGGATCCATACAAAAACACTAGAAATGACCTCCTAAACTACTCACGGCCAAAATTTTAATTAGAATAAAAACTTGATTATTACATGTTTCTTGATGCTCATGCATCACCCCATGTGTTCTATTCCCATGGACAAAGTAGATTTTGTTTTGGGAGTCCAATCGCTCACAACCTTGGGCACTATGGAAATGAATTTCCAGGAGTTGTTTATGCATTTTCATTCGATGGAAGGACATTTGAACTATGGGGTCTATAAGCAAAATCTCCACAATAGGTTACTTCTCATCGATGTCATGTCCCTTTTTTGGAGATTAGCGCACTTGAAGACCTTATCCCATTTCCTCCTCGCAGGATTAAGGGTTGGAGCAAGAGGAACGTTTCTAAAGATATCTGATGATAGTTTAGGAGTTGTTTTATTTTTATGATGTATTCCTATTGGGAAGCCAAGCGCTCCAATAGAGGAACTTAATTAATTAATTAATTAGTTAGTTATTTTGGTGAGCATGTAGGCTCAAGTTGTAAGATTATTAAAGTACTTTATGAGGTTGGCCATTATTAAATTATAACACCCCTTATGATATAAAAAGAGGTTGCTTGGCCATTTGATGATCATCTTCTGGAAAAATTGCTTGTGAAGCATCTCTCTTCCTCTCCTAAGGACGAAAACCCTTGGAGAGTCTTGTGTGAGGATGAAACCCTTCACCAAGTCTAGGAAGACTTCAACATGGGAGTCTCCACCCCCTTGAGGAATCTTTTGCTATTGTTATCTTTATTTCCAGCCCTAGGTGAATTTCCCTAAGGTGCTATTTGGTCATCAATTGAAGATCTTTGCACTATTTCTTGTTGTTAATGCATGTTTGGTCTTTCTAAAGTGGAGCGACTTGCTTTGTGGTATATTTTGGCATGTAAATTGGCTATTCCAAGTGGGGCAACCAACATAGAGGAATAGTTTGGTGTATTGTTGCAACAATTTCGTGGATTTGAGATTAGAATCATGTTCTTAATATTTTTAGAGGTTTGTAATGTCCCCTTTTCCTGCGCCAAAGGCCTAAGGGTCAAGCGAGTCCAAGCCGTGGTCATATCCAAAGGGTGGGGACGCTGGGGCTACTGAGAAGGGGCCGCATGGTACTAATAGTCGTGTTTGGCGTTTGGGGGTCACTTTGGACCTTGGCGACTTAAACGGGAAAGAGTGACTTTAGTGACTTTTATTTTATTGACCCCTCCATGGAAAGCAATGCGTCTAGGGTCTATTGGGGCTCTTTTTGCCGTGGGAAGTATATAAGGAGCGGGAGAGTAAGGAAAGACACTTTTTGCATACATTTTATTGACCCCTTCACGTGCATTTTGCTGTCGCGCATCTACAACTTGTGGAGTCAAATCCCACAGGGACCCTAGCTTCGGTGGTGAGAGACCCGTCCCTAGCTAGCAGGGCATTCTTCGGTAGTGAGAGATCTACCCTAGTCTGTCATTCCGGATCCGTTTCAGGGCTGTGTGGCAGAGACAATATCAGACGTCTCAGAGAAAGGATTTCGCAGACATTTGGCGGCATTGGGAGAGGACAATCAGTGGGCTCCAGATCCGAATCCCGTAGCAGATCAGATCCACGACAACCATTTGGGTAGAGTGGGATAGTTCGTTGGAGGCATCTCGTGAAGGATTTCGCAGTATTAGGGCGTTTGGGAAGGCAAGCGAGGGGCCTGGATCAGATTCACGACAACCTTTTTGGGTGGCGTGGCGTGCGCGCCGAGGCGCGTCCATCATCTTCCGACCCCTGTCCCAAGCGTGGCGACGGCAGATTTTCCAGACGGCCGTTTCCAGATCTGAAGGTGCAGCCTTTATTTGGAGAGTTACGAGCCTCTGTAGTTTTCCCGTTGTCTAGGGCACGCTGTGCTCTTTCTGACAGCGATAGTTTAATCTCTGTAAAAGTCCCGAAACAGTTTCCTTATGTCCTTTATAATAATATCAAGCTCTATTTAAATTTTCAAGTATTTCGGGTGGACATTTTGGCAAATATCAAGTTTCTTTAGTTCGCTGTCCCAACTGTAAAAATCTGCATAAATCAGTATTTTACTTTGCTGCAATTTTTCATATATTTTGTGCATTTTAAGTGGTATCCCATTAGGGATATTTCAAGGTCAAGATCTGAAGTTTTATTAATTTTGGAAGTGTGTTGCTATTTTTCCAAGCTCTTTGAAGTTAGTTATAGTTCTGGAATATTTAATTAATTTTTGCAATCTGAGAGTTTTATCTAAAAATCAGATCATTCACTTCCAAGCTTGCAATTTCAGATTTTATTGCATGGAATGATTGCTAGGAATTTATAATAATTTTAGAAATTAAAAGATAGCTGATTCAAGGATTTTGAGGGCACAAAAGTGGGTTTGAAACCCCCAAAGGGGTCGCTGCCCTAGAAGGGTGTTTGCTGGCAGCAGTTGAGGGTTTCTATATATTTATTTCAGTCACTAACAACTTATTCATAATCTGAAAATTGTGGTTTGTGCCCAGCTTTACATAGTTTCCTAAGAGTCCCTAAAAGGGACATTACATCGATTAAAAGGGGCTAAAGGATTTGATAGAAATCCACCCAACAAAGTTATCTACACCTCATGATTTACAAAAGATTATTAACGACCAATCAACTATTTTTGAGCAAAGCGGTGCAAAGGACTATCACCAAGAAGAGATCATGATCATGCCATTCACCTGCTCCTAGGTAGTCAACCACCAAACATTAGACCATACAAATATCCATATGCTTAGAAGAGTGAGATTGAAAAGATGGTACAAGAGATGTTAGAGGTAGGTATTATTAGACAACTAAAGTGCATATTCGTCTCCCTTGATCATGGTGCATAAAAAGGATGAGACTTGGAGGATGTGTCCAGATTACCGAGAACTCAACAAGTATACCATCAAAGATAAGTTCCCTATCCTAGTAATTGATGATTTTCTAGATGAGTTATATGGTGTAATCTATTTTACAAAACTATATGTTTGTTCTAGTTACCATCAAATTTGGATCAAAGATGAGGATGTCCATAAGACAACTTTCAAAACTCATGAAGGCCATTATGAGTTTTTGGTAATGCCTTTTGGTCTCACAAATGCACCATCTACATTATGGTCAACTTTCAAAACTCATTAAGGCCATTACGAGTTTTTGGTAATGCCTTTTGGTCTCACAAATGCACCATCTACATTTCAGCGTTTAGGCCTTTCTTATGGAAATTTGTATTGGTATTTTTGGTGACATCCTAGTATACAATAAGACTTGGGAAGAACATTTACAGCATGTGAACTAGGTATTGCTAACTCTAGAACAACATCAACTTTATGCAATTCCTCTCAAGTGTTTGTTTGGAGTACAATAAGTGGAATACTTGGGACATTGTTTCGCATGAAGGATTCAAAGTAGATCCTCATAAGATCAAGGCTATGTTAGAATGAAAAGTGCCAAAATCCCTCAAGAACTTCCGTGGTTTTTTGGGGTTAACAGTTACTATCGCAGATTTGTGAAAAAAATTATGGTAGCATACAACACCACTCACAACTTTGTTGAAGGAGGAATCCTTCCATTGGAATGAAGTAGCCACCAAGGCCTTTGAGAAGCTGAAAGAGGCCATGTGCACCACTCTAGTTTTGGCGACCCCAGACTTTTCAAAGACTTTCATTATTGAATGTGATGCATTAGGATCTGGAATTGGGGCAGTACTCATGCAGGAAGGTAGACCCATTGCATTTGAGAGTCATCAACTCTAGGGTAAGAATTTATTAAAGACAATATATGAGAAAGAGATGATGGCTATTCTTCATGCAATCAAGGAACAAATACATTATTTGATGGGTAGACACTTTAAGGTAAAGACTGATCATGATAGTCTCAAATACTTTTTGGAACAAAGATTATCATCTGAAGAACAACAAAAATGGGTGACTAAAATGTTGGGATATGACTTTGAAATCATCTATAAGAAAGGAAAAGATAATGTTGTAGCCGATGCACTATCTAGGAGGGATGAATCCACAAAGGCATTGTTATGTGCCATGGCTATTTGGCAGGCAAATTGGGTGGATGAGACAAGATCTAGAATGGGAGAATGACAAGGATACACATGCTCTAATTCAAAAGCTCCAACAAGATTCTAGTGCCGTAGACAAATTTGAGTGGAAAGGGAATGCCTTATGGTATAAAGATTGGTTATACCTATGTAAGAATTCTTCCCTAAAGCACAAGATCCTTACAAAGCTTCATGCATCTCTAATAGGGGGCATGCCAAATTTTTGAAAATTTATCATCGAATCAAGACAATTTTTTTGGGAAAGGCTCAAGGGGGATATACAATCTTTTTGTTTGAATGCATGGTGTGCTAGCAAAACGAGGAAACAATTAAGACACCAGTTATTCTATATCCCTCGTCGATTTGTAGCTAGAGGTGGGAGGTCTCTATGGATTTCATAACAGATTTACCTAGGTCAACATGTAAAAATGTCATCCTGGTAATAGTTAATAGGATCATAAAATATGCCCATTTTTGTGCCTTGTCACATCCATTTACAGCCAATACAGTAGTTGTTGCTTTTTTGGAAACCTTTCAAAAGCTACATTGTAACCCCATGAACATCGTGAGTGATCGTGATCCAATTTTTACCAGTAATTTCTGGACTGATTTATTTTCATGTTCGGGTTCTTAGGTGGTTCATAGGCTCCTAGATTGCTAGGATACGAGTACGGTACTTGTTCGGTATGCTGAAAGGACAATTTTAAAAACCCCGGAGTGCGATACGCTGGGTATGCGTTCGTACACTATATTTTTAAAAATTAAAAATATAAATATTTAAAGAAAACAAGCTTATAGTCTCAACAACCTATAAAATATCAGAAGCCAACAACAAGCTTATTATGAATTAGAAGCCATCTAAAGCCAGATTTCTTTGACTGAATAGTGAATACAAGAAGACCACAAAACATTAAATCTATGAGTTCATCTACTAATGGGTTCACAAACATTCCACTTATTGTTAAGGCCTGGGAAATGTTTGCGGAGAAGGCAATCTTTTCATAGAGTTGTTGGGAAGTAGCCCAAAAGTCATTCTCATCCTCCATAATTAGTCTAGTAGAGGGAGCTGTGAAAGCATTTATGAGCATTGTATACATTTTGAATTGAGATTGAGGAAGCTTATAGAAAGCTTTAAGGTCTGTCCATTCCATCCACTTCCCAAATTTGTACAAGTCATGAAATATTGTAATTCCTTCTCAAACCAAAGGAGGGCGAGAGTAACCTCTTGTCAAGGCAAGGATCTTGTCATTATATTTCAAATTCCACCAAATTGATTTGTAGGCTTGGCACCTAGTGTTAAAGGAAGAGAAGATAGGTTACCCAACCACCAAGTGCTTCACTTGTTCTCATGCCTTCCAAATTAATTGAAGAATAGAGGACTCATGAGGAGAAACAAAAATCCCCCAAATAGTAAAGTCAACCAAATGAAATCCTTTTCATCTCTCTTGACCCTTGGGAGCCTATTGGCGTATTGAATCTCACATGAACTTTCCAAGGTTCAATTCCAGCCAAAGCCCTCAAGTTTAATTTATTTTTTTGCACTTTAAAAAAATGTGTGGGTATGTCAGTGGGTATGTACCCACAGTGCCTCGGGTACTGTTATTTGTACTTGAATGTACCCAGGGGCCTGTGGGTATCTACCTGATTACCCGAGGGTACCAGCTTTCGCTTCTATACCAAGTATGTTTCGTGGCTTGTACGGGCCGATCCTGGACGTATCGGTGCAGCTCTAGCTCATAGTTCGTCTTATCATCCTCAATCTGATGGGCAAACAAAAGTGGTCAACAAATGCCCAAAAACTTATCTTTGTTTGCTTAACATTGGATAAACAAGAAAGATGAGTTCATTGGCTGCTAGTAGTAAAATGGCGATATAACTCTTCCTTCCAAATGTCTCCATTTGTGACGCTATATGGATACCAACCATTCTCTATCACCTCATCCTTGAGGATCCAGCCAAAAGTTCGTGTTGTGGAAGAACACATTCAACACCAATAAGAGGTCCTAGTTAGTCTCAAAGAGAATTTAGCAATGGCCCAAAATCAAATGAAGCAACAAGTAGATCAACATTATAGTGAGAGGCATTTTGAAGTAGGTGATTGGGTATTTGTACACCTTCAACCATATAAACAATTGTCCCTCAAGCAACAAAAAGGATAACAAACTCTCTCCTAAATATTATGGCCCTTATCAAATCATACAAAGAATTGGCAGTGTTGCATACAAGTTGGAGCTACCCCAATCTACTCGCATACATCCAATATTTCATGTTTCTTGCTTGAAGAAGGTCATTGGACAAAAAGTCTCTGCATAGATTGAGTTACTTGAATTGGATGAGGAAGGTAGGGTCATTTTGGAACCCGAGACAATCCTTCAAACATGCACTAAACTACTATGAACAAAAGAGACTAAGGAGTATCTAATCGAGAGGAAGAATTTGACAAATGAGGATGCAACCTAGGAGGATGAAGCTTTTTTGCAGCAAAATCCTGAGTTGATCAACGTTGTTTTAAAGGGGAGGGGCATGCTACGCCTTTAACCTATAACATGCCTAACTATAAGTGTGGGCCCACCTAAGGCACATTTATAGTTAATATTTGCATTCATTAGTTATTAATGTAGGCTGACTTATCTTTAATAAAGGGGTGTGGATGAAGGGTTGTGACCCTTCTTAGTTAGGTCTATATATAAAGATGAGCGTGGGTCTCCCAACTCATCTATTTGCGAATTGTATTCTTGTTATATGATTTTGGAGGTTCCACCCACAAAGTGGCTTAGTCATATAGTCAATATTCTCCCGTTCTTGTAGTTACAAGAAGTAATTTCATTACAAATGAATAATGAGATCCCATGTTGCATTAGGCACTATGCGGCGCTTTCTTAATAACTTAATTTATGCTCTATTAAATGTAGTGACCTTATTTATATTTAGGAGCTATTACTTTAAACTTATCGCAATAGTATCTTTATTGGGCAAATACATGGACAACATTAAATTTTAGCCTGCAAAATGTGATAGGTTATTAATTTCTATTTGGGAAATGTACAAGGAATTGTGGTATAATGGCAATGAAGGACACCTATAAAATTGTGGTTAAGGTTCAAATCCTCCTCACTAACATAACCCCATCAAACGTGTAGTGAGGTTGATGAACATGGGGTACATTTGTTGATGATCGGGTTTAAAATTTTAAGAATGGCCCAAGCTACCCCGCACTTTGATGTGCCCCATAACCTCACCCTAGATTTACCAAGCGTTGTCATGAAATTGGAATTGCAAAAATTGAGTCAAAAGTTGAAATTTTTAGTTTTGAGAGTCACAAATTTTTGCAAATTTCATCTTTTGGGACTTGGTCATTTTTTTGAGTTTTTGGGGTTTATTGGCTAAATCAGATTTTGGTGGAACAGAAGAAACATTTCCTTTGTTCCATATATTCCTTGGTTTGGCGATTTAGCCGATTTGCTTTTGTTTTGGGCACTATGTCAGTTAAGTCGGCTTTGGGAGGAACACTTGGAATGTTCCCTCGATCCTTGTTTTCCTTGGGTGAGTGAATTCACCTACTTAAGATTATTTTTTAGGCAGAAATCGGCATTTGCGAATGCAAGTGGAATACGACAAAACTGTTCCATGGTTCTATCTCAACTCCGCATATTCGATTGAGCTTGTGGTGTGCGTTCATTCGGCTTTTTCGGCTCCTGCACAAAATTGTGGGAACAGTTCCGTGGTTCCTCCCATTGTCTTTGCCGAATATTTGCCACAAAACCTTTGTTGGCTTAGGACTTAAAGTGGAACGCATGGAATAGTTCCATGGTTCCTCCTCTTAGCCGATCAACTGAGGGCATTTTAAACGTTCCACGTGGGCATTTAAACTTGTCAACTCTCCTACCCTTTGTATAAACTCACAACTCGCCCAATCCAATTCATTTGCAAAACTTGCCCACCACATTTTGAGCTTTGCCCATTTGTTTTTCTCACGCTGCACTAGCCGTTATTTTGCCCCATGCAATCATTTTCATACCAAATTCAATTTTTCAAACACCAACAGGGTTGCCTCATCAAGCTCTTCATTTTCATCCATTAGGTGAGTGTTTTTCGTTATCCGTTTTCTTGTTTTGGGCATTCCCTTTTTCCAAGCTTCCATTTGCCCCTGTTTGTCAAAAGTCTCTCCATTTTGCCCACTCTTCTGCTTGGCTACTCCCTGAGAGTTGGAATTATCAAAATGAAGTTCCAGATACGTTGGTATGAGCCCATCTCTTCCTTGGAAACCACCATCCCTAAAATTGGGATAGTGATGTAAAACACATGGACCTACCTGAATTCTGGAGCAGAATGGAAGATGAAAGAGAACTCGTGTTGGCTCAAAGGATCTTCAACAATGGATCGAGCACATGCAAGCAATTTTCCCACTTCAGTTCAAGTGTTGATACATATTGGCATTGTGCATCCTATTTTGACCCTCGAACAAAAGAGCTAAAGGACCCACAAGGTCAGGTAATTGCTCAACTAGATGCTCACCACATAAACTAGCTCTCGGAATCACTCCTCTCGCAGATGCTAAAGTTTTGACTCTTGAGGCAACTCAGAGGGAATATGATTTGACACCTAATAAATATCAAACCATGATCGCTAAGTCTTGGTTAAAGATTAAGAAGAAAGGACCTTCTAAGCTGGCCAAAACTCTCTCTACCGAATGATTTCATAGAGGAACTGTTTGACATTATCACCTTGTTAGCTAGGGTGATGGGTCTTCCATCCACCAGAGAATTTCATAGTTGGATGAGCATATTCATCAATTTGATTTGTGAAGGAAAACAAACTTTAAGTTGGGGAGAAATCATTTCTGAAAATTTAACCAAGTAGCTCACCCAACTGAATAACACCAAGTCATTCTACATGACTTCATATTTGATGTACACCATTGCGAGTTATCAAATCTGGGTGGGGCTCTCAAGCCATGGAAGAAAAATCTTTCTCAACCAATCTATGAATGTTACACTCAACTGATTCTTGATAACAGCAAAAGTCATTTCAGAAGGGTGAATGATGCATTCACCATGTTCATAGTCAGATTGTTAGAAGGTTGCACCACCAACAGGATTTCTCAGCAAGCAAAGCAACTGGTGACTCAGTTTGGTAGTATTTTCATCTAGTTTTAGAGGTTCTCCTACATCAGAGTTGCGAGGTTTGAGGGATTTCCATACAAGCTCCCAATCTATTGCAGTGATAAACTTATCCTAATTGAATTATGTAGACAACTAGATATTCTTCACAAAACTTGCAGAGATAAAAAGGTTTCAAGAATTCAATTTCCTTTAACTCTTGGAAACTACATTTGTAGATCAGGCATTGATGCTCAAAATGTTGAGAGAACAATTGCTCCGTTCAATATGCATCCTTTCCACAAGAGAGCATCATTTGATAGAAAGAACTTCATCAACAACAATCTTCGGTTTCCAGCCTTGTATTCTCATGTTCCAACTATTGAAGATTATTGGGAAGATTGTGATGATGAATTTGAAGTAAGGAAAAGATTATTTGGGAGGATGACTCTTCAACAAATTCGGAGCTTCCAGTTGTATCAAGTACCAGATGGTATGGTAGATGATGGATCAGACATGTATGAGCCTGAATTTATAAATTCCATTCAACATTCTCCTCTTCCTATCATTGATTGGTCCCAAAAGAAAAGGATAACATTGAGGACCTCACTGCACTTGTTCTCCTGAGAACCAAGAAATGGTTCATGAAGAAGTTGGCAGAGTTCAAGGCTTCTGAGAAGTCTATTGTTTCCCAAGATATGCCTTCTCAGTTCGACAACAGCAACCAAGTACAAAAGTCTATGTGCGGACTCCAAGAATTGATCTTGAAGAGAAAAAGGCGAAGGAGAGGAAGTTGCAGAGGAAGAAGGTGAACAAGAAGAAAGTGAAGGAAATGAGGAGGAAGAAGATGAGGTTACTGAAATTCCTGTTAAAGACATAAGTGGAGGGAGTGGTTCGAGGCAAAAGCTGACTATAAGGAGACCTTCTGCTTCCCCACAAGTATCTATTGAGAAATCTCCATCTGTAGAAATCATTCCTACACAAGGTTTCTTCTCCTCCTCTCATGCTCAATATGCCAATCATAAGTTCAGCCATGGAAGATATCACTGAAACTTCATTCTCTTGGGTTCAACCATTGGTAGAAAAGAAAAGAAAGACACAATCTAAAATTGTTGTCCTTGACTATGATGTTGTAGCAGCTCTTCTTGGTACTCTAGCTCCCAAGAAAACCAAAGTGACTTCCTGCCTTATATTTGACACTTCAGGTCATCAGTTTGTTGAGATTGCAAAGCCCACAATTGATAAGAATGAAAATGAAATCACTATGGCAGATTATGAACTAACGAGAATTTCACTTGGAGAAGCCACTCCTGAAGGGGATGTTCATAATTTGAGAGAGACAATTTTGAGAGTCATTGAGAGAGTAGAAAAAGGAAAACAAACACAAGAACAATTGGAAGAGCAGGTTCAAACTCTCTTTGCTTATATTAAATCATTTCTCTCTCCAGATCCCACTCCTCTTGCATCTCTTCCATCTTCCACCTCCGTGAGTGACATTGATATCAAAGCCATTTCAGAGGTTCATAAGCACACTCTACGAGGTAAAGTTATAGAAGCTTGGCCAAGAAATTGCCGTTAAATGGATTAAAATTCATTGATGAAGGATGCAAAGTATATGAAAATCTGATAACTGCCCAGAAGCAATTGGATTCTAGAATTGAAAACATTGAAAAAGAAGCCAAACTTTGGGCTGATATGATTCAAGATTTGAGGATCATGGCAATAACTAATGAAAAATTCTCCTATCTGAAAAGATTTTTTTATAATTCAAAGGATAACGTTTCTCAAACTTGGTCATGTAGTGTGGAATGGAGGCCCAAGGTTCTAGAAAAAGCTCAAACAAATCTATAGAGTTTCATTCGAAGGGCGAGTCTTTAAAAGCTGAAATCTTTGGTGACTTCAAAGCTCTCCGACATGATCTTTTCGAGATGATTCCTCTCAAAGGGATACAATGGATGAAATCAAGGAGCAATTCAACAAGTTGGTTAAGGAAGAATTATTCAAAGTAGATGATTTCAATCAGACAAAATGGATGAGCTCTTCGAGCTGAACAATGTGGTGGTAGAAGCCTCAAAGAACTTGGTTCAATCTGGTGGGACAAATTCTGAGATGGAAAACACTTTGGGAAAACAAATAGTGCATCATGTCTCTTGGGGATTTGTATATTGCCCTCCACTTTGGAAGCTGCATTGCTTTTACCACTTGAACTTATCCATTTGACTAAATCTTGGGGTCTCATCCCATTTAACTAAATCTTAGGGTAAACATTAGAGAAATTCTTGTTGAGAACATGGGGGTGGCTTGGATCATTAATATAATTAAACTTGACACCTACCTCTCGGTGTCTCCATATAAACACATAAGGTTGGGCTTAAGTCCATGCATTGCCATGAGTTTGACCTCTACATGAAGGTGTCCCCATGCAAAAGGTGCCTAAGAGCGTGTGGGAATGGAACCCGGGCTTTTAGTACAACATTTCTATATGGGAATTTATTGGACAACGACGGTTCAACATTTTTCGCTGTAGTTGTTACTATTGACCATACTTGATGAACCTATCAAGTTTACGTGATTGAAAAGGGATTATGGTAGGAGAATCACTATTATGAATTAGGAGTTCCAGTTGTGATTGAAAATAAATTTCCATTGACTGTACTTGATGAACTTTTTATTAAGAGAAATCTCAATTCAGTGCTCAAGGAGTTTCTATGGTTCAAGGGATTTAATGGTTCAATAATTTAGAGGGGCGCCTGATCCGAGCTTAAGCTCAAAGAGTCTGCAAACCATATGACACATATTTCCACAGAATCAACAAGCTCAGCAAAAGTTTCACATAACAAATCGGTGATTTTGCAGAAAAATTGTTCTCACACTTGAAAAAGATTGCTTGTAGTTTACAATAGCACCAACTGCCGGGACTACAGTTTTGCACCAAATTTCAACCAACACATATATTCTACTAATCAGCATTAACGACAACACTTGAAATGTACAGATCTTCATGGAGTTAGTCCATGCTAGTCTTTATAGATTCCTATGCCAACATTGCATTAGAAGGGCATGAAATTACAATGTGGGAACACTGTAGAGTTGATCTAAAGATAGGTTCATATCTAGATAAATGTTTGTGTGATGTATTGCCTAAAGATGCATACCATGTCTTGTTTGAAAGATCATGGCAGTTTGCCAATAAGGCTAGGTATGATGGAAGGGACAATGTAGTTTTTGTTCAAAAGAATGGAAAGAGGCAAAGATTTCTTCCATTCGAGGAAGAGATTCAAGCAAACCAACATAGAAATCATTTGGTTTTGCTGAATGCAAATGAGGAATCCCTAGCAAAAGAGGAAGAGAAATGGTCACTTTCAGATCATGACGCAACTAAGTTTGTTGATGAAGAGGCAAGGGATGGGTGATCGGGGAATGTGAATAAGGTTTGTTTCTCTGTTGAAGAAAAAACCAAAATGGTGAAAGAGGAAATTGCAACAGGAAATTAGATAGATGAATGCAATATTGGAAAGAAAGCATATTTCAGAGCTGTGAAGAGGAAGAAATAATTGGGCTTGATAAAGCTTAACCGATAAGTCATATACATAAGTAAATAATAAAAGTAGGGAAGCATAACACACAACACTGGGGAAGGATTTCAGAAAAAGAAATTGGAAGCAAAGGAAAATTAAAACAATGGTTTCATCATTCATAATAATTATGTGATCAGGAGCTCACACCGTTTTTCTCTTACCTAGGGTGTATGATGTAGAATCCAGGAACATCCATTTGTTGATTAACAGTCTCGTATCAACAAAAATAAATATTCCTTATTTTTAGGTTTCCTTAAGCATTTGTTTCTTTCCCGAATGCATTTCTCTGCAAAACATGGCTGAATTTCTTCTTTAGTTTTCCAAGGCATTTGCATTTGATTATTTGAACCTGCAAGCTTAAACTTGATGTTTATTTAAGGTACCAACTTTATATATTGCCCATAGGATTTACTTCTATGTTATAACGTCCTTGGCTGTAATATAATCGGCCTTGGATTGTATTTGAAACACGCTTAATGTATGGGGGCCATGGCCATGACCACAAGATTAAGGTCGAAGTGACCTTAGTTCTAATGAGCCTCATGATTTTTATTTGCTGAAGCATTGAAACCCAATGAGATTAATAATATTTTTTTGACCAGGTAACAAATTTCCAGCTAATGAGTGTTGGCCTCAAATGGAATGGTGTAATGGATTTTGGCGTTGTTTGATCATCTGACAAGTTGGAGAAGTAAATGAGGATCAAAGATCTTAAGCTTGACAAAGGTTGACATGTTCAGTATGGTTCGCGGACCGTTGATTTACTTATGGTCCTCAAACCTAAACAACATTTGCGTCGTCCAATGAGATGCTGCATTAGTAGTATTAATAAAGATCAAAGCCTCAACCCCGACAACATCAAAAAATTCTTGTTGTCATCAAATTAAAAGATTATTGGTGCAAATGAGTCGTTGATTACTAAAAAGAGCTTTTAATAAAAGGCGAAATGGATGAGGATAAGAGATCTTAAGCTTGACAAAGATTGACATGTTTCTTATGGTTCACAAAGTGTTAATTTTCTTATGGTTTGCAAACCTTGACGACATCACACCACCTTTGGTGCCATCCAATGAGATGTCTCATTAGTAGAATGAGTGAAAATCAAAGCCCGAGCCTTGTCGGAAGACTTGACAACAACAAAAATTCTTTTTGATGTCGAATCAAAAGATTATTAGGGCCCATGAATGCTTGATTACCAAAAAGAGCCTTTAATAAAAGGCGAGGACATATGTTCGTCCTCATACTTAATATGTAGTTACCAGAGACGGTATGGTGATGGATACGATACAACATTTTCATAACAATAGGAGACGGAAAAATAATAATTAAAGATTGATATTTGAATTATTTTAACATATATTTGAATTAAAGAGTAATAATGAAATAATTAAAAAAATGTTTGTCTCTAGTATTTGAATGTATAGTCTATAATTTGAAAACCTGAGTTGGTTGCATGTCTTATTTGAGTCTTTAGCACTTGGAGAACATCATAGAATGATACTAACTCATGATCGGATGCATGTTGGTTCTGTTGGGTATAAAATAATCTCAGCTATCTTCAAAATTATAATTTTGTGGGTTTGGCTGCAAGGACAAGGTAGTTATTTAGTTGACCCCCTAACCTTGATTGCATTAAGTTGCACCTTATAATACTCCTTTGGCAAGTAATTATTGTTACTACTATTGAGTGAAACCAAGGTACCATTGAGGTGTTTGATGGGACTATGAAGTCTATTCTATTTTCATAAGCCCATGCTCTATGGGGATTCTTGGTACCTCCACATGGCTATTTGAAATGGTATCTTAACCACTTGGATTGGACCTATACTGTTTTTGGTTTACCCCGTAGTTTATTTGTAGTGCTTTTGTTCTTTTTGTTTAGTTAGTCGTTGATCCTAGCGTCCTTTCACCCTAGCACTTTCTATTGTAATTGGATGTAATCTCGAGTTCCATTGGCCTAGTTTTTGTTAATATGGACATTAATCTAATTTCATTTCATTTTCATTTCTATGTAACTTTTCATCTAATAATAATGGGGAATTTAAACCCTTAACCCACAATTACACCTTGGACCGGCTGATTACAAAATATAACTTTAGTAAACAAGATAAGCCATTTTAGCGAATATAGCTTAACCAAGGGGTATCCATGTCACAAGTTTGCTACTCCATAACCTCATATACATCTTAATGTCATTTGTTTAGATACATAACACTAAACATATTTTGCATATATGCTCTTAATTTTTTTTTTTCATATGGTAGTTTGGATGCAACTCTTTTACATGAATACAATTTAGCTTGTATAGAAGCTATGAAGAATGGCTGAATGGGCTAATTATAAACTGATAAAGTTTACTCGCTTGGCGTATTATTTAATGTTGGTTCATAGGTGGTTCCAATTGCGGGAATGGCACTTTTCCACATCCATGGCGATGAATGTATGTTGCATGAGGCTCGGGTAGTCTCAAATGGTGTAAAGTATGTTTTGCGCTCAGATGTGATCTTTATGTGAGATGAAATATGGTAAATTTCTGTCTCGACAAAATGAAGCTATAAGTGTATTACATTTATTTGCATACTATAACAGACACATCTGCCAAAACTATTTGCATGTTTCTAGTTTTCATTTGAATAGATAGCGGGAATAGGACTTTTTTATAGAAGAAAACATCTTGTTTGGTTCTGAATGCATTAGAGTCTTTAGTTCCAAGTGATTGCACTTATTTTGAAAAGCGAAGCACCATTCATGCTATAAGTCAAATGAAATAATATTTCAGAATTAATTTGTGTAAAAGTCTTGTTTTTAGAGTTTGCTTTATTTTTTGAAAATTTAACTATATTAGTTATCTGACATGGAGAATTCACAGATTAGCCAGAGAAGGAATAACAATTAATATTTTGAATGTCCTACAAAAACCACAGTTGGGCAAATCTTGAATGCCATTATCTAACTCAAGATAATCAAATGCTTCTCACATGGGCTATAATTAACACTTGCCCTGAATTGGTGTACTGATTAACATTGACCTTAAAAACTACTTCACCTTTACCTTTACCTATTTTGATCAGTTGGTTATTAGTGTTCAAAGGCTACACGTGTTTTGGGTAGGCTAATTTGATCAACAGAGCAGTAAAGGCAGAAGTTGTTGAAGAGACTAGTTTTAGTTCTTTGGGTTAGCGCTTATACCCTCACTTGAACAGTGTCTTTTAACTTCTGAACTAGTTTTAGTTCTTTGGATTAACATTTATAATCTTAACTTGAATACCCTGTCTTTTTAATTCTGATTGTACTGCTAATTCTCTGATTTGACCTTTAGCAGAGATCACCAAAGCATTGAATCTCGTGCTGCAAGAATCTGAATGGTAATATATTTCAATAAGTTCATAATATTGATAATTGTGGACTCCTTGAGCTTGAGAAATAGTACTTAAAACTATAGTTACCAGGTTCGGCCGGATTTGTATGAAATCCGGTTCGAACCGCATTTTTTGAAGTAACCGAATAAATCCGGTTCGGTTCGGCCACATTTTTGCACAAATTTTTTTTTCTTTTTTGGCATTTCTTTCCTTTTTTGGATTTTCGGTGAAAAAATCACAAGGACAGAAAAAAATTTGCCATTTTTGGAAAGGGTCCGGGAAGATGTAGCAGCAAAAACTTGCATGTGCCATAACTTTCATTCTGTGGCTCCGTTTCAGGTGTCGTCTTCTCTAAAAGTGTATATTTTCTTGAGCTCTACGCATTGATGGCAATATTTTTCTTATTTTCATAAAATCCATTTTTGTACCTTTTTGGACCAAGCAACTTCTTGCAATCTTTTGAAAGAATCATTATGATGATGATGATTATGGTAGATGGATGCTTTTTTGTATGATTTGTCTATATATAATAATATAAGTATACAATAATATAAATATATAATAATATAAGTATATATATTCCGAACCGGATTTTTCCGTATTTTTCAAATTTTTCGAGAACTCCGAATTTCCGGATTTTTTTGCCCTTCCGAATTTAATCGGATTTTCGAACCTGGTAACTATGCTTAAAACCCCACCTTACTTGAGGCCACAAAAGCATTCATCTTCACCATCATACCTATGAATTTTCAGGTGATGCAAATGTTTTTATGTTCTGTCATTCAATTTTTCATATGTGGAAGAGTCAAATAAGGGCAATTGCATGCTATCACTAGTAATACATATATTTTTACAAAGGCATGCTTAGGGAAATGACTGCAGCAGAAGTTTGGATATTAGGGATTTTTTGTTAAAGAATCTTCGTAACCTTGGATAAATCCTCCAAAAATGTTATCCTTTTGACCACGATTCAATTTAATTTTACGGTTGCCCTGCTCTAGATCCAATTTTTCTGGGTGCTTTTGGATGGTAAAATTCTAAGTATTTATAGACTCTCCACCACCAAAAATCCACAATGCCTTTTCCTTGACCTTATACTTAATCACGTACATTTCTAGATTATAGAATATAGCTTTAGTTAGCTTTCACATATCATGAACATATAACTCTCTAACTATTCTATCTGACAGACATTGAATATTACAAATACCATAACTGACACATGTAAAGAAATGGATGCAAAAATATGATTCAATGGCAGCCCTGGTTTTCCTTGCTTCCTTAGGAAACTGATCTGTACAACAGTGCATTGTGCATTGAAATTAACACTACTTGAACTTGAACTCAAACTACCGCAGACACAAATACAAATTATCCCAAAAGGGGAGAGACATTTATGTCCGCCCAAACAAGATTTGTACAATTGTATAAAAATTGCCTTTGATTATCTCTATCCTTGTGTTTGTCTCTCACCTAGGCCAAGGATAATCTTTATGGTATAGTTAGCCGTCCTTACAACTTAAGAGACTCAACTCATTCAACATAACTGTCTATTCATCTATTTTGACAGTTCAAATGCCTTAATCTTGTTGGTGGGGAATCTCCTTGTTGATACACTGTTCTTACCACCTTCCTCATGTGGGGGTTTGTCTCAAGCTCTGCAACACTGTTGAAATTCATGCAGGATTCACCACATTGGTTTCTATTTGTTGAGCTATTTGTGAGATCCAACGAAACACTTGTGGGGGCTGTTAATTGAATGCCTATTTTACCATACAATATTTATAATTTTATACAAATAGCTTCAGAACTTAGTTATCCTTCTTAATTACAAATCAAAGGATGTTTATATTTCTTGGTCTTATGACTTACTGCCTGCTTAAATGCAGTATAATACACCATCAAACATGGATGATGACCTTTGGCTTAGAGTGTACAATGGATTATCTGCTGTCTATTTTTTCAAAATTTATCAGATTTGCTCTTGACCTTATGCTTTCTTAGCCGAGATTACTAGAATTGCGTAGGCATGTTCGCCCAACAGAATAGAACGCAGATCATCATCATGGAAATACTCTGCCGTATCACTAAACCCCAAGTAGTTTGTATTTTAAATGGGTGTTTTACAAATTGTGAGAGGTCACAGCATTATCAGAGATGTTCTGAAGTTAAAGAATCTGAAGAAGCGGAACTTGTAATGAAGCACTTAATAAATTGAAATATGGTCTACTAGTCAAAGTGGCCGTGGTTGACTGGTAAAGATGCTCAACTCATGTAAAGCCTGCCCAAGTTCCTTTACTGCTAAATGCATCGAGGCTCAGACGTGTATCCTATAAGGGACGGGGTTGGGTGCAAGTTTAATGCGGATATTGGCAAAATGTCAATTTGAGACCTCAACAGTTAGCCAAATGAGGTATAGTAATTGTGTGGCTTAAAAGCTTGTGTGTTTGTTTTCTACCTCCAACAAAACAAATACATTATTATTGGTTAATATACCTATACCCATATCTGACATAGATAATTATTAAACTACTACTGCATTGCTTTATGTTTATGATTTACTAATGCAAATTATTGTGATGTTCATCTGATGCAACTAAAATACTTATTTTAACTATAAAAGAACAATTTAATGGAGCTTGGCAATTCATTTTAATGCTTTAGTTGTTCCCTCTATGGGGACATGTCCACTTCCACTCATTCGCTATGAAATCGATGGCAAAATGAATGCAACAAATATGATAAGAATAAGGATCAAATCTCATTGTTGCATATTTCAGTGGGATTGTTAAAAAATACAGATTGTTTTGCAATTATATTAATGGAAAGGCTTTTATAACGGGAATCATTCATGAATGTATGCCACAAAAGTACATTTAAAAGGTGTTGGGACGGCAGTGCAAAGTGGAGAGGTGAAGTGCCAAAATGCTCTAGCTTTTCCAAGTTATGTTAGCCTAAACCAAATCTGATAGTGGGGAAATGATGCAGATGGGAATCGGGCCAAATTAATAGCTGCTTGACTTCCCAGTTCCCACCTTAAACCTCTGTAGCTACAAGACACATACACGTAGGTACACACACACCCAACTGAAACCCAAAATTGCATGCTTTATTGATTAAAAATGACTTATTACGTTGAATTTCACACACCCACAAGCTCACACGCTCACACATGCTTTATTGATTCATATGTATGAAGATGATTACAACTCAGCCCCTTTTATGGACTCTAGTACAATATAACACTATCTTGACATGGACAAACTTCCACCTTTCCTGCAAGTTATCTCCTGTTTTACTGAACTATTCTTGCTTGCTTTGAATTCCAACTCCTCCATATCTGAAACTGACTCTTCTTGATCCTTGGCAGATCCCTCTGGCAACTTCGACAGTCTTTAGTGCCTCTTAGCCTTCCCAAGATGCTTGGAAACGCTCCAAAATCTTACATTTTCTCATTCTTGGCCATTATCTGGGTGTGCATCAACTGCGAGCGAAACTGTCGCTTTGTGTGCTCTGGTGGTCATGAAACTGTTGGGGTGGTTGCGCAACCACTGGTTAACATAGACAAGTAGTTAGCAACCAATGCTTGCATAAACCAAAAATTACGCCATTTGTCGAAGAAAAGCTCCAAGTGACCATGGAAAATGACTAAAATCAATCCTCCAAGCCTTTTATGATGCAGTTGACTTTTGGGCCTGTAATTGTCCCTGTTGGATCATCTCCAACACAGGTGACGATGTCATTAGACAACCACATGCCACCACAAACATGAACACAAACACACTCTGTTTTTGCGCGATGCAAGATTAGTTGTGGACCTAGGTGCTCCTGCATCATACACGTTGGGTAAATGAAATGAACCACGAGGTCCTACATCATATATGCTGGGTAAATGAAATGAACCATGAGCTCGTGCTCATGAAAATTCAACGAACTATTGGATTGAAATTACGAGTTTAGCGATCTTGGATGCATTTGTCCACATTGTCTCTTAAGTTTCTTTGTTTCTTGACTTCACCAAATACTTAGTATATTCCCTTCCTCCTCTTCTTGACAATTATGGAATTAATTACCATTTCCACCTCCTATGTTCTCAAGTAACTGTTGTACCCAATCTAACATTGCTGAATCCAAATTTATACTTCTTCACTTGTTTGTCCCTAATAGTAAGGATGCAAATCAAGAATGTTGAATATTGGTGAGATATCAGTACCTTCGTGGAGCTCAATCTCATATGCATTCTTTACAAACTTCCTTAAAACCTTACAATGGCCAATCTTCTTCCTTTCCAACTTGTCATACATTCTTCTTGGGAACTCTCTTTTCTCAAATAAGCCAAAAATAACTCTCCAACTTTAAACTCCTGTTGTATTCTCTCAAGATTAGCATGTTGTTTGTATCTCATTGTTTTCTCCAAGTTCTCTTCAAGTTACACGTGTACCTCATGAATGAACTCAGCAAAATCTTCTTCTACAACACTTCTTCCCAAATCAGAAATATTTCTCAAGTTATCCACGCCCCTAGGTCTGTAACCGTACACAATCTGAAAAGGACTCTGCTTTATTCCATTTATTGAGTTGCTGTAAGCAAACTCAGCCTATGCTCAAGTATTATCCTATTGTCTTGGCTTGTTCCCCACCAAGCATCTCAACAAGTTTCTAAGGCCTCTATTCACAACCTCCGTTTGTCCATCCATTTGGGAATAGTACACTGAACTTAAACTCAACCTGGCATCCAACTTCCTCCACAAAATTCGCCAAAAAGGCCTACAAATTTCGTGTCCCTATCCGAGACAATGCTTTTCAAAAAGCCATGTATAACCTTACTACTTAAAGAATAAAGTAGCGACATGGGTGGCATCACTTGTCTTTTTGCACGCTATGAAGTGTGCCATCTTGAAAATTCTATCTACGACAACATAGATAAAGTCATTACCTTTTTGAGTTTTAGGCAGCTCAAGAACGAAATCCATGCTGACATGTTTCGGCAGTCTTTTCAGTATGGGTAATGGCTGATACGATCTTGTATTCTGATTTTTTTACTTGGCGTGTTTGCAAATCTACAACTTTGCACAATATTCCTCACATCCACACTTATCCTTGGCCAATACTAACTCTTGCACAGCTGTGCCATTGTTTTATCCACTCCAAAATGACTGGCTAGACCTCTACTATGTTTTTCTCTCATCAAATTCTCCCATTGAACCATGAGGTATGCATAAGCGCTGCCTTTTGAACAACAAACATTCTTGTATGAGATTATCCAACCTTAGAGTTCCGTTCGTGTTGTTTAGGCTCTTGCATGCTGCCAAGCTCCCCTAAAATCCAAATCATCCCCATATAACTGTCTCATGCAGTCAAATCCAACTACATGCACTCTCATTTCATGCAGTCAAATCCAACTACATGTACTCTCATTTCATGCAGTAGACACCTTCTACTTAATGCATTAATAACCTTATTGTACTTTCCACATCTATGTTTGAAAACAAATGAATAAGTGTATAGATAACCCACTTCATGTTGTTTTGATTCAACCTACTGTGGCTATTTATGAACTGCAAGGCTTGATGGTCCTTGAACAAAACAGACTCCTTAGGTAACATGTAGTACCTTCATCTCTTCAATGCTTGAGCAATTGCATAAAACTCTTAATCATAAACCAAATACTTTTTTTCGCTTCATTTAGCTTCTCGCTAAAGTAAGCAAGGGACTTACCTTCTTGGTAGGAATTCAGAAGTTTGATATATGAGTATGAAAGATGATAAACACCATAGATATTACACCTAGCAAACTACAAACTGTGATGGTTAGATACTCTTAGAATCACACCTAAAACAAGAATTCTATAGTGAATCTGATCTTGGGTGGTCAATAGGAATGCGAAATAAAGGGAAGACAATGAGTATTGACTAGGTTGTCTAGTCAATGTATAACTGAGTGATACAATGACGTACAAATTTGAGACTTTTATCAAAAGAGAGGGTAAATATGGATGAAAGACATATAGATAGACTACAAAAGTTGAGCTACGAGAAGGAGAATTAACTCTAGTAGACTAAATGACACTTTCAACCATTGTTATTCCTATCTAGGAGAACACCTAGGTATGATTGGGAGCCTAAACTGACATATGAGTAATGTAATATTATTGTACATAATACTAGTTAATCCTAGGTGTACGAGAGCTTTTGTCTTGTAGTGGCAGATGAATAGTTAATCGTAGTTTTTCCAACCATCTCACGAGGTAAATGAGAGTAGTGTTTACATTCATGGTTACTTGTCTAGTTACATACAAAACAAAGGTAAAATTTGCTATTAGATAACACATCTCGTTTAATTCACCTAAAAATTATTCTTCTTTAGTTTGATTAACAACTCCATTAAAATTAGGAAAACTAGAAACGTTAAAATCATGCAAGAAAAGGGGTAAGATGACCATGCCTGTTAACTGGATTGGCGAGGTACAAGGATCAATCGGAGCCCAGTTCACGGCTGTCCAAAACATCAAGCTCTGGTGCCTTAAATGCTTTCTTATTTGTTCTTCTCAAAGAATAATCCACTCCTGATCCTTTTGCAAGTCTGCTCCTTGTTCCAACGGTCCATGATTGGACAAGCTGAGAGGGTGGTAGGGAAGGTTGCCGAGACCATGCATTTTGAAGGGGCTTTTTGTCAAACAGTTTGCTTGCCAAGATCACGCTTCCACATTTGCATACATATCTGCTTGGTCACTTGCAACTTATCCACAAAAATTTGCTGCCCATTATGCTTTGTTAGTTGTCTATGGCCTGCTGTAGGCTCGAAATTTGACACGGGTTGGGTCTCGGGAGTATGTGGACAAAGGTTGAAGGGAGTAATTTCACCACAACAAAAGCCAAGCGAATTCCAACAGAGATGCCACAAGGTCATACTAAAATTTAAATTCTATTATTGCAAACAAATGCAACAGGCTCTACATCTTCACATGATTGTTGAAACATAAGATTATGTATATCAAGAGCTATTGACCTTATTTTCTGGTTTTATTCCAGCACCAAACTGAAAATCATATTTACAGTGGGATATAAATAAACTATCACAATCGTTCCTTGTCCAGAATTTAATCTGCTTGTAAGTGATCAGATAAAGGGTATTTGGGGTCAGTTGTGCTTGTTTCCCTCCTAGCCAAGCGTTTTCAACAACCCATTTTGTGCACATCCAACAATCATTGCTGTCCATGAGACTGCCATTCTTCCAAGAATTTTATCAAACAATTTACATGCCTTGCGCAGGGGCCATGCTAATCTTCTCTGCTCCACGGCTCCCATTGATGTAGGTAGGGGTACGTTGGTAAAGGTTGTGGTGTCTGGCTTTACACCAGTCAAATTGCATTTTTGAAAGAATCAAAAGGCCTTTTTAACCAAACCAATTTTGTGCATACTTAGCAACCATTGCAGGCTTGTGAGGTCACATCTCTTCAAGGCATTTGTCAAAAGCCCATATGCCTTGCGTAAGCTTCCACATCGGCATGCAAAACAAACACAACCACTGCCATGTGTATGCCTCCACATTTTGCATACATGTCTATCTGGGCACTCGACAACACACTTAAATAAATTTAGCTTTCCACGAAGCTTTGATGGATGTCCATGCACTGTTCTAATTTTCCCATCTTGGCACAAGCTAGGAAGATCACAACAAATGTTGTGGGGCGTGGCTTCAAACTTGTCAATTTGCATTTTCTTGAAAGATTTCAAGGCCTTTTTCAACAAAACCAACCTATGCAAGCTTGCAATCAAAACATTCCTTGAGACACCATCCTTATGCAAGCAACCGACCATATCACATACCTGCCTATGCTTCCACCTCACGCTTAAGCATCTGCCGAGGATTTGGATTGCAATCAACAAAATTCCTCTATCCCTTGCACTATAATGGATGCACACCCAAAGAATAGAGCTCCCACGTATTGGCAAAGGCATGCAATTCGTTAGCAAGGAAAATTATCGGGTTGGAGACTGGTTTGTTGCAAATGGTGGAGCCAATTCCAAGGCTTGGATAATACAAAAGATCATGTACCCCAAGCACTAAGAAACAATTTACACAACCACCCCACATTAAATGAGCATTTCACCTACCATCATAAGGATGGAGGTTTCCAAGGCCATCACAACATGATTATCTTGAGGGAAAGAAAATTGAAATTAATGAAGGCTATGATCAGGCCGCTCCCTTGAGGCATTTGCAAGAAGGATTCCCAACATGCCTCAACAACTCATGACCATTTCCTGAAAGGCATCCAAATTTATACAAAACAAATTCATCTTTTATTATCTCCTTTGATGATGCAAATTTTATTATCATTTTAATCTCAAATGATTTATATTATTTTATTATTTCAACAATTAATATATTTTATTGTTATTATTATTTTACTATTATGAAAGGAGGCTTTGAATGATCATTGAGCCATCCTCTAGGACGGAATTGAATTGATTACGAATAATGGAAGGCTCTTCCTCCATGGAGCATTTAAAATTTGGGGAACATTTGACGATCACTCCAAACACGGCCAAAACGACAACTCAAATGCAGACACAAAATTTAACGACCATCCCAAGGTCCTTGGGCAAATATTTTAAATGCCTTTAATCGAAAATTGAGAGAGTTATCCTTATCTCCACGACACATGGGGATTTGCAAACATGAGCACTTTTCAAAAATCCATGCAACCATTAAGGCCGAAGCAAGGAAAAATTTCCACGAACCGGAGGGGGCACTACATAGCTATATTATTTTGATTTGCATGCATGGATTACGTTATTGTTCATTGTCTCCTAATTAATGTTTCCTTGTATTTTTTTAGGGTTTCCTATAAATGTTGATGAGAAGGAAACTGGTGAAAGCATGTACGAACTGGAGGAGCTTCTCACGAGGATGAGATTTGAGAACAATGTGACAGAGGCGGAGCATGTGGGTGTGAGGCTCTCATTGAAAATAGTAAAAAATAGTTCTCTTGCTAGGGAAAAGAAGTTTGTGTCGAACCTTCTTGAAAATACAAGGAAAACTGATGATAGGTTAGAAAGTGCCATATGTGAGAAGAACAATACCTTGGAGATTATTAGTGTGGAGAACGAGGACTTACGTCTCACAAATTTGGCATTTAGGGGTGAGAAGTTGGAACTTGAAAAAAACTTTGTTGCCTTCCAAACTTCCAATGCGTACACAAAAACACTTAGTGACTATAGGGGAGACATAGTCAAGGCCCTTAACATAAAGTATGATGGCATGTGTGGTATCTATGAAGAATTGCATCATTGGAAGACGGAGCGTGAGAAGATGTGTGGAAAGATCAATGGTTTAGTCTGGGTGGATGTGGCATTTCAAAGAGGACACACCATGTTTAGTTACATAGGTTTAGTTGTTTAGTTGGGGAAAGTGAAACCAAAATGTATGTGGATGTACAAAATACAAAAGTTTTATATTGGTGGAACATAATACAGTTTCTTTGTTGTTATAGCATGTAAAATCAAACATAATACAATTTTTTATACTTCTATGTGTTTATTGCATTTTATATAAAAAGAAAGCCCGGACTAAATGTTTGGTGTGTTTCTTTGTTATTGTCATTATCACTTTGTCATTGTGGTAGAAGTAGATCGAATAACAAAATACATTGCTTTGTATCATCATCAATAATAATAATCATGTAATGCCAATACCATGTGCGACCAATCTCATTCTCAATCTCTCACCATTATGTACAGAGGCTTGGTTGAACAATATAACATGTTTCTTATCTATTTTCCATGTTTCATGCACTTATATGGGTGACATATGAAGATGTTATATATTTTCCCTCTTCAATAACCTTGATTCCAAATTCATGCCAAAATCGGTGGTTAAGGTTACTTATTTTCAACTATTTTTATATTCATTTGGTATTTCCAGGACAATAAATGTTTCTGTTTCAAATAAAAGGGAGACCATGTAGAATTTTCTCGCTAAGACTTGAATACCCTAGTTCCAAATACCTTGAAGTTTATAGGTTTTGGTAAATATTAAAAAATTAACAAAAAATACGATGAGGGTACAACTTGGGAATCATGACTAATCTTGAATGGTGTCGTTGAAACTCATAAATGTAGGCATTATTCAATTATGGACTGGAAGTTTCTATACCGATGTATTAGAGTCCATGTGGCTACTAAGTGATGCACAAAATAATATCTATCATTCTAATTTTAGAATTTCAAATATCCATATTTTTTTTTTTTAGAAATGAATAGGAATGAGATAATTTAGTGGGACATAGATATTCGTACACTCGATGGAACATTGAAATTTGTAAACTATTGAAGATAATGTGAAGATTTGTCAATTACCTTGAATAAGATTAATTGAAGACCAAGAAATATTGCTTATTTATTGAAAGATTTTATTTCTATTTTAGGTTAGTCCTCTTGGCTCTTCCTTATCCCCGCATCTTATAGTCATTGAGTGTGTAGTAGGACTTGTGTATGTCTTGCATGAGTATGGAGAAACCTCCACACTATTTTGTTTTTATTAATTCTAAGTTTGTAGTTGCTTGAAATAGTGGTCCCTCATCATTCAAAGAGGTTATTCAAATAGTATGGAAGAAACATCAAGGATGAATTTATTCAAAATTCTTACCACAATGATTTATTCATCCATTTGACTAAGTATTACTTTATGCCCAAACCTACTAACTACTTGGATGGAGATGGCTCTAACAATACAATTCACCAAAGGAACAATCACTTCAAAGTTGATGTTAATCCTTAATCTTATAAAATTATGCAAGCTTGGACGTTAATCCTTAGAAGAAATTGAACATGATGCAATACGTGAGTTATTAGAAACATAATGAGAAATCTAATTGCCCGCAAAATAGATCACATGTCTAGAGTGTATATGAATAGATCACATCTCTGAAGTGTAATTGAATGAATAACTGAAAATAACCATTGACACTCTCAAAATAAAATAATATATAGAACTCCACAACACATTCAATTATGTGATATGAAAGGAATATACAAATGAAATAGTGAAAAAATAATTTTGCAATGAAACCCACAAACTAAATCATCTAATACACAACATATCACATATGGAGATATTGGAAGGGAACATAATGGATCGGATCATTTCCACTTTCACCAACAATCATTAGTATAGGGGAATGCTAGATATCTAAAATATTCCTACTTGAATTAACTTCAAATTGTAGTGGTTTTGGAGTGAGTTTGGATAGTGGAATGTACATTACAATGAGAAATTTAGCTTGCAAACCATTAACACATATAATTATTTAAACAAGTTAGGACACAAATGATTACTAACCTTCCAATAAATATATAATGCCATACTTATGCAAATGACCAGTCTACACATACCCAATTGTATACTAATGTCTAGTGTGATGGTTATTGAGAAAAAAACATATATCAACATCAATTACATTTTTTCAAAACCACAAAAAAACTCTTGAATAATTGTAAAATAAATAGTCTCCCATTTAGATAATAAAAATAAACAACATAACAAGTATTTCCCGGGGGATTACATTTCCCGAAGAAAGAGGATTACAACAGAGTTGTGAACAATGAGTTTGGATAGTGAAATGTACATTTCAATGAGGAATTTGGGCTTGCAAACCATTAACACATAATTATTCAAAACAAGTCAGGACACAAATGACTACTAACCATCCAAATAATATATAATGCAATACTTATGCAAATGATGAGTCTACCCATACCCAACCATATACTAATGTCCAATGTAATAGTTATTGAGAGAATAAATAATATATCAACATCAATTGCATTTTTTTCAAAACCACAAAATGATTGTTTTGAAATCATTGTAATATAAATATAGCCTCCTATCTAGATAATAAATATCAACAATGTAACAAGTATTTACCAGAGGATTACATTGCATAGCTAAGAAAAAGGATTATAATAGAACTATGAACTATCGGTTTGGATAGTGGAATATGCATTACAATGTGAAATTTGGGCTTGCAAACCATTAACTTATAGAATTATTTAAAACAAGTTAGGAAACAAATGATTACTAACCTTCCAAACAATATATAATGCCATATGTACGTAAATGACCTATTTACACATACCCATACTTATGCAATGTAACAAATATTTACCAAAGGATTACATTGCCATCGAATTAAAATTACAACAAAATTATGAACAATTGAAATAACATTTTCTCTGTCAACCATCTCACCATCGCACCAACAATCAAAAAATAGAAATTGTGTGTTTTGCTAGTATGTTTGGATAAATTAAGCCAACTACAACAATCAAGATTTAGAAATTTATGATACATCTGTGATGATCGAACATGTGATACCTAAATAAGTAGCTTTAATATGTGTTGATACATACGATGCATAATTTTAATATATTTTACTTTATCAACTTCATTCTTTACAGTAAGAATAAGGATAATCAAATTCATGTACTAAAAAAAGATATAATTAGGAGGAAGCAAAATAAAAATATAGGAGATGAATCTTGACATATATACCATATTGGGAATTAGAGCATAAATACATATACGTCTACAAAAATATGCGCCCATCAACATAAATATGCATAAATTCTCATTGGATGTTTATATATACAAAATCCAAGTTGCAAGATAAATGAATGAATTCAATGGATTAACAACATAAGAACACATGGAAAATGATAAATATCTCTCTCAGGATAACAACATGGCTGTTCCATATGGGACATATGCGACTAAGGAAAATACTCCTCCTTTGTCTTCTTCTCCAACTGCGAAGGCTCCATCAGGGTGGGTTACGGTCAACAAAAAGAAAAAATCTACCACTCTGAAGGGTAATGCTTCGCCTTGTTGATTCTTATCTCTGCTATTGGCTGGCTGGGTTTCATTGGTCTCATTTTTCTTGGCCGGATAGCAGATTGCTTCCAATGGTGTTGTTATGCCATTGTTGTTTGTTTGTTGTACATCTGTTGTTTTTTTGTTGTTGCTTGTCGGTTGTTGGTTTTTATTTTGCAGACAGTTCTCTGCAGTCGGGCTTAATTGGTCTATCTGGATTTTGATCCATCTCTTGTGCTTTAACTTTCAATTCTGGCTTCTGAGCCTTGATGTACAAGGGTATAGTCCCTTTCAAAAAACTATTTGCCAATAAAAAAAAAAAAAAAAAAAACAACATAAGAACACATTTAAGTAAGCATTATTTCCATTATTTCTACCTTTGTCACATTTGGATGCCCTATTTAGATCCTCATTCCACATTTTTCTTTGCAATTCATAGAGGGGTTTGGAAAGGGGCTTTCTCTTATGTCATGTTTTGTTGTCTTCTTCGATTCATCAATTCTATTAAGTATTTTTCTCCACGAAGGGTGTTTCCATGGACATTTTGCACTTGTTGGAATGTTTGGGTCGTTGGGTGTTGCAACCCAAGTGTACTTGGTATTTCCTACTCTTGACCTTGTAAACATATTCCATACACTTCTCCAAGAAATATAATGTACCATTTCTACTTGATGTTTGCGAGGCAATTATCAAATATCTCTCAATATCTCCTTCAAACACGACAAGACATCTATCCCATTAAACATGATATATTAATACAAGACAAACATCTAGTTACAAATGCACCAAAAATTAGAATGGGAAATGATTATGAGTGGAGTGAAACGTTACATTATTATCCATATGTACATATAGAAAGTCTCCAATATCCATTGAAACTTTTTTTTCATTTGAATTTTTCGGTCTATTTTCCATGCCCTGTATTTAAAAGAAATCATGTCATATTATAGTAACAATGATCTATTCATATACAAAAATATGTCTCGTGACAAATGCCGACAAGTAGAAATGAAAGTGATTGTGAATGGAGTTATGTATTACATTATTGTCCATATACATTTGGCGAGCCTCCAATATCCGACCAACATCACTTTCATTAGCATTTGTCAAAGCATTTTCCATGCCCCGTATTGAAAACAAATCAGCCACATGTTATTGGGAACAAAATACCAAAAAGGAAAATCAAGAGGGAACAAACTTTACATTCACCTTTGTATCATTGTTGTCGATGGAATGGTTAACACCATACCTCATGTTTTGAATGACACCAAACCATCTTATCTCTCACGCCATCCCCACCTTAGTGATATGATTACATGTATAGGCTACGATCGAAAATGGACAACCGCACATAGACATCGGTGGTGTTGTAATATATACACGATAATGCAACATATCATATGTCTAACTTTGCAAAGCCTTAACACATGAAAGATTTTCATTTTATTCAACTTTAAATTTCTTGTAAAATCCGTTGTCCTTGCTTATTTGTAGCCATTAGTAGTATATATAAACACTTGTGGTTGGTGAATTAACTAATCCACCCTTCGATGTGTAGCATGCAACTTGTACTCAAGAAATGGTTTTTTAGATGTGAATGATATGATTATATGGATGCATACGTTTCTTGACCAGAATGTTTGAGGGTGTAACAATACCTCAAACACATTCTAACTCTGTGGAGCCAACGGTCATCCCAATGTTCAACAAATTTGGGTTGTGTGCAATGATACTTTTCTACAAACTTTCTGGCCTCCCTATTAACCATCTCTTCATCAAGACAACTATGCATAATGTATCCAAGTTTGCTAAAGATCTCCCCCCTCACATCATCTTCTCTCAAATTTTCTATCAAATTCTTCAACCCTCATGCTGTACATGACAATGCATAAATATACCTCACAGTCAAAAGCTTCCCTACGAAGACAACAAGCTAGTAAGACTTTGCAACATAATCATTATAATTGCGTTGTACCTATGAAATGCAATCAAAACCTACCTTATTGCTTTGATCTCCATATTCATATCGTTTGCCATGAAGACATTTATTTTCCATTCAATATTTTTCAATTAATCCTTGGTGTTTGGAATCAAACACCACCAACTTGTACAATTAAAATTGCACCAAAATATATAACACAAGTCAACTTCTAAGTTGAAAAACTAAAGTATCAACTACTAGTATTGCAAGAATTGAAAACATACCTTCATTCCATTTATTCCAAACATTGAATCTATTTCCAATAAACTATCGTTTTGAAATATCAACAAACAATCCAAGTGGTGTGGGATTTGGATGCCCAAATGTGAATGATATTTTTCCATCCTCATCAACTCCTTGGTTATTATATCCTTGATTGAAAAACCACTTCTCATGATTTGATAGTTTCCACTCCCAAACACTTTATGCATCATTGGGATTAAAAACATATTGTATCTCCTTAATTCAACATTTGCTATTAAATATGTCATCTCTTCTTAGCAAATCATCTAGTTCTATTTCACCATTAAAAATGTAACCTTCTCATGGTGTTTGAGGTGGATCAAATCAATGAATTACTTAACAAAAGCAATCTATGAACCCAATTATTAAGATACGTCTAATAAAAGGGGCAAAAAAATATTTCTTACCTTTGAACTATTCATATTCTTGGCCATGGAAATGATTTTCTTCATCATAAAATTTTTCTACATGATTGTCTATTAACCATTATATAGGTGCTGAAATGACATTGACAACTACATCTAATATGCTTTCAACCCGTCGGTTGCCCTTTCCCTTCTTCAACAATAAGGATGTGTCTTGTGACAAAACATCATTTATTTGGAATTTATTAGGCCCATATTAACACCAATATATACACATAAATATTCAACTTATTAGCACATGAACACTCAAACATGAAAAACAAATGTGCACATGCACACTCAATATTGAAAAGGAGAGGCTATTTACATCACATATTCCAAAATACTTGTTAATCCTTGTTTTCTTTCCAAGAATAGTTTTCTTTTTTGCGATAAGAGACATGAAAGATGGTTAGGTACAACTTCCTATTTGATTTTTCTTTCATGAAGTCCTCCACTCTATCAGTCTCGATCGATAGAACCCACAAATCATCATTGTTGATGTCATGATTGTTTTTTCAAATTTAGATCACTTTGCATGTAAATAAACCCTTGGATAGGTTTTGAATTTGAAGTCATAGTTTGATCCCATATTCTGCGGTCTACTCCAACCTATGAGAAAAATGTGCCATTACATTAAACCAATACATAGTACAAAATCTTTTCAAAAATGGTGTAATAAAACCAACATCATAAACCATAAGTTCAATATAGATCAATAAAAAGTGGACATCTATGAAAAAAATACACTTTAAATTTTGATGATCAACAACGTGAGTTATAGTCATAATTGCGATCAAATACAAAGTTTTTTTAATCACATTTTCATTATTCCCTTCCCCATTACTCCTATTCATGCCAAAAATACTCACACATCTATTGACAATGTAATGCAACTAGTTTTTAATTTTCTTCCATGCCAATTGATAGTCTATGATGGTACATTTTATCCTTTTAAAAACACAAATGCATTACCATTGAAATCATTATTTCTATTTGCATTGCTTTTGACACCAACATTAGTAGCTACAATCTGAAACTATAATCCACTTTTTTCCCAATAGTCCCTATTGTTGAAATTTGTACACAAAACTCCTTTAAGTAAAACTCTCTCCTCCCCTCAATAGCACATGGCCAACATTGTTCATGATTATTCAATCAAAGTCCATAACTACATAAAATTCCTTAAGAAACGACATCGTAGAGGTAGGGTGTTCAAGCCTTCTTACTGTAGCATGTAGCAAATAACTTTATCCATAAGATATGACTCTAACATTGACAAGTCTGTGATAAGATCATAATGTTGAATATAATCAATGCATATCCAAAATATATCTATGCATGGGTATGGTCTATATGCATGTATCTATAATTAAATGTAATTGGTATTATGTTATTATGGGTATGGTCTATTATATGTAGGTAATGATGATGTCCATATTGATGGAAATGGAGAGCATCATCCCAATAAAGAGAATGAGAAAAGTGAGCAATGCTTAGTAGCAGAGAATGATGCAAGGAAGGAATGAGTTCAAATGTTACTTAAGAGAACAAAGAAAATTCCATCTACCTTCCAGTGCCTTCTTTTGAGGCCCTTGGTTGTCTAATTCCAACCCCTTGCTCACATTTTATGCTCCCAATGCTAGTTTCATGAGCTCCCAAACCAACTTTAATTTTGCAAATGACAATGTTGAACTTTGGAAGCAAGCATATCCAAGCATGCGGGATATTCGAATAGTGGATCAATAGAAGATCGACAGATCGAACCAAAGAGTAAGGCATGTATTTAGGGGTCTATGTGCTTTGAAAAAAGTCTCAAAGAAAGCAAGGGAGGAATGCATTGTGAGATATTAGAGAAATTTCTAATTAAGGAAGGCAAACATGCATTTAGAGACATTTGAAAAATGTTTTAGTTTGGTGTGTATGTATTTACGTTTGAGCTAAATCTTGATAAAACATGTATTTAGAGGTATTTCTACAAATTCTTAGTAAGTAAAAATGAACACATGTATTTCAAGTATTGGAATGAAGCCTCGATAAGTAAAACATGAATTTACAGTTTAAATAAAAAAATTCGAGATCATTTGAACTAGTTTAAAGTGACTTTGTGCATCATAGACAAAAGCTATTTAAAGTGAATTTGTGCATCATAGACAAAACTAGTTTAAAGTGAATTTGTGCATCATAGACAATCATCAACAATTTAATAAATTTATATATTAGTTGGATAGTATATTTTAACAATAATATCAAGGGAAACCTCATCAAGATTAGAGAGGCAATAAATTTCTTTATTCCATGGCCATGAAGTGTAGCATTGAAAGATGTCACTTACTATGTTAATGAAGAATGACCTGAAAGTATTTGTTGAACCTACAAATCTCTCTACTTGATAAGGTGGATATTTTTCTAGCTATGGTACAAATAGCCATGCAATTTGATAAATTATCACTTAGGAAACTTTATTAGTTTCACAGACCTAACCAAATATTGAAGAATATATCATCTGCATGACCATCAATCGAAGGTGCCAAGCGACAAACCTTTTGTTAGGAAAAACATTGTTTGGGATCTCAAGTGCGAAATACCAATGCAAAATTTAGACTTACAGAGCATGTGAACAAAAGAAAGTCGATATATGAATTATCATGATGAAAATTGTACACAAAAGTCCCAATTCTCCTTGAAGAAAACTTTCTCCTCCCCTCAAGAGAACGTGGCCACCATTGTTGATGAGGATTGATGGATTTAGTTTAAATAAATAAGACTCACATATACATTGACAATATAATGCAAACCTTTTTGAGTTTTCTTCCATGCCAACCCATCTTCTATGATGCTACATTGTATCCTTTTCTAAGCACAAATGTAGTGAAAAATATACCCCTTGAAATCATTGTTTTTATTTGCATTTATTGTGATAGCAACATTACTAGCTATGTGATAAAACTATAATCCACTTTTTCCCCAATAGTCACCGAGGTTGAAAATTATACACAACTCTCTCGGTTCTCCATTGAGGAAAAATTTCTCCTCACCTCAAGAGCACATGGAAAACATTGTGCATGAGGTTTCATGGATTTAGTTCACATCAATAAGACTCACATATCCATTGACAATGTAATGCAATCAATTTTTGATTTTTTCCATACCAATTAACAATCTATAACCCACTATTTTCCCAATAGTCCCCGAGGCCAAAAATTATACAAAAAAATCCCTCAATTCTCTGTTGAGGAAAAATTTATCCTCCCCTCAAGAGCATATGGCCAACATTATTCATGAGGATTCATGGATTTAGTTCAAATCAATAAGACTCACATATCCATTGATAATGCAATGCAATTTTTGTTTGAATTTTTGATGCGGGAGCATCACATAAGGATAAAGTAATTGCATATATTTTGAAAATCTTAGCTAAAGTAAGGTGGCATGCATGAGAAATTGAAATAGATCCGCTAAAGCGGCTAGGGTGCAAAAGATTAGTACATGGAAGTGCACAAAAGTTTTGAAGAAGGAATGCGTGAAAGTTTTGAGAAGCTATGAAGGGGAGACACGATGGAGCCATACACATAATTTTAGACTAGACACAACAAGGAGCACCCAAATTTTTGAACAAAGGAAAATATAGTGTGCGCGGAGGAAATACTTGAAGGTAAAAAATGACAGTGGTAGGTACATGGAGGAGGCCAACTCGGCGATGACATGGAATTGTTAGGTGGACTCTCTCAACTACCAAACCAAGGGTAATTGGCCACTATTAATGTACAAACGTTCAAATTCAAGTTTGGAGTGTGATTCGAGAGGATTCTAGAAGGGATTTGAAATTCCTTATAGGAAGGAAAAGAGTCTATAAATAACTTCTTTAAATCTATCATCCTGTAGCCTTGTTTATTGGTAACTATCCCATATAGGATTAAATATTGTAGATGACATAAAGCTTTGAAGTTAATGAAATTTGATTTGTGTTAAAGTTTATTTTGTTGTGTTTACTTAGAAAATAGAAGGCTCGGGAGTACCCGACGGAGATGTGTTAGCAAGTGGTATCGAGTAGGCTAATTTCTTGTAAAGGATGTCTTGGTAGAATGTCGACCGTGACACAACTAGTCGAGAAGGAGATAAGATGCCACCGAGAAGAGCCGCTAATATGGGCACAACTAACGTAATTAATGTGGCTAATGCGCTATCATTGGCGCGTACTAAAGCAAGTGATGACAAATCTATAAGGTGTGAGGACAAGACTAGAAGTCTTTGAGGAAGATCAACGAAGAGGTTTAATGGCGCCAAATGCACAAAGTGATGACGAAGGCAAAGCAATAAGAAGAGACACATGCAAACAAGAGTTCTTTGGGATGTACAAGAAGAGGTGGAATCCATAGGTGTAGAAGAATCACGATTACTACAAACAAATTCCAAAATGGGTTATGGGCCGAGAATAGGTGTCTTATTATTTTTGGAAGGTTGGACCCATAATTTGTAGATTGGTTGACAAGTATGGAGGAATACTTTGAGTTTGAAGAAATTGTTGACTGCATCATGTCATAGTAGCAAAACCCAAGTTAAGGGAACATGCATCTTTGTGGTGGAAGGATGCGAGAAAATGAGTGACAAAGAAGAGGAAAGGATAAGATAGTGCATTAGGATTGCATGGTCACAAAAATGAGGAGTAAGTTTTTACCGTCCGATTACCAAATTAGCTTGTGTAAGAAGTTGCAAAACCTGAGACAAAAGGTGATGTCAATTGAGGACTACAAAAAGGATTTTCACTAAATTATGATAAGATCTGGACATGCGGAAGTTGACCAAGAGAAGGTCGCACGATACATTAATGGCTTGAGGTTTGGAATTCATGAAGAACTCAACCTATTGCACATTCAAATAGTATAAGAAGCTTATCAACTAGCCTTGAAGGTGGAAGAGAAAAGCCTAAGCACAACCGGAAGAGGAACCAACAATGTGCACTAGTAGAGGAGGAAGCGATCAAGGATTTAATAGATCACAAGAAGATGAGTGCGGTAGTGTGTATATGCCATCCCGTAATAGTGCACGTGATAATGAAGCGTCGTAATCTTCAAGAGGACGTGGGAGATTTGGTCGAGGAAGGGGAAGAGGATTCTTGGAACATGTTTTAAGTGTGGAACCATAGGGAATCTTGTATTTAAATGTCAAAATGCGAGAAAGTGAGGTCACGAGTAGGCGTACGTCTGAAGTCAAGCGTACATATGGCACATGGAGTTGTAAAATAAGTGGGATTTGCTAAACATTCCGAGATACCAAAGCAAAGAGAAGCCCTAATGGTAAGGAAGGTATTGTTGAAAACATTGCTGAAAGAAGATGAACTTGCACAAATGAAGAACTTGTTTAAGACCATTTGCAAGTCATGTGAAAATCTTTGTAAAGTGATTATCGGTAGTGGAAACACAAGAAATCTTGTTTCCTGCAAAATGGTAGAGAAGTTAGGGATGAAGAAAATTATACATCCCAACCCATAAAAAGTGTCATGGCTATAAAAGGGACATCGAGTTCTAGTAAATGAGAAAAGCCTTGTGAAATTCTAGATTGTAAATTATTGTGACAAAGTATTATGTGATGTGATGCCAATTGATTTGGAGGACAATTCAAAGGAAGGAAGTTCCCAAAACCTCCCGGGATTGCTTTCTGATACAAAAGATCATTTCAAGGTATAAGGAATACTTTGAAAATGCAACTCAGTAAGACAAAGTTTCCATTGGTCAAAGTTTGGTCAATGTTCGAACTTCGGCAGGTCAATCGCCAATCAAACATCAACACGTGGAACAAGTGGAATCAAGAAAAGACAAAAAATTGGGTTTGCGACTCAGGTCTTCAACACTCGATATTTGTCATTTTGCCAAAACGATAAAAAAATTACCACCGTGGTGGGTCCTTAGGCCACCACGTGGCTTGCCACCACATTGCTACATTGCATTGAGTTGGATGAGTCAAAAAATCAACCTTGACTGATGAGCTATACACTTGGGTGAGTCATTGCGCGAGCTACACAACTCGGCGGTGACCATATACTTCTCGCGAACTAAATGCATGGGATATGTGGTTGTAACCACATTGTAATAGGGAGGATAAAAGCCTTAAAAAGGCTTATCCAATCCCACTTCCCACGCATGTGGGATAACCTTCAACTGCAAAAAACAAACCCAACTCGTGAAAGAGGCCACGCGGTGATGATGTGGACGAAATGTGTGGACCGACATGGCACACATGGCGGTATTGGATGTAGTGGTCGAAGGAAGGGGACTCGGTCGCAAGACACGTGGGCAAAAGTCAACGTGGGTAGATGAAAATGGTTGGCATAGGAGGTAGGAGTGAGATTGACCCCGTGACCTACCCTTAGGTAACGCACCGACCCAACCAAGTCGACCAACCGAGTTGGTTGGCTATGAGATGGAAGATAAGCCATATATCCACCATAGGTGACCGAGCTAGGCCTATATAAGGCCCTTCACTCTCCATACCAAAACACAAGCTCCTCAATACAAAGCTTGAGAGCAAGAGGAGAATGTGGAGAAGCCTTATGAGTTAGAAGGCTATATTCTGGAAAATATTATAAGTCCTATGTTATTTTTTATAGGCATTATGGATGATAAAAAGACCTATTCATTTAAATAGGCATGTAAAGACCTATATTATTGTTATAGGCTTGATGAAAAAATAATTCCTATCATTATAGGCACATTGTAAAATTGTGGGAGTTATTATTGTTAACTCACCGACATTTATAAGGGACGAATCGAGAGCAGTATTCTTGTGCGGGAGCTTGGAGACGTTGTGGAGCCGAGGGATGTAAAGAAGCACTTTGAAGAAGCGTATACTCACATTGGAGCTTAGACCACTTTGACGCTAGGCGTATTGCCAAGTTAGTTGGTTAGAGGCCGTGGAGGAGGGTCATACTTATTGAGCTCATTGGCGACATCGAATTAACTTAACTCGTGCGGAGGTTATTTTGCCATGCAACAGAGTGAAAGGAGGTCATCGTCAACATCAGACATTGGCCCTCAAGTTAGTCTTAGCTCTGCGTAGAGGCTAGAGGGCTGTGCAACAGAGTAAAGGAGGATTATTGTTGTCTGTAGACATATGGAGACTTAGGATCGTGTAGAGGTCAATTTGCCGTGCAACGGAAGCGTTGAGGTCATCCGGAGGTTTCAAAACCCGGGAGATGTGTTGTAGAGGCTTGCCAAGGACCGATTCGGTTGTTGAATCACTTGACACCACAGTAAGCTGTCTTTGGAGCACATAGTTTTCTAGGACTAGATCGATTCATAGAATCAACCGGCACCAAGTTTGGTTGAACGTTCATTGTAGTAATATGAGTTTATTATGATCTTATATTGAACGTTATAATGGATTGGTTTAGCTAGTTCGCGAACCACGAGATGCGAGACATTATGCCAAACTCCATTATCAACTCATTGGTAGTGTGGTTCTTATTCTTGCATTGTGTTCTTTTAAAGTTGATTTATTTCGGGTTAATTCAAGAAAAGCATAATCTACCTATAAGGGTTCATGGTCAAGATAATTGTTTTGGCTAGTTTACGGATCACCAATGGATGTTTGTCACCCGCTATTGGGAAGGCCTTGACAACATGATATTAAATTTTTCCATGATGGGCACGTAAATATCATTCACATCGAAAAGGATGGGCACAAGTTTAACTTGTCACCATTAAAGGATGAGGAGAAAGGAGAAGTGCACAATGAAGTTTACGTAAGAATTTTACTAGTATCTGGAATGGAATTCTTGCGAGAGGTAGATAAATAAGATGTGTATTATGTGTTGGTCCCTAGAGAAGTACACAAAGATTGCATAGGAAAGGAAGAAGTGTGCACGCACGCAAGGTATTGGAAGAGTTTCAAGAAATTATGGCGAAGATTTTCCATAGGGGTTACCACCGAAGTCGTAGTATCAGTCACCAGATAGACTTGATACTAGGAGCTATTTTTCCAAACAAGGCACTGTATAGAATGACCGTAGAAGAAAATGAAGAAGTGCAAAGACAAGTGCAAGAACTACTTGATAGAGGATTAGTGCATTAAAGTTTGATTCCATGTGTAGTACTAATAGTGCTAGCACTAAGGAAAAGAGAAGAATGACGCATGTGTGTTGATTTCAGAGCCATCAAAAAGATTACAATTACATATAAGTTTCCATTACCCGAATGGATGATTTGATGGATTGCTTTGGTGACACACGATATTTTTCCAAGATTGATCTGAGGAGTGGTTATCATCAGATCCACATTAAGGAAGGAGATGAGTGGAAGACCACATTCAAAATGAAGGAAGGTTGGTATGAATGGTTAGCTATGCCATTTGGGTTAACCAATGCACCAAGTACTTTTATGTGACTAATGAATGATGTATTAAAGCCATACTTTGGAAAATTTGTGATTGTATATCTGGATGATATACTAGTGTTTAACAAGATGAAGGAAGAGCACATTGAACACTTGTGTAAGGTAATGAAGCTCTTACAAGAAGAAAATTTGTTGGTGAACATAAATAAGTGCAAATTTATGTGCAAAGGGTTAGTATACTTGGGTTTTGTAATATCCCAAGAAGGTTTACGAATGGATCCATAAAAGGTGTGTGCAATTATAGAGTGGCCATCACCGAGAAGTGTGACTAAGGTGCAAATATTTCATGGTTTAGTGAGATTCTATAGGAAATTTATAAGGAACTTCAGGTGGAATACGAGCAATGATCATGAAGACAATGTAAGGAGATCACCGGGAGTTTGTGTGGTTGAAAGAAGTAAAGTACAACTTCCAGGAATTGAAGTAGAAGATTACAATGCAACCAGTGTTAGCGTTGCCAAGTTTTGAGAAGGTATTTTAGGTGGATTGTGATGTAAGTGGATTAGCTATTGGTAGAATACTAAGACAAGAATGGAGGCCCATAGCTTATTTCAATGAAAAGTTGAATGATGCAAAAAGGAAATACTTGACCTATGATCAGGAGTTCTACGCGATAATTCAAGCTACATTGTCGGAAAATGGTTACAAAAGTCCCTAATGATGATTAAGGTCCTTTCAAGAAGGTGTTTAAGCTCCAATTTCCATTCGCAGTATATATTTGTCACCTAAACGTCTTTACTTAGCCTTCCCATGCTTTTTCTAGCTTATTGCCTCTTTATGCGCATGTTTTGGCTTTTAGTGCTAGGATCGCCGCTATGCTTGGGCGGAGGTTGTAAAACCGCCGCCCAAAATAGTGCGGTGGTCTGAAACCGCTACTCACGCGAGGTGGCGGTCCTGTCCGCTTTTTCCATAATCCTTCACACGTGTTTTAATATGCGACAGTTCACTTAACTTCACTTTTTGCATGCATCCGTAAGCCAAATTGTCTAAAATTAGCTTTGATTGCTTGGTTCTCCTTCCTCCTTCTATTTTTAAATAGATTTAATTGGTTGAAATGCTCCTTCTTGCCTTGTGCATGAAGGCACCTCCCATCCTCCATTCCTATATATTCCATGCTTGTATTCAAGCAAAAGGCCTGAGAATTTTGTGTATCTTGCATTGTATTGTTGCTATGATCTTGCTAGGAATTGCATAACCAAGATCTAATCTCTTGTGCTATCTCTCTTCTACCTGCATTGCATTCGGACTGCCATCAAGCTGTTATTGCTCAAGCACCATCCTCTTGCTGATGTTCTTGCATTCCCAATCCCTTGGACTCACATGAACACTCAGAGAAAGAAAGGAACATACTGAGGGGACAGAATACAGACACAACCAAATTTTCCAAAGCTCTTGCTTGTCCAGTTGGAATTGTGTGTTTGTTTGCCTTGTTTGTTGAATTGTCAATTTCAAATCACTAGTTTCAATTATTCATATCAAATAGAGTAGAAAATCATTCATATCAAATAGAGTAGAAAATCATTCATTTCAATAGAATTAGTCAATCACAAGTAGATCAAATCATTAGTAAGCTTTCCTCTTTAACATTACCAGGGAAGTTGTGAGGAACAATAGCCCCTTTCAGGGTCATGATTTGTTCTTCACCTTTGAGGTAGGGTTTGAAGGGTTTTGATTAGATTAGGTTATTTGCTTTAGATTAGATTCATACATTTGCACAAGTAACCAACTACATCCGATTGATTACTTGTCTTTAGTTTATTTATTAGATTAGAACGCATTGCTTAAAAATTAGAAAAGAACAAAAAGATTTCCTTTGATAGATTAGTTTGCTTTTATTGCTTTGATCCAAAATATTGTGAAAACTCCAAAAACATAGATTAGATTTCCTTCAGTAATTAGTTTTCTTATCAAAAATCATTTTATTTCATTCTCGTATGACCATCAACGGTCCACAACAGGAAAAGACATATAATTGTGATCCCTTGGTCCCACAACCCAATGAGCCAGAATTGATAACTGACATTGATACCAGTTTATGTTTGATAGTCTTATGCACACCTGCAACTTTTGCTGAGAAAATAGAACAACTCAATACACTAAATATTGCTGCTAATCAAGCCTACGACTATTGGACTGCTCCTGGCATAGGGTTTGATTACATGCATGACCATTCAAGGGCCACAACCTCCATGAGTCTTTGGTTGTGATCCTCAGGTTCCATAACCCAACGGCCTGCTAGATCAATTAGACATTGACACTAGTTTGCGTACATTAGTATTTAGATCTTCACCACTTCCACTAGATATTATTGCACAACTTTCCTTACTGAGCATAGCAAGAATCGATCGTGCTAAGACTTTCTGGACCAGCGGAAAATCGCCCATAAATACCTGTGGCTCCATCATGCCTCTCGTTCAAACTTCCATGAACTTGTTTGGAAATCTATACGAGGTGCCCACAGGTCATTTTCTGCGTATTCAACAACCAAAAACATAATCTCGGCCGAGCTCGGCATTGATTGGAGTCTACGAGCGGATATTATTTCAGATCGAGCCATCACATCACTTCAAGTTAGGAGAGCATTCTTTTCCTTAGACTCATGCAGATCCCGACATTACGTGTTGAAGATATAAGATTGCCCAATTAGCTCGATCCCTGTCACCACACTCACATTCATACTCATTCTACACCGACTGTCTTGGCACGACCTTGAGAGGTCAAGTGCAAAGAAGGTCACGTGTTGATTTTCTGCGTATCGTACATAACCCTATTGAGGTATTGACACTAAGGGTGTGATTAAGAACAAAAGAAACATGCAAGATCTATGATAACCAAAGTTAAGCACGCAACATAAGATAAAGAGTTGGATAACAATACGATAACCTAACATGTGCGTAAAATTCTAAGCTAAAATAAAGTAATAAAGAAAGAGATATGAGAATAATCTATGCAAAATGAAAAGGCGAGTTAGAGCATTTACTGTTGGGGCGATCGCTAATGCATCTATTTCCCGAAGGACCATACACCAATAGAGAATCAATTTTGGGTGGAGAAGGAAAACAATCCAGTCCTAACTCACTATAGGTGACCCAAGAGTGCAAGAAAATGAAATCTAGTAGGAATAAGATCCAATCTAAGAGTCAAGGTGCAAGACATCCAAGAGTTGAGAAAACAGATGCAAGTTGGTGCAAAAGATAAGAGCGAATGACGAGTTCCTATATGTCTGTGCTTTGTGTCTTTATGATTTGTTGATGATGAAATGCCAAAATGGTGTGCATATATAGGACACAATCTCCCATAGGCGAAGGTGTTGAACAAAGAAAAACCCAATACGATACTATCAACCCGATCGAAGGTGTCGACTAGGAAAAACTAACACCAACACCATTTTCCACGAAAGATGGTGTCATTGCATGAGACCTAAATGTCAAAGATGATGTAAAAGAGATGTCATGGATCAAGTAAGTGGATGAACAAGGCAAGGAGATAAGAGTAAAAGGGGAGCATAAACATGACCGAAATCCATTCTTTCTCCATGTATCATCCCTAACCCGATGTTTACGTGAATAACCATACCCCTATCTTAGAACGTGACCCTTAAAGCACCCATTCCCGAAATAGATGCATTCTCATGAAAAATTGTTAGTAATAGATATGAAAAGATAAAGTGTGAAAAATTAGGTGTATACATATGCCCTACCATTGATTACTACATGTTGCAATAATGATACATAACACCGAAATCAAAAGTAGATGCTTTGAAAGTAAAAAGGGCTAGCTAAAATGAAATATACCCACCAATGCGTACTTGATAGTGTTGGTCTTCCTACCACGTATGGGTGCAATCCGTGCTATTAGAACCCTGGAGAAGCAAAACTGAAAGGAAACACTAGAGGATCATTCGTAAAATAAGATAGAAATCACCTAGTTAAGGGCCCATGGGATGGATGCTTTGTGTCATAAGATCATGGAGGTAAAGTGTGATAGAGGTATAGTGTTAAAGCCAAATGGCGGGTAAGTAACGTTGAAAAACACAAAAAGACATATAGTAAATGCTATAAAGATTATGTATTAGATATGCTCATAAATCCAAGAAAGGCCATGAACCTAAGCGAGGATGCACAAAATACCATGGCAATCCAAGAGGTCCAGGGTGAACAAATAATTTTTGATGAAATTTTGATATTTGGATATTTGGATGATGAGATAGTTAGGTAAAGCGGGCGAGAAGGGAATCAATAAGATAACCCAAATCGAGACGATGTGAAAAATCCAAGAGGTAGAAAAAGGCCAAGACAACCGATAATAGGTTGTCATTGGTGCTATCGAGAGGAAAATAAATCCAAACGAGGTCAAGAACCTAAGCGAGGATGCATAAGACCATGTTGATATAGTAGGAAAGGCCAGGAGAATCAAAGCTAAAATATATGGAAAAGAGGCAAAGATAACCAATAATAGGGTGTCGGCAGTGTTAAAGAAAAATAAATCCAAATGAGGTAAAGAACCTAAGCGAGGATGCACAAGACCGCGACGATCCACTAGGAAAGGCTAGGGCGAATCGAAGCCAAAATAGGTGGAAAAGAGGCCAAGACAACCGATAATAGGGTGTTAGGGCGTTGTTAGAGAAAAATAAATCCAAGCGAGGTCAATAACCTAAGTGATGATGAACAAGACCGTGACTATCCACTAAGAAAGGCTAGGGTGAATCGAATCAAAGATAGGCGAGAAAAGAGGCCAAGATAACCGATAATAGGGTGAATTGAAGTGAGGTCAAGAACCTAAGAGAGGATGCACAAGACTGCGATGATCCACTAGGGAAGGCCATGGCGAAATCGAATCCAAAATAGGCGGAATCAAGACCGCGACATTCCAATGGTAGGAGATGTCAGGGAAAAAGAGAAGTGATGATAAACCCAAGTGGGGCAGAGAGCCCAAACAAGGATAAGATATTTGGAGATGTGTGTAAAAATCTAAGGGGGTCGAGAGCCCAAGTGGAGGCGAGAGCCCATGCCAAAGAAAAATACTGTCGAGGTATTTATAAAGGAGATATCTAGCCACGAGGGTGAATGATCGTAGAGTATCAATAATAATATCATCAACTTGGTTCAAAATATGGCTTCGAGGCATGAGTCATGAGGTCCTTTATGGCATGTTGTGTGATAGCAACCATTCGATGGACTTCATACCATGTGGCAAATAAGGTGTCATTTATTCAGTCCTCCAACTAAGCGAGGACGCCATGCCATGCCATATCATCAAGAGTGGGGTGAGGCTCAGGGCGAGGTGGAGACCCATATGTAGGTTGTGGTTTAGATGGTCTAGGGGAAGGTGGGTGGCTCTAAGAGGAATCAACCCTACGCTTTTAGTTCTGAAGGGGTTTTGAGGATTGTTGGTCTAAGAAAATAAATAAGTACTAGCCATGCGCGAGAGTTGGAATAGTGCACACGAAAAGAAAGTAGAAACAGAAAGTGCGCACACCATAGGGGAACAAATCATCATGTAAGGTCATGTGCGTATGCATATAGAGGAGCAAGGACTTAGCCGATTTTCCAGAATACATATAAAAATAGAAAAGCGAGTTTGGAGTGCCACTCAAGTAAAGATCTAGAAATAGACAAAAACATTATGACTTAGCGGCCAAGAAAAGGATAATAAAGCACATGCAAAGCAAAGTAAAATACAACACATGGAACAAACTAATAATAGGAATTAAAGCAAGCTATTTATACCTTGAAATGATGTAAAAATGAAGGAGAAAAACATGTGGGCCATTGTTAGAATACACCTATTTTTAGGAAAGAAAGCATGTAAGTAGTGAAGGGAAGTACCCACCGAGTATAAATATGGGTAATACATCCTTGTTGTGACTAGTACGAATAGAGGGTGAGTTCGATATAGTTCTAGATTGAGTATTTGCAATGTAATTTGTATGGGAGCACACTTGGTCCAATGTATGGGTATCTTGAGTAACATTGTGATCAACTTATTTGTTATGTAATGAACAAAGTTTGTAATGGATAATTGTGTATGTGTTGCCAAGGTAATTGTATCTAAGTATGGAGTTATGGGAATTCAGATCTTGTTAATCATTCTTTATGTTGATTGAGTTTCCTTATTATATGAGTTGATGAATTATCATGATATGATGTATTATCTTGATTAAGTGGTTATTGAACATGCATGCTAACATCTTGCTAAGAAAACAAAGGAGGGATCTAGTGGCTGTCAAAGGCGTGCTTCAGTTGGCTTCCGGATTATCTGGATGAAGTGCTAATGCGCATAGCTCTATTGGGAGATAAAAGACTATATTTTGGTTCTATTGCTGGGACATCTTTTCAATATGTCTACCGTAATGTTGCATGCACATGGCATTCCAAATATATTTGGAGAATATTGAGAACTGGGTATATGGCATCCATGATGCGTTTGCCCAAAGATATAACACTAGATTTGGTTTCAATGCGTGTAAGTGGGTGGAGGACAATTTGTATGATTTCCTATATGAAACATTCTTGACTTTTTCCATGTAGAATTGTACGAGTGATTGGCTACTTATGTGCGAACATAGGTGTTTAGATTGGTAGGAAGGAAAATGTTGAGGCGGGAAGACTATCAAAGATTGTGATTTGGATGCGGCATGGACTAGAGTCAGATTGATGGTGGGAAGGTGTGCTGCACAACTATACCTTGGAATACACAATTTCAACATTCTCATGCCCTCGGGAAGCATAGTTATAGCTTTTACGTGATCCAAGAGTATCTTATTTGCGCGTGACACCTTTAGATATTAAGATCTTGATGGTTGAGCTAGGAATGGAGAACCTACCTATGGAAGGCTAAAACCCCACATCTTATAGGGGACAAAAGCAGTGTGGGGAGGATGATATTGACCTAGGTGGAAGAAAGAGATAAAGAGGAAAGAAGACTCAAATATAATGATGCATGAAAGAGGGCAGTTGATGAGGCACTGAGGTCGAGAAGAATGATGACTCGACAAAAGTGGTGAAGACCTGCGAAGAAGCGAGAGGGGCCGCAAGATCACATCTTCTCCATATTGGGAAAGCACAATAGAGAGGACCCTTCAAAGATATGATGAGAGTGTCTCGAAGAGAGAACGAGGACCACGGGTGTACATCTAACCTAACTCGCCACCCAACCATTACACATGGTGTTCATAATCCAAAGATTGTTATAAAAGAGCATCATAGTGATAGTGAGTAGGGAGGAAATAGAGGATCACCACGTTGGACATGAGACACAGGTAGGCATATTTTAGTATCAACTTAGGAAGCACAAGAAATCAAAGCTACTCTCATGGCGGTCTGTGCAAGCGAATGTGCACCAAAGTTTGATAAAATATATTTGGAAGTACTTTTGGGAGCGCATCGTCGGGACATAGTGTGGGCATGCGAGACCATTGGAAGTAACCCCATAGGTGCAGTGATATCACAAAAAATTGGTGTCCACCCTAATACAACTACTTTGGAATACAAGGGAGGTCATCTACGTCCATAAGTCGCGTTGAGAGGCTCGGGAGTTTCAAGACAACCACAGGTGTGGACCTAACCCAAGTGGTGGATCGGTTCAAGATCTATTCCTATTCCAGACAACCACAACAACCACAACAACAACCTCAACAACCACATTAAAAACCCCCGATCTATTACAAGATGTCACTCCACTTACCATAGTACGAGGTGTGGAAGATGCTTTCTTGAACAAGTGCACAAGTGTGAATTACTATGGCATTCTAAGGGAATCAAAAGTCCCGATAGAAAGGAAAATTAGTTTGCCACTACACTTCAAGGGCACACACATAGATGGTATAGAAAATATGACCCACATCAGATTGCGGTGGGTTATGATGCATTGCAAACTGCCTTTTTAGATAAGTTCCATATACTAGAGTTTGAGAAGTAGAGTATTAGTACGCTCAAGTACATCAAGCATGGTTTGTAAAGGAGCGCGAGGGAGTATGACGTGAGATTAAATACGTTATTATCTAATATCTCTTATGATATTCATCAATAACCAACATCCTTAGTGATTCGTTGGAGGCCTATTAATACCTTTCAGAAGAGCCCTATCACATAAATAATTTATTGATCCACATGAGGCCTTTGAAATAGATTTGCACACGAAGCAATTGTGATAATGTGATACAGGGGGTGAGCCCTTTTCTTGAGGTGAAAATAAAAGTGATGGCCACACACGACTAGAGAAGTTATCAGCCAATTTGACACATGGGACACGTAGTGGGCTATAATGCACTGATTGTGATGTAGAAGGACATACTAAGGACAATTACCGACACAAGAGTGTATACACGTTGTTAACATCTTGTGAGATTTGCCATAAGAATAATGACATCTCGAATGTCCTCTTACTGCAGCACTTGACACGAAGAATGTTTCCATGTACTGTAAGATTTGTGACACACATACCCATGATATAAGTGACTGTAGGTCGATCGATCATATTCACGAGGCATGTGAGACTAGATTGTGCCATACCAAAGTGTGACAAGTGGCTCAAAGGAACATGAAGGACAAAGAAGTGAAGGGCATAATAATGGAAATAATGGCAATGGAGGCTTCAGGGAGGATTTTTAAGAAAAGGTCACGATGGTGGTAGAGGTAGATTCACATGCCGAATATGTTATACTTTTGGATCAGTGATCATTATTAGTGTGAATGTTCTAAGAACCATGTTTGCGCGTCTTGTGGAAAACCACACAAGGTGGAAGGTGGTTTGGACCTATATGTGCATATGTACAAGAACAAAAAAGAAGGAAAAAGGCATGGTAATGATCAAGATGGAGCACATGAAGAATGAACAGTGGGAGCCTAAGAATATAGATCTAGAGTTTCAACCTGTACTGGTCACAACGCGCAAAGCGGTGTGCACACGAGCATATCAAGGAAAAACCCCTTATCTAGAGGGAAGTACCTATATGTGGCCCAACCGAATATGGTGTACCAGGAGACTATGGGGATTGTTCTAGAATTACAAGGAGAAATCCAACATCTAAAGGAACAAGCGCATGAGAGGGAACATGCGAGTAGTACAAATCGCCACATAAAGATATTGATGACTTGAAAGAAGTATGCGGATGTTTGCGATAGGAGAACAACATTCCTCTGTTGGGAGAGTGGTGCGTGAAGAGGTACCACACGCAGGAATCAAATGAGAGAGCTAGATCCTTCATGTAAATTTACCACCATAGGACCACGAATATGAAAAAGAAATCAAACTGGATGCGGTGATAAATGGTTCGTTGATGAGTAACATTCTCATTGATACAAGTGCAAAAGTTAATGTCCCGACAATCTTTGGATGCTTGGAACCAAATGGCAATGCCACCATTACAACCATCTTCAAATGTGTTGTATCTAGAAAATAAAAGAAGGTCCATGCCCATTAGGGTGCTCAAGGATGCTTCAATTATTATTCAAGGTGTAAAATTCACAGGTGATTTTAAGGTGCTTGAGTTTGTAGAGGTAGATAACTTCCCAACACTTTTAGGCCATCCACGGTGCTATGCTAACAACATTGATTTGCGCTTTAACAAATGCTTTGTGAGATTTGAGAATAAGGAGGAGTGTGTCTTCATACCCTTAGATGATGCAAATATTACACCTTATACAGAGCCCATCAATGAGGAGGAACTTAACATGATATATACACACATAGTGCGTGACTCAAGAACTTGGAATCATCCAAAGAAGGCATACTTCACTGGGAAGACACACAATCTCTTAGTGACAAAACCAATGTGGCATATGATAATTGGGCCCATGACGATTATGAAAAGGTGGGTCATGAGGTTAAGGGAAGAGTTGTCATGATAATTAGGCCACGAATGATTAGGCGCTTGGGCAACACCCAATTACCTAGATATATAGGAGAAAAGAAACTTGATTCTTTCTTGCATATGATGGAGGACCACTAGCCAAACGAGGGAGATTGGTGAAATATGATGGTCTATACGTTGCGTGGGACAACAATGCACTGATGGTGGGAAACCCAAAAGATAATATTTTAGGATGGTGCGATGTTAGAGTTTCCTTTTTAATAAGGTTTACTCGAAGTAATGTTCCTTCCCTCATTCATGATTATGATGGCAAGACAACTGCTTTGGTGCACATCCACAACTGTGAGAGACATTGGACACAAGGCCAAGAAACTTTACTTTGCCATCTCTTTGTATTCATCATTTTTATTCAAATTTGAAGGGATGCACACTAGCATGGTATGTGCATGTTGAGTTAAAGCAAGAGACAACAAGTTTGCGTGACCTAATTGAAGCTATGGCTCATACTTCTGATTATTTTTCTAATAAGCCAACAATATACGAGGCATCACATATCATTAAGTGCATCACATTAGGGGATAACACAAATGCATAGGAATTAATGATTCAACTCTAGGGAGAACTTTGAGACCGAGGCGCGTAAGGACACAAGAAACATAAGAGATCCAACGAGGCACATTCTTGGAAAGATAAATAGAAAGAAAAAATGGTCTACCTCATTGATGATGAGGAAGTTGAAGACCTTGATATCAAACACATAGTGAGTGCGCGTGAGGTAATGGACTCTAGATGATCGTGCACCCGTCTACCATGTGCCCTTTAAAACTAAAAAGATGAATATTGGGCGAGGATGTACTTAAAGAGGTGATAATTGGTGATTACTGGTCGAGCAAGAAGTTTCTAGGATCATTGCGTTGTTGCATGACTTCAACGATTTGTTCTTAAGGGGATATCATGAATTAATGGCGTACATCCATCATTAGGAGAGATGAAGATCAAGTTAAAAGAAGGCGCACTTCCGGTTAGGAAAAATCAGACAAGTTGAATCCCAACTTGCACATGAAGGTAAAAGAAGAGATAAACAAGATGCTTAAGTTTGGAATTTTTAAACCTGTTCAAGAATCTAAGTGGATCAACCCCGTGGTGATCGGTATTAAGAATGATGGCCGAGATCAAAATTTGTGTGGATTACAGGGTACTTAATGCTTGATGTGTCATAAATCCATTTCCTACACCATTCATAGAGGAGATCCTTGAAGGCGTTGCAGGGCTTGAAATACACTCTTTCACCGATGGATTCTTAGGGTACCATTAGATACGCATTACGTGCAAAGATCGGGAGAAGATCACCTTTTCTATGGAATGGGGAAGTTTTACCTATAGTGTTATGCCCTTTGGGTTGAAAAATGCACCAACGATGTTTTCGCACATCGTTGTTCAAGCCTTCCATGACTTCATTCATAAGTTTTTGCATGGGTCTATATGGATGATTGGACCGTCTATGGACTAGTGAAAAATCACTGTGATAATCTGAGACTAATGTTTGAAAGATGCAGGCAACTTAACATCTTCCTAAATATCAAAAAGTGCATCTTTTCCACCCCCTTTGGTACATTATTTGCAAGGAAGGATTGTTGGTAGATCCAACTAAGATTGTAGTGATTTTGGGGCTGGAAGAACCAACCAATAAAAGTGAAGTGTGCGGTTTCTTTGGGCACACTAGCTACTATAGGAAGCTCATCAAAGGATATACTAAAAAATATTCTAGCCCTTGAAGAGTTATTGAAGGCTAAAGGTAAGTTTTATTAGGGTGATGCGTAACAATAGGCGTATGAGACATTGAAGGAGAAGTTCACCACAACACCTATCTTTCGCTTTCCCTTCTTAGAATAAACCATCTCATGTACATATTGATGCCTCCGACATAGCCATTTGTGTAGTTTTAGCATAGGTAAGAGAGGGTAATGTGGATCATCCCATTTTCTTTGCAAGTTGAAAGTTGACACCGACAAAACAAAACTATACCACTATAGAGCACTTTGAATTGTCTATGATCTACGCGCTGCATAAATTCAGACAATACTTTTTGGCCACCCCTTTTATTTTCTATACAGATCATATGGCATTGAAGCACTTGGTAAACAAGTTTGTCTTGCAAGGGTGCATCTGCAGATGGATCCTGTTGTTTCAAGAGTTCGACTTTATAGTCATAGTAAAGCCTGACAAAAATAACTTGGATCCCGATCATTTATTAAGAATTAATTCTGGAGAGGACATGTAGTGCATAAAAGAAAGCATTACGGATGCACAACTATTTAGATTGAGTGCCATAGATTAAGAGGACATTGGAGTGTTCTTGTGTCTTTTTATCATGTGGGAAGGATTGAAGACATTGGAAAAGAAGGAACTTCTTATTCGTGTAACACCATATTAGCTCATTAGAGGAGATTTGTATAAGATGAGAAGAGATGAGGTCTTGTGCAGATGTGTGCTAGAGCATGAGTGTAAAGCTACCATGGAGGAAGCGCATGGAGGCATTGCTAGTGGACACTATGCGAGATGCGACAACGTGCAAGATATTACTAAGCGGCTTATGGTGGGAGACATTGTATAAGGACACTAAGGCTTTTCTTAAGGCATGTGGTGACTATCAAAGAATTTGGAATCCGGAAATAGAGATGGGATTGCATTTTGGCCCATAGCGAGCACAAAACCATTTGATAAGTGGGCTATTGATTTTGTAGGACCTATTGCACCACCTACATGCAAGACATGGGCGTGATACATCATCACATGTATTGATTACTTAACAATGTGGGTAGAGGAGGCACTATAAAAGATTGCCTTTGTAACCACACCAACTAGATTCTTATTGGAAAATATCATCAAAAGGTATGGATGTCCATTGAGTCTAACAAGTGATAGAGGGACTCATTTTTTAAATGAGACTATTAGAATTTTATTGGAAGAGATTATGGTGGCATATCATAAGACTACCCCGTATCACCCAAAAGCTAATAACACTCCCGAAGCTTTCAACAAGATTTTGGGGAAAACACTAACAAAGATATGTGATGTTGGAAGGAAGGATTAGGATGATAAGGTATCAAATGTTCTTTGGGCATACATGACAACCTATAAAATATTGAATAAGGCCACACCTTTTCAATTGGTGTTTGGTGGAAACTATTTTACTTGTTGAATTCATGTTTCCATCCTGCGTTTACACACGCAAGAGGATTGGATGATGAACAAGATGTGAATGAGTGCATTGATAAACTCATGCAACTAGATGAGCGTTGTGCCATTGCATTTGAAGTTAGAAGACATAGAAGGAAAGAAAAAGGCTTGGCATAACAGGCACATCAAGAACAAGTCCATTTTGCATTGTGGGAAAGATGGTACTACTCTTGACTTCAAGTTTGCATGCCACCCTAGAAAATTAAAGGTTCATTGGTTGGGACCCTTTGTAGTGACTAAGATACTAGAACCAGGTGCATGTTAATTATAGGTGCTAGATAGCACAATGTTTCCCGGTCACTTCAATGGGAGTCAGATGAAGCCCTACCATAAATAAAATTCCCTTTATGTTTGTAATAAGACAATATTGCCACTTAGATTATATTTCCCTTTCATGTTTTTTATTTTCTTGTTTTTTTGTAATAAACGCGTTCGTTGCGGGAGCTGATTACTATCTATAAATTTGATGCATAAAGGACCACACATACTTTTAGTGTGAGGTGAAACATGTGTGAGTGCGTGAAAAAGAGACTATGTGATGTTGGCACATCTGTTGGTATTGGTTCGAGGTGCACATGACATTGAAAGAAGGGTGCTTGATGGATATGAACTAGGGTGCGCATGAAAGCGAAGTGTTTTAGGTGTTTAGGAAGGAGGGTTCTTGAAGAAATTTCTTAGGGGTTGAAGACCACACGATAAATAAGTCGCATAGTGTATCTCCAGTAGAAAACAAAGAGTATAAACTACTTGGTATGTGGCACAGAGGAAGATGGGTTGCGGTGTAGGGGAAGTGCTTATAAGGGTGAATGCATCCTCCTAGGAAGTATTGCCATGCACTGAAGGTTACGAATGTTGCGCGTAGGAGGAAGTAAAAGAAAACGTGTGATAAAGCGGTAAAGCATATTTAATGCTTTTGAGAGGTGGTAGGTGAGGAGTAATTAATGCAACAAAAATTTAGAAATCTATAAAAGGAGTGTGGGCGAGTTCATTATTACCCTACCTTGTGTAGAGTTTGAGCTATTAATGAGTGAAAAAGTGTGAATTTGTGTCTAAGTGCCAAGATATAAGATCAAACTAGAGAATTGGATGAGATAAAAGAAACTTTGGGTTCAAATAATTCTATTACTAGATAGAGACACATTGGGAAATGTGTCTAACAAGAATATTTGGAAGCGAGGGCTCGAGAAAGGATTTGCAGAGCTATAATCACATAGAGTTCGAGCTAGGCATAATATTGACCGGATAGGGGCAAGGTTTGGAGCAAGTGTGAAACAAGGTTGACAAATTGAATGCTTGATGCTTTTAAGACATAAGGCACACATTTTCTGCAATTTGAAGTTTGAAGAAATTGTGAAATTAGCGATGGCACCAAAGAAAGCACCCACCATATCACCCAAGGAAAGGTAAGGGAAAGAACAAGAAGTCTACAATGGATGACATGTCGAAAGAGTGGTTTTTGGAGATGTAGTACCTTGGTGAAGTAATATCAGGGCATCCATGGGAGTCACAATTAATTAAGTGCAAGATAAATGATTGTAATCATCTCTCAAAGGCGTATAAATGTGAAATAAATAAGGATGTGATGAGAAAGATCGACTAGAGGACCACAAAAGGGAAACCGCGGTATATGATGATAAAGTAAAGACGAACTTGGAGAGAGCTAGAGTCCTCCAACCGTATGAGTTACCTTTCTTCGCGGCCTAACGATTTTACCAAAGTGGCTTATGTCGCGCATCCATGAGAACTTCTTCTATTATGTAGGGAGAAGAATGCACATTCTTGCACCACCGATTAGGTGAGTAACGAGGTTTGCGTAGCTCATGCTTTTAAATAGAGACATATTTAGAGGATGAAATAGGAGTAGTGGCTACTACCAATTGCTTAAGTATCAAAGGGAATCATGTAATGGATGTCAGAGGTATCAATTAACTAGGAATGAGAGTCACATCGTGCCTTGTCGATTCTGAATTGGGCGTGTCGAGAGGTGGTGATGAGTAAACAAGAGTGGCTACATAACATGTACAAAATGGTGAAAAATATTATGTACAACATTTCCTCCATTCTTTGAAGGAATCATTAAAGAGGTAAGGGTGCAAGTAGTTAAGGGTGAGAAGATAAATGGATGGTCCTAAAGATAAGATTTGGATATACCCAATGGAGAACAGTCCCTGCGTAAAGGTTCGTGGAATACACATGCGACAGAGCCATCAACAATGCATACAAGCTCTGGGTGGACAAGTTGTATAGTCGAATGCACAAAGCATTTAAAAACGAGTGACGCGTGACGAGGGAGCTTCCCTCGATTATGGACGGTAAGGACAAATTTGTTGTACATCAGCATTTTTGTTTGGGAAAGTTTTCTCTAAGCATTAGAGACAAGAGCCCATGGTGCAAATTTCCCTTCACCTTCACCGCCAAGTACTTCCAGGCATCAGTGAACCGAATTAAGGATGCACGAAAGCTAGTGTTTGATGTAGATAAGGTAGATGTTGACTGCGACACGTTGCGCACCAAGTTTGTATATCCCTCCAAGTTGGCATATGTGGAAATGATGGAGTCCAACAATACGGATATAACTCCTACAACTTTGGTAGTGGGATAGAGTGCATCGAGAGTTTACATATACTTGAGGCCAAATATGAAGAATGGGAAATATCTTGATACTAGAGACCTTCATCTTCGAGAACCACCGAAGGGTAAGTAGTCAATAGGGATCTCCATGCGTATGTGTGAGGAAACCCATCCTAGAGAAGAAGAAGACGAAGAGGAGAAGGTAAAGGATGAGGAGGAGGACGTAGAAGAAGAGGAAGATGTCGCGTTAGACCATAGCTATATAGGAGAAAATTGTATGCAGGTGGGCGCCAAACAAAGCCAGTGGTGTAGGGACTTCAAAGACAAATAAAGGATCACCTATTATCTCTCTAGCCAAGACAAACCCAAAAAAAAAGAAAAAGAGGCGGAGGATAGTTCATATTATAGAAAGTGAGGAAGAAAAGTCCGTAGAAGAGGTAACACACAATGAGTAGTTGGCCCATGATGATGAGGAGCCTAAGGATGAGAATGTGCAACATGATGAGGAGATGCATAATGCACATGAAGAAGGACTCAAGGGGGATGAAGAAGAAGAGAAATGAATGATGAGGAGTAACATAATGGAGAAGGTTTAGATGCCGCAAGTGGAGATTGAGCACGCACAACTAAATGTTGAGACATATGTACCCAAAGGAAGGCACAACAGAGGTAGGAGAAAGAAGAAGGAAAAGATCCTACGATTGCGCAAAAATGAGCTATATTGATGATCAATCAAAAGTACAAAGAAGAAAGGTTCCAAAGTATAGTGCTGAGAAAGGAGTTGTTTGGCTAGAAGCTTATTAATCCAGAGGGCACGAATATGCTCTTGAGGAAGATGTTGTCTTGGAGTATGCAAACACATATGGAGGATCCTGAGTTTGAAATTAATAACGATACATATAACAAGAGGAAAATTAAGAAGGATCCCAACATAGTCCTCACCACAATAAACCCCATAGAGATGACAGATGAGGAGGCTAGCAATGCAATGATTAAGATGACAACGAGGTGGCGCGTAGAAACTTAGATAAGGGGGCCATGATAAGAGTTTTACTGGAGGACAAGAAGGATAAGGAACAAGATGTCAAACGAATCACAAAAGAACTAGAAGAATCAAAGAAGCATACAAAGTATGCCTACCATAAGGTCGAACAAATAATAAATTCCATCACAATTGTGCGCCTCGAACTGGTCGAAAATGCAGAGGAATAATATCCTTTGCAGTTGCACTATTAGGATGACATGGTACATATGTTATTACATAAGAAGAAGTATGTGCCAGGGAAGTTAGAAGAAGAGTTGTTCTCTCGAGAAGAAGGAAGAGAATAAGAAAGTAGTTGCACATAAGTGATTAACTAAAATTAACTAAGATTGAGAGTTAATGATAGTTAATCTAATCTAGAACAACATGCAAATATAGTAAATAAATGTGTAGGAAATTACCGAAGTAACTAAGCTAATCTAAGTAGAAACCCTAATATGCAAGAAGAGTGAGGAAGTGACTCGGGTGATAAGCGAGCTCATTGGACCATGTCGTAGAAATGACAGGAGGAACAAGAAACAAGAATGATTATGCAGAGGTCCCGAAAAGGATGGATCCAAGCTATCTAGCTGGAATGGAGTGCCTTGAGAAGGACTGGGGCACCTACGGGCGCTCTAGTCTGTAGAATGGGTGCCTTGGTCTTTGCAACATGTCCAAAACTGAATTTTACAGGTTCGGTAGATGGTTTGAAACCCTCATGTTTATCGCATTGGCTTCGTTGCACTGCGCCAAATCTCGCCGATAATCTAAGATGAAAGAAAGACCTCCAAGAGACCACAAGAAGGTTTAAAACCCTAAAAAAATAAGAATGCAAATGAATGGGTCGGACTTACCTCAGCTACCACAACAATGGGCTTACTAATTGAGCACTGCACTACATTTCGGACCCAAATGTAGTTTTAGTGAGTGTGTGCATCATGTGCCCTAGGTGTTCTTGTGCCAGTCACACTTTGTGAAGTAATGAGCAATAACTAGATGTAGAAATGTAATAGAATGTGTGCATGGAATAGAATAGAATCCCTCCCCTATGCTTGTGTGATGCAGATGAACCAACCTTGTCCTTATGATGGAGCTAATGGATGCAAATGATCTCCAAATGGATGTAACTCTAGGTGGATGATAGTAGTGACTAGTGTTTGGTCCCTCATTATGGTCTCATAACTTTATATTTATAGGGTTATCTTTATCTAATTTCATAATTAACCCCAAAATGGCCGACCACTAAAAAGATAAAGACCTCAAATGGCTAGAAAGAGCCCAAAAAGTGGTAGGAAAGTTTAAAAGGAATGAGGTGCCCTTGGTGGGACCAGGGTGCTCATGAGCACCCTAGTACTAGCTAGGTGCCCTATTCAAAGCTAAAATGATGGAAAATTTATGTGGTGGATGTTTGGAACGACAACAAAAATCAAATAAAAAATGACCAAGAGACGGGGGTTAATTAGTATTTTCTTCACTCAAAAACCTTCTACTAATAATATGAGACCAAGACTAAATAATGTCTAAAGTGCATGATTTTGTGTCTACATTTTCCCCACTTTATGTTGGTGAGCGAAAGCTCGATAACATAAAGTAGATAGAGATGCATACTTGATGCTAATTTAGAGTGATGTTGAAGGACTGGACAAAGTGTGGAATGACAAAAATATGGAGTGTGGAAACTAAAGATGAAAATGTGCAAAAAAGGTGATGAGAGTGAACCTAGGGCGGAAACGCATGTGTAACTACTTATGTGATGTACCTGCATGGTTAGTATGGTGTGTCTTTGCCTTGAAGTGTTATTGTTGTTGTAAATCGTTGTCGTTGTTGTTGCCCCCCATTTGATCTTGTTTCTCATACAACCAAACATGCAAGGAGAAAATGATCAAGTAGTCAAATATGCATGTATGTATGTATGTGTAAAAATGCAATGTAAAATATGCATATATGTAAAAACATGTGAATGTAAAATACGCAAATGAAATATGTAAATGGAAGATGTCCACTTGATCCATGCTTTGAAAGAGAGAGTGTAGAAGGATATCCCGTATAGTGATTTTTTTGGGCGATCTCACACCACCCTGGCCAAAGAAGTGTAGGGAGAAAGCTGCATTATTCTCCTTCCTATATAACCACTTCCACTGAATGCGTGTGAAGAGATATTTGTATCTTGTCTGGTTTTTTGGGTGATCGATGTTAGTGGTATAAGAAGTATTGGGAGAAATTTTGGAGTATCCTCCAACCGTTAATCGCTCCCACGAATGCTAACGACAACCATCTCATGTAAAAGGTGCTATGTATGGGGTTCATAGACTAGTATGAAACCACTCACCGTATATATAAGCATGAACCGAACCGGTGTGTAGAATCTTTGTGTAGTATGTAGAAAACCCTCGAATTATGCCCCCCTCTTTGGGGGCACATGCGACGTTGCTGATAGGAGAATGCAACCCCAAAAGAGGACCAACCACATGAACTTTGTAACTCTGCCTTGTAGGGGGAAGGGAATGCACTAGAAACCAAGGCATGCAAAAACAAGAAGGCTAGCCAAAACAAGTGTTAGTACAAACAAACATGCATGTATAAAATAATGTGTAATCTAGACAAACAATGTATAAGTTATCAAACAAAGTAATGTAAACACGCAAGAAGACAACTAAGCCACAAAAAGTGGGCTACAAACATGAAACAACACTCACGATGTCGCAAGACACACAAAGGCCATCATGGATGAAAACAAACAAACAAGTGTGTGCGCTAAACATAGGGCAAGGCCTACATACAAGAACAAACAATAACAAAGAAAAAAAAACAAGTATGGAAGCAAATATCCCTGCGTAACAAATGTTGAACATAAATCACCCATTAGCATGCTAGAAAGATAACTAGTATGTCAAAAATGTGTATAACCAAGTAATGTAAAGTGCTAAGTATGAAATGAAACAATAACACATGTGAGAGATGAATGTGGATGCCCCTAGTGACTAGTGTAGAAAGGGTAGAAGGCGAGCATCTGTGCTACGTGTAAAAGACACGTATCTCGCAATCACAACTAGAAAAAGGCATAAATGTGCATGTGTAGATGATATAGATAAATGACATACAAGTAATCTAATTAGGATTTGTAATAAGCGACCATGAACAAGAAAAAAATTAGAAACAACTATAGTATGTAGTATGTTGTGGATGGATGGAATGGAATGTAAAATGAAGTGATAGGAGCCACGTGCCCCAGTGAATGGAAATGTATGCAGTGAGGTTCATTTTGTTTTCCCCCTCAACAGTCAAGAATGAACCGTAAACGAGAGCGCGTCATCATCGAAACGATTGAGATGTGTGTTATGTCTAATGTACGGTGATGATCGTGTATGTGTAGTGATGACATGAGACCTAGAAATGATGTATGTGTGTGAACCTTATAGATGAAGCATATATCACGACAAAATGAGTGGAGTGATGATTTAGCCTAAAACATATATCACTACAAGATGAATAGTAGGGAGTGATGTCAGAACCTAAACCATTTACCACTACAAGATGAATAAAAGGGAGTGGTGATGTAGCCTAAAGTGTATACCACTACAAGATAAATAAAAGGGAGTGGTGATGTAGCCTAAAGCGTATACCGCTACAAGATGAGAAAGTAGGTGACCATTTAGCCTATAATGTATGTCACTATCCTAGAAATGTTGCATGATGAGAAGTCAAATGATAAATGCATGATGAGTGTAAGGTCCATTTGATTTGTAAACCCTCGGCAGTCGAGTATGGACCGAGGAACTAAAGTGCGTCATAGGGTAGTGAGTGCAGTGCGTAGAAGACAATGTAGTATGTGTGATAATAGACGACCATGTGACGAGTAGAAGGTGTAAATACGTGATATGTAGAATACGATGTAAGATGTGTAGAATGCATAAAGTGTAATGTATATTATGCAATGTAACATGTGTAGATAGACTAGTAACGCAGTATGTAGGATGCAATGCTAGATGAGTATGATGAAGACTAGGATGATGTATGATGTATAAATGCGTAAATGTCAAAATGTTGTAGACTATATGTATGATGCATGGTGTATGACACATAATGTGTGAATAGATGCGGTGTGTAAGCCCTATAGTGCAATGTGTGGGGTTCATGTGTAGTAAGCCCTCAACAGTCAAGTGTGAACCGAAGCACAAGAGTGTGTCATCGGGTAATGATGATGCTAAAATTTAGGGTGAGTATGCCTATGATGACGTATGAAAATGCAAAGATGAGACATGTGTAGATGCTAAGGTGAGTGGGGGATGTATTAGATGCTATGCCCCCAAGCGTGTATATAGGAATGAACTATCCAATGACAGTGAAGGACGAAGGTCCTTCATCCGATGTATGTGATGATGAAAGTGTGTGATTTATGCAAGCTAATAGTCATGGTATATTAGACAAATGTTATACTGGAAATGAAGTCTATGTGCGTGTGAGGGATGAACATATGATGAAACTCGTGGCGTAGTAAAATACATCGGTGATGGAGATCTATGTGATGCTGAGTGCAAAGGTGATGAAGACCCGCATGGGATAAACCGAGGTGGTGATCTATGTCGAGATGTAGTAATTGTCCTAGGAATGGGCCTATACCTATGCATAGGACTAACAAAGTGGTGAGGTCGTGTAGGTAATGTGCGAGTAGGTGAACTAGGCGTAGATTGTGCTTTGAGTAACATAGAGTGTGATGCGCTAGATGAAGTAGGTGGTGTGCTAGCCACTATGCGAGGAGATGGCAGCCATGGAGTAGATGGAGGGACACCGTTAATAGAAATGACTTGTTTGTTGTGAATGAATTTGAGTTGCAAATGATTCATAGAGATGATTGATTGAGAGTGATGAATCCAATTGAGACCAAGAAGCATATCACACCCGTCATTGTGTTTCCAACGAGGAAAGGCACAAACATAGTAAGAGGGCCAACTATAACGTGTAATTTGATGACACCAAATGGTTTGTTGAAAGGGTACTCAATTTGCGATGGAGGATAACCGATAGCCTTGAGAAGTGAAATAGAGCATGCACTAACGAGCCATGATGGGTCAACCTTAGTGTTGTTAATGGAGGTTGAACCAACAAATGCATTGATATGTAAATGATTGGAAGTAAAATTTGCATGATAATCGTGATTAGAAAAGAAAATTATTGGTGGTGAAGCCTCAGTGTTAGAAACTAAGAAATCCAGAGCTCTTGATCCAGGAGGAGGTACTGCGTGATATGTATGATTGGTAGAAGAGTCAGATGTCTTCTTGTCACGTTGTTGAGATTCATTGTTAAAGAGCTTGAGTTTACCCTTGTCGTTGTTCGGTGCAGAGCTAGTAGACTTTGGAAACTCTATTTTTTTGTCATCAATTAGATCTTGAATGATGGTGTGGAGTTTTAAACATCTATTTGTAGAATGTCCCACACATCGATGATAATCGTAGTGGAAGTTCTCATTGTAGTTCCCACCTTTTGGTCACGATGGGTCTAGCTTAAGTGGTGGAGGAAGAGTAATAAGATTTCTCTCAAGAAGTTGTTTCAATATGAGATGTGGAGCCATTGGAAAGGTACTAAATGTGCACCGAGGTTATTATGACTGACCTCCTTATTAGGAGTGACTGCGTTGACGATGATTTTAGTGTCGGTTGGCTTAGTTGCAGATGGTTTGAATGGCGTATTTCTTGGAAAAAGTGGAGGATGAAGCCTGCTCTTGATACTTAAGCTTTCCTATGGATAGGAGCTTAGTCTCATGAAGCTTAAGAGTATGAAAAATCTGATCAAACGAAGGAGAGGTCTCAAAGAGAACACTCTCTTGGAGAGGTGGTAAAAGACTTTGAATAAACAAGTCCTGAAGCTCAGATTCTATAAGCACATTTGTCATCTTAGCTAGATTGTTCTTATACCTTAAAATGTAGTTAGTGAAGTGTTCATTGGGTCCCTATTTAAGTTGTGCTAGTTGAGCATAAGATATCTTAGAGCCGATATTGATGGAAAAATTCATAATTAAAGCATCGACTAAATGCATGAATGAAGTTACTGAATGAATAGGTAGGTCGTAAAACCAACACATCGCATAGTCATGGAGACTATGAGGAAATATTTTAGCTAAGAGAATATGATCATTGGAAAAATCTAGACAAGCTACATGAAACACTCTAAGATGCTCCTGTGGGTCACCATGCCCATTGAAAATGGGAAGCTTAGGGGTGACAAAGCTAGGAGGAAGTAGATAAGTAGAGATGGAAGGTGTGAATGGAGTATGCAACAATAAGGTAGAATCTAAAGAAGGCAACGCATGCGAAGTATCCTATCGCAACGTACAAATTTGAGCTTGAAGGTCGCGATAAAGAGAAGTTAAGTATTGATTGCCAACGGATGAAACCTGCCGTATATGAGAAACTAAGGGCGATGTAAAATGATTAGTAGGAGTATTAACTGAAACATGAACAATAGAGATAGGTGGAAGAGTGAAAGTGAGTGGTTGAGTGGCAATAGAGGTTGGTATAGCCACAAAAGTGTTGAGTTCGACCAAATTAGTTACTTCCTCACGAACAACATGTAAAAGTAAGTTTAGATCTTGAGGATGTTCAACAATATGATCATTAATGGCCTTAAGATGTTCTTCAGTAAAATCAGTATGAGAGTGAGCCATGGCAAAAGAAGAATAAACCCTAGACAGAAAGTGGATTCAAAGGACGGGTTCACCAAAATGATTAACTAATATTAACTAAGATTGGGAGATAATGATAGTTAATCTAATCTAGAACAACATGTAAATACAATAAATAAATGTATAGGAAATGAGCCAAGAAACTAAGCTAATGTAAGTAGAAATCCTAATATGAAAGAAGAATGAGGAAATGTCTTAGCTAATAAGCGAGCTCGTTGGACTATGTCACAAAAATTATTGGAGGAACAGGAAGCAAGACCGATTGTTTAGAGGTCTTGAAAAGGATGGATCCGAGCTATCTAGCCGGACTGGGGTGCATGGAGAAGGATTGGGGCGCATACGGGCACTCGGTATGTAGAATGGGCACCCTATGCATCTCATGCAATAGGTCTAGAATTGAATTTTATAGGTTCGGTAGCTGATCTCGAAACCCTCATTATGCTGTCGCATTGGATTTGTTGCACCTTTACTACCGAATGTCATTGATAATCCAAGATGAAAGAACATAAGAAGTATCAAAACCATAGAAAAAAATAATGCAAATGAATGAGTTAGATTGACCTCAAATTTGCCACACATATAGTGGGCTTGCTAACCGAGCGTTGCACTACATCACGATGTAAATATAGTTACGGTGAGTTTGTGCATCATGTGCCCTAGGTGCTCTTGTACTAGTCACACTTTGTGAAGTAGCGAGCAATAAATAGATGTAGAAAATGTAATAGAATGTGTGCATGGAATAAAATAGAATACCCCCTATGCTTGTGTGATGTAGATGAACCAACCTTGTCCTTGTGATGGAGCTAATGGATGTAAATGATCTCCAAATGGATGCAACTCTAGGTGGATGATAGTAGTGACTAGTGCTTGGTCCCTCATTATGGTCTCATAACTTTATATTTATAGGGTTCTCTTGATATAATTTCATAATTAACCCCGAAATGGTGACCACTAAAAAGATAAAGACCTCAAATGGCTAGAAAGAGCCCAAAAAGTGGCGGAAAGTTTAAAAGGACTCGGGCGCCCTTGGTGGGACCAGAGCGCCCATAGGCATCCTAGTACTAGTTTGGGTGCCTTAGTCAAAGCTAAATGACAAAAAATGTATGTGGTGGAGGTCGGGAATGACAACATAAATCAAATAAAAATGACCAAGAGACGGGGGTTAATTAGTACTTTCTTCACTAAAAACCCTTCTAAATAGTAGCATGAGACCAAGACTAAATAATGTCTAAAGTGCATGATTTTGTGTCTATAATAAGATACTTTGGAATATCAAATGTTAACCGCTAGGATTAAAGAAGCCATGCAGAAAGAAGGTTGGCATTTGATAATTGTCGGATCTAGATCCCATCCTCAAGGTGCACACCACTCAAGAGGAGGATGAACTAAAGAAAGCGTAGGAAACTAAGAAAGACAATAAAATTGGATGCAAGAGAGATCATGACCGAAGTGGTGCGAAGAGGGATATCTTGAAGACCATGAGAGATACCTTTAATAAAACTCTTAGTGAACTTGGCTTGCTAGTTGCACAATGCAGAATGAATGCCTTGGAGGGAATGGAATTAGGCCTTGCTAGAATCGTTAGGGAATTAAAGGAAAAGGGTGAAGAGTTGACCCTAGAGAAAGTGCCGAGATATTACTTTGGAAAAATGTCGATGTAGCGGTGAGGGAGCTTAAAGGATGGAAAGAACTAGAGAATATCTTAAATACAAAGTTTCCATAACTACTCTAGACACCACAGGATTAAGTGCACGCTTGGGCATATATCATTCTTTGATTCATTGGGTATATGCCCACCATTATTTATTCTTTATTCATTCTTTGGAGAATTCTTTGATACGAGTTTTTCTGAGGACGAACAATAGCCCTAGTGTTGGGTAATGTTGGTATGAAAAAATAACTAAGTACTAGCCACGTGCGGGAGTTGGAATATCAGTACGCACACAAGGAAAGATAGTAGGAATAAGAGAGTGCGCGCGCAGGTGAGCGCACCATGGGGGAATAGATCATCATGAAAGGATGCACACATGCATATAGAGGAGGAAGGACTTTTCGATTTTCCGAACACGATAAAAATAGAAAAGCAAAGTTAGAGTGGCACTTTGAAGCAAAGATCCGTAAATAGACAAAATCATGATGACTTAACGACCAAGTAAAGGATAAGAAAGCACATGCAGAGCAAGGTAAAAGACAATGCATGTAATAGGATAGTAATAGGAATGGAAGAAATATATTTATAGCTTAAATTGATGTAATTAAAAAGTAGAAAAACATGCGGGCCATTGTTAGAATACGCCTATTTTTAGGAAAGAAAACATGTTAGTGGTGAAGGGAAAGTCCCCACCAAGTATGAAATGAATCCTTGTTTTGACTAGTGCGATGGGATGCTTGTTATAAAAACTTGATAACAAAGATCAATATGCGTGCAATACCCATGATGAGAGCAAAAAGAAGCTAAAGTACAAGGCCGAGTAGCCTTCTTTGTTTAGTCATGTTTGACCTCGATTCAAGCTTCTTCTTATGGCCGTGATAGGCTCTAAAATCACATAAATCATGCCTCGTAGCCTTGTGCCATGTGTAGTATGGCTTGGTCATAGAAGACTAAGGATACATAAGGGCAAGAGATAAGGGGAGAGGTATCATAGGTTGTAGAGAGTTAGTGGAAGTGTCCGATAGGGGTACCGATGAAATGGGTGAGGATGACACCGATGGAGCAGCAAAGTGTGTCACCCTTTGTCATCAAGGCACGATAAATATGATCGTCACCCATGAGATCATTGACTTCATAGTTAAAGTTGTAAACCCAATCTTCTATCAAGGAGAAAGGGTCGGCTAAGTTGATGTTGGTATGTGAGAGTGTGACCGATGGAGCAACCCAAGGCTTAAACATCGATGGGGAAGAATCAATAGTGTTTGAGTGTTCCTTTGAGATATTGGCCTTGCAAGTTGTGTTTGGATAGGGGCCGATATAGTCTATAGAAGCATTGTTAGCTTTAGCCGCCATCGGCCTGCAAAAGATATTCCACAGGGCCAATGGTGTCTATAGAAGCATTATCGCTCTAGACGCCATCGTCCCTACGAAGATGTTGCTGTGGGCGATGATGTCTACAAAAGGAGGATTTTTACCTTGGGAAGCCTATTGTTGAGGTAAAAATGAGTACTGAGGTGCTCTTATGACTCTATTGTAAGATATGTCAATATTATTGGTTTCGAGTCTAGAAGACCTCATTTGAGCCAAGGCACATTGATAGTATGAAGGTTCTATGGTGCCCATGATATTTTCATGGGGATTGTATGGTGATGAATTTGAAAATCGAACAAGATCTTTCTAAGAAGTGATGACATTTATTTTCGACATTTTGTGATATCTCACTCTAGATTGGTGGGGAGGAATATGATTCCCAGCACACCTACCAATGGGGATGTGTATGATATGTCATGCTAAACACCGCATTTCAAGATATTAACTATAACTTCGATTCTCAGTATCTAAATCATGCTAGCTGTGGTGGTATCCTGGGATAAGGCCATCTATTCTAGGAGTTTGATTATCACTATGTTAAAGTCCATAGAAGAGGAGTGACCTTTAGAGGTGGGTGCTTGTTTGTGACTATTATGCTCATTAGTGGGAGTTTTAGTGGACTCACTCGATCATTTTTACAGGAGAAGCTTGATCATGACCAAATGCTTCTTGATTATAAATGAGGCCTAGTTGTTTCCATGATGTTGGATAGGTATCCTTCGGAAACCTCCATCTTTGTCAAGAGTAAAAAATTTGTTCTATTAATATTCTTAATGATGGATCTAGGATCAATATTCCCAATCTCAACCATGTTACACTAACCGAGTAATATTGCTCGATTGATCAAAATGACAAGGTTGGGACAACAGAGTTTCACAAGTTGGATCGAGGCATGTGGGAATATTGGTGCTTGTAGGATGTGAATTAGAGCATTTTGGAGCATGAAGAGGAGATGTAGGAACATAGGAATATCCCATGGAGAAATATAGGTGGTTCAACTATGCTAGAAAGATCTTTAGAGATGACATTTTTGTTGTTTGGAAGCTAAAAATAAGATTATAGAAAACTATAATTTAGACGCAATCGTCCTCGTAGGGAAAGGGAAGGAAAATGAGCTAATACAGACACAATCACCCGCATGCAATTTACATAGTGGCCGATAATGTTGGGAATGAAAATGAAGTAAGACAGACACAATTAGCCTGCACAAATTTTACATAGGGGTCAATGGCGTTGGGAAGGAAAATGAGTTAAGATAGACACAATTGGCTCTACACATAATTTACACAAGGGCCGATAGTGTTGGGAATGAAAATGAACTAACAAAGACACAATTGGACCTACAAAAATTTTACACATGGGTCGATGGTGTTGGGAATGAAAATGAATTAAGAAAGACACAATCAACCCTACAAAAATTTTACACAGGGGCCGATAGTGTCAGTTAAAATTGATTTTTAGGGTTTTTTTCTTAATTTTTAAGTGTTGAAATGCAATAAAATTGAAAACGGGTTCTTTTAGTGAGCTATGCTTGATCAAAAGGTACAAAATAAAGGTCACGTTGGGTTTACCAAGGATGTATGGCGAGAAAAAATGTGTCTAGACAACATGCACTCTTATCATTCGTTCAACTAGGGTATCGAGGCAACGAGTAAGAGACACACTAAGACCGACACACAACGGATAAAATTCAAAGGGGGTACAAGGACCGTTAAGATCGCATACCCAAAGGGAAGTAACCCTTACACTAGGTCAACCTAGGGTTTCCAAGGCCCAAGATCGAGAAAGAGGAAGGAACCCTATTCGGGTATCAACACTAAAAAGGTGATTAAGAACAAAAGAAACATGCAAGATCCATGCTAATCAAGTAAAGCACATAACATAAGATAAAGATACAAATACCAATATGCTAACCTAACATGTGCATAAAATTCTAAGCTGACATAAAGTAATAAAAAAGAGATAGGAGACTACTCTATGCAAAATGACAAGATGAGTTAGAGCACTTCCCTGTTGGGCGATCAACGATGCATCTATTTCCCAAAGGACCATACACCAAGAGAGAATAGATTTGTTAGGAAATAAGGGATAAAATATGTGGAAAAATCCCACATAGAATCAAAATAATATAAACTAATATGCAAAAAAATATCATAGATCCGAAATAACGGCGAGAAAATAAAAGAACACAACATAGAGACAATATTTAACATGGTTAAACCAATTTGGGCTACGTCCACCAAGAATCACTTGCTCAAATTTTATTACAAGCCAACTCTTTCTCTCAATACAATACCCAGATTTGTTTGGGGCAGTGCTCAACAAACTCTCCCGAACTCACACTCGAACTCAAATATATACAATGTTCTATTTTCCCTACAATATGCCCAAAAACATCAATAGGCAACCGCTTAAGTAGTTTAACAATACCATGGGCCAAAACCGCCCCATAGACCTATGGGTCAAAATACCACCCATATGAGAAGAGAACGTTTTCTGAGGTATCGGGCATGTTTTTTGAGGCCAATTTTTTTCTTAGTACTTTTAGTGTACAATCTTCAACACTTCCACACATGAAAACAAGCTCCACAAATAACAATATTTTGGGTGAAGAAGGGAAAAATCCCAGTCCTAACTCACTATCGGTGACTCAAGAGTGAAAGCAAACGAATCCAACAGAATCGAGATCCAATCCAAGAGTTAAGGTGTAAGAAATCCAAGAGATGAGTGAGAAGATGCGAGTTGGTGAAAAGAGAAGAGAAATGGAGAGTTCATGTATGTCTTTGTACTATGTGTTTTTATGATCTTTCAATGATGATGAAGTTCAAAAATGGTGTGTATAACACAATCGCCCATGGACAAAGGTGTCAACCCGAGAAAAACTTAACATCGACACTATTGACTGACCGAAGGTGTTGACCAGGGGAAAAAACTAACACCAACACCATCTTCCACATAAGATGGTGTTAGCTAGGCATACTTGAATGTCAAAGATGATGTAAAAGAGATGTCATGGATCAAGTAAGTGGATGAACAAGGTAAGGAGATAAGAGTAAAAGTGGAGCATAAATAGGACCAAAAGCCATTATTTCTCCATGTATCATTTCTAACCCAATGGTTACATGAATAACCATACCACTATCCCACAACGCGCCCCTTAAGGCATCCATTCCCAGAAATAGATGCATTAGCGACCTCTAACCACGAAGAGAAATTGTTAGTAACAAATATGAAAAGATAAGGCCTGAAAAATTTGTTGTATATAGCCTTTACCTATACCAAAAGATCCATGGGAAGATATTATAATGGATTACCATCACTATACAAAAGTTCAAATTCAAGTAAACAAAAAATTTATTTGAGGATTTCTATTTTAATTTATTTGAATTTGAATTTGAACTTTTGTTTACTTTTGTATATTGATATACTTCCTAATATAATTTTCAATCGTAAACAAAAAATTTATTTGAGGATTTCTATTTTAATTTCCAATCATTTTCATGGTGGAGAAACAATGGAATCTATAAAAAAATACATGTTTCTTTGTGGATCTTACCTAATCATGTCTAGGATAATGTTCATATAAATTAAAAAACCTTAAAAAGGGTTTACAATTGAACTCTATATGTCAATTGAGGGTCGATGGATAGTTGTTTGATGGAAAATGTACTTCAGAAATTAAGTATTTTCATAAGAATATTGACCATGCAAGTATAAACCCATATAAGTATAATATCTAAGCCCCATGTCCAGTCTCATTTTCTCTACAAATAAGCTTTCTATACCCAAAATCGATCAAGAAACAAGGGTATACAATTCACTTCTTGGCTTGAGAATTTGTAAAAATATGTCCATATGATGAACAAGTGAGAAAACACAAAATAAACTTATATTTATGGCTTAACAATTTCTCACCTTAAAATGTGAGATATATTTAATACATATTGAAACTCATACCCAAGAACAACCTTAATACAAAAATAAATAATATCATATGCAATAAAAACTACGTGTTTACTTTTTGCTAGTTCAAAACATTGTTATGAAAGACAAAACAATAGTGGTCAACAAATAAAAGTGGGGAATACTTTTTCAAAAGAATTGCCTTCCACTTTTGTAAAAGATACAAGGACTCAAGGTATAAAAAAAGGACGGTGCACGAATCCCCAATATAGTCACTCTCACACTCATTAGAATCACGATGTGTTTCTTTTCACTCATCTAACTTCCACTATTCAAGTTCTTCCAACCGGTGGTCAACATTGTCGTACCATGCAAGGATGTCTTTGGATACACCAATCCAGGTGCTATCTAGAGTTGGGTGGATGAAAAGGGTGAAATCATGATACTATCCAAGGTAGGCTCTACATGGAATTGTAGGGAGATTTTCTTGAATCCATTTTCTTGTGACAACATCTCACTTATGAGATGTGACTCCATGATGGAAATGAATACCATGTCAGAAATAATAAGCATATATGTAGCTTCCATACATCTTTTTGACATTTCTCCATGGAAGATTCACAATGTTATCTGATTTTCCATATTGGATGCAATTGAGTATGTTGGTGAGGGACTCACAAAATTTGTGAGAGAAATTCATGCATTGTGAAATTGATCGACATACATTGTGATGCGACGTAAGAGTGTCCACATTTTCTATTTCTAGCCAACAATCTCGATAATATCAAAATAATAGGCCAGAAAAACATCAAATTCATGTAAACAATTTGATTTTTACTCAATCTTGATGTAGAAAATTATCTTCTTCAACTAGAATAGTGGAATTAAAAAAATAGGGGATTTGAATATGTGGTTATCTATGCACATCGATTTTTTTTTGATAATGCATATACAAATAGGTATTGTGGGCACAAAATTGCAACATTTAATGACAAAAATATTGAATCTAAAAATCAGAATATTTTAATTCTCACTTTTATTATTCGATACTAAAAGAATCCACAGAAACAAAGATATCCATGTTTTAAGAGGATGGAAATGATTTTTGTAGCATTCCTACGACTAAAATTACATGCTTGGAACCAAAATTTAGCTTACATAAGCAACAATAAAAGTTTTCAAGTTCGCAAAGTTCATAGAATTCAGCCAATTACTATCAGTCCTTACATATTATAGTATTTTCTAATAAAATATTGTATATTATTATATTTATAATTAAAACTACCTTTATCCATAGAATGGAAACCAATTAAGCTTCACTGGGTGAAATGGCCCAATCGTTTCCCCCACAAATTATCTATCCTTTACTTTGGTGAATTTCTGGTGATGGTGACATGTTCTATCAAAATCAATAACCCCTACTCTCACTCCCTTTTCTCTTTATTCAAATGTTCAAATATGACTTGTGCGGAAAATAAATTTTATCCTAAAACCAACACCCAAACAAATATTTAATTCACTGCAAAAGACACTCAAACCTCTACAACTCATTTATGATTCGATCCTTTGGGATTAAGGGATGATATTTTTTTCTAAATCCGAGACATTAAGAAGTGTTTTGTAAAATTTTAATATTTTATAGGTATGGGGGTGAGTGCGGAGTTAAATTATAGTCTAGTATCCACCATGGTAATGACACTGTCTTTAAAATTTGTCACAAGAGTATGTGGCCCATACCTAATGTGGTAAGCATGGAAACATGGAAACATACTTAACAAAAGGAAACATAACCCCTTTAAAGGGTAGTCAAGTGATGTTGAAAATACATGACATGATTCATGTTTGTGCATGCTAGATAAGGTGCTCCCTTAATGGAATTCAATGCATGAATAAAATGTTTTGGGGAAAAATTTAATTGGTTAATTTTGGAGATTTACTTTAGAATAATTCCCTCATTTGGCTTCTTCATTATCCTCATTTCTGTAAGATGAATAATATTGAGCTTTTCCACACAACCTCCACAAATTACCCAAACTACCAACACCTCATGGCTGTGATTGGACACATTTTTTAAGGCAATGTGGTGTACCTTCCTACCCATACACCCATAACTCAATATCCATTCAAATTCCTCAAGAGAATAAATAGGAACTTTACAAAGGCCTAAGAGTTAAACACCACCTTCACAATCTTCTAACATTGATATCAGAACCTTTATGCTCTTAGGCTTCATAAGGCGATAACACTTATCCATATGGACTTTGTAGTAGGAAATTTAAATCCTAATATATGTCCCCGATTTGTGGGACATTGATGAAAGTATGTTAATTTCTAGAGGCATAAGGCCATGACTCTTTCATTTCCCTACATTATGTGTGTTTTTTTGTTACCATTGGCACCATAGGAAAATAATGTGGTGTTACAACCTCTAAACAACCCTACTCACATGGCTTCAACTTCTCTAATAAAAATTTGAGCCACCTTGTCTTGTTGATTATAGAAAAATCCAACTTCTAAGACTCATCTCTATTGGTTTCAATGTCCTCAATATTAAATATATGTTCCATTCTAGAATCTCTATTGGTTTTTGTTACAATTAGGTGATAATTGGGATTCCCTTTGGTTACCTTGAATTCTTTAGGAAGGTGTGGAGGAATTCTTTCCACAACAAAAACTTTCTTCTTCTGTCTTGATCTGTTCTAGTAATACACTTCCAAGGGGAAGGAACATGGATCACATGTAGTACCTTATTAACAAACATATTATATTGTATAAAATTTATCTCGTGACAAATTCCATAGTTCTTGGTACCACACATATATCTTAGTATCCTTTTCCTAACTTTCTAGGGGTAATCCTTGGGGATTCCATAAATCTTGAAATGAGACTCATACCATACATGATATTTGGCATTATGGCCGTCGATACATTAGACTACCAATTATATGTTTTACAATGTAGGATCAATATTGGATCCTTTATCCTCTTTCCCGAGTTTTAATCATGTGGCTATACATGTGCATGTTTTCTTGGAGTTCATCATGTGAAATATCATTGACATATGAAAATCCCATCTTTCTATTGATAAACTTATATAACTAAAATTACTTCATCAAGCGAATATTAGTCATTTAGAATTCCTCTATCATACCTTAATTAAATAAGTCAATTGGTAGATTACTTGTAAAGATTAGTTCATCCACATAAAAACACACAATTTAAATTTAACCTTTTTATTCACTTTAACATATGAAGTTGGCTCAATATTTCTTTTTCTAAAGACATTCTACAAAAGGTAGGAGACATTTCTACTATACAAAGGTCTCGAGAGACTTTGTAAGTCCATAAAATTTCTTTTTCACACTACACACCTTATCTTCATGACCCATAATTTCATATCCTAGTGAATTTTGTACATAAAATTTCTCTTCTAAAACCCCATTGAGGAATGCCAATTTGACATCCATCCGATATACCTTCTAATTTTTATTACCCAAGATTTCCAAGATAGTTCAAATTGTGTCTAGTCAATCCAATGGTGCAAAAGTTTCAATGTAGTCAATACTTTGAGTTTCGTGTGAAACTTTTTGCAACTAACCTATATTTATACTTTTCAATGTTTCCTTTTCATTACATTTGGTCTTGTAGAACCATTTAACACCTATGAAATCTTTTCGTTTTGAAGTTCAACAATATCCCAAGTTTGATTCCTTTCAACAAAATCCATTTATTCATCCATGCATTTTATCCATTCTTCATTTCTAATTGCATCTTCAAAATGGATGGGAACTGCATGTGTAATCAAGGAAAAATATAAATATAAATAATCATTTCTTTGAATATCACCATTCATCACTATTAAGCTCCTTGTTTTCCTTGAGTTATATATTGAGTGATATCTCAATAGTGCTAATGTTGGGTTTGAATTATAAGTGATATGAGAATTTGATGGTGATTTTTTTTGACATGACTTAATGTTTCACCACATGTTCATAAGTTGCTTGAGGGTTGCACCTTGAGGTAGGGTAAAGAATTGTCATATGGTTGTTGGATAGTGTTGTTGTAGGGTTGTATGATTGGATGAAAGGTAGAGGTTCCATAAGGGACAAAAGATGGTATGGATAGCTTTGGGAAAAAGCCAAGGTTATTTGAAGTTGAGTGGGATGTGATAGGTTGATAATATTGACAAGGATTAGATCCTATGTAGGAGATGTTTTGAAATTTATTAGGATGAAAATATGTAGAGGTAGTGGATGAAGCAATCAAAGGTGATTGTAAAAATGACATATAAGGGGTAAAAGAATATGCTTGATGTAGAGGGTTGATCCATATTAAATGATAGTTAATTGATGATGATACAAAAATCCCTAAGAGAGCTACAAATGTAATAAACAAGTAAAGCAGAAGAATTTTAATTATCTTGATTAGAATTTATATGTGGGGGAAGATACTCTGAGGGAACCTAATGATATGGCTATTCTAAGGATGGATTCCTCGATATATCCAAAGGTACGTGAGGCCCGAATCCATGTTGGTGTCGGTACGGGGCCTACCCCCTCACTGACGGTCCCGCAGGTGATAAGGGAGTCAGGTGCTTAGCCAATATACCAAAAATAAAGGTGATTATAATTGGCTAGAACACCGAGTCTGCTTCCTATTGATGATGAAATCCCAATAGTTTCACTGGTATTAATGTTTTGATCCAAATTGTGTTTGATGTGATTTGGTTGTGTGCACGGGAGATTAAGTGAATGTAATCTATTAACCTCCTACTTAGACTATGTGATCAAGTAGTATCAAAGGTTCTTTTTAATCCCAAAAGAACAATTGATTTTGATGAGGACGAACAACAAAATACAATGCTTTGAAAATGAAAAGAAGAGAAGAAGACTTACTCGAGAAATGCTTCCTTTATTTTTTTAGATTTTAGATTTATTTAGCACATCAATGCAATACCATAGCAAACAAAAATCCCTCGGAATAAAAACCTACAAAAGGGTTAGGAGAAGACAAAAATAAGAAAATAAAATGATATTAGAGGCATACTTGATTGAGTAATCGGGAGCAGATCACAAAGATCGTCGGCGATTGGCGTGAATTGCTTTACGATTCATGCAATCACTAAGCGATTTGACCGGATCGGCCGATGATTCAAGCAATTGCTGATGATTTGAATGGATCACTAATGATTATAGAGTAGAAGGCATAAAATGATTAAAATTAATTTAAATGAAAGAAAAAGGGACTACGGTCCCTCCGGGCATGCCAAAATGTTCAGAGATGTTTTTACTTTTCTACTTTAAATTAATGAAGAGAAATAATAAAAACAAAACCCACCTCGAGAAGATGAAGGGGTTTACCGATACCCACACAAATGGATGTTGATGCTTTGATATATGATTGGTGTTGATAGATCCAAGTATGCACACAACTCCTTTCTAATGGGATAAGCTACCTACGATGCACAAACACTCGGAAAAGATAGGATTAGATAGATATATGGTGGATTTCTTGAAAAGGCCAGTCCTCGAAGTCAATGGAATTCCTTGTAAGGATTCCAATCCACGTTCAAGAAATTAATTTGATAATGATAAGATAAAATGATAAAACAAACGATATAACCAACAATGCAAAGGAAAAGGGATTGACGTGGTCCACGATTATATGATGGTCTGATGGTGACACTTGATCCAAAGGGAGTATAGGAATCAGAAAATGGCTCAAAGGAGCAATGATGTAGATTGATGCCTACTCACAAAGTTGAGTAGGATGATAGAGTTGATTAATATAACTGATAAAGTGATACAGATGGCTCAAAGGAGCTTGATAAGGTTTGACAGGCACCTACAAAGGCAGATTAGTAATAGGTGATGAGATTTGGATGTCTGAAGGACAATATTTGGGCTTAAATGATCTAATAGATAGAGATCAATGACGATTAAGGTGAATCATTGGTGATTGGGGCTGATCGCCGGTGATTAAGGGAATTGCTGGTGATTACTTGTGGAAATATACATGATAATGATTAATGAGATAATTTTGATTGAAGCTTGTAAATGATAAGTAAATGAAGCAAATGGGAAGGTACTTACCTTGTCTAAGCTGATAAATGAGGACAAGAAGATGACATTACCAGAGAGAGGAGATTGTAGATGCACAAAGATTATTGAATTGGTGTTTGGATGTTTGAGTGACCTCCAAAGGCTGAAGAAGAGATATTTGATGGCTTGAAATGTTGTTGTGATGAAGGGCTATGATACAACAAGATTACAATGTGAAGGCTTTAAAGAACATTTAGCCAACAAGTCAAAGAGGAGGAAGTTCCCAACCAAGTTTACAAGCTATCAGCTAACCTGAAATGAAGGCCCAAAAATCACTTATATATGGTCGATGAAAATCTAAGAGAATTGTCTCGCAATTGGTAGAAATTGCTTTGGCGATTCAAGCTTTTGGGAAAAGGTTGAAACCGCTTCGCAAATAAAGGTTTTTTTGTTTGTTTTGAGAAAGGATGTGTCGGAAAGAGGTTATGTGGGTCAATAAGGTTGTTTAATGGTTTAGAATTTGTTGATTTGTTTTTTTTTTAATTTAATGTTGGTTTCAAAGTGGTTTTGGGTGGTTTTAAGAGCAATAAAATTGGATTTTACAGTTGTAGAATAATATTTACTGGGAGTAAATATAATGGGGAAAATAAGACTTAGGATAAGGATTCAATGTATAAAATTATAATGACGTGATAGTGAGAGGGTGTTAGCGGACACGGACATGGGGAATTAGCGGTGCTAATTTTAGGTGTCTACAATACCTTGGATTACTTTGTATGCAAATTATAAAATAAGTACACAAATTATTGTTTGGGAATTTTCATACACAAAAATAAATTTCATTAGTTAAAAAATATTCTTATAAAAATCAGTTACATAAGCTTGAATTTCTTCTCCTATACACTTTATTAACATTTCTTCTATTTTTCTTAATTTTTGTCTAGCTAAAAACATATAGTGCATGCATATATACAATTATAATGCTTTTTCAAATCTTATTTTTAGACTCTTTCGAATATACTTTTCATTTTTATTTTATATTATTGATACAATGGAATCACTTTTCCCAACGACCTAAAGTAACATGCACTAGTTGGCACCTTTCTCACTCTAAACCAAGGGGTGAGCACCCCTATAACATTAGGGTAAGCTAGGAGGACCCGGTCTGCATACCATAAAAATGGGAATTAAATACAAAACCAGGATACCTAAGTCATTTTCCCCATCTACTTGTTATGACCCTTTAGGCCTATTTTTCCTATTTTATTCTAAATATTCTCTCATTCCTAATTCTAAAAATACACTTGTGTAATGTGCATGCGTGTGTGGAAGTATTATATGAATACATGTTTTTATTTCTAATATATGAATCTTAAAAGAAAATAAAGTAGAGGAAAAAATCATGCATGCGGGGTAGGAGTAATTGGAGTGGTCGAAGCCTTCATAATTTTATTGAACTAGAGTTATATTTCATGTTTTTATATGCCTAAATTTGGTAAAAGACTAGTGCTTGAGCACGCTTTTACCTTGGGTTTGCTTGATGTCTCAAGGGGGTAAAACCTAACTCAACCTCAGTATGGCGGGGTTTTGGGATACCCACGATGTGTGATGATGTTTTGTACTTCGTGAAGAATGTAAACAAGGCTTCCTTTTCCTACAAGCAAGCCTACAAATAAAAAAATCTTAAACAAGATATAGTTAGTCGATAAATGGGCGATTGTCGGAAAAATCCATTCCCCGAAGTCAATGACTTCATTAAGCGGATATCAACTTGCTTATGAAACAATTAAGTTTATTGATGATGATGTTGCAATACAATATGATAAAATGGAAATTTGACTAGCTGATATCACTTATTTAGATGGTTACATACATAAGATAATAATGAAAAGCCTAAAACCAAAGATTAGATTCTTGATCTGTGTACAAGTTCTCAGAAAAATTGGATCCTATAGAACTAACTAGGTCCTCCTCCTCAGTGAAATAATACTCGGGCTTAGAAATATAATCCTTTGCAAAGAAGTGAGATACTACTTCCTAAGTATCGTAGAGGTGTGCAAGAGTGGTGTCATTGTCGGGGATGTTGATATGGTTGTCGGTCTCGAACTCGGATGTGGGGTGGTAATCCTCTGGAATGTCTAAGCTAGCTTCATAGTTGTACTTGAACTGGGCGACGTCATCTTGGATGCTTCAAACCTCATAATACACCTTCCAAAATTCCTCTGTGGCTTTGCATATGTGCTAAGTTGATACAAAAATGGCCTCTAAACGGTCTAGGGGTGTAGTGTGAATGGGGAAAATTTCTAAGTCATGAAGCGAGATCATACTTGCTCCCTATACTGAGGGATGTCGGACAATGGGTAGATAGTCAATGCTGGTAATTAGATAGTTATAACCTCCTAAGGCCATCTAACATCACCATGTTAGGAAACATGTTAGAGAATGACAAAAGAAAGTGGAGATTGTTAGGCAAATTATAAGAAATTTGTGACAAAAAAATATTGAGCAGAATTGTACAATCGGGCCAATTGTAGATGATTACTTGTAAATTTTAGTAGCCTACGAAACATATATTAAATCAATTAAACTATGATTTCAATGGATTTCAAAATGTAAATGACATACTAGTTAGAAAATGAGAAATATTACCTGCTAATGGGGACAGAAAATGATGAAAACAAAATGATTACCTTGTGTGGATGATTGAATTGGTTGATAGACGAGCGAGGATAGATTTACGATGGCAACAAATGATACGATGATCAAATTGACTATTTTGAAGTAGCGTAATGGTAATGGAGCTTTGTTGATGATGATTGTTCTCTAGAATGTCTGTAGAAGAACACAATTTCCTTGTAAAATGCTAAAATCCTCTACAAAGGAGGCTAGCAAACCTATTTATATAGATCGTCGCTGATCGGGATAATCGATGGCGATTTCAGCAAATCCAAGTTAGGGACTCAAATGAAGTGATTTTCCTACTATTTTGGTCTTGATCTTGGAGGATTTTGAAGGCGGTTAGGATATAAAGTGGAAGAGAATCGAACTAAGACTAGATTAGTCCGGATGAGGATGGAAGTCATTTTGGAAAGTTGTTTAGTTATAACTAGTTAATTATAGAGAGGTGATTTAGGGATAAGTTAGGGATAGTTAAGTGATATTTATGGAAATTTAGTAAACTAGTTAGTTACGACTAGTAAGTGTGTCCAAGTTAGCATGGTGAGGTGTGAGGGTGAGGTGTGAGTATATATTAATTAATTTAATTTAATTATTTAAAAAATTAGACCTAGGAAAGGGGTGGTGTGAACTTTGGATTAATTTAATTAAAAGGGGACCAATGGGTAACCTAATGTTGTGGACTATCTTGAATGATGTGTTTTGCTTGTGAATGAGCTTCGAGACAATGACAATAAAGGGGTGTAGATTTTTGGTGTCTACAACTAGAAATTTCTTTTTGTTAATACATATTTGTGTGTCCAAGTTAGGATCTTATCGGTGTGTATTCTCTTGTGGTGACACTTTTTAATGTGCCCCTTTTGAGTCATATCTACCATTTTGTCGACTCTTCTTTATGTCTTTTGTAGCTTTCCCCTTCTATTAATCCCATTTGTATGGATGTATTTGATGATCTTATTTCCCCCTTTTTCTTGCTTTCTCCCCTCCTAAAGTTTTCGATTTGGGGCATTGATCACTTTCATATGATGTTGACCTTATTTATAATTTCCAAAAAGAATATCTCTACGAAAAATGGCCCTTGTCATTTGTGGCCCATTTTGGCCCCTAACTTGGTTTTATTGAGTTTTGTTCCCCTTTTTATCGTCTTTCCTACCCTTAACGTGTTGGTTTGGGTGATAATAACGTCCTTATTTTAATACAAAAATTCTATAAATACATATGTTCATTTAAAAAGGATATGTAGGAGGATCACACATTGAGTTATTTTTTTTCATAAGAGTGACATTGAAGTGATAAGAATATAATCTATCTAGTTTTTCTAAAGCATTCCCATACCAACAAAATTCTAATTGCAACATGTATAGATTAATTTTATACATACTAGTGATTTTCACTTAACATTAATTATCACTTTTTCCATCACAAAAGGTTTGATAATAATGAAGGGATAACACAATCCTCCATTAACATCCTCTATTTTATGGATTTTTAATAAGTCAAGTGTTGATTATGGTTTTGGAAAAGGAGATCAAATTATCATAATCTAGCAATATATTTGGACAAATTAAGTTAGGATGTTATAGATTAGGGTGCCAAGAATAAATTCACAAATTCATACTTATATTGAACCAAGAAGAGACATTTAGCTAGAGATGGTTCCTTATTCATATCATAATGGAATTGGTCTAATTTTTGAGAAATTGGTTAGCAATGTTTAGGTGTTCAATTTTTCTACAACTTATTTGTCTTGACTTTTGGACTTGTTTTCGATAGACTAACATTGATTTAAATACATCCATATCCAAGGATTTCAACATATTTATGAAGCTAACCCTAATTATTTATTCATTCCAAGAATTTAATCATTTCCAATTTTATTTCTTACTTTCCTATGTGATGTAGGTAAGGATTTTCACTCATATAAGTACACAAATAATCAAGAGATGATAATAATTTTACCTTTACTTGGCTTTCCTCCGAGTATCATTCTTAGTCTAAAAGAGCTTACTCTAGTCTATCGGATCAATTTTTCCATGAATAGTTTCAATGTTCATCATAACTTGTTCCATACCACGCTTTTGAGGTCACTTTAGTTCTTATATAACTCACACTTGTTTGTTTACGCCAAACTACCCTTTCTTGCTTCTTGTCTAGACTCTAGTTCAAATTGAGTAAATTTTCTTCCCAAGTCTCAAATTCCATTCTCCCACTTATTTACCCTATCCATCACCTCAATCATTGTTAAAATATCCACAATATGGATTCTAGAAGCCCTAAGTCATACAATTTACCTTACTTAGTCAATATAGCTCTTAAACAATCTCTTTTATCTTAAAACAAACATCTTTTGGATCACATATGGTTATTGAATTATAAAGGTGACTATAAGACCTCATGAGATTTCATAGAATCCTCTTTCCACCTTAGACATGTACCCAAAATTTGGAGGTCTAACTCTTCTTCTAACTCCTTATACCTCAACTTTTACAATTTCACCTCTAAACCCTTAACTAGGTCATGGAGAAGGAAATGCCTTACATATATTTAAATATAGGTCATTTCAAGATGAAATATAGAGTGATTCAAGAACCCATTATTCTCATCATTCATTTTTACAAGTTTCAAGTTCAAACTCCTTGGCAATCACAAGTTTCCTTTGTAAAATTGCTCTCTAGACTAGGCCTAGACTGTGTACGATTGTTCCTAGAGAGGACTGATAAAAAAATCTTTCTTTTCCACTAATGAATCTCTAAATTTATTTTTTAATCATCTTAAGAACCTTCCTATCAATAATTCTACCAATTTTTAGGCTTCCATTTGGTGATTTGGGTCCTTAAATTTCTTTCCCTAACATGATCTTGACTGTGCACTTCGAGACACCCGAGGGTTAGTTTGTGTAATAAATTTTACTAGGCAGTAGAATTATGAGAGTATTGCCTTTGTAATGACCTTACCAAAATTACTTAGAGAACATGAAAAAGTACCTCTTCCTTGCTTTCTATATTGGCCTTCTTTGTGGATTTTACAGTCCATGAAGGAAGTCTTCAATCCTGAATCTCGATGATAAATTCACACTCATGAATATCAAATTATTTCTACACTTCATTCAATGATATCAAACACCCCTACTCTTGAATATAGTGCAAGATAGTCTTCTTGATCAAATGCAAACATAGACTAAACTCGGGGTTATTAAGAAACTAGTCATGCAAGAAGGTCACGAGGTGTAATTCCACCTTATTGTTTGTTTATACATGCTCCACCAATAATTAATCATTGAGGGGTTTCATACACGTTTTTATAGTGAAAATTAAACACAAAATTCCTTCTTCCAATGTCATGCATTCACTTGTAGAGCCTCCCCTAACTCGTCATAGTTTGTTCCTTCACTCTAACACAAAAAGAGCCCACTCTCTTATACACCAAGGAAACTTGCGTGTCTTTTAAAAATTCTTATGCATCCCCTTACCACTAATAAACTCATGATAATAGCCAAGTTTTTTTTTTTTTTTTTCTTTATACATATCTCACTAAAAACATGCACATATGTTACATAATTACACAGTCTTCACAAACATGTATTGACATTCAAGCAACAGTTTCATAAAGGCACCACCGAGATAACCCACCATACATCATCTACCGCTTAGAGTCTTCCATTTATCATGACATTCACATATTTCAAAGATTAGTCACCATATACAAGGTGCTCTAATAGTCACTAAGAATAGGAACACACGAAGAAACCCCAAAATCAACTTCACAACAGTTCAATGCTTATCACACAATTTAAGATCATCAAATATATGGCTATGAGAACAAGAATATAATGCCAACAACCACAATAACCATGCACCAACCTAAATTAATACAATTTCATGCATTAAGTTCTCAAGAACTAAGTTTTTCTCCTTTAATCTCCACTTGAAGCTTTACAAAAATTGATTCAATCCGGATAAAATGAGGGTAGACAATTACATTATAGAAATATATAGCCATCTCTCAAATTCTAACCGAATGAGCTCTTAGTTCCCTTGGTCACATGAGTGACTTCTAGACTCAACACTAGGTTTCTTAGCTTAAAGACTCAAAATCCTTAATTATTGACTCATATTATGACTTCTAAACCCCTAAGAAGACCTAAAACACTCATTTGGACCCCTTTCCATCCTTTTATAAGTTTACAAGCCCATGAATTCATGAAACAACAATGACAAGCCCAAAAATGGCCTCCACATTCAAGTTTTACATTTTGGAGGGAAAGTGTAGTTTTCAAATTTTGAATATCCTAGACTCCCACTAGCACACCTAACTAACATCTAATGACCTCAAAGACCTATGACCATACCTGACAAACCAAAATTTGATACCTTCATGGCTTATTCATGTACATGGAGTGATGCTCTGCATAACTATGCTTTTATGATATATATTAGACCGTTATTTTTGTAATTAGGTTTGTATTATTGATTTCTATCTGATTATGCCTAATTACTTCTTAGGTGCGGTTGGTTAGTGTATATATGTATATCAAACCAATTTTCATTCCTACATGTTGTTGATATTTTTTATATTAAGCATCTAACCTCAAGTTTCATATTTTTGTAAACTCGTGCTTATATTGAATACACAACTTAGTGTCACTCTTTGGATAGTACCCACTCACTTATCAATTAACCTAGTATGTTCACACTATGTAAACCCTCATTTAATTGATATATTGTAGGGATTGTTATTAGATATTGTTTTTTTCTTAGGGTCTATTTTATTTTTTCCCAATATTTTAGCCTTGGCTCTTATGTGTGTAATACCGATTATGTTTTTCCTTTACTTATTAAACATATTTTATGTCATCCAAATTAATAAATATACGTCTCCAATCTAATTAAATTTTGGATAAATTCTAACATTTTGTTAGTCTTATAAAAATGCCATTGATTCATCACACATAGTTTTTGTGAAAAATAAAACGGTGTCTCCGAATGAAACCCAAGCTCACCTTAAATTCATTCCTACCTCTCTTAAAATCCCTATAGATGATAATACTTTGAAAGGTTCTCATATATCTTTTGAAAGAAAAACTATTAAAGTAGAATAAGTGAATCTAGGAGTGTGGATGCATAAATTTGGTAATTAGGTGTTTGGTAATATTGTTTTAGCTTATACTCTTTGATCATGACTTGAAAAACACGAGCTTAAATGCATTAGTCTGCGCGTTCTTAAAGCTTGCAAATACTTCTTATACTCTCATTCAACTACTTAGACATCTATAAGAATGTTATTATCATTTATACACATATTCTATCTCTTGTTAGACTCCTATATAAATCTACCCATGGTCTTTTACCTCCTTGACGATACTATCCATTTTGGATAGAAATGCCATACTCTTATGCCCCTTTATAGTGAAGTAGTGTCCCCTATTTTCAAATAGTGAGATTTATTAAGTCTATCATAGTTCCTCTTTCTTGGTCAACCTTAAAGTGAAATGATATCCTACGGAAAGGTATAAAATTTAACCCAAAATTCTCATTTTATCATTTGGAAAACATCAAGCTTCCACTTGGAAAGAGAAAGACACACTTGATCTTCATTTCCAAATCTATAGAAATATTGTCGTAAACTTCTCTAAATCAATAGAAGACATCAACAATAGGCCCTAAGAAAGTTTTAAGTACTCCACACTCTTCTAATAACATGAAATTCCTAGCTAGTTCAAAATACTTTAGATTCACATTAAGTGTTACTAAGCATCTATACACCAAAAATAACATCAAGGTTTTTCTATTTATCTACAACCACTCTTCTTTGGAACTCTATTTGAAATCATGAAGGATATTTTTTTATCTACCTATTTATCCCATTATTCATGTTTATGAATAAGAAAAAATAGAGGGGTTATTCTAGATTTTCATTCACATTTTATAAGCACTAGAATAAGTACATGGAGTTTGAGCCCCTCATTTGGGAAATGTAATGCAATGCTTGGTCAAAATCAATATGGGGATTTACCACCAATGGCATACCAACTCCACTACACACCGCTTACTTTTGTTATCTAATGTCAATTTGAGTGCTAGCACATGAAACTATGGTTTTGATCACTCAAGTGTATGGGAAAATATTTCCTAAGAAGTGAAATTATGGGAAGAAGTTGTTATCGGTGAAAAAGAGACCCAAAAATATATAAGGTGTTTATAGAGCCATACACTAGTACCAAGAAGGAAAAAAATTCCAAGTGGTAGTGTATGAAGGGGTTTCAAAGCCTTAGTTTTGAGACGAAGACATTTGTCACAATCGAGTATATTTTCCCCAATTCCAAATCCAAAACACTCTACAAAAATTTGAAATTCTAAGTTCATTTATCCTCATGTGATTTAATACATTTTAGCACGTGGCCTAATTTAATATCATTCTTTGTTTATTATCAAATTTGAATGTTGAAGAATTTAGTTATAGGATCTAATTATGCATTAGTTTCAAGTTGCAATCCAAATTAAAAATAAACCATTTTTTAAATCAGGTTTAAAAACAAGACCCACCATGACTTCAAGACTTAAAAAGTTCAAAATGAAATCTCTTAAACATGCTACTAAAATTTCTAATAGGTTAGTTATAATAAGGGAAATTAAATATAAAACTCAAGGTGAACTTGAGACTATAATTTAATATTGGACCTACATTCATGACATAATATTATTAATGATCAAGTACCTATCAAGACACCTCTCTCTCTCTCTCTCTCTCTCTCTCTCTCTTACACATTTAAAATTTTCCTCCTCACACATAAAAACCATTAATTCAACAAATACAATTTCCACCAATGATTTTCCTTATATGATTATCTATAGTTAACTTTAAATATGACTTGTTCGCATAAAATATGCGTATAAATTATTATATAATTGTTTAATTATCTTTTCATAATTTTAGATCAAATGGTTAAGGATTTTGTAATTTGAATATGACTAGAAATTTTACTTCAATAGGATAATGGAGACACTAATGTGAAGTGAGGTATAGAGAGAAAAAATAATGAGAAATGAAAGGAAAGTAAATTGAACTGTGGTGATGTGGAAATGAAAAGGATTAATAAGATTGATTGAAAAAAACCTAAGAAAATTTATTTGAGAGATTACATATATGGGTAATAAATAAAACGGAAAATGTGTGGTAAATTGTAGGCCGAAATGGAAGCAAAGTGATAGTACAATAATAAGAGAGAAGTTAGAGAAATAAAAAATACATCGTGGCTCATTGTTATTTTACTCTTCCTTTTTTATGATTTGAAAATGTGTATTTCATTATTCTTTGTGTATTTATAGAAATATAATGAATGTGATATAAAAGTTCAATGTCAAGTGTGTAGTAAAATATAAAACTTGTCGATCAATGTTACCACTAGTGATTATTTTTGTTTGTAAGTTCAATTTTTACTAGTGAAGATAATGCGATCTTGAACTTGTTGACAAGGTACATGGCATCATTGTAGTGGGAGTTACTTGGATGATCACCTTACCCGATGAATTTTTTTATAATAAATTTAAAATTAAAAAAACTAATATATAATTATTATCATATTGTAGTTATGAAAGAACAGGACATACAACATGTATGAAGGAGAAAATTACACACAATTTATGACTTGTGAATAGACGACAAAAATATGATGGACAAAAATATGTGTTAACAAGCGATAAACATGGTATTATTAAGGTCAACATGGGTTGAAAGGGCCATTAATTAGTTTTTAATTGAAAGGCATGTGTAAGTTGAACTACCAGTCCTAAACCTACCAATTAATGAAAACTTTTCATCCTTTTTGTTTCTTGAAAATTGTCTTGTGTTTAATGGAAAGTGTAATAATGATGAAAATAAAAGACAATTTTATCAAACATTATCAAATTATACTTTATAAATATAATCAATAGTATCGAGTCATATTCACTAAATTGACGACTAAAACATTATTTATGTAATAAACAATTTTACTTTCAAATTAGATAAAAGTTCTCCGATTGGTGCTTTTTAGTGCATTTTAATGTTCTATAACCCTTATTAAAATATTATTGGACTCTATTGTTTAATGGTATGTACAAAGCTAAGTTAAATTGCAAGTCAATCAAAACTATTGGCATTATAATATCTTCTTAGTAAATTTCAAGTGGAAGTAAAAATGAAGTAGTTGATCATTTTAAATAATATGCATGTACAATTTATGTATGCATTCAATTTACTCTGAATTCATTCCACAAAGTTAAACCATCTATGGCTTGTAATTTATAATGTAAATAACACATTAATTAAACATCATTGCAAAATTCATGCATATATTACAACAACTATATGATAGTTGCAAATAATTGAAGGGTTATTTTCTTCTCAATAAACTCATTAGAATACAATAGTAGGAGTTTAAAACCCATAGAATAGCAAAAATGTTATCACATCATTATCACTTAGTAAACAATTTCACTTGACTTAAATTCACTAATTTGATAGCAAAATTGTTGTATAAAAAACATGGAACTTAGTAGTAATAATCACCCCTTTAATGGGAATATTTATTTTGAATATCATCTTAGAATGTGAAGGAGTTAATATCCATTACTCTAGGTAACAAATCTACATCATGAGATCCCCAAATATGAATTATACTATCCTAATCCATTGGATTCAAAGATAGAAAACTTGCAATGAGGCCATTTAACTGGAACACATTACAAGTAGAATAGTGAAACGATGAGTCATTTCTCATACATAAATTAAAAGGAAAAAAATTGTGTTGAACTTATGATGAATGTTGGGTTTTATGGGGAAGTGGAAGATCTACTTGTTTGAAAGGTGGGGTTATGAGTGCTTAAAAATACCATCAAGGAACATGCAATAGAAACATTGTCTTCCATATGAAAATTCGTAATGTTTGTGACTTCTCATTTTGTTATATTTATTAAGGAACTTGAAGTATATATAGGGTGAGTGGAAGTGAGAATTGTGAGATTATTATAAAAATATACTACTCCACCGGATACATAAAATTAAATATAAATTGAGAAAGCTTTAAGGAGACACTAAAATAAAGTATGTACAATTCATGACAACCTAGTGTTGGAAGCACAATGGAATGAGAGGGGGGGTGAATAAATCCTAAAAATTTCTTATTTCATTTCTCAATTATTTTTGGCATCCATTAAGATTTTTCATTAATATACATTCAATGAGAGCTTATTAGGTGTGCACAATACATTCAAATAATCATAACACATGAGAGAGAATACATAGACACAAGATGTAAGTGAGAAGCTCTCATGGGAAGAAAACCAACTGAAACTTTGCTTATATTGCACAAAGAAAATATATTTAGTGTAGCACCAACTTCACAAGGAACACCAACCCCTATTTTAGTAGAGCACCAACCCTACAAGGAGCACCAACCCATAATTTAGTGAATAACCCACTCCACAAGGAGCTTATAACCCCATAAGATGATAAAATACCAAATCAACCATTTGAAAATGAAGATATCTAAATATTATTCTTCGCCACAACTGATGGATATCACTAATTCAGCTCATAAACCTTCTTCAAACCCTCATTCCTTCAACTCGCTATATCTTCTTCTTCATGGGCTGATTTGACTTCAAAACCTTGCACACATACTACATAACCTTATTCAAAATTTTACACACATCATAAGATATGATTTCATGCCTTAGAAGCTCCTTCACACACTCAAGAAAGTCACATTTTTCCTTATCGACTAACTAGTTCAAATTTGAATTGAAACATTCTTTTTATACCCTTCTCAACTAAAAACATATGGTAGGTTGGTACTTCATCATTAGTTATACAAAAATAACTCAAAAAATAACAATAAACTCATGACCATTCATAAAAATGGCTCAAAACCCCATCACTGGATCAATAAATACCACAAACTTCATCATCATGATTAGTAAAGCTCCCAAATATCTAAAACATGTAAAATATGAAATAAAAACAACATATTCGTTCATTATCTTGCACCAATCAAATTCTTCATAACACTAACAAGAAGGCTCATATCCTTCTCAAAATAGTTGTTTCCAGGAACTAGTCTTCACCTATGACCCTTAATACCACACCAAAAGACCTAAAGTATGTAATGTAACCACTCATTGGAAATTCAATAACTTGTATATAAAATCCATGCTTGTTATATCCCATGAAACATCCATACATGTAAACCACACCAACTTTCCTCTTCACCAAACTGAGCGCCTAGAAAGCCATTTTAGGAACTCAACTGGTTTATACCATTTCTACCACTTTCAAGACCTACAAATTCCTTAAATAGGAACAAAATTAATCCCTCTTCACTTTACAACTAATAGAAATAATCAACCAATCTATCTCATTCTTCTTCTACCTTCTTAGCAAGAAGAGCAATCTTGACCCGAAAAACAAACAACCTTCTTATTCACAAACTGAGTTGGATGACCTATCAAATAACATCATCATGAAACATGGCATACATAATTGGAAATAAATCTTAACCTTATTTCTATAAAATTTTACCTTTCCTTCCAACTACAAGTGGAAGGCCTTCAACTAGGTCCATCTCTGAAACTGCCCCAAAACTACCTTAAGACCAATCTTCATAAATAGGGCACACTTTTCCCTCTATAAGATCAACTATGATATGAAAATATCATGGACATCTAGAATAAATCCTTGGATAAAAACAATTTCAATTTATTTATCACCTTCTTTGGACAACTTTACCTCAAACTAAACTTCTTCAAAAACTCAAATTTTTATGTGGGGCCCACACAAATGGAAGCACTATATTACCTTTATATACTTCTAGAGGATTCATCTACAAATTCCAATCATCACTTTATCAAAATCTATCAAAACAAACTTAGTACACTCGATTTTTCTCCAAGTTTCTTTCAACTAGGGTTTCAAAGAAACTTATTTTCTTAACGATCGTTCATAAAAACCAGACAATAAAACCACCTCATTATTTTTTATAAACCTTCTTAGTTCCATGTAAAAACATACCCAAAATTCTATGGGTCCCATGCAAAGCATAAAATTCACAACGAGCATTAGAAGGTTAACATTTAGCACAAAAACACACTCTAGAACACTGGTTTAGCCAAAGCGATGTATCTTGTAAAATATTCTTTAGAATGACCTGAAACTTGTCATGAAGCATCATGAAAACATCCTATAACTTTCCATACTCACCATATAGCTCAAATAGATCTAGAACTCTCCAACCATAGCAACTTACCTATGTTATCTTGTCTTGTCTTCACCTGCTTGCTTCCCAAAGACCTCATATATGCACAATGTAACGCTAGCTAAAACACACAAATACAACACCGAAAAAATTAGATATTTTTTTTTATACTTACTTGGAGTTTACACGATGACACAGTGACCAGAAAGGGCTACTGCCAACTCTCAACAAGCTAGACACAACATAGACCCCATAGGCAACAAGGAATCATACAACACCCATCACGAACAATTCACTTTTCTCTTTGACAAGGCACAACAAAAATTCCAACCATAATACACGATTCTGATTAAGGGCATCCCATGGTGTAAAATCCTCTAAGGTTATGTATTTTCAAAATTGTCTTTCAAACTTGACTTTTCGATCTAGAAGATTCATGTTTTGATTCGTACAATTCTTTTTACAAAGGTGAACCTCTTTCTTTTATACTATTGAATAATTAGCTTAAGACCCAATTTTCAAAAAAATATCATCAAATATATGTCAATAACTTTCTTAATTCACTTAATCTATAAAGGACATTCTCCGTTCCTCACAAGGTTATTTATTCCTACTCAAGTTACTGAATCTTGTTTCCTACCTCCATAGCACAAGGTGACGAGCGCAAGCTCCAGTTGAGGGAAGGTATCATTTAGCTTCGGAATTATAACCTCCTTGGCAAGGGTCAAACATTTTACAACAATTAAGAAAATATTTACAAAGCACTTTGGAATAGTTAGGGAAGAAGATCGAATTGGATTCATCTTTAAGATCACATTAGTTATCAACCCGGATTTTATTGGGCTAAGAAATTATTTAGAATGATTAGAAATTTTACTAGGCTTCACTTGTGAGTTTGACACAAGAAAAAAATTTACTTTTCAACGGTTGAGAGATATATTGCATGGTTTCTTAAACTATTTCCTCCTACTTATTAAATCTTATTATCTTCTAAAATCTAACCATTGATTTCACCTTAAGATCGTTTAAGGACTCCCAAATAAGGATAATGGTTTATTTTCTTAGCTTGGGGAAACCAAGGTATACATATATTTAAAAGGATAGTTTCCTCTTTGATCACCTAAGGACCCAAATGTTATCAAGAAGCTCGCATCTACAATATTTTACCCATATATACATATATATTTTATAACTTTTAAAAGGATACCCATCCATCTTATTATGCTTAGCATTGCATTATTACCATGTCCTAGAAGGGTTTTCAACACAAAATTTTATCCCAAGAGCACTTTACCATTACTTATTTTGAGAAAACTACACATGGTTACATTGATTCTTTCCAACATGACGCACAAATGAAAGGGACAAAACAATTCTATGGAATTATGATTAGGGAACAGGAAGGTAACAACATTGATCAAATCCGCTATACTATTCTTAGAATTCCTATAATCCATAAAAAAATCATGCGTAACAATGTGGTAATCAAATTTCATATTTTTCCTCGGTAGTAAAAAAAGTCAAAGTTTCAGTAGTTAAGACAACATTACTCCACAATACATTAAACAATGACACAGGCCCTCTTCTAAAATTTCCCACAGGACCCTTTCTAGAGTTTTACAACATAAACAATATTCGTACATAATTTACATGTCTCTCCCTCATCTACCCGCATAAGCCATCTACAACAATTAATAACTTGAGTCAGTTTGCATGAGAACTGAGCAAGATAAGACTACACAAAGCAACAATAAGCTACTATTTAACAATATCAAGAAAGGAAAACATTCTATTCCAAGGATTGGATCAAATCTATAAATACTAACAACTCCTTAAGTTAATAAGGAAATTTCCACCATGCCAATCTAAGAAGAAAAACCTTATACTTCAATTATGAACATTGTTTCAAAAGCAAAGAAAGTTTAACAATCATTCGAGAAGGGCCCTTGGCCCTATAAGTTAGAAACAACCAACCTAGTGAAACGAGGTTCCCATCAAATAAATAAATAGTCATAAGACTAAAAATTGATATTCAAACCAACAATCTAAAATTATCAAAAGATACCACAAGAAATAGGCTACGATACTAGATTTCTAAAAATGAAAAAAATTGAACAATCAATCCAGGAGGCACCATGGGATTCAAAGGTTAACACGAAAAAGTTGAGTGTATTAAAATTTCAATCATGTAATAATATAGATTACATGATTGAAATCTAATACTCGACCACCACTCAACATTGATTAAAAGGGAAAGCAAATAAACTACTAGTTTCGGCCATTGACTCCAAGATATTCCATAATCATTCAGGAAGAGGCCATTGCCCTTATAGGCTAGTAACAACAAGTGAGTGAAAAAGGGAGTTCCGTTAAACAAGAAGCATTCAAAACATCATCCAAGTTTTATAACACTAAGGATTTACAAACCTCCATAATAAGTCTAAGGTTCGGTTTAATTAAAAGAATATTCTCTTTCTCAACACAAAATCTTTTAAAGCATCCCTCGATAACATAATCAAACCATTCTAACATAGGTATTAACATATATTACTAAATGTCGTTATCCAAACAACACCTTCCATTATAAATTAATAAGATTATCGATGTATAATTATTTTTCCCCAAATGTTAATAAAATTCATATCAATTTCCATCATAAACCATTAAGGTATTTATATGCATATAATCCGACCAATTAAATAACAACATTAACATTATAAAAGAGAACAATGAGATAAAAATTAGAATATGCCACCCAAAAGTCTTCCCAAAAGAGAAATAAACCAAAGTAGTTCTAGTAATAACTGGGTACTAGAATTGTACAAATGTAACATCGAACTTAGGTGATTCAAAACTAGTTACAGTTCAAGATTGAGGAGGACGGTCAAGGTATCTCATAAGGAAGACTTTACAAGTCTAGGAAAAGTCTGATGATCAATAAGGATTATACACAAGCAAGATCCGAATATGTTGTACTCGACTTCTACATTCTAAAAGTTTTTAAACCAAATCTCCAACCCGGCTTAGCCCAAGTATTGGTCACTCCACCCCAACAACCCTTCTTTCCCGAGAATCAAATGGTTATCGAATGGGGTTTGAGAGTGAGTCATCAAATTACAACAAAAAGACGATAAGATCGTGAAAAACAAGAGGTTCATAGTTACCACATGCTTGCTTTCCCAACAAAAATTACTAGCTAAAAACAACATAATAACCTTGATACTTAAACAAAGAAAAGCAGATAAAAAGGTCGAAGGTTGATCACTTGAGAAAGAAAACGTAATAGCCAAAGGAGGGGAAAATACATCTTAGTGACCACTTAACACTGAAAACTATTATAACAAAAAAACATGAAGATTTCAAGAGGAAAGGAGGGATTTCCTCACAAGGCGTCCAACCCACAACAAAAGTAGCAGTGACAAAACAATTCTAGGAAAAGGGTGGTTCAATTTCATGATATTTTTAAATCTAGAAAAAGTAGCAATGAGTAGAATTATCTTGCTTGTTTCTCCAGCTTTTGCAAATAGCTAAAACCACTCTCGGGCCTGCAACAACATTCTTCAGGTCAAATCTCCATCCACATATATGCTGGCACTAAATCACCACTCGTTCTCACATTGGACAGGCATGGATCTCCCCAAAACCACAAGCTGCATCTTCCCAAAGGGACAAAGATCTCAAGGACTCGCCATGACAACGAAAAAATAAAAAAGTAAAAAAATGGGAAGTCCCAGGAACATGTGGGAGAAAGGGGAAAAGCCAAACCCCACAACCTTACAAACTTACTCCCAGCTTGTGTCAAAATGGGACAGTTAGTGCAGGGCAAGAACATCCATTAGAGCACAAATGAAAATGTTTTCAAAATAGCTGTAGCTATAAGAGCCTAAGAAGCCACACATGAAAAAGTGTAAGCAAACACAAGGTAGGTAAACTGCTTGTCAAAATGCCTCAAGGAGATGGGGTCTTAGGAAACGCCATGTTTATAGGATGAGCACACAAGGGGATCTACTACAGTCATTCTTGTTTCCCCTAAACAACCATCGTGTGATAAATCTGCCATCACCTTTTCTAAAGATACACAACCAGAGCCCAAAAGGAAGCTTGAAATAGATAAGGATGTCCACCCCAGCATAAAGGAGAAAAGAACTCTATCATCATTCCAGTTGTAAGCACCCAGGGAGGAAGTTATGCAAAACACATTGAAAGGATTGATTTCAATGACTTCTCCCCAACCCAGTCTGCAAAACTACTCTACTCACGCGGCCAAGACAAAACAACATACCTAGACACCAAAGGAAAAAAACTAGAGCAGAGAGAAAAAACCACCAAACAAGTATGCGACTAGTAGGGAAAAAGTAAATGGTGAGAGAAAAATAAATTCATCTAGGAAAGGCATTCAACATCCACCAAACAAGGACAAAAAAACATAAAATAATGTCTCCCATAAATCCACGCTAGGCATGCCAATTAAATGGCCTAAAGAAAAGAAAGGGAGGTAGGCATCCCACTTCCAAGGCATCTCCACTCATCCACTTGTCAGGAAACAAAGGAGAAAAGGAATCCAAAGATATCACGCCAAACAAGAATAAATTGCCATAATTTTCAAAGTATGTGTGGGGCCAAGGGGGAAAAAATTGGTGATTGAAGTTTCGAAAACAACTGTTGGACAACAATCAACCATGATGTTACAACAACACAAGCTCCTCCTCTTTTGTGCAAACCGAAGCTTGTCAATGAGAGCGAACAAAAGGATACAATAAAATAACATAAAATAATTAATATTGATATTGGTAACAAATGAAAACAAAATAATAATAAAAATAATCATCGATCGACAATTAAAAATAATAATTATTATATAGATATTACTTTTAGCTGGACACGCCCTAACAACACCAAAACGACATACAAGCCACCCCTTTGGATTCGAGAACATGATTTTCCTTTAATAGGGTAATCGTAAAGGATGCTACAAGGTCCACAACTAGAGGCATCGACAACAACACATGGAGGCAAGACAGAGAGGAAGGATGCTACTCCTTCCCTGTGATAAGGTCAAAGTCAACCAACGGTCAACGAGGCACACACAACCATTCCACACTTAGCATTAGGGTCATCGAGGTAGGAACTGAGGTAACGTCGAACAGGGCATTACACACAATACCTCTAAAAAATGACCTAAAATTCCTCATAAAACTTATGTATACTGTCACCATACTACTACCATGCTTGGATAGGACTATCAACTCCAAAACTGAAGTCACCATACTATACTACATACTCTAAGACTAGGATAGGCCGAGAATGACTTGACTCAACCATGACATCACATGAACTAACCTTGTAGACCTCTTACTAACTCATTAAAATATTTGAGACACTTCTAGGACCATGAGTGACCCGATAAAAACTTCATTCAACTTGGGAGAAGTCATATTATTACCATGCAAGCTAACCATGCTTCAGAACTCGTAGAACTTCACTAAACTCAGTCACTACCAATCGACCTTCATGTTAGATATTGAAAGACACCTCATAAAGACTCATACAACACCATGACACCCTTTTCCATCAATGGAATTGACATAAATGAAAACACTAACACAAAATGGCCAAAAATCTTCCCCTTTTTCATTGATGACAACCACCTGCAGAAATATTGATGACAACCATATGAAAAAACACACCTACTTGAATATTTTCCATATTTATGATGCTTCTCTCCCCCTTTGACATCTATGACAAAGGCTACAATGACTACTAGACATGGAAAATGACAACACACAACCGGACACAATAGAAACAATGCAATAACTTGACTTCTTTGTTCAAATGGATCCCCTTTGGACTACATTTTATCTTCTTTGTCTTCAATAACAACAATACATGATCCATGAACCTAGTAAAGTATGCAAATCAGCTCCTCTTAAATGTATACTCTCCATACTTTGTCATCATCCATGTTCTACATCCTCCCCTAGTCTTGCTTAATGCACAAGACCAAAAATTCTCCCTTTAAGGAAAGCAAAACACCATTTTGGACTATGAGCCACGAACCTCATCTTTAGTGTAAACATGACCAACTTTTTCATGATCTAGAAGATCATATAAAAGATAAAATATCTCCTCAGTATCTCCCCTTATAAACATACTGCATATATCTCACCGAAAAGTAAAAATTTGAACTCATACCTTACATTCAAGCCATGAGAATGAATCAATAAAATCATCACTGTCCTAAAGCACTTCTTCGGTGTTTTTATCCTTCTTAGCATGATATTATACTTATTTGAGACAAAAATTTGTTTTCCTTTGAATATTACCTGCAAACCACTCACTACTTTACTAAACTAGCTTCTTGGACACCTTATCTCTTGTTTGAGATTTAATCATAGACTCCCATATCTTGGTGAACCATATCACACCTATACCTAATCATATTTGCTCTTCATTTTCTTTACATAGTCACCCTAGATGTTCTTGATACTTTACTCACCTGTTTGAGGTTCATAAATTTTTAATGTTAAATTAGATCTTTAAACTACTTATACCCATCAATTTCTATGACTTTATCTTGATGACCCAAACAACATCTTTGTTGATCATTGCCCTTGCTAACTCTATTAGACACATGACCATAATGTATCAAAACATCATACCGTATACTCGCCTCCTTCCTACAAAATGAGTTAATCATGGTTTCTTATTCCAAATACATGTCTTATCAACCCTCAAGCTTCATACACACCTCTTCACACACACCATCTTGCATTCTATGAACTGGTCTATATCTCGAACATCAATTCGACTCATGACACTAATAAGAGAATCTTGTAATTTACCCGACTTTGGACTATGCTCATGTTTTCAAGAACTTAGGACCTTTTTGCATATACATGAACTTTAAATTCACAATCATACTTCATTAAACCTTCATTTGAATTATGAGATATTTCTACAGTCCTCAATCTTAAATGATGTAATGGTGATAACAAGACTAACAAATTCAGAAATATATCATCATTTAAGACTGGAAAAATCTTCTTTACCATATCGTGACTTCTAGACACTTTCAAACCACTTGAAACAACATATGGAGTAATATAGACTCACAAAAAAATACCCCGGGATAAATACCGGTGATCATTTTTGTTTACAATTGTGCAGACCTTTCAAAGACAAGATACAAACTTGAATTCCTTCAAACTTGACTATCAACTCTTAGAGCTTCTGAATTTGATCTCTACATAAAGGATCTTCAAACATATTCTATGTACACCTTATAGTCCTCGGACCTCTGAAGTGAAGACATATCTACTCATGACATTTGAGATATTTTCAAGTCCTAAGTCACTACTCATACCCAACTTTTACATTTAGGCCACACGGTTTGGCTACAAACATCTTGAAATTATTCAACCACATGCCTTGAATGTGAATTCAATATTATTACTATTATCTCAGATCACACAACACCTTGTTTCAACATCCCATCCAAGGTTATGACAATAATCATCTTGGTTGAAATCAAGAAAATTGATCAAAAGCCTCCTTTTAGCCAATATGTACTTTACTAACCTTCACACTACTCTAGCTCAAATAAGCAACTTGTAGGAATTTTTAGTCTACTTGAATCAATCTACCACTCTCCAAAGATCCAATAGATTACTTAAGGTTCCAATTAACTCATAAAATTATCAACTTAACAACAAAGCTCAAATAACTTCTCCTTTGTCCAAAGCTGCTTCATAAAGCTCTCAAGAATAAGGTTCATGACACATTCATGGTTGGAAAAAACTAGAAGGCCTCTCGATAAAGTAAGAATGGTTTCAAGAACCATTTATGCCCTATAAGGTGTATGGTAACTCTTATCCTCTGAATCCCTTCCTAACTCACATTTTGAATTCATGAAAGCATCGCAACTTATTGTTATTATAACTTAGTTCTCAACTAAAGATCACATCCCCGAGCTCTCACGGACAATCGCCAACTAGCTTCTTTTCCTCCATTTCTAAAATTGTATATCTTTAACTCTGTAAGAAAATTTGATGAAGTAAAGACTACCGACTATGACCATGATTTACACAGATTTGCACATTTTAGTTCTCCTTTAGAGACATCACATTATTTAACATCCTTGTCATAGGGTTGCTTACTCTCGAATGCTTATGACCATCAACTCCTTCACTCTCTTGATGTTTCTACCATTCATCTTAGAGATATGGTTCCCTTAAAGACTTAATGATTGACATAACACATCTATGTATAACCATTACATCTTTTGGAGCATGTTCCAACATTTCGGACCTTGAAAGTTCAATTTGACAAGACCATACACTCGATACACCTTTGTCATGACACAAACCTTTATGATAGCGATATGGTGGGCTTTGTCGGACCTAATAGAATTAGTAACTTGAATCACACCAAGAATATACTTCACCTAATGACACTTTTCTCATCTTGAAACCATGACATAAGGCAGACATAGACCTAAAACAAGATTGTACATCCTTACAAAGAATTCTTGACTGTAATCATATATTTCCATTATTTGAACAACCATATAAAGCTACAATACATACCTTGATCACATGATAAACCTCTTATAATTCTCTTGATGAAGAACATAGATTTGAAACATGAACACTCTCTAAGAAGAGATGAGTAACTCGACAACAACTTGATGGACATGACATACCAAAACTTATGAGAAAAGGAACTAAGACTAACAAGAACACACCTAGATAAAATTGACAAGTGTATAGAACTTGATCATGAACATTTCAAAAGATCGAAACCTTAAGAGAATAAGAACACAAAAACACATAAACAAATCACATATCATACCTTATTACTCTTGAAGTGTCCCAAAAACCTAGCTTCTTCATCTTCTCATGAATAGGAGATTCATTAACATTAAGGCACATATGAATTTCTTTAGTTCTAATATTTTCAACTAAAGAAAACATGCTTCCTTGATTTGACTTGAACTTGATAAAATTTTCTTCCATCTTGATTGTTATTAACTAAAAATGTAATATATGCACTAGTTAATTTAAGATATGAACAAATGCAAATAAAGTAAATAAATGCAAAGAAAGAAGTGTTTAAATGACCCAAGCAACTAAGTAAATGGAAATAAAATCCTTGAAGTGAAAGAAAGAAGAGGAAAGAACTCAGCTAAATAAAATATGCTCATGCGGGAATGTGTCGCAGAGGTGATTGGAAAATCCAAAAGTAGGAATGATTGTGCAGAGGCCCCGAAAAGGATGGATTTGAGTAATATGACCGGAGCCAAGTTCTGAAAGGGACTGGGGTGCCTACGGGTGCTCTCTGCTATGAAAAATGGGCTCTCTAGTTTGTGCAAAAGCTTCAGACTAGTTTTCACAGTTCGAGAAGATGGTCCAAAATCCTCGTTGTGTGTCGCATCAAGTTTGTTACACTACTTCAGATGTCGTTGTTATTCCAAGATGAATAAAAATACATGCAAAACCCTAAACAAGCATCAATCCATAAAAAATAAAATGCATATGAAAGGGTTAAAATGACCTCAACTACCACAATGGTGGTCTTACTAATTGAGCACTACACTACATTCTAGACCCAAATGTAGTTCTTTGTATGTGTGTGTGTGTGTGTGAAACATGCCCTAGGTTGCTCTTGTGCCAGTTGCACTTTGTGATGTAGCGAGCTAACTATGTGTAGAAAATGTAATAGAATGGTGGATGGAATAGAATAAAATCCTCCCCCTATGTTGTGTGTGATGCAAATGTCCTATCCTTTGTGCCTTGTGATGGAGCTATGTGGATGTAAATGATCTCCAATGCAATAGATGGATGCAACTCTAGGTGGATGATAGTAGTGATTAGTGCTTGGTCCCTCATTATGGTCTCATAAATTTATATTTATAGGGTTCTCTTAATCTAATTTCGTAATTAACTTTGAAATGGTTGACCACCAAAAAGATAAGAACCTAAAAAGGCTAAAAATAACCCAAAAAGTGGTGGGAAAGTTCACAAATGATCAAAGGCTGCAGGTGGGACTAGGGCACCCAAGGGTGCTCCAAGATTAGCTCTGGTACCCACCAAAGCTAAAATGATGGGAAATCATGAAAGATGACTGGGCATGTGTGTGGTGGAGGTCGAATGATGATAGAAATCAAATAAAAATGGCCAAGAGACGAGGGTTAATTAGTACTTTCTTCACTCAAAACCCTCTAAATAGTAGTATGATATCGGGACTAAATAATGTCTAAAGTGCATGATTTTTTGTCTACAGATTGCACTAGAACCCTCTTTGACATACTTCATTTGATTATTCTTGAGCACCTATGATTTAGTAACATCCTTCTTAGTTAGAAATCCATGACTAGGTCCTTTGATTGCCACGACTTGTTTCTTTAGGATTAGACCTTTTGATGAACATCCTCTTGCTTTGGCACAATATTACTATATGGCTTGTGGTGTTTGATAGTTGAAATAAACAACACTCTTCTTTCCTCTTAGCTCATATACACTTAGATTCCAGCCATAATTCTTGACCTTATGACCATACTCACAACATGAATAACATTCACCTTTGAAGAGACTTTCACCATTCCTAGGAGACCTTATTTTGCAATCTCTAGCTCTATGACCAAAATCATGACAAATATAGCAATAACCATTGAAAGAGGCACCATACCTAGCAGAATTAGGTTTTCTAACATATTTAGACCTTTTAAATAAGTCCTCCTTATATCCTTCATGTTTGGTCAAGTACTTGAACCATCTTCTTCATCATTCTCCTTCTGCTTTCCTTTAAAACCTAGACCTATCTTGTCATTTTAAGCTCTTTGTTTCTATAATATCCCATCAAGAGCTTCAATGCTCTTTTCTTACCTCTCATACATCTTCAACTCTGCTAGATGCACCTTCCAGATCAAATTCTAGCAATTTCAATTTATATTCATACCTCGAATAAACTTCTTTATCCCTTAGGGCTTAAGTGACTCTATCAACTTGTAATTCCAAACCCTTGATGGTTTGACCATGTTATTTCTCCATGCAATTGATCTGATCTTGTAGACTATTAATCCAAGACTCTGCAACTTCATATTTCATCCTCAATGTACGCTCAACATCTGAAGACTTACCCATGCTTGTGCTCCAAAATGTTGGAAGCGCAATGGAATGAGAAGGGGGGTGAATTAGTCCTTATAAACTCAATTTAAATTTCATATCCCACACTTAAATTATTAAACAATTAACCAACCATTAATGTGTGCACAACATTATATAACATGCATTCAATGAACCAAAAACAAGAGAAAACACCATACCAAAAGATATAAGTGGGAAACCCTCAAGGGGAAGAAAACCAATGAAAAATCTACTTATATTACTTAAATAATTTTTTTAGTGAAACACCAACTTCAAAAGGAGCACCAACCCTTAGTTTAGTAGAGCACCAACCCCTAATTTTGTGAAGCACCAAGTCCACAAGGAAGATACAACCCCCCAAGATGATAAAGAAACCACCAAACCAAAATTTAAGAATACGTATGATGTATTTGTTTCTGCCACAATTGATAGAGACCACCAATTCAACTCGCTCACTTTTAAACCCTTGTTAAAACCTAGCTTCTCAAAATTTCACTATCTTTCACTTTCTTCACTTTTATTTGCACAAAACCCTTGCAAACACTCTTGAAAACATTCTTTAACCTATCATGCACTCTCTTAGATCTCATAACATTCCTTGGTACCTGCAAATCACTCTCACATAGGTCACACTTTTCATACACAAGCAACTAGCTCCAAATAACACCCAAAACATCACTTTTATATGCTCTTCATGATTCAAACTCTCACCAAGTCAGTTTACCTCCATTTTTTCGACCAAGTAAACTTAAAAAATCCCATATAATTCATTACAATGGTCACATATGACCCATATAGGCTGGCCATGCCCAAAACCTCCATACAAGCACAAAAATGCCTCAAAACCCCATCACTACGATGAGAAAAATCCACTAACACAAAAACTATGATTATTCAAGCTCTAAAAATCACCACACATGTGTAATAAAAATTTAAACATCATCCATGGTCACACTTTTACTTGGACTAATGAAATATTTCATAACATGGGCCAAAAGGCTCATATCCTTCACCAAACAGATGTTTCTAAGCACCTGTCTTTACCTTTGGGCATCAAGAACACTCCAAAACGATTCAACTATGGCATGTAATCACTAAATGGAATCCTATGTACCTATATAACATGCCCATGCATGTTATACCTCATGAAACATTCATATGCTCAAACCACAACAAATTTCCTCTTCACCAAATCATGCTTTGCCAAATCCCTTTTTAAAAATCCAACTAGTATCCACCCTTGTTGTCATTTTAAAGACCTTTAAAGGCCTTAAATAGGAACCAAATTCATCCCTCTTCACTTTATAGGTGATATAAATCTTCAACTAATCCATCACATGCTTCATTCACTTCATTCTTTCAACATAAGCAATCCTTTTCCTCGAAAACCAAGAAACCTTATTCTCTACAAACTTACATGAAAACCACATCAAATAAAATCACCTAGAGACAAACATTATAAAAATGAAAATCCCTCTAAATCCTCTTTCCATAACATATTGTAACTCCTTCCAACTCTAAGTTGAAGGCCTTCAACCAATCCTATCTCTACAAACAAAACCTCAAACTACCCTTTAACTAGTCAACAAAAATAGGGAACATTTTTCAATTTAGATGCATCATCATGAATTAAAATCACCATGTAAATTAATAACAACTCACATACTCAAAATAAAGCTGATTTAATTTTTAACTCCTTTGGACAACCTTGTCCCAAACTAAACTTCTTCAAAAAACTTGTTTGAGTGGGGTCCAATCATCACCACAAACTCTACCACACCTTTATGGAAACTTGGAGGAGTCTTATAAATCATAAAATATTAATCCATACACTAGCAATCATCAATTGAGACCACTTAGAATCAAAATATCCCCTACCACTTTTGAGCAAGGGTGTAAAACACACAAAAAGTAGTTTACCTTCTTAACATTTGTTCATAAAAATATGATAATGAAATTACCTCATTATTAATTTTAAACCTTATAGAATTAATGTAGAAACATCCATGAAGGAAAAAGGGTCCCATGCAAAGCACACAATTCAGGGAGTGCATTAGAAGGTGCAATTCGAGCTAGAAACACCCTTTCTTGGACCTTGTTTCACACAAAACACCATAACTTACAAAATTATCTTCAGAATGACTCGAATTTTTTTCACACCTCTAGGAAACCCATGTGCACCATCTCCAATCATCAACATAGCTCAAATATGTCTCCAAATTCTCACCCCATCTCATTTTCTTGACTATCCCTTAGGGTTTTACATAGTTTAGGCTAGGTTCAACTAAAATAACACTATAAATCATCATAGAAAATATTCAAAAGGCCCTAAAATTATAATTACATCATGAAAAACATACCTACATGCATCCATGAGCTCATATAGATCTACATCTCATCCTCATGCCTCCTAACACCTAGACCTGGTCTAAATGAGCACCTAAAACTTGGTCTTCAACATGTATCTACATTTTGAAACTCATGTGAGTGCCTAAAAACTCCCCAAACATACTCTCCATTCTACTAACATGATCCTCAAGCTATCAAGAACATATAACCATCTTGTACAATTACCTAGGCTATCTAGGTCACCTGATTAGGCTTACTACACGAAGCCATTCTCACTAAATCACCTTATGCCATAATATCAACCTCTTAATCTCCATGACATCATCATATGAATTTACTCCATCATTCTCTTTTTAATTAATGAGATTTTACATCAATGAAAACACCTAGAGCACAACATGCCAATAATCTCCCCCTTTTTCATTGATGGAAAACCTCCTAAACTTCTCCCCCTTTTACATTAATGACAAAGCATACTTGTAACTGCATGTTCTTCATCTTCCTTAGCTTCATAGGGTAATATTTTGGTTGGAAACATCAATACAAGTTTTTCGTTCTTGCTCAAAAACTTGAAATTTCTTACAAAATATTGATTTTGACCATTTACAAAGTATTTATGATTGTACTCCCCAAAGTTGGGAAAGAGCATAATAAACACCTATACATACCAACAATGATGAAAAAGAGCCAAAATACCATGCTCACTTTCATTATTTCTTATCTCACCTTGATAGGGCTTCAAACTTACTTGTTTCTAGCATCAAGTCCACACCTCTTTCAAGGACTAAAATCCCTAAACAAAACCTTTAGTTGCATTTATAACCAACTTTATCTTTCTCTAAAACCACACTTACCCAATAACATGACTTCTCACAACTCCCTCGAGACTCATGGCACCCTACTTTAGTAGAAAAGCACAAAACATGGATTCTTACCTTGATTTCTTCTCTTGGAGAGATGTCAAACACTTCAACACTTCCCTAAAGAACAATTTCAATGTTTTCAACCTTCTTTGCATGCTATTAAACCTGTTTGAGTAAATAACTCACTTACCTTGAATTACAACTACAACTCATCCTTCATTTTCAATACAAGTCTTTATGGAACCTTATACACTTTTGATTAGGGAACACATCAACAAGATCCCTCCACCTTGATGGGTCATATCAAACATGTAGCACACTATTTAATCTCTTCACATTCCTTACATGATTCAATATCTACCTAAGAGGCAATATATCATAGACTCAACTTGCAACATATTCATTCATCATTATGTCCCATCAGGTCTCCTTAATGCCTACAAATTTGATCAAAACTCATGGTTGGATCCCCATGTCTCTCAATTCCTTTTCGACTTTAGGTCATATTTTTTCATGGAAGCATTCAATACACTTTCAATCACGCAACTTAAGAAAATCTTCAATACCTCATAATCTCTTGGCTTCACCTTCCGGCATAATGAAAATTCAAGATCTTTTTACTAACATACATGAAAACAAAATTATCTCTACCTAACCAACCTTCTTTGCCACTTAAAACATTGATTAAAAGTCAAAAATATCCCCCCCTAACTCGATAGGCCTCCACAAACTGATTCAACATATCTACGGCTGGTTTTTCCATTTTATGAACATAATAAGACCAAAAATGATATATCTTGTAGAATCCTTCAAACTTAACACTCCAAACTTTATGACATGACTCAAACCTATATGTATATGAAACAAAATTTTATCAAAGACTCACTAAAGTACTTGACTCAACAACTTGACTTAATAAACACAAGCTTCCTTGAAACAACAACTTGATCGTGACATAATATGGAATAAGATAAACTCTTTCGATGATCCATCATGACTCTATACTCAAAGCAAGACACTCGACATTCATGAACTACTCAATCATACCAAAAATATTCTATCCCCACTACTTGTTTACTCTTTTCACTTTGTTTTTATGACATGACATCAATAACACATCACAACCTTCTTCAACAACATGCCTTATGAACAACCATACAACCACATGAACTTGAATTAAACAAAACTACGACCACAGAAACTTTCATGAAAGATACATACCTTGACAAGATGACCAAAAATTCTACGAACACTCATTCAACACCATTCCTTGGAGCAGATGGTTTTCTCTTCTTGCTTCCTTTCACAAATTTCTTAACCATTCAAGGTTTATTAGGTGTTAAGATCACCCACAATTTTCTCTTAGATATTCAAAGGTAGGTTTTGGTAGAGGCTTTTTCATAATGTCAACTGCTTCCTCCTTAGTAGATACATGCTCCAACTTGATACATTTCTTACTCACTTGATCTCTTAAGTAATGATACTTAATAGGGATGTCCTTAGTTTTGGAATGCAAAACTAGATTCTTGGACACACTATTGCACTAGTACTATCAAAAAGAATAGGTGTAGGCCCATCACACTTTACCTTGTAGTCCTCCAAGGTTTGTCTCATCCATATCACTTGAGAACAACATTGTGCAACAACTACATACTCAGCTTTACATGTCGAAAGGGATATAAGAGATTATTTCTTTCTTGACCAAGAAATAAGAAATCCTCCAGCAAATAATGCGCCACCACTAGTATTTTTCTACCATCCATACTTCCTACCCAATCAACTTCAGAAAAATACCTCAATTAAAAACTTTCATTTATTGGATACACAAACCAAAATCAATAGTCCCTTTAAGATATTTAAAGATCCTTTTAAATTCTTGAAGATGTGACTCTCTAGTGTCTTCTTGAAACCTTCCAACTAAACCAATAAATTTGCACAATATCTGGTCTAGAGGCAGCAGCATTGCATAAATAAGGCTGAAAATCATGGATCTCAGTAATCTAATTGATTCACTTTAGGAGAATCATCTTCCTTATTGAGTTTGCATCATCCACTTGTAAACATGGGGGCACCAACAAGATCATTTGCAATCATCCATTTAAAATTTATTTAACATCACCTTGATATGCTTGTCTTGAGATATGAATATGCCCTCTTTTGATTGAATCAATTGTAATCCAAGGAAAAAAGATGGCTCACCAAGCATTGACATCTCAAACTTTCTCTTCATAGATTCAAAAATATCATGAGTCACAAGTTCATTACCTCCTCTAAATATGATATCATCCACATAAACAACAACAATCAACAAATGATCTCCTTTACTTATGATATATAAGTTGTTATCCATAAATCCTCTTTTGAAGCCTTTCTCAATCAAGTACTTGTCAAGCCTTTCATACCAAGCCCTAGGGGATTGCTTTAACCCATAAAGAACCTTATTTAGTTTGCAAACACAATATTTATTATCAATCAAATAAAAACCATCAAGTTACTCCATATAAACTTCCTCATCTCGATAATCATTCAAGAAGGCATATTTTACACCCATTTGATAGACCTTAAATCCCTTAAATCCTACATAGGCTAAGAATAATTTGATTTCTTCCATCCTAGTCACGGGAGTAAAAGGTCTCATCAAAATCAATTCCCTCAACTTGTGCATACCCTTTACAAACTAATATATCTTTATTTCTTGTGACTTCTCCATCCTCATTAAGTTTATTTCTAAACACCCATTTAGACCCAATCACATTCTTATCCTTTGGTCTAGGTACCAATCCCAAGTCTTGTTATTTTCAATCTGATCAAGCTCTTCATTCATAGCCTTTATCCAACATTCATCTTTTTTTTCCTCTACTACATTTTCAGGCTCAAATTTTGATAGAAAAGCAAAGTTCTCTTGGTTTTGAAGACTTACCAATTTCCTCCTAGTAACTCCAACATCTTTATTTCATATGATCTTATTTTTAGGATGGTCTCTCCTAATTTTCCTTGATGGAGCCTTGGTGTCTAGCCTTTCTTCTTCTTCATCTTCACCTTCATTTTCTTGAGCTACATCATCTTCTTCTTCTTTAAGATCAGTCACATGAGATGTTTCCTTTGACTTGTGAATGGATCTCATAGGATAAGATTCATCAAATTTCACACTTGCACTCTTAAATATTGTTTTCAACCTCTTGTTATAACAAATATAAGGTGAAATTACAGAATAATAACCCAAAAATATACCTTCATTAGATATGGAATAAAAATTACCAAGATTTTCTTCAGTCCTTTTGATAAAGCACATATAACCAAAGACTCTAAAGTGTTCCACATTAGCTGGTCTTCCTTTCCACATTTCATATGGAGTCTTGTCATTGTTTACTCTTAGTTGACATCTATTGAGAATATAGACAAAAATACATATTGCTTCCTTCCAATAACCATCAGGTAATTTAGATTCATTCAAAATAGTCCTTTCCATCTCTTGAACAATCATGTTCTTCCTTTTAACCACTCCATTTTGCTGAGGAGTTCTAAATACTGAAAATTACCTCTTGATGTCATGAAATCTAAAAAACTCATCAAATGAATCTAACCAAAACTCACCTCCATTGTTTGATCTAATGCACTTTATCTTTCCATTTTTCTCATTCTCAATAAGAGATTTAAAAGACTTGAAAACATAAAAAGCATATGATTTGTTTCTCAAGCAAGCTACCCAAGTATATCTAGTAAAATCATCAATAAGAAACATAAAATAATAATCACCTCAAGGGTTTTCAGTCCTCATAGAACAAAAGATCAATATGAATCAGTGAGGTGGACTAGTGGTGCATTGTGTTCATTGGTCTTGAATCTTCTTCTAGTTTTATTTCCATGAAGACATGCTTTGCACAAAGTATCCTCTGGTTTACTTATCTTTGGTATATTTCTCACACAATTTTTAGAGATGATTTTAAAAATATTTTCAAATTTTACATGGCCTAATCTCCTATGCCATAACCAATTATCATTCATCTTACTCATAAGACACTTTTCTTTGTTGACTTCCTTAAGAATATACATGTTATTGTAAGTTCTCTTGGCTTTGAAAACCAACTTACCTATTTCCCTTTCTTAATCTTGCAACCCTTATCATAAAAAGATAGAACATACCCTTGTTTACACATTTGGATTACACTGAGGAGGTTTTGCTTTAGACCTTCAACATATAGAACATCCTTGGTGAGGGTTTTTCCATTATCCAAACTCAAAGAACCTCTCCCTACAATATTTATGGCATAATTATCTCCAAACCTAATTTATTCTAATGTATTATTTCTTAAGGTAATAAAATTAATCTTGTCACATATCATATGAGTTGAACACCCACTATCAATATACTAAATCATATTTTCATATTGACTATGAAAGGTAGTTTGAGCAATACCACACACTTCATTATGCTTCAAAGTGGATGAGGATGATGTACATGCTTCATATATACCATTCCATTTATCAAACCCTAAGGGTTTGAAGTAATCCCTAATTATTATCATGGGAAACATACCAACTTGCTCTTGACAATAGTCCATGATAGTGCTTTAGAAGATCTCCTTTCAAGTGATTAGACTTCTCCAAAAGGACCTACTCTGATACCAATTGTTGGAAGAATAATGGAATTATAAGGGGTGGTGAATCAATATTTAAAAACTCAACTTAAATTTTAGATCACACACTTAAACCATTAAAAATTAACCAACCATTAATGTGTGAACAACATTATATAACATGCATTCAATCAACTAATAAACAAGAGAAGAAACACCATAACATAAGATATAAGTGGGAAACCCTCAAGGGAAGAAAACCCATATAAAATTATGATTATATTACTCAAATAAAAAGTATTTATTGAATCATTAACTTCACAAGAAGCACCAACCCCTAGTTTAGTAGAGCACCAACCCTACAAGGAGCACTCAACCCCTAGTTTTGTGAAGCACCAACTCCACAAGAGGCTACAATCCCCAAGATGATCAAGAACCCACTCAACCACATTTAAAGAAGATATATGATATCGTTTTCTTCCAAAACTGATAGAGATCACCAATTCAAACTCACCTTCAAACCTTTGTTCAAACCATAGCTTCTCAAACTTTCAATATCTTTCACTTTATTCAATTTTATTTGCATCAAACCATTACGAAACTCTTGAAAAGATTATTCAACCTATCATGCACTCTCTAATATATCATAACATGTCTTGGTACTTGAAAATCACTCTCACATAGGTCACACTTTTCACACACAAGTAACTAGTTCAAATAACACCCAAAACATCACTTTTATATGCTCTTCATGATTCAAAATCTCACCAAGTTGGTTTAAATCATTTTGCTTGATAAAATAAACTTAAAAAAATCCCATATACTTCATTACAACTCTCAAATATGACCCATATAGGTCAGTCATGCCCAAAACCTCCATACAAGCACAAAAATGCCTCAAACCCCATCACTAGGATGAGAAAAATCCACTAACACCAAAAATATGATTATTAAAGATCTAAAATCACCAAAAATGTGTAATATAAAATTTAAACATCAATCATGGTCACAATTTTACTTGAACCAATCAAATATTTCATAACATGGGCCAAAAGGCTCATATCCTTCACCAAACAATTATTTCCAATACCCTGTCTTTACCTTTGGGAATCAACCACACTCCAAAACAAATAAACTATGGCACATTACCAATCAATGGAATTCTCAGGACCTGTAGAACACATCCATGCATGTTAGTACTCATGAAACATTCATATTCACAAACCACAACAAATTTCCTCTTCATAAAATCATGTTGCCTAGAAAGTCATTTCAAAAATCCAAATAGTATCCACCATTTATGTCAATTTAAATACCTCAAAATTAATTCAATAGGAACCAAATTAATCCCTCTTCACTTTATAGGTGATAGAAATCTTCAATTAATCCATATCATACTTCATTCACTTAATTCTTTTAGCACGAGTAGTCATGTTCGAAAACCACGAAACCTTCTTCTCTACAAACTAGCATGATATCCGCATTAATTAAAATAAGCAAGAGGAAAAATTATATAAATAGAAATAAATCTTAATCATATTTCCATAACATATTGAAATCCTTCCAACTCCAAGAGGAAGGCCTTTAACCAATCCAATCTCTCAGTAAACTTCCTCGAAAATTCCCTTTGACCACCAATACAAATAGGGCATACTTTTCCATTTAGAATCATCATCGTGAATTAAAACCACCACAGGACATCAAGAAAAATTCACATACTCAAAACAATGTCCATTTTATTTACAACTCCTTTGGACAACCTTGTCCCAAACTGAACTTCTTCATAAACCGACTGGTTTGAGTGAGGTCCACTCATCACCAAAACCTCTACCATACCTTTCTAGAAACCTAGATTAGAAATCTATATCTTCCAATCATAATCCATGCACTATAAATCACTTTTTTCCACATAGAAGAAAAATATATCATACCTTTTTTGAGATAAGGTTTCAAACACAAAAATAGTTTACTTTCTTAAAATCCGTTCATAAAAATATGATGATGAAATGACATAATTATTTTTGTGAAACCTTCTAAAATAAATTTAGATACATCACTGCAATCAAAAACATCCCATGGAAAGAACACAATTCAGGGTGTGCATTAGAAGGTGTAATTTGAGCTACGAAACACCCTTTCTCGGACCCTGTTTCACACAAAATACCATAACTTACAAAATTATCTTCAAAATGAATCAAAATTTTCTCACACCTCTAGAACACCCATATACACTATCTACAATAATTATCATAGCTCAAATATCTCTCTAAATTCTCATCCCATCTCATTTGCATGACTAGCCCTTAGGGTTTTGGATAGTTTAAGCTAGGGTCAATTGAATTAATGGGATTTTAAGTTAATGAAAACACCTAGAGAAAAACATGCCAATAGAAAAGGATCTCCTTCAAGTTGTTAAATTTGCTTCTCAATGACCTTATCTTATACCAATTGTTGGAAGCACAATGGAATGAGAGGGTGGGGGTGAATCAGTCCTACAAATTTCTTATTTCATTTCTCAATTATTTGTAGAATCCATTAATATTTATTCATTCATATACATTCAATGATAGCCTATTAAGTTTGCACAATACAGTCAAATAATCATATTAACACATGAGAGAGAACACATAAACACAAGATGTAAGTGGGAAACCCTCATGGAAAAAAAAACCACTAAACCTATGCTTATATTACACAAAGTAAAAAGATTTAGTGAAGCCCCAACTTCACAAGCAGCACCAACCCTACAAGGAACACCAACCCTTAATTTATTTAAGCACCAACTCAGAAAGGAGGCTACAACCCCATAATATGATCAAGTAAAAACTAAACCATATTAAGATGAAGATATCCGCATATTTTTTCAACTCACACACCTTCTTCAAACCCTCATTCCTTTAACTCAATCTATTCTTCTTCATCATGGGCTAATTTGACTTAAAAACCTTTCCAACATACTATCTAACCTTATTAATACTTTTCAAAACATACTTAGCTCTTATTTCATTCCTAAGAAGTTCCTTCACACTCTCAAGTAGGTCACATTTTTCCTTCTTAACTAACTAGTTTAAACTTGAACTCAAACATTCACTTTATACCATTCTCAACTCAAAAACATAAGGTAGGTCAGTGATTCATCATTATTTCAACACAAAAAACTCAAAAACATAACAATATACTCATGCAAATTCATAAAATGGACCCATATAGGTTGGCCATGCCCAAATGCACTAAACAAGCCCAAAAATGGCTCAAAACCCCATCACCTGGATCATTAAATACCACAAACCTCATCACCATGATTATTCAAGATCCAAAATAGCTCACACATGTCAAATATTATATAAAAACATCATCCATGGTTGTACATTATCTTTCACTAATCAAATTCTTCATAACACTATCAAGAAGGATCATATCCTTCACAAAACAATTGTTTCTAAGAACCAGTCTTCACCTATGGCCCTCAAAACCACACCAAAACACCTCAACTATGCCATGTAGTCAATAATTAAAAATCCATTTACATGTATATCACATATATTATTTCTAGAGCTCATGAAACATCCATAAATACAAACCACTCCACCTTTCCTCTTCACCAAACTGAGTTTCCTAGAAAACAATTTTAGGAAATCAACCGGTTTGCACCATTTCTTAAATTTTGAAGACCTCAAAATGCCTCAATTAGGAAAAAAATTTCTCCCTCTTCAATTTCCAACTAATAACAAGCATTAACCAATCCATCTCATGCTTCTTCAACCTCCATCTTCTATCCAGAGCAATCCTATCCCAAAAATAAAAACCTTCTTCTTCACAAACTAAGCTGGATGATCTATCAAATCACATCATCATGAAATAATCCATATTCCATTAGAAATAAATATGAATCCTCTTTCCATAACATCTTACTTTTCCTTCCAATTCCAAGTGGAAGGCCTTCAACTAGGTCCATCTCTCGAAACTACCCCAAAACTGCCTTAAGACCAGTCTTCATAAATAGGGCACACTTTTACCTCTAGAATCTCAAACTTGAACTTAAACTATCATGGAAATATAGAACAACTCTCAAGATAAAAATAATGTAAATTTATTCATCACCTTCTTTGACAACTATGCATCAAATTGAACTTATTTAGAAACTTATATTTTTGGTGGGGCCCACATAAAATCACAAGCACTATCTTACCTTTTTGGAAAGCTGGAGGATTCCTCTACAACCTATAATCAACAATTTAGAAAAATGAATAAAAATTCATTACACTCATTTTTCTCCAAGTCACTTTCAACTAGGGTTTAAAAGCAACTTATATTCTTAATGATCATTCATAAAAAATAGACGATAAAATCACATAATTATTTTTTCTAAACCTTATTAGTTCCATGGAAAAACATCCCCCAAAGTATTTGGATCCCATGAAAATCATAAAATTCACAATGAGCATCAAAAGGTCAACTTTTAGCACAAAAACACACTCTAGAACACCCAGTTTAACCAAAATTGATGTATCTTACAAAATATTCTTCAGAATGACCTAAAATGTGTCATGAAGCATCATGAAAACATCCTCTAACTTTCCATACTCACCATCTATCTCAAATTGATCTGGAAATATCCAACCATAATGACTTACCCGTGTTATCTTGCCTTGTCTTCACCGCTGCTTTCTTCCCAAAGATCTCATACATGCACACAATACCTATGAAAACTAACCTAAAAATCCTCATACATGTTATGTATACTATTACCATACTTCTAGCATGATTTGATAGGACTAATCAACTCTAAAACTCAAGTCACCATACCATACCGCATACTCTAGGATTAGAAATAGGCCTAGAATGACTTGACTCAACCATGACATCAAATGAACTGAACTTGTAGAGCTCTTACATACATATTAACACATTTAAAACACCTCTAAGACCATGAATTACCTCATGAAAACCTTCATTCAACTTGGGAGAACTCATACTATGACTATGCAAGATAAACGATGTTGTAGGACCCCATATAACTTCACTAAACTCAATCACTACCAATAAACCTTCATGTTAGATACTGTAAGAAACCTCATGGAGAATCATACAACACCATGAAACCATTTTAAATCAATGGACATGAAATCAATGACAACACTAACACACAATGGAAAACACCGGTTTTAATTGTTGAAAATAACAAATTACAATTTATTTTCATTAAATATGTTTATTAGATTGGAAGTTCCTATCACCATTTATAATATTATCTTGAAGAAAAATTGTTTCAAGAAGCATGGATATATTTATACTATATCACTATAGAAATTTACATATTTTATCTACTAATGCATATGTATTTTTATGTTACAAGGTCAAAACACCACCAAATACTCCAAACAGTCTCTCTCATGTAGGCTACATCAAACTAGGTTCTTCTAGGCATGGGTCAACTAGTTGTTTGGAAAACACCTCAAGAAATGTGTAATCATGGAATGCCATATTTTCCCGTAAGATTCTTGTGGTTATCCTAAAACATGAAGAAAATCCTCTCCCCACAAGGATATTTCACCCCTTCATTTATCAGCATCACCATCCCTTTACACATCACCTCTCTCCTTACTAAATGTGCTTATTATAGGGTATGGACATCGCTTACTCCCCATTGTTACTTTCCCATCCCTTGATAAAAGTCTCCCTCATTCAATCTCGTCTCCTCTATAACCACATCATCTAATTTTCCGCCATGTTCTTTCAACCACCCCTTTTAACTTTTACATTTTAAAAGATAATCCACAATGGTATTCTTATTAGTACTACACACACACACCTCTATATATGTATTTATTTTTATTTATATACTTTGATATATATATATAAACAAACAAAAATCTTAAATGCATATTTTATAAGAAAAATGCTAAGATATATTGATCTTAAGGCTCTTATTCAAATTATTAATTGTTAGGAAATAAGGGATAAAATATGCGGAATAATCCCTCACAGAATCGTAACAATAGAAACTAATATGTAGAAAATATTACAGATCTCAAATAAAAGTGCAAAATAAAATAACACAACACAAAGAGACAATATTTAACGTGGTTCACCCAATTTGGGCTACGTCCACCAAGAATCACTTGCTCATATTTTATTACAAGCCATCAATCTTTCAATATAATACCCAGATTTGTTTGGAGCTATGCTCAACAAACTCTAAAAAATTCACACCTGAATTCAAACACATCTACAATGTTACATTATCCCTACCATATGCATAAAACCATATAAGTAGATAACTGCTTCAGTAGTTTTACAAAACTGGTATTAAAAACCATGGGCCAAAACAGTCCCATAAACCTATGGGTCAAAAATCCCGCCCATATGAGAAAAGCACGTTTCCCGTATATCGGGCACATTTTAAGGCCAATTTTTTTGGGGGCTATGCCCACTGAACCTGGCAAGACAACTATGGAAAGTGTATAGTCCTCTTAGTGCACAACCTTCAACACTTTCACACATGAAAATAGGCTCCACAACCTAACAATCTCCCACTTGAAGACTAGTTTTCCTCTGAGCAAGCTTCTCAACCCTTCACTAGTTTCCATGAAGACCAATCAAAGCACAATGTTGTGTCCCACTTTGTGTCCCAAAACACGAGTAAGAGATTGGGCAAGATCGAAAATCAAGGGTGTTCATGTGAACACCCCTTTTGCGTGAACCCCCTTTGCCTCGAATTACCATGTAGGCCAAAGAAAGTGGTTTGCACGAACACCCCTTAGCGCGAACCCCATTGGGTTCAAATAATTTTGGTGGAAAAGAGTTATATATAGATATTTATATAGTTTTAGGTGGCAGATTTAGGGTTTAGGGGGGTTCGGGTGAAGGGGGTTCACGTGAACCCCTTCACGCGAACTGTCATCACCAATCCGGCACTAGATAATTCTTTACCGGGAACTCCTCGTGCTATGATTATTTACTAATGCACAACTTTTAGTTTGGTGGATGTAATCTAGAAATAAAACAACAAACATAACACAAGAATACCATAGACTATGATAAGAAGGAATAATGATAAATCTGAAATATAAGTGTAAATTATAATATCAACATGAAATTGTTACAATCTCACCCATGAGGTACTTCAAGTGTTACTAACTTCACTTGCCTTCCAACAATAACTATGAGAGAAACTTCACAATTACACCTCTTAATGGCTTCTTTAACACACTTTCAAAATGATGGCTTCCTTTACACACTTACTCATACAATATTTCTCACTACTTCCTTCTATGCTAAATGAGGGGGGTGGCCTCTCTATTTATAGAACTTCCAGGCTTATCCATCTTATCTCTAAGATAGGATAATAAATCTACTCTGACGAATCATATTCCATACCTTAACTCTTATATATGTACATGTAAGCTTATCTTTTAGATAAGATAAACCTTATCATTTCACATGGGTTCCACATTTTTAGACTTTTTCCAAATAAAATACATAAAATATTTATGACCTCACTCCTTGTCCTTATTACCAATATAATATTTCTAATTCATAATAATGTAGACCCTACTTCTCTACTCACCCTAACTTTGACATTTTTAACATTACCGGACCACTTTACGACAAATATTTACTTTTTACCACAACATTCCTATTGTACTTTTGACTATTATCGTACTATACATTATTGGCGTAAATGATCTTGGCGGCGCCCTTATCTTCTATCGACGCTACTACTAATTATACTTAACAACATCCTATTCCTAATACATACATTAATGAAATAGAAATTACAGAGGAAAATTTTAGTTTCAACATCTTCCCCCTTCCTAGCTTCTACTCCATCACTGGAGTAGACTATTCCGGTGCTTGGAAACTATTTAACTTGTCGTGGTTGACCCATTTCGTAATGGGAGTGCCATCCAATTCCTCCAAGTTGGTATGTACCATTTTCATGCACAGCTGCTCTTTATTTTGTAGGGTCCCATCCATTTTGGAAGAAATTTTCTCTGTCTTCTTTTTGTATCTAGAATCATATACTAGAACCAAGTCATTCACATGAAATGGAGACCAATGGATCTTTTGATCAAAGTATTCCTTCTACTTCATTTTCTTCTTATAGCTTGTATCCTTCACTATTTCCCTCATTTCCTTTAGCAAATGAAGATGTACCAACTTTTCTTTTATTGAATCACTTTCATCCATCCTTTCATTTTTCATAACTCTCACAGTGGGAATATCAAACTCAATAGGAAGAAATGGATCAATGCCATAAGCCAACTGAAATGGGGAGTATCATGTTGTTGACTTTGATGTTGCCCTATATGCCCACAATGTTGCATGAATCTTTTTATCCCACTTATGTACTTACAAGGCCGCATCCTTTGCTAGAATTTAACACAACACAAAATTTGTTCGTTCCACCTGTCCATTTGTGCTTGGCTTGTATGTTGTTTCCTTCCTGTGCTTAATAGAAAACTTATTGACTAGGGCTTCTACTACCTCATTAGTGAAGTGGATTCCTTGATCATTACAATTTCTAATGGACAACCAAATCGGCCACCCACTTGGCCAAATAATCTATGCAACTACAATATACTTATTTTGGCATGGGGTATTCGGAAGTGGACCTACAATGTCTATTCCCCACTTTTCAAAGGGACCAAGTGGAAGAATAGGGCATAATGGAGCTGATGAAGTCTTACAGTTACCATGTGTTTGACAAATATCACATGTCTTACAATAATTATAACAATCTCTAAAAAGAGTAGGCCAGTGATAACTCGCATCCAAGATCCTTCTTCTTTGTAAGTTTTCCATAGAAGTGTCCTCGACATGTACCATTATGGAATTCTTCTATCAGCTCCTTCCCTTGATCACGTCTAACTAGCATCTTGTCTTGTCCATCGTGGTCATATTCAAAATAATACTCCATGTAGAATATAATATGGATGACTGGCTTGAGTAATTTTCCTCTTAGTCTTTGCATTGGCACCATCAGGAAACTTGAATTCATTCAGATAATTTCAAATATCTATGTATTCACTAGGGATTGTGTCAAGGGATAACAATGCTACATCTAGGAAATCATCATCATCACAAGGTGAACCTAAACCATCATAGGCTCGAGAGAGTGCATCTGCATTGACATGCTTCTTTCCTAGCCTATCTATAATATCAAATTCAAATTTTTGTAGAAAAATTATCCATCTTGCTATCCTCCCTGATGGGTTAGGCTTATTTACAATATATTTTAGAGCTTGATGATCTGTTACAACTATAAATTTATGCCCTAACAAGTAATTTCTAAACTTCTTTACAACAAAAATGATAAATAGAGCCTCTTTTTTCGATTCACGATGTATAATTTACCTCAAGATCGCTCATTTGTCTATTCCCAAAGTAAACCGGATGATCATTCCCATTTCCATCCTTTTGGCTCGAGTACTTCCTAGTGCTACATCTGAGGCATTAGTATACACAATGAATGGCTTGCTTGATCTGGATTCTTTAAAATAGGTGAAGACGCCAGGGCTTCCTTCAGTTGTTTAAAAGCTTCATGCGCCTTATTTCCTGGTTCATAAGTAACATCCTTCTTCAAGAACTGGGTTAGTGGCTATGTAATTTTTGAGAAATTCTTGATGAACCTTCTATAGTAACCCATATGGCCTAAAATGATCTCAACTTACTTCTATTCATAGGAAATGGTAACTCTTTGATTTTTGAAACTTTATTAGGATCAATACTAATACCATCTCTAGATACAACATGCCCTAACAAAATGCCTTTAGAACATCCAAAGACACACTTTGTAGGGTTTAGTGAGGCTTGTGCTTCATCTAACCTTTGAAATGTTGTCTTCATTTGGTGTGCAGGTGGTCCATCTTGCTCCCATAAATGCAAAAATCATCCAAAAATACTCGATGAAGTTCCTAATGTAGGGTTCAAACACCCTTTTCATCAAATCTTTGGAATGTTCTTTGGAGCATTACTCAACCAAAAAGGCATAACTATATAAGCAAATGTTCTCCAAGGAGTGGTGAACGTGGTCTTCAGCTGATCTTTCTCTGCTATACGAACTTGGTTATATCCGCTATATCCATAAGAAAAATTATAGCACTCTGGCCAACTACTTTGTCCAAGATCGATCGAGAATGGAAGAGGGTAATGATACTTCTTTGTTGCCTTATTGAGCTTCCTATAATCAACACAAATGCATAACTTCCCATTCTTTTTATTGAGATCACAATGGGAGAAACCCATTCTCGAATTCTCCACAACAAATATGAATCTTGCATCAACCAACTTATCTATTTATTTTTTACGTATTGGAAAAATTAGGATTCATTCTATATGACATTTTTTTATGGGCTTAGCACCATCTACTAACTCAATAAAATGTTCTACCTAACTTATTTGACAGAGTTCATTGTAATCAAAAGTAAATAGGTGTATGTAACTTCAAAAGAGCTTGATGTAGCATTCCTTCTCACTCTCCATCACAACATCACCAAGTATTTATTTTTTGGAGACGATCATCAATTTCTTCTTGAGATAATCTTATGGGTTCATGAGTCGGTGTGATTGGAAGGATATCCATGACCGAAACATCAACATCACTTTCTTCATCTTCTATGTCCACTTCACTAGTACTAGAGTAATAAGAGGATGTCCAATCATCGGTTTATCACTTGAATCCACATGTTATGCCTTATGATGCCGAGAGATTACATTTATCTTCACCCTCTCTTTGTCATGTCCAAGTGTCATGAAGCCTTTATTCCAGTAGTTTCTTGTATGAACTCTCCTTAGCCATGGTCTTCCTAACAATATTGGGTATGCACTGATAGTACCATTTTTCATCACCCGAATGTCTACCACACATACAACACCCATAATATATATTGCCACATTTGAAACAAACCTTCCGGTTTAGTTTTTCCTTATTTAATGACCTTAACATAAGTGTTGAGGGTGATCAATTTTTAAACCCAACATATTCATTACTGACTCGGTCATTACATTAATCACTGCAGCACCTCCATTAATCGAGACATCATGAATTGAAATACCATTACGTAATATCTCGGCTTGTGGAGCATAGGGATCCGCCTCTGCCTCCAAAACAAGGACCTCAACCTCCTTCCTTCGTCGAGCATTGAGTGCACTTCACAACTCCCCGCCTCTTCTCGAATACATAGCCAAGAGTTGACCATATGTAATATTTGCGGGGCTTTTGGATAGATCTTCCAAGATGGAGTATAGTCCTTGTCCTGTGAAATTAGAAAATCCCACACACCCAACTTTCTTCTCTATGTTTCTTACTAGTTTATCCTTTCATCTTCTTAGGATCATTTCCATCTTGGTTATCTTTTTCTTTCTTTCTTTTTGTTACAAACATATCTACTTTATTATTTATGCTCTTATCTACTACATCAAAAAAATTCACAGTGCTTTTCCTTTATCATTATCTCTTGTACCGGATGTAAAAGCTCTATTTAGACAATTATACTTATAATGACCCTTTTATGACAACCATAACATATAACTTCAGAAATATTTCTTTACTGGACCTCTATTTCCTCCCCGAGAACTTAATTCTTTTCCTTGAAGAAGATTAATAGTTAAGCGGCCCATCTTCCTAAGCAGATCTTCATACTCTGTAGATGTACTAGGAGAAAGATTTGTGCTCACTTTGAGAGTGGTTGTGGATTCGGACCAAAGGTCTTTGGTGTAGGCTCTACTTTAGCAACAATTTCTTTGGGCTCCTCTTCCATGCTTTCTTTTTGCCTTCTTGCAATCTCCTTTGTTTGTTCAATGGTAGGTGGGCGGTCATACTTCACTCGTTGTCGATCTCTCGGCTTCATCCCAAGAATGAAGTGCTTACGAGAGAGATTATCTATGCCATTCATCAACCCATTCGCTAATCCTTCTTCCCGGATCTAGGCATCGAGCTTTCTCCTTAGCTCTAGAACACGAGCATGATAATCCCTTATCTTCTCCTTCTCTCCTTGGGATAGCTTTATTATATCGATCGTGAGATCTGCGTATTTTCATTGTTCACCAAATTCTTCAAGAGAACTTTCGGTTAATAAATTCCATGAGTTTTTCACATTATCACGTAGTGTTTCAAACCACCTAAGGGTTGAACCATCTAAAAGGTAGGAAAAAATTCAGTCCATTATTCCCTTCTTATGAGGCCATTACATATGCAAGATCGTTTAAACTCTTGAATGAAAGAGGAAGCATCTTCATTAGATTGGGCTGAAAAAATAGGAATCTTCCCCATTTTAAAAATAACCATAGTGAAATACCAACCCACAAGTACAATCAACAAGACTTATGTGCACAAATAATTGGAATCACTATAATAGAAAGTGACTTTACACCTTTCTACAGTAAAATAGAAATGACCACGGTAAACTATGGTAAAACTTGACTTACTGTGGTAAAAAATGACTTTATTGTGGTAAACACTATTCACGATAAAAAGTGAAGTTACTGTGGTAAATATTATTCATGGTAAAAATTGACTTTTCAAGTAAATACTATTCACGGTAAAAAGTGAAGTTCTTTGCGGTAAATACTATTCACTTTGTAAAAAGTGACTTTATTTGCGTAAATACTATTCACGGTAAAAATGATTTTACTTGCATGTAAATACTATTCACGATAAAAATTGACTTTACCATGGTAACTACTATGCACAGTAAAAACAAGTTTACCCTCAATATTTTCGACTAAGTGGGAATATCTCTCTAAAAATCCACCAACGAGGAATGGTCCCAAAGAATCTAACCAAAATGTCATCACCAATCCAGCACTATGATAATTCTTTACCGGGAACTCCTCGTGCTATGATTATTTACTAATGCACAGCTTTTAGTTTGGTGGATGGAATCTGGAAACACAACAAACATAACACAAGAATACCATAGACTATGATAAGAAGGAATGATGATAAATCTGAAATATAAGTGTAAATTATAATATGAACATGAAATTGTTACAATCTCACCTATGAGGTACTTCAAGTGTTACTAACTTCACTTGCCTTCCAACAATAACTATGGGAAAAACCTCACAATTACAACTCTTAATGGCTTCTTTAACACACCTTCAAAATGATGGCTTCCTTTACACACTTACTCATACAATATTTCTCACTACTTCCTTCTATGCTAAATGAGGGGGGTGGCCTCTCTATTTATAAAACTTCTAGGTTTATCCATCTTATCTCTAAGATAGGATAAGAAATCTACTCTGACGAATCATATCCCATACCTTAACTCTTATCTCATGTACATGTAAGCTTATCTTTTAAGATAAGATAAACCTTATCATTGCATATGGGTTCCACATTTTTAGGCTTTTTACAAATAAAATACACAAAATATTTATGACCTCACTCCTTGTCCTTATTACCAATATAATATTTCTAAATCCTAATCATGTAGACCCTACTTCTCTACTTACCCTAACATTGACATTTTAACATTACCGGACCACTTACGACAAATATTTACTTTTTACCACAACATTCTTATTGTACTTTTGACTATTACCGTACTTATACATTATTGGCGCGTAAATCTGCGCAGCGCCGTTATCTTTATTGACGCTACTACTAATTATACTTAACAACATCCTATTCCCAATACATACATTAATGAAATAGAAATTACAGAGAAAAATTTTAGTGTCGACAGAACCCCCTATGTGGCACTTATGTGGCACATTTTGGCACCAAATCCATTTGGAGGATAATTTTATGCCAAAATGTGCCACTTAGGTGCCACGTAATTAGGGTTAACGAATGAATAAAATTACAAAATTTTAACACAAAATATATAATTTTATTAGCTTTCTAAAAATATAATTTTTATTTTTAAAAAATCTATTTTACTATTTATTTTTTATATTTTTCTAACATATGGTATTTTAGGACAATCAATTGTACACAATCAACCCAATTTGAAAAATAGCAAAATATATCAAAAAAATTTGAAAAAAATAAAATTACTATTTGTTGAAGTCTTCTTCTTACATGTGAAAAAAATCAATTTCGATATAAATCTTAAAATTTATTGGTATAAACATTTGTACGCCATTTATTTGAAAATATTTTTACTAAATAATTAATTAAAAAAATATAAGTCAAAAAAATATAAAAATTTGTGACAAAGACTCCTCAAAATTAAAATCTTGAACATATATGTAAAATTTCTTGGTGAAAAAATAAATTTTCATTTAAAAAACTACCTGGGGACAATCATTCCTCTTTTATAACATAAGAAACAATGTATGAATAAAATTAAGAAAAAGACCATATTTTTGCCATTTAAAAAAAAATTACATGTATTCTACACTCTAAACACAACATTTCGTTAGTTTGTGGAATTACATGAATGTGTACGGGTTTCTGCTATTACCTTTATAAAATCAATGAAACTAAAAATTCATGTTTATAAAGGTACAAAACATACCAAAAAGTGGGACATTTTATTGTGCTTTTACCAGCTTTAGTTTTTCCCTTGTGACCACCTTGGTCATCATGTCTACAAGATTATGACTGGTATGAATCTTCTCCAGACTTCAAATTCTCTTCCTCCAAAGTTTGTCATGATGAAATGGTACTTTAACAGTATATGCTTCATCCTAGAGTGGAAAGTAGAGTTCGTAGCTAGGTGTATAGCACTTTGACTATCACTATGAACCTTTCCTTCCTCCTGCTTATGCCCTACTCCTCAAGCAATTGCTATAACCAAATCATTTCTTTGCTTGCCTATGTGGTAGCAACATACTCAAACTTTGTGGTTGACAAAGCCACAAGCTTCTATAGTTGTGAAATCCAGCTCACTGTTGTCCCACCTACATTGTAAACATAACCTGTCGTGATCCTTCTGTTGTCTACATCTCCAGCCATATATGAATCTACATAACCACACAAAGTGGTGTTTGATCCAATGTAGCACAAAACTATCCCCATTGTCCCTCTCAAATACCAAAGGATCCAATTTACTACCTGCCAGTGATTTCTACTCGGATCACTCATAAATCAGCTCACCATTCCCACTACATGGGTAATATCAGGCCTGGTGCACACCATGGCATACATCAAACTGCCAACCACTGATGAGTAAGGTACCTTGGACATATGGTTTCTGTCTTGCTCTATCTTGGGACACTGCTCCTTTGATAACTTAAAATGGCCTGCCAAAGGAGTCCCAACCAGTTTAACATCTTGCATATTAAACCTCTCCAAGACCTTCTTAATGTACTCTTCCTGAGATAAAGTCAAATTTCATTCCTTCCTATCCCGAGATATCCTCATACCAATGATTTATTTGGCTGCCCCCAAATCCTTCATGGCAAAGGATTCACTTAGTTGCTTCTTGAGTACTTTTATTTCCTGCATGTTTTTACCTGCAACCAACATATCATCCACATATAAATATAGGATAATATAACTTCCATCCTAAATTTTCTTTGTATACATGCAATGGTCGAATGGAATCTAATATAACCTTGCTCCATCATGAAGCTATCAAATTTTTATACCATTGACGTGGAGCTTTTTTCAAGCCATATAAGCTCTTCTTCGGTTTACACACCATCTCCTCTTTACCTTTGACCTCATAGCTCTCTGGTTGCTGCATATATAGTTCCTCCTCCAAATCACCATGGAGAAATGCGGTCTTTACATCAAGTCGTTCTAAGTGCAAGTCTTCTTTATAACTATTCTTAGAACAATTCTAATAGAAGTCATTTTTACTAGAGGGAAAAAATCTCATCAAAATCTATACCTTTTTTGTGCAAACCCCTTGACCACCAACCGGGCCTTGTATTTCTTCTTTCCTCCTTCTTCATCTTTAAATCTAAACACCCACTTGTTTTATAATTCTCTTTTACCTTCATTAACTTCACCAAATCCCATGTCGGTTCTCCATGAGAGCCTAATGCTCCTCATCCATGGCTTGCTCCCACTTACTCTTGGAATCTACCCGCATTGCTTCATCAAAGCTCTTTGGCTCTCTCTTGTCAGGTGAGTAATAAATAATAAAAAGGAGAAAACATTTAGGTTCTCTTCTTACCTAGAAGACCTCCTCAATATAGGAGTTTGAGGTTCTGTTGAGGAGGTTCTGAACTAATTCATGTGTCGCTTTCCCATCCGGAAGATCCTCTACCACTGCATATTCTTTCTTCTTCCCTATTTTCCCGCAATCAAAGTTATACACGACTTTCTCATTAAAGACCACATCCCTAGATCGAATGATTTTCTTGTCCTTAATACTCCAACATTTATATCCAAAGTCATCACCACCATAACCAATGAAAGTACATTTTTCTAATCTAGCCTCTAGTTTGGTCCTATCATCCGTGTCTATATGGAAAAATACCTCACATCCAAAGACTCTAAGAAATTAGTAATCAACTTTATTACCATACCAAGCCTCCTTAGGTATGCCTCCATCCAAGGCACTTGAGGGTCCTCTATTTATCAAGTACACATCTGTACTCACCGCTTCTACCCAAAAAGAAAGAGGTAGTCCTGCATGTAACCTCATGCTCCTAACATGTTCCATTATTGTTTTGTTCATCCTTTCTAACACCCCATTCTGCTTTGTGTAGTTCTGGAACCATCTTTTTACTTGTGGATTTGATTCTTAGAATAGTAATAATCAAATTCATTGCTACTGATACTCCCCTCCATTATTTGATATGAGACATTTTAGCTTAAGACCTATCTCATTCTCTACTAAGGCTTTCCATTTAACAAAAGTGTCAAATACATAAGATTTGTTTCTAATACAATAAACCTAAACTTTCCTTATTGCATCATCAATAAAAGTAATATAATAACTTGAAACCCCAAGAGATGATACCCGAGAAACCTTACTTGCTTATGTTTCCCATATATGTAGTCCTCACAAAACTCCAAACTGTTTTTGTATATCTGAGTAAATCCTTCTTTATGATCTCCATGCCCTTATGGATCATATGACCAAGCCTATAGTGCCACAATGTTGTATCTATTTCTAAAGCCACAAGATTATAAACATTAGTGCTATAAGTGGTTAAATACAAGGTTCCAAGATTCTTACCTCTTGCCACCACAAGAGCACCCTTAGTAACCTTCCAAGAGTCCGCATTTAAATAAATAGCACAAACTGACCATCACTTTCCAACTGCCCTACCGATATCAAATTGTGTCTTAATATAGGCACATGTTTGACATCCTTCAATAGCCAAGTGTTTCCATTCTGCATCTTTACCTGAATAGAACCTTTTCCAACTATGTTGTAAGGCTCATCATCACCAAGAAAAACATGCCCAAAATATCCTTGAACATAATCAACAAAATAATGCCTATGTGGAGTAGCATGGAAAGAATCCCCTGAATCTAAAACCCAAGATTCAATAATATTGTGCAAAGAAAGAATCAAAGCATCTTGACATACATTACCCGTTGCCACATTTTCCTCCTTGTTTTCTTCCTGTTGTTTCTTCTTGTCCCGAAGCTCCCAACAGTCCTTCTTTGCATGTCTAGACTTTCCACAATGCCAACATACTATCTTGCTTTTTGATTTTGACTTTGACTGATCCTTTGATTTTCCACGACTTCCTCTATTCTTTTGTCTCCTGTAGTTTCCACCATCAAAGCATTCCCAAGTAGAATATTACCTAGAGATTTTTCTTCGCATTTCCTCACTTAGAATCACCCCTACAACATCCTCAAACTTCAACTTTGAGTTAAATTTGAAACCGAGGTTGCTTACTATCATTACTAGGCTATACCAACTCTTAGGTAAAGAGCACAGAAATTAATAAAGCCCTAACTTCTTCATCAAATTCTATTGTAACCAAAGCTAGCATATTTACAACCATATTAAAATCCTTTAAATGATAAGCTACTTGAACCATTCTCGAAATCTTCATATTAAACATATTTTTCATTAAAAATATCTTATTAGAGGCAGAGGGTTTTTATATAACTTCCCTAATGCATCCATCAGTTCTTTTGTAGTCTTTTCCTTTGAAACATTAAATAATACCGAAGATGCAATACACAACCGGATTGTCCCAAGTGCCTTCCTATCCATCAAATCCCATTCCGCATCCGTCATGCTCGAGGGTTTGTTCACCTTCTCAGACAATGGAATATAAATATCCTTCTGATAAAGGTAATCTTCCATCTGCATCTTACAAAGACTGAAATTCTACCCATTGAATTTATCAACCCTAGATTTTCCATCATTTTCCATAACTCCCACTCAAGATAAAAATATCTATGTAATTCATCACTTCAAGAAACCAAACTAGGATCGATACCAATTTTTAGGAAATAAGGGATGAAATATGCGAATAATCCCTCAATGAATCACAACGGTAGAAATAAATATGTAGAAAATATTATAGATCTCAAATAAAAGTGCAAAATAAAATAACACAACACAAAGAGACAATATTTAACGTGGCTCACCCAATTTGGACTACGTCCACCAAGAATCACTTGCTCGGATTTTATTACAAGCCACCGCTCTCTCAATACAATACCCAGATCTGTTTGGAGCTATGCTCAACAAACTCTACATAATTCACACCCGAATTCAAAATACATCTGCAATGTTACATTATCCCTACCATATGCATAAAACCATATAAGTACACAAATCGCTTAAGCAGCTTTACAAAATCAGGTATTAAAAACCATGGGCCAAAACTATCCCATAAACCTATGTGTCAAAAATCCCACCCATATGAGAAAATCATGTTTCCCGGTATATCAGGCACATTTTAGGGCCATTTTTTTACGGGACTCGCCCCGAACCCCGTCAAGACAACTATGGAAAGTGTATAGTACTCTTAGTGTACAGTATTAAACACTTTCACACATGAAAACATGCTCCATAACCTTACATTAATAAACTTCGTTATTTTATATGAAATTTATTTTTAAATGGTGTTAAATTATGATTTTTCATCCTTCTCAAATTATATTTATATATGAGGGCCATGTCAAGAAGCCAACCTCCCTAGGAGATGTCTCATGTCCAACAAGAAATTTTCTTTTGATTCCACCATACAAAAACTCGAAAAGTTGAGTATGAGTTTGGGAATTATAAAATGGAAAAATTCAAGGTTAAGACCTTTTTTATCAATTATCCTTATGTTTTCTAAGCATTATGGTTGGATGGAGAATACACCTTATGAGAAATACATGCTAAATGGTGAGGATTACCTGAAAAACTATGCACAAAATCACCAAGCCATCGTTGGGAATTCCAGAGTCAATAATTTTACACCTCTACCAACGTCACAATCCTCCTCTCTTGACAAAGAGAATAAGTATAAAAAGTAATTCCAAAAACAAAAGAGACATAAAAATATGATTAGTGTGCATGTTAGTGAATTTTATAAAAAAATTAAGGACTATATGAATGTTGTGTAGTTTAGACATGAGGATTATTAAGGGGAACAAAAGTTCTAAGGTTTTTTTGGTTTTGTATGTTCCTTCATAGATAAAAATCTCTCAAAAACATGGTTGTGGCCGCTTGCCATGGTTAGATTATCACCATTATTTTAACCATATTTTTCCGAGTACATATTACTTTATGGAAGTTAGATATGTAGGTCTTGCATGATTGTCTCTAACAATTTGATGGTGATAACATTATCTAATTTTTTCTTTCCCTAGTAAGAATATAGGGAAAATACCAAGAATAATCTGTTGTCATGCAAAATGTCTAGCATGCAAAATTGAAAATTTTAGCAATGACAACTTAGCCCCCACTTGAATATCGCTCTCCCGGTTAATGTGAACCCTTCCTCTGGCCAACATGTCCTCAATTGCACCCTTATTAAGGCTCATATGAATGTCATAACTATATTTCCAAGTGTATTTAATATGAAGAGATGAATTCCTAAGGTGATTTATGAATCCACCGAGATTCAAGGAAGATCAACTGTCCCGAGGCCTATAAAGGGCCTTTTTGGCCATTTTCTAACTGGTAAACACCCTTTAGAAGCCTATAAGGTGATGTGGAGGATCAAAGAGATGAACACATACCAAAAATAATTATGTATTCTATATATTGCTACACAATACATTTGGATAATATATATCCATTACAATAGGTGAACTACTTCCTAGAAAATAGGAAGTCAAACAAACAACTTACTCGTTTTATATAATTTATGGGTATAAAAAAACACTATAATATATTATCTGTTACAAAAAATACTACAAAATAATCGAAGTAAGTAATAATTTACTATATGGGTAAGTGCATAAAGTTGGGGGCCAAAAAGTGGACAAAACTCAAAAACAGACGAAACGCGTACGCGTTTTGCTAAAATGCGCTTGCGTTTTAATTTTTTTGGCTTGGTAATTACCAAACCTATAATGTGTACACATTTTAAAGAAGGAAAAACGTGTACGCATTTTAGAGAAGACAAAACACGTACACATTTTAGAGAAGTAAAAACGCGTATGCGTTTTGAGTAGTATGGACTGTGTATGTGTTTTTGGGTGTATTATACTTACAAAAATAAATGTTAAAGTTTAAGAAATAATATAAGTATAAGAAATCTTAAAGATAGTGGTCCCGTAGCTCAATACAGTTATAATCTAGAAGATAGTTTTTCAAAATCTAATTTGGTCAGTACTTACTCATTTTTCAGGATTTTAGCAAAGGACCTAAAACTTTCAAGGCATATATATTGCAGTCGGTCTTTGTTTTGGGAAAACATATAGTCATTTTGTAGGTTTTTTGACCTTCTAAAATGGATTTTGGCCCTACCACTACTTGAATTGGTACCAATTTTTAAATTTGTTCCATAATTCACTTTAGTGACCATGAATCAACTCTATGATGCTTGTCTACTTCTTACTAAAAAGATATTTTCACTTTGTAGATAGAAGATTGTTCCCGAATGGGATTCTATCCTATGGCCAAAATGAGGTGATTGTAATGTTTCTCCTCCTTAAGGTGTGATAACTCTACTAGGTGTTGAATAAGTTGTTACAAATAGTACCAAGTGAATTGCATCAAGTGAACATAGATGATTGTTCATTCTTAGAAACATGGTGCTCCATATAAAGATCATCCGTTCACCTTTCCTTTCATGGAATCAAATTCATGATTCTCATACATGTTTTTGCTCATATGTCTCTTATGGAGACAAACGATACCTTAATACTTCACAAATAATGGTCCTTGATATCTCGTTGACATGACTAGCTCATTTTAGCTTATTCTGAAGGGTGTTCAATAAACTACAGAATGGCTAAAAATGCCTTTTTAGGCCTTCAGAGGAAGTAGTCTCTCATCAAAAATAAATGAGTCAATCGATCACCTTAGACACTATTCCCTAAACATTGAAACACACTGAATGATCTTATTAGGACTTTCTTTTGGGTGAGGATTTATGATTTAGGGTTTATGGTTTAGCGCTCATGGTTTATGACTCAAGGTTTAGAGTTTAGGATTCAATGTTTAGTGTTTAAGGCTCATAGTTCAAATTTTAGGGTTTAGGGTTTAGGGCTCAGGGATTAAGGTTCATGGTTCAGGGTTTATGGTTAAGGGTTAAGGGTTGAGGATTTAGGATTTACGGTTTATGGTTTAGGGCTCAAGGTTTAGGGTTTAGGGTTTAGGGATCAAGGTTGAGGGTTTAGAGTTTATGGCTCAAGGTTCAAGGTTTATGGTTTAGGGATCAGGGATGAGGGTTTAGGGTTTAGGGTTGAGATTTGAGGGTTTAGAGTTTAGGGATCATGGTTTAGGGTTAAGAGTTGAGGGTTTAGAGTTTAGGGATCAAGGTTTAGGGTTGGGGGTTTATGTTTGAGGGTTCAAGGTTTAGGGTTTTGGCTTAGGGCTTAGGGCTTAGGGTTTAGGATTTAGGGCTCAAGGTTTAGGGTTTAGGGTTTAGGGCTCAGGGTTTAGGTTTTAGGGTTTAGGTTTTAGGGTTTAGGGTTTAGGGTTTAGGATTTAGGATTTAGGGCTTAGATTTTAGGGGTCTTAGGATTTATGGTATAGTGTTTAGGGTTTAACACTCAAGGTTTAGGGTTTAGGACTCAGGGTTTAAGGTTTAGGGTTGAGGATTTAGGGTTTACGGTTTAGGAGTTAGGAGTTCCGGTTTAAGGTTTAAAGGTCGTGGGTTCGGGAAAACGGTTCATGGTTTAGGGTTTAAGGCTCAAGGTTTAGGGTTTAGGGGTTAGGGTTTAAGGCTCATGGATTAGGCTCACCCATTCACTCACTGTAATGTTCTATGTCTTACCCATTCTTATAAGTATTGACAAAGAGTATTCAACTAAAAAGGGTTCATCTACTTCGTAGGTAGAACATTCAAGGGAGTCATCACAATTTGATGCCTTTCATCTACTGATATTTTAAAGGAGGGAAATGCCCATTGCATGCGAACTATTTCACTCACTGTAATGTTTTGTGTCTTACCCATTCTTATTAGTATTGATAGAGAGTATTCAACTGAAAAAGGGTTCATCGACTTCGTAGGAACAAAATTCAAAGAGATTCATCAAAATTTGATGTCTTTCATCTATTGATATTTTGAAGGAGGGAAATGCCCACCTCTCATAAACAAGGTAGTTATAAAATTAGACTTAATGATGGTTCTAGGCACAAGACTAGGAAATATGGTCCTAAGATATTCAAAAAATGAACTCACTCATGAGACCTACTAGAAATATATGAGGTTTAGGGGTTAGAGCTTAGGGTTATGGATTTAGTGTTTAGGGTTTACGGCTTAGGGCTTAGGGCTCAGGGTTCAAGGTTTAGGGTTTAGAATTTAGGGTTTAGGGTTCAAGTATTTAGTGTTCAGGGTTTAAGGTTTATTATTTTTGTTTTAGGATTTAGGTCTTAGGGTTAAGGGTTTAGGTCATAGAGTTCATGGTTTAGGGTTTAATGTTTAGGGTTTAGGGTTTAGGGTTTAATGTTTAGGGTTTAGGGTTTAGGGTTTAGGGGGTCAGGGTTTAGGTTAAATATGATTTAGTTTTTAGGGTTTAGGGTTTAGGGACCTTTAGGATTTAACATTTAAGGCTTAAGGTTTAGGGCTTAGGGCTCAGGGTTTAGGGTTTAGGGGTTAGGGTGCATGGTTTAGGGTTTACGACTCAGGGTTCGGGTTCGAGTTATAGGTTTAAGGTTTAGGGGTTAGTTACGGGTTTAAGGTTTAGGGGTTAGAGCTTAGGGCTCTAGATTTAGGGTTCAAGGATTAGGGTTTAAGGTTTAGGGTTTAGGGCTCAAGGATTAGGGTGTAGGGTTCAAGGCTTAAGGTTTAGGGTTTATGGTTTAGGGATTAGGGTTTAGGGTTCATGGTTCATGGTTTATGGCTTAAGGTTCGGGGTTCGAGTTACTTGGTTTAAGGTTTAGGGGTTAGAGCTTAGGGCTCTGGATTTAGTGCTTAGGGTTTAGGGTTTAGGGCTCAGGGTTTAGGGTTTAGGGTTTAGGTTTTAGGGTTTAGGATTTAGTGTTTAGGGTTTAGGATTTATTATTTTGGTTTTAGGGTTTATGGTTTATATTTTAGGGTTTAGGTCTCATGGTTGAGGGTTAAGGGTTTAGGTCATAGAGTTCAGGGTTTAGGGTTTAGTGTTTAGGATTTAGGGCTTATGGTTTAGGGTTTAGGGCTCAAGCTTTAGGGTTTAGGATTCAATGTTTAGGGTTTATGGGTTAGGGTTTAGGGTTTAGGATTTAGTTTTCATGGGTTTAGGGTTTAGGGTTTAACATTTAAGGCTCATGGTTCATGGTTTAGGGTTTAGGGTTTAGGGCTTAAGGCTCAAGGTTTAGGGTTTAGGGCTCATGGGTAAGGGCTGAATATTTAAGGATTAGGGTTTAGGGATTAGGATTTAGGGTTTAAGGTTTATGGTTTAGGTTTTAGGGTTTAGGGATCATGGTTTAGGGTTTAGGGTTTAGGTTTAGGGCCTCCAGGTTTAGGGTTTAAGGTTTAGGGTTTAGGGTTTTGATTGTAGAATTTAAATGCTAAAAGATTTAGGTTGAATGTTGAAAGCCTGAAAATTACCTATGTACTAACCAGATTATACTATAAAAAACTATCTCCTAAATCATGACTAATGGAGTTGTGAGACTAGTTCCATAAGGTGCAGAGTGACCCTAATTTCTTATATTTACATAAATAAATTTAAAGTATAAGAAATAATAAAATATAAATAATAATAAATGAAAAACTTAAACATTTATTTTTGTAAATAGAAGCATGTCAAAAGCATATACAATGTTTATACTATACAAGAATGCGTACGTTTATAACACGTACGCATTTTGTGTTTTCTCTTTTTCTAAGCCATGCCTCAAGGCTTGGGATCTGGTTTGGATCCCCAAGCCTGAGGCATGGACCTGCACAAACACAACAAACAACGTGTTTTTGAAAGAAAATATAAAAATTCCACTTCCTATATGATGAATCAAAATAAAACAATTGATCCATTTAAAAAAATTATACCACGACGTAGATAAGAGTTTCTTCTTTCTAAAAATATAAATTTTTAATTTTTTTGACTAATATAAGGTTTCCATATTATTTATTTTATAACTATGCCTTTTTATAGCTATTTTTGAAGTTTAAATATGTCTATATTTCATCGTGTATCTTTTTTTTGGGTGATCGAAATTGAAAAACAATTATACTAGCACAAACTAGGCATAATTCTATACATATTCAAAAAAATATAAATCTAATTTTTGATATTTTTTGAGGTAGTTAGGGGGCACGGTCGGAGCTCCGTTATTTTTCAAAACATAAAATTTCTATACTAGAAAAATCATAAATAAAAAATATTCGCTAAAAAAATCTAACACAAACTAGATGCTCCTAGCTATCTTTCTACCAAAGGGTTTTCAAAAATACTAAATGGTGCTCAAAAATGGTGGGGGGCATGAAAGTCACTCTATTGCATTTTTAACAAAAATAGGAGCACCTGTTGGTATTTTAGTTGTTTGACCCACTTAAACTTATCCGTTTTCAATAAAATTTAGTAGCTTAGAAACTAGACTCAAAATTCTATGATTCATATTTCTACAACATCTTCCAATTTTGAGTGTAACTATTTCAAAAACTTGTACAAGTTGAAGTTTTTATTTTTCAGAAAAATGCGTCCACTTAAGACCCCCTTTTGGCCCCCCAACTTGGTGCACTTACCCATATGGTAAAAACCATAAGTTCATGTAAACAATAATTTTTCTAACATTACCCCCTTAATGTTTACATGGCAGAAAAATAATTACACTTTTTATGTAGCTTTCTACCCGTGCGTGCTCATGATCTTGGCTCACTTGATGGTTTTGAAAAGGTTGACCAACAACCTTGGTATAAGCCCCTGCTCATCTAGTATGAACCCATGTTCACTATACGAACCCCTGTTTGACAAAAATGGACCCTGTCCAAGGTATGAGCCCCTACTCATCCTCTTCAAGAAACATGATGCTGCTTTTTCCTCTATGCTTTCATCTTTCCACAATATCTTCACATCAGGGAATTAACATAGGAAAAATTGCTCACCAAACTGAACAAGAAATTTGAATGGAAATGGAACATTGATGTCATGTTCCCCCCACAATGTGAAATTTCCACTTATTAAAAATTGGAACACTGAATAACAATGAAAAAACTCAAAACAAGAATTGTGAAATAACAACAAAAAATAAACCACACCAATAAATGTCACCACAAATTCAGCGTAACCTCGCGTCATTGGTTACTAATGAGAGGTTGTTGAATGACATCCTTCCTTCATTGCCTTCGTCCTCTAGTTAGGTTTTATTTACTTAGTATATAAATTCTTCAGAACTATAACCATTTTCCGGTTCTTCTATGTTACTTCCTTCTTCATCATCATCATCATCAACAACCATGGCATTTTCTTGAATTTTCCCATCAAGAAAATCTCATGCCCTTTTCTTGCAATTTATAGAAATGTGACCAGATTGTTAACAGTAGTAGCAAACATTTTTTATTTTTTCATCTTTGGAAGTGGATCCCTGCCTAAAAGAAGGGTTGAATCTCATTTTAGTATATGACCTATCCTTTTTTCCATACATTGCACTTTCCTCTAGCTTAATTTTCCTTGATCTATTTTCTTCTTCTATCAGAGAAGAAATCAAATCTTCTAAACTAGGATTTATCTTACTTAATGTAAAAACCATGTTAGAATAGCTTGGAGGCATGTTATTTAGTAATACAACTTTTGCATCATCATCCGGAACATCAAATTTTATTCTAACTAAATGATTTGCAATAGAATGAAACTTACTAATGTGTTCAACCATACTGTCGCCTTCTTCCAACTTGAGCCCAAAAAACATTTTCTTGAGTGCTACTACCATGCTCTCTGCTTGCGACCAAAAAATTTTGCTCAATGTTTTCCAGATAACATGTGATGTATTCGTTATATTTATGTGATGCATATAGGCATCTGATAATCCCAAGTCAATAATTGCTATTGCTTTTGATCCTTGCTTTCCTATTTTTATGCTTCATCTAGGTTGGTTGGTTTCTATATTTTTCCTTCCATAATTTCCCATAAATCTTTGTTGATCAACAATAGTTGAGTTCTTACCTGCCATGTATGGAAATATTTGCCTTCGAATTTTACAATATGGTTCAACTTGTCCATTATGAATGACACAAGACCTTTATAAAGAAGATAAAATGGAGACTCTAATTTAATTTTTCAACTCTTATGGAACTTGACATAACATTTTGAAAGAACAATAATACTAGATACTTAGAATAATATGATTTTCAAGCACTCTTTCAATAGTCAGGATCGATTGGCTCGTGAAAACATGAAGAGAGGAATTTCCACATGTAATAACATGTATATACAACATTAATGCATAATGGTTAGAGACAAGTTCCAGCTTTTCTCCGAAAAAGCCAAGCTGTGTGATTGTTGATTCCAAAACAAGTTCGAATCCAAGGTTGGTCGGTACATTAGCAAATACACAACTCAAATCAATAAAGTTGCACGATCTACGATATCCCGAATAGGCGGTTGGGAAAGGATGAGCTGATGAATGTATCATATTAAAACACAACTTCACACATGAGGATGTACAATCTTCTCTACATTGACCAAATAATACAAGGAGTAGTGAACTTCGCTCGGGTTGTTTCTACAGAAGTTCCATCACATGCATTTACTTCATCTCAAATCATGTGAGTGCGGTTGCAAAATGATATGGTTAAATGACACAAATAAAAACACTTATCAATACAGGAAATCGAGACGGTGTACTTGCCCTTGACCAAAAATTAAAACTCTATAACTACTTCAAAATCCTTCTCTCGATACTAGATGTGGAGGATCGAGAGTTGAACACATTCACAAAATAATAATGTATTATCTATGTTGTTGCACAATACATTTGGCTAATATATAGCCATTACAATAGGATAACTACTTCCTAGAAAATAGGAAGTCAAACAAACAACTTACCCATTTATATAATTTACGGGTATAAACAAATAGTATATATTGTTTGTTACAACAATATATTACAAAATAACCATAGTAAGTAATAATTTACTATACGGTAAAAACCATAAGCTCATGTAAACAATAATTTTCCTAACATAAGGAATATTCAAATCATTTGAGATTTGTGTTAAAGAGAAATGAAGTGATCCAAGTCAGTTTAGGAAAGATTAGTGGAAGAAATTGAAGTTAGGAATAACTTGAGCAAGATCAAGTGATTTTTAGTGCAGGGAATGCTATACTCCAACTTGTAAGTTGACTTGTACGAATGATTCCGGAGTTCGAGAAGAGTTGGGAGGAAAAAAAAATTCATTGGAAACCCATTAAAACCCTCTACGTGATGGAATTATCACTTTTGTTCCAAGAATTGAAAATTTTCTATTCCAATCAAATATTCTATAGTTGCCACATGAGCCTTATTACAATCTCTTAAAATATGTAGAAAATGGAAATCAATATATGGGTTATCTTTACAATGAGTACTGCATCAATCTTATTTTTTCCATCCCATGGAATATAAAAAAGAAGAAGAGACCACTACTAACCATCTCTCGACATTGTCATGTAACTATTGGAATCTCTGTTAATTCTAAAGATAAATGAGCAATGCAAACTATGTATAAACACTATGATCTCTTGAAATTGGTTATACAAATGTGCATTTTGTAAAAACAATAGTTTGTTCTAAGGAAAATATAGGAATTATATATGTAAATGAATATAATGTTGGAAAACTATTTAATGGGAACATCCCATCCTCTCTTAAAATAGATTTTGAAGTAGATGATCCTTCCAGGTCTTGTCATGTTACACTTGATGTTAATTACTCATTAAGGAAAGAATTTGGTGCTCCAGGTGATCAAGAATCCTCATGAAAACAAATTTCAATGATCAATGGTTTGTAGACATTTTTCAAGTCATGGGAAAAATGATCGGTGTTTATGTCATTGTTTCCCCCTTGTTGAGCCTCACAATTCAAGAGTTAGTCAAATTTGTAAGTTTAGGGAAATCTAGGAAAAACAAACTTTTGGAGGAACAAGTAGATTTGTTCCTCCATTCCACTTATTCCCTATTGTAATACCTTGGCCACTTTGCTTAGAGAAATCAAATGAATCATTTATTTGTGGAACAATCAAAACTATTCTCTTGAGCCTTGGGTGCCTCACATCCCCACCTTAGCCACATTGAGAACAAAAGTCACTTGGGGCAAAGTTTCTGCATTCCCCAAGTGTTCCTGGATCACTGAAAATACTAAAAAAGGTAAAAAGGGGAAAAATTGGTTATATCGGTCAGTTGTGGAACTATTCCATGTTGATTCCACAAAACCATAAAAACACTGAAAAAAGGTGAAGGAAAGAGTTATGTTAGGTATGCCGGTTCAGCATGGAACTCATAGAACAATTTCGTCATTTCGGTATTGCTCTGAAACTCCGCAAACACTACAAAGGAGGGAAAGGGGTGGGATTAACTAAGTTGACGACTAACAAGACTGAGGGAACTATTCCCCCATTCCCTCAGCTCTCCTCTTTACATCCCAAACTTCTTAACAAAGGAAAAATAAAAATTGGTGTATAAAGGCGCATGATGAACTATTCCTATGTTCTTCCGGGCTTATATGCTAACCCACCTAGACTGACTGATGTGCATATTTTCTCATAATTCTACTAATTATCTCCAATCAAGGGTGATTTTCAAGCTTTCTAACTTGAGTGTTCATGATATAATGTCAAAACAATGTATTTGTGCCAAAATTGAATGTATTAACTCAAGTTTAGAAGATGAAAGGTTACAAGTGATAAGAAGGTGAAAGGTCATGTGGGGGAAGATGAAAATTCATGTTGTAAATCTATAAATGGGAATGGATTCTCCATTCAAAAGGGTTGGTAATTACTAATTATTTATAGTTTTTGGGCCTTGTATCACTACTATTGTAAGAAATTAAGCTACATTTATTCTATATACTTACCTACGTTCCTCTATCCTCTCTACTCTCTAAATTTGCAAGCATTGTGATCGTGTATAACCAATAAGGAACTTTGTGCCCTTGATTAATGGACCTATAGAGATTTATGTATTTGGTTTATTAGTCTTGTTGATTGCTTAGATTGTTGTGTTATTATGATTGAACGTGGACCTACTCTCGGTGATGCATGTGAAATCTATAATTCTACTCACAAAATTAACCCTCTTTATTTATCCTACTCCTTTTTACATCTCTCCCAAGAAAATTCCTCCTTGTACACTATATAAGCACTTAGCCACGTGTTTAGTGGAGTATTCTTATATAATCCATGGCCTAACAAAACCCCACAATATTAGCGAGTTTACATTTAATAACGAGATCCTCCCCATACCCAAGATGGAGGGTCTTATCCCCATGATGTTGGTGAAAACCCATAATCTGCACTACGAAAAATTATTGCACTAACACAATCATATTATTAAATAGGTTTAATTCATTTCATTAGGATTGAGATTTTTGTTAGTATTATTATTTATTAATGGTAAAAGAGTGTTGAGGGTACCCTTCCTCATAACAACATTTTTAGATGGATAAAAATATATAAAAATGAGGATCGAGTGAAGCTTCCTCTACCAAAGTGGCGAAAATAAACAACAAAAGCACACCGATACTAATAGTGATACAAAAAAATCTCCGAGACACATTCTCACGGGATCTTAAATGCATCTTAAGGGGATAAGAAATTTCCCTTTCTTCTATTTCCCCACAAGAGTACAAACTTCACCAATATTCAGTTCACATTTTCATGAGTGTGTGTAGTCACAAAATCATGCACTTACTTATTATTATACCACCAAGTATGTTTTTATATATGGATCTTGCGTAAGAAAATTTATTCACCGATGACCCATCCCCTATTCTAAATGTCAATCTAATTGGTCATTGTTGTTTGTCTTGCATAGTCATCACTTGGTTTTCCCTCTCATCTCCTTAGGTACTAGTTGGCATGTTGGGTCATTAGTGTCGAAATTTAAGAAAGAGACCCCTATATAAATAAAACATACATACTACATTATAGGAATACTATTTTCAACTAAGGGCTAGCTATCTACATACAACAAGGAACTGCATTTGGGAACTATTTGCATCACACACTGCATAGGAAAGGGAATTCTATTCTATTCCATCCACCATTTTGCATTTTATCTAGCTATTGCCTGCTATCTCTACATCATTTGTGGATTTTAACCCATATATGGAGAACGAGCATATGCTCGATAAAAATTTAATTCGACATTAACATATTTCAATAATATGAGATACATATATATGTGAGAGGATCTGTAACTCCTACAAAAACTCCCTAACCTCTCACCCTAAATCTAGGTGGATGGTACAACCACCTTTATTCCATAAATCTCTCACACCCTATTTTCACTCAACCTTCCCTAGAATCTCTCTCCTAAAACCTACGTGAGTTGTTTTCACAACTCACTTACATTATTTAACTAATATGCACCACATATTAAATATACACACTTATTAATTAATATTTAATGATTAATCTAACCTAACTAATGCACCCATGTTAGGACTAAGTCCTAACATTCCCCCCTTAGTTCTAACACTAGGAGATAATACTCTTGGAGATGTGATGACCGATTGACCTTGTTTTTGGATTATTGTTGATGTTTGAGATCCACCTGATTTTCATTTACCCCCTTATTAGAGAATCACTATATGTCAATTTCTACCGAGGATGCATCCAATTATGAAAATAATGGCTCTTTATAATTTTTTGAAAATATTTCCTTGATAGGAAAATATTCCCCCTTTTTCAAAAAATTATCCTCCTTAAAAGAATGCCCACTTTTTAATAATCTCCCCTTACAAGAATTACTTTATAGGGGTTGAACCCATAATTACCTAACTCCCTAATGGCTTTGTGGATAAATATATATGTTATCAAAATTGTATAGAGAGATAAATAACACCTTAAAACATAAATAAATAACACATTTCCTAGGCCAAGTTAGGTTTATGGTTTTTAGATGCAAATTTTGTTGAGCTTACCAAGTTTAATCCTTCTACATTCGACGGGAGGCGATTGTTATGACATGACTAAGAAATATTGTGAGCCGACTAGAGTGAAGGATCAAATCTAGACCAAGAAGGTCAAGCTTGTGAGAAACTAAAATGACCCAAAATTGTAGAGATTGGTGGAATAATATGTTAAAGTGGAGATCAAGAAGCTGTAGAAATTGACAGATCAATGGTTTTGGAGATCTCATCGATTACAAGTGAAAATAACTATGCAAATCCAAGAACAAAAATATTCAAACATAGACATCTGATTTGCATTCGCTATAAGGAGCGACTTTTTTTATTAAATATGTTTTGGAAGTTTATATGCCCAAGAGATGAGTTAATGGAAAGGTCACCGAGATACCTCGGGGTTGAGAGGAAACCAATTCATAAAGACTCAAGCCGATTAATCAACAGGATCGAGAAGGGGTATGAAAATGAATCGATAGAAGGAATATATTCTTAACACCAAGTCATACATGTGAGGATGAGACTATATCTTGTATGCACTCTAAATAGGGGATTCATGTACCAATTGCATATGTTATAAGATCTACATGGTGGATCTTGATGTCAATCATCACCGATATTATATTCTACCTATGTAGAGATTAATCCCTATTCAAAACTGCCAACACATCCATATAGAAATGACTAAATCCAACCTTAAATTGAATTTAACAAACACTAAAATTCACTCTCTTATTATTCTACACGACCCAATAATTTCACACACGCTAACAACACAATAAAATACAGGATAATTTTTTTTTTGACAAGACATCATAGGAAACCACCACATGACACACTTACAGATAGGGCAAGCCACAATGAGAAATTATTGATGGTTATTTATTTTAATAAAACATCTTTTGATCCTTAACTTAAGTTTCCTAGGACTCGAGATATTATTCATATAATTCCTCTTACAACGCTAAGTTTCTTACTTTTACTCTGAAGAGAAATTTGCTTTGAGTCTTCTCTATTTTGACCTTTATTTGCTTAATTCGTTTATTAAGAAAATGTTAGAGGGAGAAGGTCGAGTTGAAATCATCTTTAGGACCTCATTAGTTATTGCCAAAATTTAATTGAAGCTAGAGATCTTAACCAAAATTATCAAAGATCTTACTTAGGCTTCACTGAATGAGTATTACCAAAGAGAACAATTTACCTTCCAAAAGGTGAGGGAAAGGTTGTGTGGTTTCCAAATTGTTTTCTCCGGCTTATTATATCTTATCATCTTCTAACAACTAACAATTCATTTCACCTTAGGATCGTTTTACGAATTTCACCATAAAAGGGATAATGTTCACTAGTGGAGCTAGGGTTATCATGTTATATAATTTTACTTGCAATGATAGTCTCGCCTTTGATTACTTAAAGAATTACTTTCTCTCAAGTTGGTAACCTCTACGTTACTTTATTTGAATATAACTTCCAGTTTAACTTCTATAAGTATTAAACAACCCATGTTAGCTTACTTATGACACATTATTACTAAATCATAGCAAGATTTAACTCAACATTTAATTCTCAAGGGTAAAGTTTAACAACACTCATTTACAAGAACAAAACAAGGTTACATCAACTCTTAGAATACTGGTAATCCAATAGGGTCACTCAACAAAGAGGTAAACCAATTTTCTTAGATTTTCCAAGATAGATAGACAATCCAAGGTTTCCAAAGTTAAGATGACATAATCCACAATACAATATCCTAAGACATTGATCCTCTTCTACATTTTCCATGGGACGTTATCAAGAGTTGAACAATATAAAAAGGGTTCATGCAAAAGAACTTCTCAACAGATGTTGATGCAAAATTTACAAGTCTATCCCTCTTTTACCCGCATGAGCATCTGCAACAAAATATTTTTTGTATATACAAGAGTCATGCGAGAACTGAGCAAGATAAGGCTACACAAAGCCACCATAACTAAAGTCTAACAGTACCATGAAAGAAACACTCTATTGATGAGAATTGGGTCAATGCCCTAAACACAACAACACCTCAAATTATCATAAAGTCTCTACCATGCCAATCAAAGAAGAAAAGGCCTTGTACTTCAATTATGAACAAAAGCAACGAAAGTTTAACAATTGTACGAGAATGGCTCTTGGCCTTATAAGAAGGAATAAACAATCTATAAGAAACAAGATTCCCATCAACAATTAAATATTTACAAGATTGAAGTTTGTCACACATACTATCCATTTAAAATTACCAAAAGATACCAAAAGCATAGGCTTTAATATAAGATTTCTAAAAGACAAGAGCTGATCAACGTAACCAAGAGGAACCACAATGTTCACAGATTAACATGAAAGGCCAAGCATATAAAATTTCATTCCTGTAATCACATAGAGCATATCACTAAAATTAGATACACTGGACACGACACGACATAAGTTTCGAAGTGAAGGCAAGGTATACTAGACTTGACCATTAACTCCAAGAGATTCCCAAATCATTCAAGAAGGGCCAATGCCTTAAAGGCTAGTAATAACACACAAGAGAAGAAGGGGACTCCATCAATCAAGAGTATACCAAATGTCATCCAAATTTTTATATCACTAAGGATTTATGAACCTCCACAATAATTCTAAAGTTCGGTTAATTTAAAATAAATTACCCCCTTTTTTTTTTTTTAAACAACAATATTTTAAGTCAACCCTTCATAACACAGTCAACCGTCACACATAGATACAAACATAAATTTCTAAGTGACATTAACAAATCAAAACCCTCCGCTATGAAACCATAAGACTTTCAAATGCAAGATGAGTTTTCCGAAGATTAATAACGTTTAAGGCAATTTCCATCACAAAATATTAAGGTAATTACGTGCATGGGAAAATGACCAATATTAATTAATAGCATTAAAATAATAAAAGAGAGAGAAAGCAAGTTAGGAAATAGAAAGAGACGCCATCGACAATAATTCTGAGAGGGGGATTAGACCCAAACTATCCTAGTGTTAACGAGGTACTGGATTCGCACGATAGAAACCTCGAGCTTAGCAAATCCGAAAAGCTAGTTACGGTTCAAGTGGATAGGGATGGTCAAGGTACTTCCTGAGGATGGCCTTAAAAGCCTAGGAACAAGATGAAAAATAATGCGGAGTCTAAGCACGCGAGATCTGATATGCATTGCACACAAACTTTTCATTTTAAAAGTTTTAATACCGAAGCTCTAACCCGGATAGCCCAAGCGGTGATCACTCCAATTCTACAACCTGTCTTTCCCGATGTCAAGAAGATTATCGAAGGGGTTTGAGGAATAGATTTAATAACTTTCAATGAAATACAAAGGAACAGAAAATAAACTCAGATGATAGAGAGGGGTTGCATAGTTATCACAAAATTATTTTAACGACAATGAAAATACTAGCTGGGACAACATAATAACTTAAAACTCAATCGTAGAGAAGAAGATATACGTAAACGAAAGGATGAAGGTCGAACACTCAAGCAAGGAAAACATAACACCCAGAGATGACAGCACATGCGTGTTTTCCACTAACACACCGATAGCGATAAAAATGAAAACAAGAATTGCAACAAGCAAAAAAGAGAGGTCTCCTAGTAAGATGTCCAGCTAACAAACCAATACAAGGAAATGGTGGTTCGATTTCACGATATATTAAAAAAATAGCACAAGAGCAAAGTGTAGAGTTATCTTGCCTGCTCCTCCAGCTTCGACGAGGCATCCAAACTCCCCAAGGTCCAGCAACAACAACCCTCTAGTTGAATCCTCATCCGTAGCATGCGAGGCGCCGACATTCCTCTCAAACCCGAACTCCACTGGACACCTCTTCTTACAATCTGCAAAAGAAAGGATCGTGCCTTATAACAGCTTTTTATCATTATATCCTTTCCCAAGGTAAGCTCTACCCAACTTGAACTAAGGATTCCTGAAGCTCTTTGTATCGTAGCTTGCAGCAAGTGTGCATTGGAACATTCAATTCTTTGAAATGTCTTCAAGCCCAACATTGACCTCATCGACCTCGGTAATAAATGCCAATATATCAGCAACAATAACAATTTTTAAGGTAAAACCGGAAGGGAATGACGTCTTGTAGTCAAAAACCATTGGAAAGCACACTGCAAAAGGAATCGTCCATGTTTCATCATTTTATTTGTTTTTTCAAGACCAATATCAGAAAATAGTGGGAAGGAAGTGATTGCTCGCTCCAAGAAAATGAACAAATCTACGTCTGGCAATTTGATATCTAAGTACTTGAGAACTCTATTGTACATGCGCCCCAGTTCGCTCACATCGCAGTTAATGATTACCGCAATCTCTATTATCATCAAAGGAAGATGACTTTGTCGAACAATCACATAGATACAAGCACCAATTAGAATATCAAACCATCTTCCTACACCCCACCATCCCTGTGAAAGTTTTTCCACCATGTATTTAACCTCACACACTCTTTCTACAGGTAATCTCAGTAACGATGTGATATCCTCCAATTTCTTCATTGCAATCACTTCTTTTCCTTGGTGATAATCGTAGGCTCTGTTTTTGTTAACCCAGCGACTTGCAGCACGGACTCCGGTGTCTGTAGCCGAGACAAAATTCCCCATCCCATCTCCTATTGTGAAGTCCCACGCTGCCGTGTAAACTACTTCTTCATTTACAAATCCACACGACTCGCACACCAGCATCCCCGTGATGGCATCCGTTATCACTCTCTCCTCTCCGCATTTCTCACAATGCATTTCCTCTTCCATTTTGCACAGCACCTGATTTTTTTAAAATTTCGCAGTGTTTGGGACGAGGCTTTCCACAAACTCGAGTCTTTTCTTTAACGAGCTGCTGGGGTTTTGAGCAAACTTGTAATTATTACGCCTAGGCCAGCAAAACAGACGTCCCAGACAACCATGCGCGACCAACAACTTCTCTACAAGATTCACGCAGCTATTGCGAGAGTATTTACTCACCGAAGCAAACCAGGCTCCATACCCGAGATCTACACGCGGCTAGCAGGGAAAAGCAACCAAAAGCTCCTGCGCACTCAGAAAATCCACCACGAAGCAAAGGAATGTTGTAATAACCCACAAATGTGAGTTTCCATGAAGGCGTGCGACCCACCATTCATTCAACATGTAGATCCCAAAAAAAATGTGGCTGGCACGCCATGACAAATCACGCAGCCAAAATGCATGCACAACCCAATAAGAGTTCAACCACGCCTCCCCAGGTCCCAGGTAAGAAACAACATGATTTCCCTTTACAGGAAGGTGCAAAAATGACAGACTGTTACTTCCTCATGTAGCCATTTCAAATCAAGTGAAATCCTCCGTAACATACGCCAAGTTGTAAAGAAAAAACGTCTATTTTGGAGGAGGGATCTTGTGTGATATGCAAGTCCTGTATTTCTTCCCATTCGAGCACATATTTTTTGACTTCACTAACCTAATCTATATTTAATTAGTTCTCCTTAAAAGCTAAGCAGGATAGGGTTTCATCCTCATTTCTCTGCATTATTTTATATGATAGCTTTGTTTCAACAAGTCTGGTACTTGGACTTGATCGGAAATAAATAAAAGCATACAAATAGTTTTATATAATGCCTTAAGCGTAAATAACCATGTATAGTTTTAGGTCAGAATGAAAGAAGCCCTCACCAAATTCGATATTGACATCTCCAAAGGCACTTAACGTGATAGAAACAAGGAGTAAATAATGGATCCACAATATCCACTGTAAAAGACATCCATTTTATAATCATGTTGTACACTGGTATCTCTGAGAAACCGAAACGTGACGCGAAGAGAAGAGAGGTGAGCTAGGTTATGGCGGGAGCAGTGTGGCAGGCTGGGGATCAAATTCACCACTAACTTGATAATTATCTAATTTGGCATATATGGACGAATTTTATAACCAGGGGAAAAAAAGAAATTGTGGTTGAAGGCATTTACCCAAACATTTACAAAGCATACAAGGGCGAAACCAACAAGAGATCAACAGAGCACCACGACGTTAAATTCTTAACGACATGTTCGTTGGAGAATGGGGCATTACACACACCAATAGAACTAAGAAATGTATGTATACCTTTTATTTTTATGATACCAAAGAATAGTCTGTGGGATTTTCTAACCCATTTCCTTAATCATCTTGACAAATGAAGCATGAGTGGGGTGAGATTCAGAGAGGCCTCATAGGAAACCTTCTTTGATACCAAATGTGGGTTTTACCCCATATCTGGAGAATGAGCATATGCTCAATAAAAATTTAATCCAACATTAACATATTTCAATTATATGAGATACATATATATGTGAGAGGATCTATAACTCCTACAACAACTCTTCTAACCTCTCAAACTAAATGTAGGTGGATGGTACAACCACCTTTATTCCATGAATATTTCACACCCTATTTTCACTCAACCTTCCCTAGAATCTCTTTCCTAAAACCTACATGAGTTGTTTTCACAACTCACTTACATTATTTAACTAATATGCACCACATATCAAATATCCAAACTTATTAATTAATATTTAATGATTAATCTAACCTAACTAATGTACCCATGTTAGGACTAATTCCAAATATCATTGGCACTAGGGCATCCTAAGCACATTATTGCACACACAATCACACATAACTACATTAGGTATGAGATGTAGTGCAATGTTTAGTTGTAAGACCACCATTATGGCTGCTAAGGATAGTTTGACCCCTTCATATGCAGTTTGTTTTAGGGTCTAATGCTTTGCGTGGGGTCTTGCAAAGGCGATTCTTCATTGCGCAGGTTTACGATGGCATCGGTGAACTAGGTGTGACATCTACCCGACCAAAGGTGAAGTACTTGTGAAGACCTAAATACCATACCAGGATCAGATTTTGAGTTCTTCCATAGACCAGGGCACCCATATTTCAGACCTGGGCACCACATGCACCCTCATCCTTCCCTGTGCGCCCTGGTCTAGCCAAATATATCTCCGTTGCAGTTTTTGAGGTTCACTACGACACTCTATTCGCCATTTCAGCATTCTCGTTTAGTCCCATATCACCGTGAGGTAAGTTCATTTCAAGTTAGTATTTTCCCCTTTCATTTCATTTCATTTAAAGTATCAAATAAATTATTTAGCATTTTAAATTTCAATATATTTCATTTATTACATTGTTGTACTTTTAGATTCATAATGAAATTCAGATTTTATAGAATCAAGGTGTGAATCGGGATGATGATTTCCAATTTTTCCTTGTCCTCATGAGTTTGAGTCTCAAGAGGAAGAGAGATAGGGACCTCAACATCGAACGTTGGGGAGCCTTACCTACAAGAGTAGAGGAAGAACTAACCTCCTTAGTCATTAGATCAAGATCAACTTTGTTCTCTCGATTCAACCTTCGAATCACTATCCAAATAACTATCAACAACCAATTGACTAGGATCTGAATTCTTCCACCATGAAGATCTAATTTTAACTTGTTTTTTCCCCATTTGACAATCCATAGCTAAGTGACCAAGAGAAAAACAAGTTCTGCATCTGAAAGGAAAACCTTTGAAATCTAGATTTTGAGTCCAGATTTGGTCTTCCACAATGAGATCAATAGAGGGTAGAAAATCAATAGAAGTATTCATATCTACTAGAATGCAGGCATATGTGGTAAAATCACATGAAGACATCTTTGGATCAATAAAAACATTTACCTAAGGTATCTCCAATTGAAACTAAGCATTTCTTGCTCCAAAATTGGAGAGGAAAATATGACAACAAAATCCACATAAGTTTGACATGAAATGTATCAGTCACAAGATTAAACAAGGGGAACCATGGTTTCGTCATCGAGAAAATGAGACTCGAAGGTCCTAAAATTTTCCAAAATCATATCTCTATTAGTGAACTTATCAAAGATAATAATGAAAAAACCCTTGGATGTGGGATAAATGTCCAATTTACCTTCCATAAGAGGTATCCATTGAGTCAAAATCCATTCATGAAGCGTAGGAATACCCGAGTAGAGATTATTGAATCTACAAATGAGAACATTTCTCTTGTAAACTTCTTCCAATTGGAAAACCTCAGCACCAAATGAGACTGAAGGTGAGATCTTGGCATAAGCCATAGGATTGGAGGGTTGACTAGGCTTAACGACATCCAAATAGCTTCTACCATGGCCATTGTTGCCAAGCAGCTCCCTCAACCTTCTCTCAAACCCTACTCACCCTAATTAGATCTGAATTCAAAAGAGGATTGTTACCACGACCATTGTAAAGTTGTATGTTACGAGGGGCATCTTCTTGTAAAATAGTCCCAACAAACCCTTGATGCATCGTGAGCACTCCCAAAGAAGAGGAATCAACTTTACCCCTTTCTAAAGGCACAAAAGAGGGTAAAAATAGGGGTGTGAAGATGGAATAAAGTAGTTAGATTGGCTTCCACTTGGATCTTTCACATTAAGCACACCTCCCTCCTGTTACACTATTCCTTGGAAGATATCTATTCGCTAGAACGTTCAAATGAAAAAAATGATCCCGATCTAAGGGGATGGGATTGTTGCCATTCTACCATGTAATGTCTAGAGAACCCCCTTCATGCCACCATCATGATGCTTAAGGTTTATTATTATTATTATTATTATTTTGTGTGGCTATTCCAAAATTTTAGGTATCTTAAATTGGCATGTGGGTATGTAAGAAAAGTGAATTTTAGTATGGCCATTTGGTTGTAAGGTAAGAGTGAGAGTAATTTGGAAGAATATCGCCTATATTTTTGTACTTTATCTAGCCTTTCCTTGAAGGCATCCCTAAGAGGCCGAGTCTCTTTTCAAGTTGAGGGACTTTTTATACTTACATTTGTTTCAAATTAGACCTCTATTTATTGGTGAAACTTTTTCTTGGGTTATAGTGGTTAACATATTTATCTCGTATTTTTAACTCAATTATTTTTTTTAGTGGTATTTTGGTAACTTCATCAAAATGCATAAAAAATAATGTATTAAATAGCCTCTTTGATTGTACCTCAAGAATATTTGTGTTTGAATTATATATAATATCATCTCATTTATTAATTCTTGCTACTAATGATTTTGGTTCAACATGGATCTTTGGAATAGTTTTATTTAGTATGGTAAAAGGAGATATTTTTATGATTAAGGAATTCATATACAATTGGGTTTTTTTATACATCTAGCACTCAATGGTTGGGATCATTTAAGACTAGTGCAAGACCATAAAATTGTTCACAACAATTCATAATACGTTTTTTTTCTTTCTCTTCACCTTACACATATTTTTTCTTCAAAAGTATTATTAGTGGGTATTGAAGTGGTTGTGGATTTGGAAGGCATCATTCTCAAATATTGAAGCTCTTTTCCTTACTTTTTATAGGTCATCATGGATGGTGAGAGCCCCCAAAGGAATTCTTCTCTTAGCGAACATGCCCTTGGTTTCGCTCATGTACAACTTTGCATATGAGTTAGTGGGGATTCATATGTTCATTTTCATTTCCTTTATTGGGCTCAATATATGTGAGATTTTATTGGAGTCATGAGAAGTGCTACCCAAGTTTCATGTGGAGGATGTGCACCTCAAGATGTTTAGGGTGTTCATCTCCTTCACAAAGGTACATATTGTGGCTACTATTCGAGGATCGTGGTGGAGATATTTTTCAAGAGATATTTGGGGATGGAAAATTTTTCCGCATTGACCTCTAAGTTACCAAGTCTAAGAGGCTGATTGGTCTTATAAAGAAACCTGACCTATTGTTGAGGTAGTTAAAAAGAGATGTTGTAAAGGTTGAATTCGGTGTGGGGGTTGCGTTGGACCTCAAACTTTGTGGGAGCCTTACATGGTGTCCAAAATAGAGGTGGAATAAATCCTCATAAATAATTTTCTAAGCTCAATTGTGTTCCATAAATGTAATACGATGCATATTTATCACATCTAGTTTCCCCACATAAACTCGTTCTTCAACATGACCTTTCATTTTTGGATTCCAAAACCATTACATCATTTTCATTGGCCTCCCCATTTTTAGGGTACCATGAATAACATTGAAATCCTCATGCTTACTTATGAGATGGAATCCCCGCTTCATACTTTTCCCTTAATTTTCAATGCAATATATTCTTTATTTTCTCTCTAGTTTTCTAATTTCATTATTTTTGGTCGGGAATTGATTCATGTTCATGGTTTTTTTAAAATTTTATGATATGAAGAACCTATAGTAAGGTTCAAGTTGATCTTGTGGGCATGGTGGGCAAGGAAAAAAGTGTGAGGGATTCAGAAATATGAAAGCTTCCTTTTCTACATGTAATATATTCTTTATTTTCTCTGTAATTTTCTACTTTTGTTATTTTTGGTTAAGAAATTATCTATATTCATGGTTGTTTTTATATTTTATGATATGGATGACCTAGAAGAAGGTGATTGAGGGTATGGTGGGAAAGGAAAAGTGTGATGGATTCATAATCAAACTTTCACTAGAAATGTTCTTTTAAATAATCTAGTAGATTTCTTTGGCTCTTTCAAATGTACATTTCTTGAAAAACATGAAAGCGGATTGTAAATTCCCATATTAATGGAAATAATGCATAAGGAAACACATTGAATATAAAATTTGATTGTAATTAAATTAAATAAAAATATCTTTTCATTACATCTTTACATGCAAAAATGTAAAAAAACTTAATCAAGAAATATACTTTAGAGACTCACATCTTATGGTCAACGTGGATGTACATTCCAACATAGTTTATTCAAGGTCTGAGGTAATTCTATGTTTATCAATATTATAATTATATATTCATAAACAAAGAGATATGGAACTTAAGTTCATAGCAATAGGATAACACCATGATGGTGGAGGAGGTTCGTTGAGAGTAGAAAATGTAAGTCTTATCAATCTCCTTATATGCTTTCCTTTCTTATTTCTTACATCTTAACTAAAATTGAGGTGATACATATTTGTATGATTTATTTCCACACAATTTTTTTCTAGCATGTCCTAAATAATGTTCCATGTGATGATAAACATAATGTCTCATGATTTTGGTGAAAACATTTATGTATTAGATAGGTATATTAAAAAACTAGGTTCAATTAGTTTGAGGAGTTAACAAACTTCCTAGTTTCGATGAGTCCTAAATCAAGGTAAATGCTCCCTGAAAAGTCTGCGGTGGACTAGAAGTAGGTGGATCAATAAATAAATCCTCTAAAACAAGAAGGTGACAAGGAGATGGTGGAGGTGGGTCCATATCACTAATGTAGTCATCTCATCCATGCTAGAAGAGAATTCATCATAAAATGTGCTTATTCTTACAAGTGTCATCAAGTAAAAGTGAATCTCGTGAAGAATTTGAATGAGAGAAATAATGAGAAGGAATACCATTGATTATGATGATTTATTACACCCATTCATATGATAGTGTCAATGTGTAACTCTTTGACATACACTACTTCTAGAGTAAATTCAATTTTCATGCTTTGACTAAGGTGAGTAATCTAGTAGATGATAGGAGATTAGTTGATAGTGAGGGAATAATTATAACATTATTGAATGTTCCTCCACTCACTTCAACAAAACCTCTCCTAAAAACTCATGTAGAAGTGTCATCACCCAATCATATAGTGGACATGTTACATGGATCCAAGGAAGTGAACTCCACCTGTGAAGAGGCCATATGATGTAATGCAACATAATAAATAACCCATGTAAGAGTCGGTGGTACAACTACAACTAGGGTTATCCCCTTTTCTCCTTTCATGAGTCTTTCTCTTTCCTTTTCCATTGTCATTTTCCTTGGAGGTTTCCTAAGTTGATGAAGATGGTATAATAAACTCAAGGACACCTATTTTTTTCTTCTTAATAAGACTCACAAAGTGGTCAATATTCTTCTTCAAACATTTGATTTCATCATGTTTCTCCATGCTATACCAACGTTTGATCCTCTCTTTCTTAGAATTATATGGGAAGAGGGAGTTTTGGAGTTTTATATTAAGGTGGGATGATTTTTATCCTTCTTGTTCTCATGATCCTCGTTATTATGTTTCTTCTCTTTATTTAAAGCATGTCGTTTCCCATTCCCGATGTAATGAGGACTTGAGGTTTTGAAGACTTTAGGGTGCCGAGTCTCTATTAAATTGTCTTGATCCCTAGTCAAGTTGGAATTAAATTAATCTGTGTAAATACTAAATTATAATTCCTTCCACATTACTTTTTCAATTATGCTTTGGATACACCATCCTTTCATGGAGTAGTTGGAACTTCTAACTTGCATGAAAAACATAGTTTCTTGCATAGGAACCACACCTTGGTTGGAGATCCATTAGACACTTCGTGTTTTCATTCACACTTCTATGTTGACCCACCCTTCACTACATCTACTTTCGATTCACAATCACCCCATGATATTTCTTTACGAGGATACAAGGTTTCTTCAAATAGTTATAACATCTAGCTATGATTCTTACTTTTCACCTTTCTTTTTATCTCTCTTTTTGGGGGTAGTTTTTACCACTATCTTTTCCCTTTTATTTAAATTTTTTACTGTTGTATTGTACATGGGTATCTCATCAAGCCTTGTGGCCAAGACCCACATTCCTTTCCACTCACCTAATTTCCACTTAAGGGGGTGTTAGTGTAGGATATTATTTTCCTCATATTTATTTATTGTGGATTATTCCTACACTTTGAGTTAGCTTACGTAGGTGGACCTCATTATAGGATTTATACTTGGAGTTAGTCACATGAGTCACTCTTGACTAACATTGTTAGTTAAGTAGGAGTTGTTCTTCGAGTGACTATGGTAAATGTGGGAGTTACATTTTATTTTGGGATCTTTTTCCACCATTCATGGAAGATTCGCACATTCACTCTCTTATATATGCATCTTCATTTGTGAGCATTTTTTCAATAAATGTATAGGATGATCTTGTGATTACTAGCTTTGTTGCATATTATGTAGTTTTTAAGCACTTTCATGTACTTGTGAGTTCAATATCATATTGCATTTTATTGTTAGTTATTTTGATTTCTGCAACTTCATGTGCATTCATTTTTATATAAGATATCCTTATGGATACTATGATAATTTAGACCTTTGACAATTGTCGAAACTCGTTGTATGAATATTTATTTTAAAAAATGGAGTTATTTCCTATATTTAAAGTTACGGCCTCAACAAGGTAGGCCATCAAATCCACATCATTCTCTCGCTTGTTGAAAATAAATAATCTCCTCCAAGTTCACGTGATTGAAATTTTATAGCTTGTGTATCAAATTTCTTCATCTCCCATTTTAAATCCATATCTTTTCCTCATGCTACAAACCTTCCCATTGTACTAAATATTTTTTTGAAACCACCTTGATTTGTGTTGGTTATTTTCTTGTCAAGAACCTACACCACCTTTTCCCTTTTCTTCCTTGCAATATGATCCTTCCAATCCACTTGTTCATTGTCTTCCTCTATATTATCATACCCATGAAATACATACAAATATGAAACATTAAATACTTGAGAAATATAAAAATTATGTAGCATACTTACCTCATATGCATTATCATTGATCTTCTTCACAATGGCCAATCTTCTTGCACTTATGATTTTGCATGTTCTTTTGGGAATTATATTCTACCTAAAATAAACCATCACCAAATATCTTATATAAAAATAACTTGGCTTCTTATGATATGTGTTATATTTTTATATGTGTCATTATTTCTTCCTTCTTGTTTCCTGTAATTATTGGATATGATTTGCAAAAATTCCACATCATCACTCACCCTTTCTAAAATAGATAGCTGCACCAAATACATTAAAATATTATGAATTATTCCATAAATTATTTGAGATAGTGACTAACCCGATGATCTATTCGCTAAACTATTATAGACAAATTATGTTTTTGATAATTCCATGTCCCATTTTTGGGCTTATCACCATTAATACACCCCAAAAATTTCACAAACTCGTATTCATAATTTATTTTCACATCTGTTTTGAGGATGGTATACACTAATAAATTGTAACTTAGCGCTTAACATTTTCCAAAGGTCCTCGAAAAGTGCCGCAAACATTCAATGTCTCTATTTGAAGTGATAGACTTTGAAATACCATACAACTGAAACACTTCCTTGAAAAATAAATGCACTACCCTTGTAGCATAACATTTCATCTTGAATGAAATAAATTACATCATTTGATAAAATTTGTTCACAACAAAAATTGAATCATTACCTCTACATGTTTAGTAGCCCCAATACAAAAATCCATGCTCAAACCTATGCATGGTCATGTTGGAATTGGTAATGACATACATATAATCCAATTTTTGTGCATGTCCCTTACACTCTTCACATAGCCTACAACTTAATACATATCTTACCAAATCCATCTTCGATTTGGTCAAGAATAATTTTCTTCACTAATTCTATTTCCTTATTATTTTCTTAATGGCCACTCAAACATCTATTATGAAACTACTCAAAATATTTTTGCTCATTGATCAAACTAGAATATATGATGGCTTCCCTTAAAGAGATAACCATCTTGCATAAAATAATCACTAAGAATATTACCTGGCTCACTTACTATCGGGTCCCCTTTTTTCTCAACAATCCTCCCAAATTTGAATCAAAATCATACAATTCTCTAATAACTTCAAACCCAACCACTTCAATTACCATAACAATTGATAAGGCCACATGTCTACTCAAAGTGTCAACTACCTAGTTATGTTTTCCTTATTTATGCTTAAGAAAAATTATACCCCTACAAGAATAAAACCCACTTTTCATGCCTAATATTCAACTTCTTTTATATTTTCAAAATTTTTGAGGCCTAGTGATTTGTACACAAAATTAACTCCTTTGGCACAAATTAGTGTCTCAGTAAAGCCTTAGTGCTTGTATAATGGCCTAAAACTCAATATCATAAGCTGAATGTTTTATCATACCTCATTCAATTTTGTGTTATAATAGGTGACATGCATTACTTATTAAATTAAAACAACATCAATTCTTGCATGTGAAACATCACATTCAACCTCAAATAATTTTTTTATAATTAGGTAAGGCCAAACCAAGTGCATTTTTCAAAGCTCTCAATTGTTTCCCTTGTCCATAAAAACTATTTTCCCTCTATGCATTATATTATTGGCCTCATAATAATACTATTTTTTTGATAAAAATTATGTAAAAATAACCAACCCATAAAAATTTCTTACCTCTGTTATGCTTCTTGAGATGGGCTATTCAATATTTGTATTTACCTTCCCTTCATCCCTCTTCACATCATTGTCTAAAACTAAAAACCCCAAAAATCTTGAAATCTTATACATAATCCCGCACTTCTTAAAATTTGCATATGACTTTTTCTTTCCTATACGGTTCAACACCATTCTCAAATGTAATAAATACTCCTCTTTACTTCTACTTAATATCAAGATATCATCAAAATATACTACCACAAACTTATTGATGTAATTAAGAAACACTTTATTCATCATACATATAAATGTAGATGATATATTTGATCATTTGAATGACATGTTACCATTTTTGAATGTTTTCTTCCATTTTCTTCCTTCCCAATTCATAATCTAAAAGAAAAATGCTTCGATAAATCTTTGTACATAATTTAACTCATAAAAACACATCCATATTATCATCTAAGAGAGGTATAAGAAACCTATACTTCATGTTAATTTTATTAATATCTCTACTATCTATATACATACTCCAAGTTTGATTTTTATTAAGAGTCAATAGGGCTCAAGTTACACATGGGTTTTTTCTTTCTCTTATAGCTCCCTTTCTCACCAATACTTATAATTAAATAGTTAATTATGCATATTTTGTTTGACTGATCCTAGAATAAAATCTATGTGATGTTCAATATCCCTCTCGAGATGGCAGACCATCTAATAACTCTTATTGTATTACATTATAAAATTCTTCTAATACATTTGATGCTTCATAGTATGGGCACCAACTCAATATCTTCATTTTTACCATTAATGAATAGTAAAACCATATCATTTTCACCTCTATGATAATTTTTTTGTGGATAACATTATCTCTATTTATTTTCTTCCTTAAGTGGCCACAAAACCACCTTTACTCCATCTTTCCAAAAGTTGTGGGTATTCTTCTCTCCATCATAAATTACATTTCTATATAAATCAAAGAGATTATCCACTTCGAGGGGGAAACCTCCAAACCATATAGTAAGAATCAAATGCTTAATATGATGATTAACTACTCAAGTAACCCCCACACACACACAGAGATATATATATATATATACCAATCCTATGCTATGGCCAACACCAAGGATGACCCACTAAACATATGAAAGCATAAATGAATAACATATGACAATAAGAGAGATTATGTAAGCCACAAGTCAACACTACATATCTAATATAAGCTATAGGACTAAGGGCATAACATGCCCCTCCCCTTCAAAGAAACATTGTCCCCAATGTTGGGAATCCTGATGTCTTGTAGAAAAGCTTCATCCTCCCATGTTGCATCGTCAATATGTATATTATTCAACTTGATCAGATACTTGGTAATGACTCTGGTCCTCAATATTTTAGTGGTTTTCTGAAGAATACCTTTGGGTTCCAATAAAATCTTTCCTTCCTCATCCAATTCAAGAAGCACTCGACTAAGTGGAAATGTTCCACCCAATGAATTTCTTCAAGAAAGAAACATGGAATCTTGGATGTATTTTAATTTTTGGAGGGAGCTCCAACTTATATGCCACACTACCAATTTTCTGCAACACTCGATAAGGACCATAGTATTTAGGTGCAAGCTTATTATCCTTCTTCTGTTGTTTTAAAGATAACTTCTTATATGGTTGTAACCGTACAAAAAAGTCACCCTCTTCAAAGTGTCACTCACTATGATGTTGATCAACCTGTTGCTTCATGTGGTTTTGTGCCCTTGCCAAATTCTCTCTAAGACTAGAGAGTAGCTCATGTTGGTGTTGAATGTGATCTTTGATCGATCTCACATTTGGTTTGACCTTTAATCTAGAGATGAGTGATCGAGGATGGTACCCATAATTTTCTAGAAATTGATACATTTTGGAGGAGGTATGAAATGAATTATTATACCACCATTCTGCAAGTGACAACCATTACACCCAATGTTCTTGTTTATTTGAAGTAAAACATCAAAGATATCCCTCCAAACATTTATTTACCACCTCAGTTTTCCCATCTAATTGAGGATGATAAGATGAACTTTGGGCCAATTGGGTACCCAAATAAGAGAACAAATCAATCCAAAAATTTCTTGTAAATATCGGATCACAATCACTTACTATAATTTTGGGCGTGCCATGGAGCTTTTAAACTGTGTCCATAAATGAGATGGAAATTGTAATAGCTATGAAAGGATGAGCTAGGGCACAAAAATGAGCATACTTGGTAAGTCTATCCACCATGACCATGATGATGCTTTTCCCTTCTGATTTAGGCAATCCTATGATGAAATCCATCGATACCTCTTCCCATCTCTCACTAGGAATAGAAAACAGTTGGAGGAAACTTGGTGTATTAATGGTCTTGAACTTATTATGTTGACACATCAAACATTCTACCACAATTTTTGAGCATCTCCTGTTAACCTCTCCCAAAATAAATCTTTCTTAACTTTATGATAAATTTTCAAGAACCTGGAATAGCCACCTAGTGGAGAAGAATGGATCTCTGAAAGAACATGGTGTTTAAGTGTAGAGTTCTTACACAAATATAAGCTATCTTTGTACTAAAATGTATGTTGCTTCCATATAATTTTTTTCAGATATGGTTTTATCTTTCTAGATATTCTTAATGAGAATATGGGTTGCTACATCTTTCTGTCATTCTTTCGTTACTTGATCTACCCAATCTTCCTTTAGTATAGATATGACATAACAATGCTTTTGTGGACACATCTCTCTTAGATAGAGCATCAACAACCAAATTTTCCTTCCCTTTCTTATAAATAATATCTAAGTCATATCCCAACATCTTCGTGACCCATTTTTGTTGCTCTTCTAAAGATAATCATTTCTCCAAGAAGTATTTCAAACTATCATGATCAATTTTTACCTTGAAGTTTCTACCCATCAAGTATGATCTCCATTGTTTGAATACATATAATATTTCCATCATTTCCTTCTCATAGGTGGGATTTAACAAATTCTTTCCTTTTAGTTGTCAGCTCTCAAATGTTATGGGATGTCCTTCTTACATGAGTCTTCCCTTATCCCATTTCCTGAAGCATTGCATTCAACTATGAAGGTCTTGGAGAAATATAGGGTTTCCAATACTAGAGTGGTGCACATTGCCACCTTCAATTTTTCAAATTCCCTAGAAGCTTCCTCATTCCAATGAAAGGAGTATTTCTTCAATAATTTTGTGAGTGGTGCTACTATATTGCCATAGGTTTTTACAAATCTACGATAGTACCTTGTGAGACCTAAGAAACCTCATAAATGATTGAGGGTTCTTGGGACTTCCCATTCCACCATGGCCTGGATCTTGTGAGGGTCCACCTTAACACCTTCATGAGAGAAAATATGGCCCAAGTATTCCACTTCTTATACCCCAAAAGAACACTTCAAAGGCTTGGCATATATTTGATGTTTCTCTAGGGATTCCAATATTGTATTGACATGATGTAAATGTTTCTCCTAGGATTTTCTGTAGATGAGGATATCATCAAATAAAATTCAATAGGAATGGTCAAAATACTAAATTCATCAAAATCTAAAATTTGGAATGTGCATTAGTAAGACCAAAAGGCATCACTAGAAATTCATAATGCCCTTGATGAGTTCTGAAGGCAGTCTAATGAATATCTTCTTTCTTTAATCTAATTTGGTGATACCTAGAATGTAGATCTAGTTTTGTAAAATAAATTGCACCATGCAACTCATCTAACAAATCATTAATGACAGGAATAGGGAACTTATCTTTGATAGTGTACTAATTAAGTTTTATGTATTTTGGACAAATGTGCCGCCTTCCATCCTTGTGGCACATCATCACCATTGAGTAGAATAAGAACTACGAATATGACAAATACACCCATTTCCAAAATTTCCTCCATGATATTATTGATCTCACACTTTTCACTTATGAGTATATATAAGGCCTGATGTTGGGGGTTATATTCATATAATTAACTCGAATGGAATGATCATGATTACTTTCAAGAGGAAATCCTTTGGGATCCTCGAATACAATTGCATGTTGATCAATAACCTTATGAAGATCAAGATACACTCATCACTTTGGTGGTTGAACTTCCATGGAGAAAAATCGTGCTACAAATCCTTCAGCCCCCTTTTAAGAATATTCTACATTTGGTGAGAACTAACCACCTGAGGTTTTTTCTTGTAGTCCTCGAAGTTCAAACTATCTACCCTCAAAATGAAAGTGCATGAACAATTCTTGGAAATTTAGCTCTATGGTGCCCAAAGTTATGAGCCACTGAACACCTAAGACAATATTAGATCCTCCCATGGGAATATAAAATATCGTATATTCTCGTCGTGTAGTCACCCATCACAAGAATGATTTTATGGAATTTCCTGAACATTGGACTGTGCCACCATCTTAACTTATTACTTTAAATTCAAGTACCGGGTAAATGATGAAACAATTTATCCTTACTATCATCTTATGATTGATGAAATTATGTGTGCTCCCCTGAATCAATCAATATTGTCACCTTCTGCTTCTTAAGATAACCCACGACTTGAAGGGTTTGTGGAGTGCTAATACCTGATAGAGCATGGCATGAAATAGTGGGTTGGGGATCTTCATAGTCTTCCTCTAATTTTTTAACTTCCTCACTTCATGTTTCCTCATATTCTTCCTCATCACTGGTCCCTTCAATGTAAAACAATTTCTTCTCGGGCATTTATGACCTGGTCCATATTTTTTTCATAGTTAAAGCATAACCCTTTTGCTATTTTTTGTTCAATTTTTTGAGGTGTAAGTCAAACTAGAAGAGAGTAAGATGGTGTCAACGTGTTGTAATATTTTATGTTAGTGAAGGTCTACCTTTTACTAGAAAGAAAATTTTCCTCTTCCCTACACGCCATGATAATAGAATCATAAACCTTAAGTGGATTAAACATGCACACATCATGCTCAATGTGGTCCTTAAGACCCCCAAGAAATAGGTCATTCATATACTCTTCTGTAATATCCTCCACATGCAAGGAAAGATTTTGGAATTGATGGACTTACTCATTTACTAGACCTGTTTGATGTAAAATTTCTAATTAGTTGAATTAATTCTTCAACACACTAGAACTATAGTGTAATTGAAGCTCTTTCATGAAAAATATCCATGTGACACTTAGAACATTCTTCTATTTTTGAGAAAATAACCAACGATACTAGGAAAATTGGTTAGGTTATAGATATAAAGATGCCATGGTCACCTTTTGTCCCAATGGGATATGATGGAGATCAAATAAATTCTCCATTTGGGTAATCTAATTGAGCGGATCCTTTCCATTGAATTTACGCATTTCCACTTTTGGAATAATGCCACACCATTGGTGAGGAGATCCACCTGAATGTGTAAAGGATCCTCCTTGATTGGAGTGATTTGGACTTGTGTGAGTATTGCTAGAGGAACCCATATGACTGGAATGGGGATTTTTTTAAAAGAGTGATAATTTTTTTTTCTTCATTGATTCAAAATCCATCTAAAGTTCACCCATAAGGCTACCTTTCAGATGAAGAAGCTCATTTTTTAGGTCATCCTTACCATATTATTTAGCCTTTCCCGAGTTGGTGTTATCTCTCGAAAGTGCACCCTGTAGAGAGATGAATACAGGTGTTCTAAGCTTGCAAAATGGATCTCTCTCTTTCATAGATACAATGGAAACACCTCAGGTCTATGGGTATACATATTTTGAGGTGAGTCTCTAGTATCAAGGTTGGTTCCTTATTGATGTATCCTAAAATGATTTTCTAGGGTTTAAGGGTAAAATATGACTGAAAAATGAATTTAAAATTGAGGTGATACACCAAACTTGTATGAGGTCTTTGACTGAGTATATGCATAGTTGATATGGAAAGGACTTTTGATGTACGAGACAACAATTTTCTCAAGAGAATTAAGGGTAAACACTTTGATGTATTGAGGATAAAATCACAACAATACCTTGCTAAGTTACACATACACATTAATGTCATGCAGAAATACCGAACTTGCAACAGGGTAAGATGATTAACTAGGGAATTCAAACTCACAAGATTAATTGAAACACACACAAGTCTATAAATAGTTGGAAAGGAAGAAAATACTTCACTTTCAAAGGGAAAAAATAGCAAAAAAATGCTTTAGCACTCCTGTATCTAAAAGTCCTCCTCTAACTTCTCTAACTCCTCTCGTGCTTTGCTAAGGAACACAATATATAGCAAAATATTTCCCACCCTACCTAAAATAGGCTAAAATTGTACTAGCCCATGCATCCTATTTTTATCCTTCATCTATTAATAAATAAAGGAATAAAAAAAGAACATGCAAATACTAAGAAGCATTAATAGCCATCGGTTAAAACTCACCAAGATCATCATAATTGTTCTATTTTTAAGAAAAGCATGAGTGATAATTTGCTAAAAATAAGTTTTGCTTGATGAGCAAGTTTTCTTCTTTGTGCATGCAAATTCATATTCTAGTATGTTCTTTTGCGAAGGCATGTAACCTTATCCATTTCTAGTGATAATATTAGCACTTTCTAACCATGGTTGAATCTGTGAACTCAGGACTTGAATTAAGGTGCAAAAGTATTGCAAACTTAATCATTTTTGGTATTTGCATTGTTAAGCTCCATTTGAGCTAGCAAAGCTCTGCAAAATTTTCCCATGGCTGCCATTAATAACTTCAAGCTTTCTGTGTGAGTTTTTTTAAATTCTGCCATTGATGCAGAATTCAAGCTCAACTGAAGGTTCTCTAAAGAACTCTATCTTTTATTACTTCGAAAAGATCATCCACGTAGGAAAAATTAATCAAAAAATGGTCCTGGAAAATCCTTATTTTCTTGTTCTGATAGAAATTGCATTTTTGAATATTCAGCCCACCCATTTGCTTTTAATCTGGGCCTTAAACATGTCTGAATTTGGTCAAAGTGGGATTGTGGCTTACTTTTGATACTTTTTTGCTTTTTACGAAAAAGACTTAAAATTTTAAAATGCCCCAGCAGCCTGTCAACACCAATCCGGCACTTTGATAATTCTTCACTGGGGACTCCTCATGCTATGATTATTTACTAATGCATAGCCTTTAGTTTGGTGGATGTAATCTGGAAACACAACAAGAAACATAACACAAGAATACCATAGACTATGATAAGAAGGAATGATGATAAATCTGCAATATAAGTGTAAATTATAATATCAACATGAAATTGTTATAATCTCACTCATGAGGTACTTCAAGTGTTACTGACTTCACTTGCCTTCCAACAAATAACTATGGGAGAAACTTCACAATTACACCTCTTAATGGCTTCTTTAACACACCTTCAAAATGATGGCTTCCTTTACACACTTACTCATACAATATTTCTCACTACTTCCCTCTATCCTAAATGAGGGGGGTGGCCTCTTTATTTATAGGAATTTAGGATTATCCATCCTATCTCTAAGATAGGATAGGAAATCTCTTCCGGTCAATCATATTCCATGCTTAAACTCTTGCCTTTACATGTAGGCTTATCTTCTAAGACAAGATAAACCTTATCATCTCACATGGGTTCCACCTTTTTAGACTTTTCCACAAATAAAATACACGAAATATTTATGGCATCACTCTTTGTCTTTATTACAAATATAATATTTCTAATTCCTAATCATGTAGACCCTACTTCTCTACTTACCCCAACTTTGACATTTTAACATTACCGGACCACTTACGACAAATATTTACTTTTTACCACAACATTCCTTTTGTACTTTAACTGTTACCATACTCTACTTTATTGGTGGCACCATACTGACGGTGCCGTTATCTTCTATTGGATGCCACTACTAATTATACTTAACAACATCTTATTCCTAATACATACATTAATAAAATAGAAATTACGGAGGAAAATTTTAATGTCGACATTTTCCCCCTTCCTAGCTTCTACTCCGTCCTTGGAGTAAACTCTTAAGAAAATTATGAAGCTGGTGCTTGGAAAATATTTAACTTATCATGGTTGACCCATTTTGTAATGGGAGTGCCATCTAATTCCTCCAGTCGATATGTACCATTTTCATGCACAACTTTATTTTGTAGGGTCCCATCCATTTGGGAAGAAATTTTCTCTACCTTATTTTTTTTTGTATCTAGAATCATATACTAGAACCAAGTCATTCACATGAAATGGAGACCAACGGATCTTTTGATCAAAGTATTCCTTCTGCTTCATTTTCTTCTTATAGCTTGTATCCTTCACTATTTCCCTCATTTCCTCTAGCAAATGAAGATGCACCAACCTTTCTTTTACTAAATCACTTTCATCCATCCTTTCATTTTTCATAACTCTCACAGTGGGAATATAAAACTCAATAGAAAGAACTGGATAAATGTCATAAGCCAATTGAAATGGGGAGTATCCTATTGTTGACTTTGATGTTGCTCTATATGCCCACAATGCTGCATAAATTCTTTTATCCCACTTATGTACTTGCAAGGCTGCATCTTTTGCTAGAATTTGATACAACACAAAATTTGTTCATTCCACTCCCATTTGTGCTTGGCTTATATGTTGTTTCCTTCCCATGCTTAATAGAAAACTTGTTGACTAGGGCTTCTACCACCTCATTAATGAAGTGGCTTCCTTGATCTGTTACAATTTCTAATGAGAAACCAAATTTGGTGACAATGCGTTCATATATGAACCTCGCCACTTCATCCATGTAAGTTGTTTTCAATGGCCTAGCTTGAACCCACTTGGTTAAATAATCATGGCAATACAATATACTTATTTTGGCATGGGGTAGTTGGAAGTGGACCTATAATATCTATTCCCCACTTTTCAAAGGGGCCAAGTGGAAGAATATGGCATAATGGAGTTAATGAAGTCTTACGGTTACCATGTGTTTGACAAATATCACATGTCTTACAATAATTATAACAATCTCTAAAAAGAGTGGGCCAGTGATAACTTGCATCCAAGATCCTTCTTGTTGTAAGTTATCTAGAGAAGTGTCCTCCACATGTACCATTGTGGAATTATTCTATCAGCTCCTTCCCTTGATCACATCCAACTTCCCTCTTATACTGTCCATCAGGTCCTATTCGAAATAATACTCCATGAATAATAGAATATGGATGACTGGCTTGAGTAATCTTCCTCTTAGTATTTGTATTGGCACCATCAGGAAACTTGAATTCATTTAGATAATTCCAAATATCTATGTATTCACTAGGGATTGTGTCAAGGGATAACAATGCTGCATCTGGGAAATCATCATCATCACAAGGTGAACCTAAACCATCATAGGCTCGAGAGAGTGCATTTGCATTGACATGCTTCTTTCCTGGCCTATCTATAATATCAAATTCAAATTCTTGTAACAAAATTATCCATCTTGCTATCCTCTCTGATGGGTTAGGCTTATTTACAATATACTTTAGAGCTTGATGATCTGTTACAACTATAAATTTTTTCCCTAGCAAGTAATTTCTAAACTTCTTTACAACAAAAATGATAGCTAGAGCCTCTTTTTTCAGATTACATGATATAATTTACCTCAAAGATCTTTGCTCATTTTTACTCCCAAAGTAAACTGGAAGATCATTCCCATTTAGATCCTTTTGGCTCAGAGTACTTCCTAGTGCTGCATCTGAAGCATTAGTATACACAATGAATGGCTTGCTTCAATCTGGATTCTTTAAAATAGGTGAAGACACCAGGGCTTCTTTTAGTTGTTTAAAAGCTTCATGCGCCTTATTTCCTAGTTCATAAGTAACATCCTTATTCAAGAAGCTGGGTTAGTGGTGTGTAATTTTTGAGAAATTCTTGATGAACCTTCTATAGTAACCCACATGGCCTAAAAATGATCTCAACTTACTTCTATTTATAAGAAATGGTAACTCTTTGATTTTTGAAACTTTATCAGGATCAATACCAATACCATCTCTAGATACTGACATGCCCTAACAAAACACCTTTAGAACATCCAAAGACACACTTTGTAGGGTTTAGTAAGGCTTGTGCTTCATCTAACCTTTGAAATGTTGTCTTCATTTGGTGCATGTGGTCCATCTTGCTCCCATAGATGCAAAAATCATCCATAAATACTCGATGAATTTCCCAATGTAGGGTTCAAACACCCTTTTCATCAAATCTTTGGAATGTTCTTTGGAGCATTACTCAACCAAAAAGGCATAACTATATAAACAAATATTCCCCAAGGAGTGGTGAACGTGGTCTTTAGCTGATCTTTCTCCGCTATACGACCTTGGTTATATCCGTTATATCCATAAGAAAAACTATAGCACTCATGGCCACTACTTTTTCCAAGATCTGATCGAGAATGGAAGAGGGTAATGATCCTTCTTTGTTGCCTTGTTGAGTTTCCTATAATCAACAAAATGCGTAGCTTCCCATTGTTTTTTATTGAGATCACAATGGGAGAAATCCATTCTGAATTCTCCACAAAGGTAAATATGAATCCTACATTAACCAACTTATTTATTTCTTCTTTTATAATCTTGGAAAAATTAGGATTAATTCCATATGGCATTTTCTTTATGGGCTTAACACCATCTACTAGCTCAATAGAATGTTCTACCCAAATTACTTGATGGAGTTCCTTATAATCAAAAGTGAATAGGTGTATGTACCTTCGAAAGAGCTAGAGGTAGGATTCCTTCTCACTCTCCATCACAACATCACCAATCTTTATTTGTTGGAGACGATCAATAATTTCTTTTTCAGATAATCTTATGGGTTTATGAGTCGGTGTGACTGGAAGGATATCCATGACCGAAACATCAAACTCACTTTCTTCATCTTCTATGTCCACTTCACTAGTACTAGAGTAATCAGAGGATGTCCAATCATCAGTTTCATCACTTGAATCCACAGGTTCTGTCTTATGATGCCAAGGGATCACGTTTATCTTCACCCTCTCTCTACCACGTCCAAGTGTCATTAAGCCTTCATTCCAGTAGTTTCTTGCATGAACTCTCCTTAGCCAAGGTCTTCCAAACAACATTGGGTACGCAACAATACCATTTTTCATCACCTAAAATTCTACCACACATACAACACCCATAATGAGATATTGCCACATTTAAAACTACACCTTCTAGTTTAGGTTTTCCCTTATTTAATGACCTTAACATAAGTGTTGAGGGGCGATCAATTTTTAAACCCAACATATTCATTACAGACTCGGTCATTACATTAACTACAACACCTCCATCAACTAAGAAATCATGAATTGAAATACCATTACATAATACCTCAATTTATGGAGCGTAGGGATCTGCCTCTGCCTCCAAAATAGGGACCTCAACCTCCTTCCTTCATCGAGCATTGATTCCACTTCGCATCTCCCACCTCTTCTCATAAGACATAGCCAAGAGTTGACCATATGTAATATTTGCAGGCCTTTTGGAAAGATCTTCTAAGATGGAGTATGGTCCTTATCCCTGTGAAATTAGAAAATTTTGCACACCCAACTTTCTTCTCCTATGTTTCTTACTAGTTTCTCCTTTCATCTTCTTAGGATCATTTCCATCTTGGTTATCTTTTTCTTTCTTTATTTTTTTTACAAACACATCTACTTCATTATTTATGCTCTTATCTACTACATCAAAAGAATTCACAGGTGATTTTCCTTTATCATTATCTCTTGTACCGGATGTAGAAGCTCTATCTGGATAATTATACTTATAATGACCCTTTTTATAACAACCATAATATATAACTTCAGAAATATTTCTTTTTGGACCTCTATCTCCTCCCTGAGAACTAAATTCTTTTCCTTGAAGAAGATTAATAGTTAAGTGGCTCATCTTCCTGAGCAGATCTTCATACTTAGTAGATGTACTAGGAGAAATATTTGTGCTCACCAAAAGTGGTTGTGGATTCTAGACTAAAGGTCTTTGGTGTAGGCTTTCACTTTAGTAACAATTTCTTTGGGCTCCTCTTCCATGCTTTCTTCTTACCTTCTTGCAATCTTCTTTGCTTGTTCAATGGTAGTGGGTAGTTATACTTCACTCGTTGTCGATCTCTTGCTTCATCCCAAGAATGAAGTGCTTATAGAGGAGATTATCCACGCCATTCATCAACCCATCCGCTAATCCTTCCTTCGGATCGGGCATCGAGCTTCCTCGTTAGCTCTAGAACATAAGCATGATAATATCTTATCTTCTCCTTCTTTCCTTGGGCTAGCTTTGTGATCTCGATCATAAGATCTACATATTTCTGTTGTTCACCAAATTCTTCAAGAAAACTTTCAGTTAATAAATCCCATGAATTTCTCACATTATCACCTAGTGTTTCAAACCACCTAAGAGTTGAACCATCCAAAAAGGTAATAAAAAATTCAATCCATTGTTCCTTTCTTACGAGGCCATTACAAATGCAAGATTGTTTAAAAGCTTGAATGAAAGAGGAAGCATCTTCATTAGATTGGGCATAAAAATAGGAATCTTCCCCATTTTTAAAAGTAACCATAGTGGAATACCAATTCACAAGTACAATCAGTAAGAATTGTGTGCACAAATAATTGGACTCACTATAATAGAAAGTGACTTTACACCTTTCTATAGTAAAATAAGAATGACCACGGTAAAACTTGACTTACTGCAGTAAAAACTAACTTTACTGTGGTAAACACTATTCATGGTAAAAAGTGAAGTTACTGTGGTAAATACTATTCATGGTAAAAAGTAAATTTACTGTGGTAAATATTATTCATGGTAAAAAGTGACTTTACCATGGTAACTACTATGCACATAAAAACAAGGTTACCCTTCAAATGATTTTTGACTAGGGGAATATTTCTCCGTAAAAATCCACTAACGAGAAATGGTCCCAAGAACTGGAACCAAAATGTCAACACCAATCCGGCACTATGATAATTCTTCACTGGGAACTCCTTGTGCTATGATTATTTACTAATGCACAACCTTTAGTTTGGTGGATGTAATCTGGAAACACAACAACAAACATAACACAAGAATACCATAGACTATGATAAGAAGGAATGATGATAAATCTGAAATATAAGTGTAAATTATAATATCAACATGAAATTGTTACAATCTCACCCATGAGGTACTTCAAGTGTTACTAACTTCACTTGCCTTCCAACAATAACTATGGGAGAAACTTCACAATTACACCTCTTAATGGCTTCTTTAACACACCTTCAAAATGATGGCTTCCTTTACACACTCATACAATATTTCTCACTACTTCCTTCTATGCTAAATGAGGGGGGTGGCCTCTTTATTTATAGGAATTCAGGCTTATCCACCCTATCTCTAAGATAGGATAGGAAATCTCTTCCGACCAATCATATTCCATGCCTAAACTCTTGCCTTTACATGTAAGCTTATCTTCTAAGATAAGATAAACCTTATCATCTCATATGGGTTCCACCTTTTTAGACTTTTCCACAAATAAAATACAAAAAATATTTATGACATCACTCTTTGTCCTTATTACAAATATAATATTTCTAATTCCTAATCATGTAGACCCTACTTCCCTACTTACCCCAACTTTGACATTTTAACATTCTTTGGACCACTTACGACAAATATTTAATTTTTACCACAACATTCCTTTTGTACTTTGATTGTTACCGTACTCTACTTTATTGGTGGCACCATACTGTACAATGCACACCGTTATCTTCTATTAGACACCACTACTAATTATACTTAACAACATCTTATTCCTAATACATACATTAATAAAATAAAAATTATAGAGGAAGATTTTAATGTCGGCAGGCCCACTTCCCCAATTTTAACTTTTGATGCGTGGGTAGAGTCGTGGGTGACTTAAACACTTTTTCACCTTTTTCAAAAGGGCTCAAAATCTTAAATTGACCCGACGCTCCACTTTTGACTTATTAAATACATGGCTTTGTTTGGTCCTTAGCAGGGTCACGGGGCACTTTTAAACTTTGCTCCTTTACAAAAGTTTCAAAGGCAAAAAACATTTCGACATCTGCTTCTCCACTTTGACTCTTTTAATGTGGGCCTAACATTTGAATTTTTCCTTTGGCGCGAGTGGGGCCACGGGTCTTTTAGAAATTTATGCCCTTTGCCAAAATGTCTCAAAACAAAAAGGGCTCGCCCCTCTACATCCAATTAGATTTTGTCGGGCCTGCGGGTCAATTTGACACTTTTACAAAATGATGAAAAGATGCTAAGTTTGCCAAAAAGACCCACCATTTTCATGTGTCAAGTTGGGGTTTGCATCGATTTTGGTGATTTTATTTCCTCCATTTTATCCTTTAGACGATGTAACCTCATTCGTTGATCTTCTACGCTCAATTGCATTGAATGTGGTCAGTAAAACTTTAACCATTGTGGTTTACTTGAATTTGGGTGATCAATTCTAAGAATTGATCTCTGTACTTTGATTTGGATCGTTTGATCACTAACTCCGGGTGAGTTAGGTTAAGCCATGGTTGAGATGGGTGAGTTAAAACAAACTGAACCCCATTCATTTTTTATTTCACCTCTGGTTAGCGGTGAAGCCCTGACAAAATTTTCTTTGATGCCATTGTTGGAGTCCTGAAGCTCGGCTCTTGAGATTGGTCTAGTTGTACATTTACCAAGTTCTGCGAGTTGGCGCTATGGTTTTTTGTTGGCTTATTGAATCATTTTCTTGATGAACCTTCTTTTGAAGTGGGAATTTTGTGATGGCTCCTTCAATTCAATGATTTAGCCATTACCATTGGAACTTCATTTCCTAACTCGTGGAGGTAACTCTGGATTCATCCTTCTCTGAATGGCTCAGTAATATGAATATTCTACTTTTCTTGATGCTGATAAGCTTATATCATCATAGTTTTCATGGTTATTATTGTTAGATTTCTTTGAACTGACTGTGGAGGGTTTGCTAGATAATTTTTGTTCTGGGTATTTACATATTGTAGCTCTATTTGTCTCAAATAGGCTCTGTAATTTCCTCAGAATTCCTTCTTCTTTAGTTGTGTCTGGAACATATACTTATGAATTATCTGCTTATATGCCATAGGATGGAATTCATTTGAGAACTAAAGCTCGTATCTAACAATGAAGACAGAAGAAGACATGATTTATTTTCTTCTTTACTACAACCTCGTACCTGCACACTTAATAAAATAGTTAGAAAATATTTATGATTTTTGGCCTCTTTCATGTCCATGGTTTTCTTTTCTTTTTCCCCTTCTTTCCCGAGTGAGCAAATCATTATGCGGTTTTGATGTTCAAGATCTTCAAGTAATCTATATCTCCTATTATTAGAGACGCATGTGCAAAAAAATGACAATGTAGGAATATGGATTAACCCCAGCTCTTAACTAATAATCTTCCTTGTTTCTTCTTTTTAAATACAATACTTCCAATAGTGAAGATGAAGAGGTAATAAATGAAGATAAAGATACATCAACCAAAGGAGAAGAGCCAAGGTAATGATGGGTTCACTCATATCTCTTTATTTTCTCTTTCATGCATGTGTACCTCTTGTTTGTACCCATATTTAATATCCTTCAAAGACTGAGCATCATCATGAATTTGATAGGATACTCAAAGGTAAATAGATAATCATGTATGTCATTTTGTAGTCGGGGAAGCAATCTATTTGACTCTCTAACACTTAGGTTTTAACAGAAGTGGGTAGCACCTTAAAATGATGTGATATGATCCTAACTATTTTAGGTTATGCCTTTCAAACAAGGTAAGAGAACCTATTTTATAACCTCTTTTGTTGAAGAATACTGGTAAATCCTTCTTTTGCATAAAATTTGTAGAGAAGACCTTGGGAAAATATGATCAACACACCAAATCTGACTCTCATGAGTAGTCACTTCTAGATCATGGAGATATTTTAAAAACAAGGAAAAGGTTACTAAAGACATTTGGGACCCTGATTGCTTCTACATGTTTTGGTAATAGAGATTATGCATTTGTATGCACACAGGAAAAACAGGGGTAGTACAGGTAGGATTGGTTTTTTTTGAATAAATTTTTGGTGGGAGGTGGGGCATGATGAACTTGATTCACCAGATCCTTGAGGAATCTTAAAAATGGAAAGTTAAACCAACAAAATGCCACAGAATAGCTAAAATGTTTCTTTAACTAGAATATGTGCTTCAATGGAGGCCCAAATTAGCACTCTTTCACACAATCTTTGAGATTCTATCATGAAGGATTGAGTTAGAAAATCCAACAAAGAATCAAGATCCGAGTTAGACCAAGCCTAAGATACACCCGAGAGGCTTACAAATAATCTCTCACATTAATAGATGAAAGAAAAGTTATTTTAAATCGTTTATTCCAATCCCATATGAAAGATCTTCTGAGAAATGAAATTGTAGATGCCACAAAACTATCACAAGGATTGAGGCTGTGTGATTGAATCAGATTTTAATACAAGATTGCAAAGGAAACAAGAAAAAATACTCGCATACATTCGAAAATAAAGCAAACACATTTTGCTCAAGCAACACATAGAATAACTCGAATTTGATTAAATCTATCGGAGGGGAAAGTCTCCAGAACACTCTTAGATCTTGTCAATGGCTATACACTTATAACCACATTGAAATGACAAGATTTAATACAAAAGAGATATACAAGATTCTCAAATAGCTTCTCAAAATGATGGGCTCACAAGTTTTTTTCTATTAGAAAATTTAGTCCCAACCCTTAACACCCCAATCATTTGCACGATTTTTTTTTTAGGTTGTGGAGCCTATTTTCATGTGGGAAAGTGTTGAAGATCGTACACTAAGAGTACTATACACTTTCCACAGGTTGGCTCGCCGGGTTCGATGGCGCAACCCCCAAAAAAATTTGGGCCTTAAAATGTGCTCGATCAATTGGGAACGTGACTTTCTCATATGGGCGGGATTTTTGACCCATAGGTTTATGGGACGGTTTTGGCCCATGGTTTTAATACCCATGGTTTTGTAAAACTACTTAAGCTGTTGTATACTTATATGGTTTTATGCATATCATAGGTATAATGTAACATTACATATGTGTTTTGAATTCAGGTGTGAATTATGTAGAGTTTGTTGAGCATAGCTCCAAACAGATCTGGGTATTGTATTAAGAGAGCGGTGGCTTGTAATAAAATCAAAGAAAGTGATTCTTGGTGGATGTAGCCAAAATTGGGTGAACCACGTTAAATATTGTCTCTTTGTGTTGTGTTATTTTATTCTACACTTTTATTTGAGATCTATAATATTTTTTGCTTATTAGTTTCTCTGTTTTGTGATTTTGTGAGGGATTATTCTGCATATTTTATCCCTTATTTCCTAACAATTGGTATCAAAGCTTGGTTTGGTTTTCTGAAGTGTTGAATTATAGGGAAAGTTTTATCTTGAGTGGGAGCTATGACAGATGATGGAAGATCTAGGGTTGATAAATTCAATGGGCATAATTTCAGTCTTTGGAAGATGCAGATGGAAGATTACCTTTATTAGAAGGATCTTTATATTCCGTTGTCTAAGAAGGTGAACAAACCCTCGAGCATGACAGATGTAGAATGATATTTTCTGGATAGGAAGGCACTTGGGATAATCCGATTGTGTCTTGCATCTTCGATATTATTTAATGTTTCAAAGGAAAAGACTAGAAAATAACTTATGGATGCATTAGGGAAGTTGTATAAAAACCCTCTGCCTCTAATAAGATATTAAGATGTCTAAGAATGGTTTAGTAGTAGATCATCTAAATGATTTTAATATAGTTGTAAATATGCTAGCTTCGGTTATAATAGAATTTGATGAAGAAGTTAGGGCTTTATTAGTTTTGTGCTCTTTACCTGAGAGTTGGAATAGCCTAGTAATGGCGGTAAGAAACTCGGTTTCAGCTAACTCAAAGTTAAAGTTTGAGGATGTTGTAGGGGTGATTCTAAGCAAGGAAATGTGAAGAAAAAGATCTGGTGAATCTTCTACTTCAGGGAATGCTTTGACAATGGAAACTAGAGGGAGACAAGAAGAATAGAGGAAGTTGTGGAAAATCAAAGGATCGGGCAAGGTCAAAATCCAAAAGCAAGATAGTATGCTTTGGCATTATGGAAAGTCTGGGAATGTAAAGAAGGACTGGGAGCTTCGAGACAAGAAGAAATAACATGAAGAAAACAAGGAGACAAATGTGGCAATGGGAAATGTATGTTAGGATGCTTTGATTCTTTTTTTGCACAATATTACTGAATCTTGGGTTTTAGATTCGAGGGCTTCTTTCCATGCTACTCCACATAGGCATTATTTTGTTTATTATGTTCAAGGAGATTTTGGGAATGTTTTTCTTGGTGATGATGAGCCTTACAACATAGTTGGAAAAGGTTATGTTCAGGTTAAGATGCAAAATGGTAATACTTGGCTATTAAAGGATGTTAGACATGTGCCTACATTAAGATGCAATTTGATATCGGTATGGTAGTTAGGAAGTGATGGTTGTACTTGTTAGGAAATAAGAGATAAAATATGTGGAATAATCCCTTACAGAATCGCAATAGTAGAAACTAATATGCAGAAAATATTACAGATCTCAAATAAAAGTACAGAATAAATAACATAACACAAAGAGACAAGATTTAACGTGGTTCACCCAATTTGGGCTACATCCACCAAGAATCACTTGCTCAGATTTTATTACAAGCCTCTACTCTCTCAATACAATACCCAGATCTGTTTAGAGCTATGCTCAAAAAACTCTACAGAATTCACACCCGAATTCAAAGCACATCTGCAATACATTTTCTTGTCTATCTATCATATGCATAAGACCATATAAATAGACAATTACTTAAGCAGTTTGATACAAAACCGTGGGTATCAAAACCATGGGAAAAAACCATGGGTATCAAAACAATGGGCAAAAACCGTGGGTATCAAAACAATGGGCAAAAACCGTGGGTATTAAAATAATGGGTATCAAAAACCATGGGCCCAAAAACAACCCATAACGGTTACCCATTACCAATGGGTTAATAAACCACCCATGAAAATTTACTTTGGGGCTTTGCCTCGAACCTTCGACCCACTCACTGGTGAGTGGGACCGCCATAAAAATACTCGAGTGTAACACATAGAAGGTGTACCACACTCTAACATGAAAACAGGCTCCACAAACATAACAATCTCCCACTTGGAGACTGATTTTCACTGAGCAAGCTTCTCAACCCTTCACTGTCATCCGTGAAGGCCAATCAAAGCTGAACATAGCTTTAGTTTATCCCTTGTGACCACCTTGGTCATCATGTCTCCAGGATTCTCGACTGTATGAATCTTCTCCAACTTCAACTTATCTTCTTCCAAAGTTGTCCTGATGAAGTGATATCTCAATTGTATATGCTTCGTCCTAGAGTGGAAAGTAGAGTTCTTAGCTAGGTGTATAACACTCTAACTATCACTATGCAACTTACATTCCTTTTTCTTATGCCCCAACTCCTCAAGTAATTGTTGTAACCAAATAATCTCTTTGCTTGCCTCTGTGGTAGCAACATACTCAACCTATATGGTTGATAAAGCCACCAAATTTTGTAGTCATGAAATCTAGCTCACTGCTATCCCACCTACAGTGTAAATATAACTGTGCCGTGTTCCTCCTATTATCAACATCTCCAACCATGTCTGAATCTACATAACCACGTAAAGTGGTGTTTGATCCACTGTAGCACAAAACTGTCCCCATGGTCCCTCTCAAATACCGAAGGATCCACTTTACTGCTTGCATATGATCTTTACCTGGATCACTCATAAATCTACTCACAGACTCCCCACCGCATGGGCAATATTAGGCCTAGTGCACACCATAACATACATCAAATTGCCAAACGTTGATGAGTAAGGTACCTTAGACATCTGGTTTCTTTCCTGCTCTGTCTTGGGACACTGCTCCTTTGATAACTTAAAATGGCCTGCCAAAGGAGTCCCAACCGGTTTAGCATCTTTCATGTTAAACCCATCCAATACCTTCTTAATGTACTCTTATTGAGATAAAAGTCAGCTTTTGTTCCTTCCTATCCCGAGTTATCCTCATACTAAGGATTTGTCTTTACCCCCAAATCCTTCATATCAAAAGATTCACTTAGTTGTTTCTTGAGTACTTTTATTTCCTACATGTTTTTACTTACTGCAACCAACATGTCATCAACATACAAACATAGGATAATATAACTTCCATCCTCAAATTTCTTTGTATATACGCAATGGTCAGAATGAAATCTAATATAACCTTTCTCCATCATAAAGCTATCAAACTTCTTATACCATTGACGTGGAGCTTGTTTCAGGCCATATAAGCTCTTCTTCAGTTTGCACACCATCTCCTCTTTACCTTTGACTTCATATCCTTCATTCGCCGCATAAATAGCTCCTCCTCCAAATCACCATGGAGAAATGTAATCTTTATATCTATTTGTTCTAAGTGCAAGTCTTCTACCGCCACTATTCCAAGAATAGTTCGATAGAAGTCATTTTTACTACAAGAAAAAAATCTCATCAAAATCTATACCTTGTTTTTGTGCAAACCCCTTGACCACTAACTCGGCCTTATATCTTTTCTTTCCTCCTTCTTCATCTTTAACTCTATACACCCCTTTGTTCTCGCAATGCTCTTTTCCCTTCGTAGCTTCACCAAATCCAAAGTCTAGTTCTCCATGAGAGACTTATGCTCCTCATCCATGGCTTGCTCCCAGTTTCTTACTAGCATCTACCTGCATTGCTTCATCAAAGATCTCTGGCTCTCCACTATCAGTGAGTAATAAATAATAAAGAGAAAGAGAAAAATGTTCAGGTTATTTTCTTACCCTAGAAGACCTCCTCACTATAGGAGTTTGGGGTTCCTATTGAGTAGGTTCCTGAACTGATTCATGGGTCACTGTCCCATCTGGAAGATCCTCTACCACTGCATATTCTTTCTTAGATTCTTACTTGTTTTCCTACAACTGTTGCTTATACATGACTTTCTCATTAAAGACCACATCCCTAGATGACGAATGATTTTCTTATCCTTAATACTCCAACATTTAAATCCAAAGTCATCACCACTATAACCAAAAAAGTGCATTTTTCTCGATTTAGCCTTTAGCTTGGTCCTATCATCCTTGTCAATATGAACAAACACCTTACATCCAAAGACTCTAAGAAATGAGTAATCGACTTTCTTACCGTACCAAGCCTCCTCAGGTATGCCTCCATCCAAGGCACTTGAGGGTCGTCTGTTTATCAAGTACACAATTGTGCTCACCGCTTCTACCCAAAAATAAAGAGACAGGTCCTACATGTATCCTCATGCTCCTAGCATGTTCGATTATTTTTTGTTCATCCTTTCTCGACACCCCATTCTATCAAGGGGTTCCTGAACTGCCTTTTTCTGTGGATTCCATTCTTAGAACAATAATCATCAAATTCATTGCTGCAATACTCCCCTCCATTATCTGATCTAAGAAATTTTAACTTAAGACCTGTTTCATTCTCTACCAAGGCTTTCCATTTAACAAAAGTATCAAATACATCAAATTTGTTTCTAATACAATAAACCCAAACTTTCCTTATTGTATCATCAATAAAAGTAACATAATAACTTGAGCCCCCAAGAGATGATACCTGAGCCGGCCCCCACATATCAGAATGTACCAGCTCTAACTTACTCTCTTTCTTTGTAGGTCCAACCTTGAGAAACCTTACTCGCTTTTGTTTCCCATATATGCAGCTCTCACAGAAATCCAAACTTGTTTCTGTATATCTAGGAAAATTCTTCTTTATGACGTTCATACCCTTATGGCTCATATGACCAAGCCTAAAAGTGCGTAATAAATAACATAACAAAGAGAGACAAGATTTAACATGGTTCACCCAATTTGGGCTACGTCCACCAAGAATCACTTACTTAGATTTTATTACAAGCCTCCACTCCCTCAATACAATACCCAGATCTATTTGGAGCTATGCTCAACAAACTCTACAAAATTCACACCCGAATTCAAAGCACATCTGCAATACATTTGCTTGTCTATCTATCATATGCATAAGACCATATAAATAGACAATTTCTTAAGCAGTTTGATAAAAAACCATGGGTATCAAAACTATGGGAAAAAAACTGTGGGTATCAAAACAATGGGCAAAAACCATGGGTATCAAAACAATGGGCAAAAACCGTGGGTATCAAAACAATGGGTACCGAAAAACCATGGGCCCAAAAACAGCCCATAATGGTTACCCATTACCCATGGGTTAATAAACCACCCATGAAAATTTTCTTCGGGGGCTTTGCCCCCGAACCCCCTTGACCCGCTCACCGCGAGCAGATCGCCATAAAAATACCCGAGTGTAACACATGAAGGTGTACCACTCTAACATGAAAACAAACTCCACAAACATAACAAGATCTTGTGATATTTACAACAGAATCTTAGAAGGTTACCAAGGGTGCTCTTGTGGTGGTAAGAGGTAAGAAGGTTGGAACCTTGTATTTGACCACTTATAGCACTAATTTTTGTAATCTTGTGGCTTCAAAATTAGATATGACATTGTGACATTATAAGCTCGGTCATATGAGCCATAAGGGCATGGAGATCATAAAGAAGGATTTTCCCGGATATACAGAAATAGGTTTGGAGTTTTGTGAGGACTGCATATATGGGAAACAAAAGCGAGTAAGGTTTCTCAAGGTTGGACCTACAAAGAAAGAGAGTAAGTTAGAGCTGGTGCATTTTGATGTGTGGGGGCGCTCAGGTATCATCTCTTGGGGGTTCAAATTATTATGTTACTTTTATTGATGATGCAACAAGGAAATTTTGGGTTTATTATATTAGAAACAAATCTGATGTATTTGAAACTTTTGTTAAATGGAAAGCCTTGGTAGATAATGAAACATGTCTTAAGATAAAATGTCTCAGGTCGATAATGGAGGAGAGTATTGCAAACAATGAATTTGATAATTTTTGTTCTAAGAATGGAATATGCAAGTAAAATACGGTTCTAGGAACTCCACAATAGAATGGGGTGTCAGAAAGGATGAACAAAACAATAATGGAACGTATTTGTAGGAGCATGAGGTTACATGTAGGACTGCCTCTTTCTTTTTGGGCAGAAGCGGTGAGCACAGTTGTGTACTTGATAAACAGAGGACCTTCAAGTGCCTTGGATGGAGGCATACCTGAGAAGGCTTGGTATGGTAAGAAAGTTGATTATTCATTTCTTAGATTCTTTGGATGTGAGGTGTTTGTCCATATAGACAGGGATGATAAGACCAAGCTAGAGGCTAAATCAGAAAAAATTACTTTCATCGGTTATGGTGGTGACGACTTTGGATATAAATGTTGGAGTATTAAGGACAAGAAAATCATTCAATTTAGGGATGTGGTCTTTAATGAGAAAGTCATGTATAAGTAGCAGTTGTAAGAAAATAGGGAATAATCCAAGAAATAATATGTAGTGGTAGAGGATCTTCCGAACCTCCTCAACAGAACCCCAAACTCTTACATTGAGAAGGTCTTCTAGGGTAAGAAAAGAACCCAACATTTTTCTCCTTATCTTTATTCTTTATTAATCACTGAAAGTGGAGAGCTAGAGAGCTTTGATGAAGCAATGTAGGTAAATGCCAGAAAGAAGTGGGAGCAAGCCATGAATGAGGAGCATCAGGATCTCATGGAGAACCAGGCATGGGATTTGGTGAAGCTACCTGAAGGAAAAAGAGCATTACAAAACAAGTGGGTGTTCAAAGTCAAAGAGGAAGGAGGCAAGAAAATATACCAAGCCCGATTGGTGGTCAAGGGGTTTGTATAGAAAAAAGGTATAGATTTTGATGAGATTTTTTCTCATGTAGTAAAAATGACTTCTATTAGAACTGTTCTAGGAATAGTTATAGTAGAAGACTTGCACTTAGAACAACTTGACATAAAGACTGCATTTCTCTATGGTGATTTGGAGGAGGAACTATATATGCAGCAACCAGAGGGCTATGAGGTCAAAGGTAAAGAGGAGATGGTGTGCAAACTGAAGAAGAGATTGTATGGCTTGAAATAAGCTCCACGCCAATGGTATAAGAAATTTGATAGCTTCATGATGGAGCAAGGTTATATTAGATGGCATTATGACCATTGTGTGTATACAAAGAAATTTGAGGATGGTAGTTATATTATCCTTTGTCTAGTATGTGGATGACATGTTGGTTGTAGGTAAAAACATGTAGGAAATAAAAGTACTCAAGAAGCAACTAAGTGAATCCTTTTCTATGAAGGATTTGGAGGCAGCCAAACAAATCCTTGGTATGAGGATATCTCGGGATAGGAAGGAACGGAAGCTAACTTTATCTCAGGAAGAGTACATTAAGAAAGTCTTGGAGAGGTTTAATATGTAGGATGCTAAACTGTTGGGACTCCTTTGGCAGGCCATTTCAAGTTATCAAAGGAGCAGTGTCCCAAGACAGAGCAAGAGAGAAACCAAATGTCCAAGGTACCTTACTCATCGGTGGTTGGCGTTTGATGTATACCATGGTGTGCACCAGCCCGATATTACCCATGCAAGGGGGAGTAGTGAGTAGATTTATGAGTGATCTAGGTAGAGATCACTGACAGGAAATAAAGTGGATCCTTTGGTATTTGAGAGGGACCATGGAGACAATTTTGTGCTACAGTGGATCAGACACCACTTTGTGTGGTTATGTAGATTTAGATATGGCTGGAGATATAGACAGCAGGAGGAGCACAATAGGTTATGTTTACACTATAGGTGGGACAATAGTAAGTTGGATTTCACGACTACAGAAGCTGGTGGCTTTGTCAACCATAGAGGTTGAGTATGTTGCTTCCATAGAGGCAAGAAAAGAAATGATTTGGTTACAACAATTGCTTGAGGAGTTGGGGCATAAGCAGGAGGAAGGAAAGATGCATAGTGATAGTCAGAGTGCTATACACCTAGCTAAGAACTCTTCTTTCCACTCTAGGACAAAGTATATATAGTTAAGGTACCATTTCATCAGGACAACTTTGGAGGAAGAGAAGTTGAAGCTGGAGAAGATTCATACCAGTCATAATCCTACAGACATGATGACCAAGGTGGTCACAAGGGAAAAATTGAAGTTGTGTTAAACTTTGGTTGGTCTTCACGGAAAATAGTGAAGGGTTGAGAAGCTTTCACAGAGGAAAACTAGTCTCCAAGTGGGAGATTGTTAGGTTGTGGAGCCTATTTTCATGTGAGAAAGTGTTGAAGACTGTACACTTTCCACAGTTGTCTCACTAGGGTTCGGGGCCGGGTTGGGCCTTGAGCGGGGGTCCGAGGGCACAACCCCCAAAATTTTTTTTGGGCCTTAAAACGTGCCCGATCAATCAGGAAATGTGAATTTCTCATATGGGTGGGATTTTTGACCCATAGGTTTATGGGACAGTTTTGGCCCATGGTTTTAATACCCATGATTTTGTAAAACTACTTAAGCAGTTGTCTACTTATATGGTTTTATGCATATGGTAGGTGTAATGTAACATTGCACATGTGTTTTGAATTCGGGTGTGAATTTCAGACTTTGTTCAAAGATAGCTCCAAACAGATCCAGGTATTGTATTGAGAGAGCAGTGGCTTGTAATAAAATCTGAGCAAGTGATTCTTAGTGGATGTAGCCCAAATTGGGTGAACCACATTAAATAACATTTCTTTGTGTTGTGTTATTTTATTTTACAATTTTATTTGAGATCTATAATATTTTTCTCGCTTATTAGTTTCTCTTGTTGTGATTCTATGAGGGATTGTTCCACATATTTTTTCCTTATTTCCTAACAAAAATCATTCCATTTATAACATTTTACCACAGAGTTTTGCCCCTTGAAAATCTAGACATTGAGTGCACCAGTGTTTGTCAGATGCTTGAGTGGGTAGATCTCATCAAATATCTCCTACATTCAACTCTTTCCCTGTTAGATCACTCTTTTTCAATTTGCCAACCACTTCCGCCCCTAATCACAAATCTGCTCCTTACATGCTCGGGAGAAGAAAAACGGGAAATATGATCGAGCTCGATAGTCAGACCATTTTAATGGAAAAAGACATCTTCCAGATCTCCCTACCAAACTTAGATATCAACAATAACTCCCCTCTCTTCCTGGCGTGTAGGAAATACTAAGAAATCATGAAGACTCGCACTTCTAGGTGTGTTTCAATAAAATGGGGGGAAAATGAGATTCAGACTCTCATCTCATTGATCTTTACTTTTAATTTGGGCCATCCACGTGGAAGATTCAAACCTTAAAAATAGACCCAGGGGTTCTCTTTGACCTTTCACAACTTTTGAAAAAAATGGAAAAATTTCACATTTTATTCTCGCACCTCTAGTTGAGAAATGAGCTTGACACATGTCCTGAGGTGGGTCCCAAAGGAACCGCGGCCAAATTCTTCCATTTCACCTCTTTTTTGGAAAAGAGAAAATTTTCCAATTTTTCCCCACAGCTCTGCCCTTGAGAAATGCTTCTGACATGTGTCCCAATGTGGGTCCCGTGGAACCGCGCTTCCTTTTTCACTTTTAACTCCTTTTCCCACAAAGGGAAGATTTTCCAAATTTCCTCCGAGGGTCCGCACCTCTACCTTTGACTGGAGCAAGCTTTGACCTTTCCTTCATCGGGTTTATGGGCCATTTTGATGTTTTGACTTAATCCTTTTGAGCATAAGAGGTAAAAATTCTAAGTTTTCCCCGATGGTCCGCTTCCCCATTCCTTTTAACTTTTCAAACCGCCACGTGTCACTATGGCGCACCTTGAGATGGTCCCCAAAAATTGATGTCTTGAAAGAGCGCGGGCTCGCCACATGTCCTAGCCCAAAAAAATTTGTTTGAAGGCTTGAAGCTTAGTGGAAGGCGCCAAATGTCAAGATCTGAGGCAATCTCTTTTGGTCATTGAAAAGTCCAAGCAAAAAAGCAAAGTGAGCGGAGGCCTCCACGTGTCCTCTTGGCGCTTCTTAAAAACCCTTAAGGTTTCAGAAATGATTTGGCGGGGGTGTGCTTCCATTTTAGACTTTTGCTCCATTCTACCAAGAAGGTAAAACATCCAAATTTCCTTCGAAGGCCTGCATCTCCACCTTCAACTTTCCCAGGTGTCCTTCTGACGGGGTCAAGGTAAGACTTTTCCCTGCCACTTAAACATTTGCTTTATTCAAATCTTAGTGGGGCCGCGGGTAGGTTCAAACCTTTTTCCAAAGTAGCCAAAAATAAAAAGTTCAAAAACAAACCCGCTGCACCCCATCCAATTGGAAAAAGCCACGTAGGCACCAAAAGAGCCAATCAGATTTGAGCGGGGCTACGGGACCAAATTTGCCTTTTGCCAAAAGAGAAAAAAGTGATAAGTTAAAGCATTTTCCCATCATCCCCTAACCAACCAAAGGAAGCCACGTGACCACTTGAACACTGAGGAATAAATTTGATAGGAAAAAGACACCCGTCAGACCGTCAAAACACATAAATTCACCATTCATGCTCAGAACCTGATTTTTGCTAAGGATGAAAACTTTTTCAAACAAAACTATGTGGATCATGGTTTCGAGCATCTTTCAACCATGGATTTGGATTTTTAAAGGCATACAAATATAAATCGATCATTTTTGAGCTTCCATGGTCGAGGAAAAATAGGGAAAAAGAAAATCCCGTGGATTTTAGAGAAATTAGGGAAAAATAGGAAAACTCATAGATTTCTTCAAGGAGGAACATGAAAATGGATTTTGTAAACAATTCAAGGCACTCAAAAGGAGGTAAAAGATTTCAAAGCATCCACATCGAGAAATAAAACATTTCACAACACACAGATCAGAGGAAAATTAGGGTAAAATGGTGAGAGGTCAAAACGAGCACCAACATTAGCTTTGACTCGGGGATGGGCACTCCCTGTGAGTGCCACAAGAAAAAGGTAGACCAAGTGCCAAAAATATCCATTGGGAAATGGAGTCAACTTGCAAAGCAACGAAACAGAGCCATCTCCCAAAAACGAACAGAGAAACCAGCAAAAACAGGCCACCAAGGATAACAAACACAAGAGACATCAAACATATAACAAACTATACACTGTAAAGGATATTTTTACCTTGATTATGGGGAATCAATCTAAGAAATGCTTCAACTACCTGTCATTAATAGCTAATTCAAGAAATTCACCATCTAAGTCCTTGAGGAAGAAAGTATGTTCACCAATCCTGATATCAATGGAGTAAGGGCCCATCCATAATGAGTCAAACTTGCCATGCTTTCCCTTATCTTCATGTATGATATCCCATAGCAACACAAGATCTCCAACATTAAAAGCTCTGGGAGTGACCTTATTATCAAATAGATTCTTCAATTTTTCTCTCTGAACTTTACATGGCTCTGGTGGGATGCCCTCCTCTCTTCATCAAGCTCAATAATCTTGTTAATGCGAGCATCATAAGGACTTACCTCTTGATCTTCCAGCTATTGCATAAACTAATATGAAGATAGTTACATATGAAGGGGTAGCGGGGCTCGAATCCCATATACTTGAATCAAATGGACTCTTTCTAGTGACCCTCTTGACAGTGATCATATCTGCCCAAACAACAAACTTCAACTGCTCACCCCACTTTCTCTTGTTCTACTCCAATGTTCTTCTGATAATCTTCAGCAAATTTTTATTACTGGATTTAGCATGTCCATTTCCTTGGGGATTGTAATTAGAGGCATATGTCCAGTTGATCCCATACTCTTTGCATATTTCCATCAAGGGTTTAGATAGAAAGTTCATAGCATTATCAACAAAATCTTGATTGAGACCCCAAACCAGCGAGATGATATGGTTCAAAAAAAAATCCATGACAATTTTGTGTGTTGCCTTCTTAGTGGGGATTGCCTCCACCCATTTAGTAAAATAATCAATTCCTATAAGGATCCACTTGTGGCCAGCACTTGAAGGGTCTAAAATTTCACCAATGAAATCCATCCCCCATTACTTGAATGGAGCTTCAATTGATACAGGCTGCAAAGGAAGGGAGCTTGAAGCTTTCAATATTCTAGAGAAGTGCTGTGAAACTCTCACATATTCTCACCAAAAGAGTTGTATCCTTGAAGAGAGTTGGCCACCAATAACCAACCCTCAAAATCTTGTGTGTTGTGACTCTTGCAACAAAATGTCCCCCACACACCCCTCCATGGAGATCAACAATTATCTTAGGGGCTTCATCTTCAGTAATGCATCTTAAGAGGACTCCCTTTGGGTTCTTCCAAGCTAACCCATAATTAGTAATGACATATTTCTGGGAAGCCAACTTAAGAGCTCTTCTCTGGTTCTTACTTAAATACTCATGGCAATATAAGTGTCTAAGATAAAAAATTACATCCTTGTACCACTTAGAACTTGTCAACCTTTCAAAAACACCTGCCCTTTCTTCTTCCACCTCATTTACCTCAATAGTTTGCAATTTTCTCTCAGCCATAAGCTTAGCTAAGCCCAAACCTCTTACCAACTTGGTGGTTTGGATATCCATATCATATTCTTGCAACTTGTTCACCCACCTGCATCTTTTGCTTGAGACTTCCATCTCTGACAAGATGTCCTTCACCATGGTGTGGGGAACATAAGCAACCACTTTATAACTTAGAATGTAGGGTATAAAAACCTTTTTGCTTTTACCAAGGCAAATGCCTACTTTTCCATGATAGTGTACTTCATCTCAACCCCCTGTAAGGCCTTACTAAAAAGGAAATGGGCCTCTCCGCCCCTTCATCATCCTTCGTAGCTGAACAAAATAAATAGTGTTCTCTGAAGCAAAGGAAAACAGTTGGAAAGGCTTCTTATAGTCTAGAGCTGCCAAAACAGGGGCATGCTTTAATGCCTCCTTGATCCCATTGAAATCTTGGATGGCAGCCTCCTCCCATTTGATGACCTAGTCTTTCTTCAGCATGGAAGTGATTGGAATGGTCAACTCAACAAAGTTTGATATGAATCTTTTGATGAATTTTATCTACCCAAAGAAGGACTAAATTCCCTTCTTGGTTCTTGGGATTGGGACCTTGCTTGATGGCCTCTACTCTTTTGGATCAATCATCACTCCTTCTTGTGACAAAATGTGACCAAGAAACTTTACCTTCTGCACTCCAAAATAGAATTTCTTTGGGTTGAGTGAGATGCCATATTCTCTACATCTTATCAACATCTTCTCCAAGTGCAACAAGTGGTCACTTCTCTTTCTAGAAAACACAATCACATCATCTTGGTAGACAACAATAAACTCATTGATGTAACCAACAAAAGCAACATCCATTGCTCTTTGAAAGGTGGCTCTAGCATTCATCAGACCAAAGGGCATCCTGACATACACATATGTTCCCCAAGGAGTAGTAAAGGTTGTCTTGATCCTTTCTGATTCCTTCACCACAACTTGGTTATAACCAGAGAAACCATCCAAGGTAGAGAGCAATTCAGACCTAGTCACTAACTAACATGTTATCCATATTTGGTAAAGGATAATTATCCTTCATTGATGCTCTATTCAGATTCCTGAAGTCCACACATAACCTGATATCACCATTCTTATTTCTTACTAGTACTAGGTTTACAACCCAAGAAGAATACCTAGTGGGCTAAATAATCCCTCCATCTCTCAGCTTCTTCAGTTCCTCTTGCATCTTGAGAGATAAGAGTGGGTTGATTGGCCTCTGTTTACCTGAATGGCTTTGCATTAGACTCCAAGGGAATCTCATGCTGAAACAGGTCCTCTCTGTATGATTTTAGTTCAGAATAGGTCCAAGCCATGCAATCTTGGTATTTTTCAACAACTAGATGTATGACTTGCTTCTCCTCCTTGTTGAGATTACTGCCTAACCAAATTTTCCTTGGCTTCTCCTTTGTACCAAAATCATGCTCCTCAACTTCCCTCGAGGCTGCTAAGCATCAGTTAACAATGCGATCGACATTATCAAAATTGGACTCAAGAGCAACTAGCCCTCTAGGAATGGTATTGGTCTTTAGCTGGATGATGCCCTTACCAAACAAGGTTTCCTTCCCTTCGGTTGCACACACCATTGGTTCCCAATCAATGTATTGATCAACAAATTCTCCCTTATTCTGTAGAAATCTTCTGATCTGAGCATCATCATCAAAAACTTGCCAGTGTTTAATGTTGTTAGGGATAGAAGGTATTGTCAATACCTCAATATCATATTCACAATATGGATAAATTGTACAATTGTCAAATCGAGACCCCAACACTACAAGTTTGTTTGCCAATTAATTGAATTTCCTATCATAATGCACTATGTTGAATGAATCAAACATCTCAATAAGATCCCAAACTACATGTTTATATTGTTTCATTCACTGATTCTTTGTGGCATATAGTTTTCTGACTTGTTTTACAATTAATTCTGAGTCTCCTTTGACAATGACATCCTTAACACCATATTTCCAAGCAATTCTTAAACCTAAAAATAGTGCCTCATACTAAGCAATGTTGTTGGTGCACTCAAAGTTGAGTTTGAAGGAAAAAACAATTTTTTTCTTGACCAGGAGAAAGTAGAACAACACCAGCACCATTCCCAAACTTGGAGCAAGCTCCATCAAAAAATAGAGTCCAAGGAGAGCCCACTTGTTCAAGACATCTGGAATCCTCAATCTTGTGCTCCTTTTCATCAAAAATCCCACAAAGTTGTCAGTATCAACATTTGTGTAAAATACTTCATAAGATGCATTGTTGGGATCCTCAATAAGATTCAACATTTTCTTTTCTCCATAATACCTGACAAGGCTGCCTTAAATAGGAATGGTGGCATAGGACATATTAATTTGGACACTCCCACCAACACTATTAGCCCATTTTCTTGACAATAGCATGCCCCACTTGGCTGGGCAATCAACAATGACAACATCAAGTTTTAAATTTTTAACTAGGTAAGCTGCAAGCTGCACCACCAAACCCTTTACACATCCCACCACTGGCACTTCTCTGGAGTCCATGGCAATGCACTTCCCATATGATGATGTCACTTTGATATTCAGCTCGTTCATGACTTCTAGAAGCATGACATTACATGATGCCCCTAAGTCAAATGTGCAGTTGTGCAATAGTCTATCATTAATGATCAAAGTGGTGAAGAATGGATCCACATTCAGCTGAGAGTCCACTAAGGATGTCCCCAAATAGACCTCAGCGGTTCACCTAGTTCCTTCAATTCTGGTGGTGTTTCTAATTCTTGAATGATTGGAGGAGTCTCCACAATATTTACATTTCTTCCTAGGGCAGTCTTCTCTTCTTTCAATCCCAAGTATTCAAATGCTCTCTTTTTGTGCTCAGGAATCCTAAGCAACTCAAAATTGGGATAGAGAATTTGATTTGACTTAAAACCTGGGCTATGTCATATGGGACATTCCTTGGAAAGGAAGTATTAGAAGGAAAGCTAACACACTCATTAGGTGGTACAAGATTTTTGATAACTTGGGCATGAGGAGGGATATGATTTTTGTTTAGAACTACAGGGCTTTTGGTAGATGCCTCTTTCTTAGGATCCTCTTTAGGAATGTTTTAAAGTAAGGGATATTTTGGCTTGGCTTGAGGCCCTGTCCCTTTGATAACCTTACTTCTTGTGTTATATTCCTTCTCTTGAGCAACAACAACATTCATCAGTAACTATATGTCTTCCTCATATGGAATTCCTCCATCATACTTCTTTATCATTAAAGCCCTTAAATATTCAAAATAATTATTGGGAAATTCAAAAGCTTATAGTATCTACTTCTAAAGTATGAGAGGGAGGAAGAATAGGTACCCTATGAATGCAGTCCCAAAAAGTGGTAGTAGTCCAGGCACTTATCACCTCAGTTGAAGTTGCCCCTTGTTGTAAGCTTGTGGAACAACCCATCATGCAGACATCATCATCATTATCATCATCATCTTATTCTTATTCTTCTTGTTGATCTTCTTCACAAGGAGTATGGGGCATGAAACATTTGTCACACCAATCAATGATATATGTTTCCTCCACAACAACCACTGGCAGCCAAAGGGTTAGGCACCATTTTGTTTTCCTTGCCTTGGAGCTGCCTATTTCCAAATCCATAGGTCCCTTTCCTCTGTCATCAGATATTTGGTGATTTGTAAACCTGTCTTGGCTTTGTTGCTTGTGTTGAACTTGTGAGCTCTGCCCAATTCCTTTCTCATCCCGGGCTAGTTTGTAGGAAATTTCCTTGACATCCCCTGCCAAAGTTTTCACAACCTCCTCTAAATCAGTAGCCTTTCTTGTCTGAGGCTTCTCTGGGTTAATCAATTTTACACCCTCCCTTTTTGGAGGCTTTCCAATTGCCTTGATGTTGTTCTCTATTTGCAGAGCCATGGTGAAGGCCTGCCTCAAATTTTTGGGGTTCTTATCCCTTAAGTAATATGCAACCTTTTTATCAAATGCATCGAATATTTGATCAAACATGACTCATCACATGGCCTTATCCTAACAGTAATCTCCTCAAGGTCTTATTAAACCTTGTGTTGAAATCATGTACTGACTCATTAGGATTCTTTTTGATGTTTTCAAATTCTCAAAAGAAACCTAGGGTCGATTCTATCACCATCTTTAATCTAAATTCATTACTCATCTCATTACAAGAATTAATAGAGTTATCTAGCAATGCTTTATACCAGTCCCTTGCATCCTCTTCCAAGGTATGGATAAACAACTTGATATATACATCTTCATGTTCAATCTCAAAATCTTCCATCATATTGATAAAAATATTTAGATGCTAATCACCAGTTATAGCATTGTTTCCTTGGAACTTTGGTAGTCTGTTCCTTACATCTTGAGGCACTGCATTTGGATAACCAGACCATTCCCACAAAATTTATAGGTCCAAAGGTGTTTACAAAAAAAGGGGGTCTGGGTGGGGGTTGGGCCATGTTGATTCAAGGAGGAGACCCTAAAGGGGTGACAAATTGATAAGGGGCATAGGGTCCTTGGAACACAGGAGTATAATTTTTAAAATAGAGATCCCCCAAAGGCCTTATCTCTTAGAAATCCCTATTAACCTCAGAAAAGACAGGTGTAGAATGTAAAGAAAACCATTCAAAATCAAATGAAGGCCCTTCTCCAGCTAGATAATTCAATTCCATAAAGAGGCTGCCTAATTCAGAGTCACTTGAATGTCAGTCTTCAATGATAGGCTGATCACTTTCATCAGTGGAGATCCCTCTTCTTGTCTTATGTTCTCCCACAACTCTCCATGATTTTCTTCCTTCTGATTTTGCTTTTCCTAGCTCTGGAAATAATGTCCTAGCAAGATCCCTAGCAAAGAAAGATCTTCTTCCTTCCAACTTTGCAAAGTTTGGTAAAAAACTCACTTGACAGAGGTTAAGACACTGGTATTCATTAAAAATTAGATCAACAGGAGTCGCCACTAAGGATTTCCACCTTAGTTGTGCAAATGCACTAAATATAATCTATCAAATGTCTGTCAGCACTAGAAACTAGAAATGGAAAGATTCTGACTTTTCTTTACCCAAATTTATCAAATGAAAGCTAGTGAAAAACTTTTAAAAGACTGGAAAAGTTGCACACACACTACAAGTCAGTATAAACTATATTCCCAACAACAAAGATCGAAGTGTGTTGACGGCCAAACAGATATGAACCAACAATAGATCAACAAATCAGTCTTCAATGATGCAAATTAGTTCCCAACAATTCAAAACAATTCCCTAGAAACGGCACTAGAAGCGTGTTGGTACCCAAATTTAATCTCCTTCAAATACCGAGCAGCATCATGGATTTGACAGGACACTCAGAGGCAAATAGATAATCATGTATGTCATTTTGTAGCCGGGGAAGCAATCTATTTGACTCTCTAGCACTTAGGTTTTAACAAGAGTGGGTAGCACCTTAAAAGGATGTGATCTGATCCTAACTATTTTAGGTTGTTCCTTTCAACCAAGGTAAGAGAACCTATTTTGTAACCTCTGTTATTGAAGAATACTAGTAAATCCTTCTTTTGCATAAATTTTGTAGAGAAGACCTTGGGAAAATATGATCAACACACCAAATCTGACTCTCACGAGTAGTCACTTCCAGATCATGGAGATATTTTCACAACAAGGCAAAGGTAACTAAAGAAATTTGGGACCTTGATTGCTTTCGCATGTTTTGTAATGAGAGATTATGCATTTGTATGCACACAGGACAAACAGGGTAGTACGGGTAGGATTGGTTTTTTTAATAAATTTTTGGTGGGAGATGGGGCGGGATGAACTTGATTCACCGGAGATCCTTGAGGAATAATACAAAATGGAAGGTTAAACCAACCGAATTCCACGAGAATAGCTATTTTTTTCTTTAACTAGTATATGTGCTTCAATAGAGGCCCAGTTAGCACTTTTTCACAAAATCTTTGAGATTCTATCATGAAGACTCGAGTTAGAAAATCCAACAAAACATCAAGATTTGAGTCAAATCGCGCCTAAGGTACACCCAGAGGCTTATGGACAATCTCTGTTAAATGAGATGAAAGAAAAGTGATTTTAAATCGTTTATTCCAATCCTAGATGAAAGCTCTTAGAAATGAAATTTCAGATGCCACTAAATTTCCACAACGATTGAGGCATGTGTGATTGAATCAGATTTTAATACAAGATTGCAATAGAAACAAGAAAAACTACTTGCATACATTTAAAAATAAAACAAACACATTTTGCTCAAGACAACACAAAATAACTTGAATTTGATTAAATCTATCAGTAGGGGAAAGTTTCTAGAATAGTCTCAGAGCTTGTTAATGGTTGTACACTTGCAACCACCTTGACATGATCAAATTTAATACAAAATAGATATACAAGCTTCTCAAATAGCTTCTCAAAATGATGGGCTCTGTCAAGATTTTTCTATTAGAAAATTCAGTCTCGACCCCTAACACTCCAACCATTTACATGAAAAACTCGTGCCATTTATAACATTTTACCACATTTTTGCCCCCCAAAAATATAGAAATTGAGTGCAGTAGTGTTTTTCATGATCACAATCGTGATTTCCAGGATCAAATCTACAAAAGGGTTGCCAGATGCTTGAGTGGGAAGATATCTTTAAATATCTCCCGCATTCAACTCCTTCCCCTAGTAGATCGCTCTTTTTTCAATTTACCAACCACTCCTGCCCCTAATTTGTCAAATCTGGCTCCTTGCGTGCTTGGGAGAAGAAAAATGAAAATTTGATTGAGCTCGATAGTCAGACCATTTTAATGGTGAAAGACATCTTCCAGATCTCCCCACCAAACTTAGATATCAACATTAACTCCCCTCTCTTCCTAGCGTGTAGGAAATACCAAGAAATCATGAAGACTTGCACTTCCAGGCATGTTTCAGTAAAATGGGGAAAATTAGATTTAGACTCTCATCTTCCGTTGATCTTTACTTTGAATTTGGGTCATCCATGTGGAAGATTCAAACCTTAAAAATAGACCCGGGGTTCCCTTTGACCTTTTACAACTTTTGGAAAAAATGGAAAAATTTCACATTTTGTTCCGCACCTCCACCCTCGAAATGAGCCTAACACGTGGCCTGAGGTGGGTCCCAAAGGAACCGTGGCCAAATTCTGCCATTTCACCCTTTTTTTGGATAAGGAAAATTTTCCAATTTTTCCCTACAACTCTACCCTTGAGAAATGCTTCTGACACATGTCCCAATGTGGGTCCCATTAGAACCGCGCTTCCTTTTTCACTTTTAACTCCTTTTCCCATAAAGGGAAGATTTTCCAAATTTCCTCCGAGGGTCCACACTTCCGCCTTTGACTGGAGAAAGATTTGAACTTTTCTTCATCAAGCTTGCAGGCCATTTTAATGTTTTGACTTAACCCTTTTGAGCATAAGAGACAAAAATTATAAGTTGCCCCCGATGGTCTGCTTCCCTGTTCCTTTTTACTTTTCAAACCGCCACATGTCACTATGGCGCACCTTGAGATGGTCCCCAAAAATTGATATCTTGAAAGAGCGCGGGCTTGCCACGTGTCCTGGCCCAGAAAAATTTGTTTGAAGGCTCGAAGCTCAGTGAAGGCACCAAGTGTCAAGATCGAGGCAATCTCTTTTGGCCATTGAAAATTCCAAGCAAAAAAGCAAAGTGAGCGGAGGCCTCCACGTGTCCTCTTGGCACTTCTTCAAAAACCCTTAAGGTTTCAGAAATGATTTGGTGGGGGACATGCTTCCATTTTAGACTTTTTCTCCATTTTTCCAAGAAGGAAAAACATCCAATTTGCCTCCGAAGGCCCGCATCTCCACCTTCAACTTTGCCAGGTGTCCTTCTGTGGGGTCAAGGTAAGACTTTTCCCTGCCACTTAAACTTTTGCTTTAATCAAATCCTGGTAAGGCCGCGGGGCAGTTCAAACCTTTTTCCAAAGTATCCAAAAAGAACAAGTTCAAAAACAAACCCACCATGCCCCATCCAATTGGAAAAAGCCACGTAGGCACCAAAAGAGCCAATCATATTTGAGTGGGGCTACGAGACCAAATTTGCCTTTTTGCCAAAAAATCAAAAGTGATAAGTTAAAGCATTCACCCACCATCCCTTGACCAACCAAAGGAAGCCACGTGACTGTTGAACGCTGAGGAATAACTTTGACAGGAAAAAGACACCCGTCAGACCGTCAAAACATAGAAATTCACCATTCATGCTCAGAACCTGATTTTTGCTAAGGATGATTTTTTTCGAAACAAAACTATGTGGATCATGGTTCCGAGCATCTTTCAACCATGGATTTGGATTTTCAAAGGCATAAAAATATAAATCGATCATTTTCGAGCTTCCATGGTCGAGGAAAAATAGGGAAAATGACAAAGCCCGCAGATTTTGGAGAAATTAGGGCAAACTCAAAGATTTCTTCAAGGAGGAACATGAAAATGGATTTTGTAAACAATTCGAGGCACTCAAAAGGAGGTTAAATCCTTCAAAGCATCCACATCGAGAAATAAAACTTTTCACAACACGCAGATTAGAGGAAAATTAGGGCAAAATGGTGAGAGGTCAAAACGAGCACTAAACCTCTTATTCCAGTAGTTGTAGTTTACTTTTTAGTTACATCCACGGCTTGTGTGGGGACATTTGAAATTCCTTATGAATAAGACATTGAATTGTGAAATTGAGTTGTGTATTTCTTTACGCATTTTTTTTTTGATATGGATTGTATGATGAACTAAATAGATCAATAATATAATTGAATGTCTTAATCATGAAGGAAAGAATATTAAAGAATACCTATAACATCTAGTAATGAACTCCGATTTCTTTGAAATCAGTAACTATGTTTAATACTCGAGAACCTAGCATTTCATCTATTCTACAATTAGATATCTTCATCAAGATAACACAAATGTCCTTCGGGGCTTTGTGTTCTTGTGCTTAAGATAGTCATGAAATTGTAGACTATGTGATCTATTATATTTTGTGACAAAGACACATATCTACAATTCCATGCAATCATTAATTAATTCAACAAGAATAATATTTTCATTAGAAACTCCCTTAGCTTAGGTATACTTGACCAATGTTATCCATCGTAACAAAGTTTCGAGTTGACCATTTTTGTACAAGTGCAAAATTGTCAACATTTCGCGATCCTATGGGGAAAGTTACCTGCTAGCTTGTAGACCAGTTCCTTTCTCTTGTCCATTAGGCATGGAGTCTAAAGCATGTAACCAAAATTTGTCTTTCCTAAAGGTCCAACCTTTCCAAAACGAACTAAAACTGGAAAGGATTTGATAAAATAGATCATGTGCAAAAATGCACTTATTAAAGGGAAAAACATGACAAAGTGCAAGAATTACACTTATTGAAGTGAAATCCTACTCTACCCTACTCTAACCAAAGCAACAATTGAGGCTAAACAAAACTGAAACAGGTAGTGAAAAGTATCTCCCCTTTCTCCAAAACCAAGGCCATGAATTCAACTCTAGAAACCAACAAAATGTCAAAGCTGAAGGTAAGATATGTACCTTTATTTCACTCATCAGATTAGTCCAAGAACTGGGAAGCACCTCTATTTGATCTATAATATTTTCTGACTTGACTTGAGGCTTTATATTGAGAACAGATAACTCACTTTTGTGCTCCAAGACAAGCATGAAATCTGCAATACTATAGTTGGGTGAGAATCAGCCAAATACCAAATAGGACAAGACCACTTCGCAACAAAATTGTTGATAGTTTTGATTTGATTTGAATCATGAATATCATTTTCAACAATGAGCTCTTTTTGAAGTTGTCTTGGAGGCTATTTTGTGTCTTCTAACTGTTGTAACTCATCTTGAAACTGTTTTGAGATTTGCTTCGATCTACAAGTTATTGTTTAATGACTTGTAAGTGATCTTTCAACACTTTTGTCAAATGATTTTGCATTGTTCATATCCTCCATGTAGTCTAAATACTGAAGATCATTCTCTTCTTCTTCATAGGCACTATCCAGATACATGGTACAGTCAAAAATTGAACATCATCTTCTTCATTTTTATAGGTATTTATGTGAAGTTGTTGTTTTGAATCAACATTTTGGACTTTTTAAAACTGATTTGAACATACTTCAGCTCCTTCAAACTGTTGTACCACAACTAATCTTTCATCTTGATTATTTTGGTTTGACATAAAATCTGTAAGATCAAAATTGTCTGGTTTTTTTGCACAAGATCTGATTTGAGCAACATGTTGTTCGAGACATCCCTCTCCCAAAATGGTTGTTTACTGAGGGGATAATAAAGATCTATATTTAATATCATCTCTTCCTCCTTTTCAAGTACAAGAGGGACCTTAGCAACTAGAGGTTCATTGAATGCTGAAACTGAAAAATCAGAGAGTTCTATAGGTTGTTCTTCACTTATGCAGTTTACTAAATAAATGACAGATATCAACAACTTCAGTCAGAAATCTAAAACAAAATTTCTTTGAATTGTAACCTCCTTTTCATTCAAAATTGATCTATCCTCTTCTGATATGGCTGTAATCTGCGTGAGTATGGTGCCCTCATGCACACTACACTCAGAATATGCAGATTTTTGATCATCTTCCAACTGTTCTTGATCTGTTGGAAAAATAGATGTACCTTTTGCATGGTTTCTTTTTCCAATTTGGGAATAAAATAAAATTGAAACTTGGACACCCATCAATGCAAGTTCTACAAAAATTCTAGCCTGTTGTTTTCTTCTGTTGGTTGCACCTCCTGCTTGATCTTTTGATTCTCTCTTTCTGGACTGGAAGTACGGGTAAAGAAGTAGGAGTGGACTTAATTTTAGTTTCAACTAGAAAATTTTGGACAAGAGGTTGGGGTATAAGATTTTCTTCTATAAAATCTTCTGAATGCCAACTTGGACACTTAATTTTGACTTCAGTATGTGATTGTGGGGTAGAAAAAGTAGGAATTGCAGCAGCTTGATAATTTTGAAATTGAGGAATAGGCTACATTGGTGGAAAGGAAAATTTATAGGCACTAAATTTTGATAGGGGAGGTAAGCAGGAACATCCCATCGACAGGATTCCCTATCTTGACACATAATTCTTTATTGCTTTTGATTTCTCAATTTGTTCCTTGATACCTAAATAGTACTAGCTTCAAAATATTAATCTCGATTCTAAGATCATCTTATTGTGCATAAAAATTTCTTCCCATATCAATCTTCACTCCTGATGATTTCTCATATTGTTCCTTGATAGCTAAAAGTGATTGTTTAAATTCATTAAGCTCAATTCTAAGACCTCTTTGCCTTTCATACTTAGCATAACCCTCTGCATAACTCGGTCTTGAACAACATAACCCTCATATTGATAATCATTTTGATGGAAAGGGTTTGGGTTATAAGGATATTCATTCTGATAGGGGTTATAAGACTGATATGAAGGAGAAGATGAATAAAAAGACTGCTGGTTTGGCTGATAATATTACTAAAAATGAGAGTTCATGGCTGCAGGACCTCATAAAATACTGAAACTATGAAAACAGATCTGCTGTTCACAAAAAACGACTGATAACAACAAAATAACATACATGAATTTCTATGAGATAACCCTTCTATGAGATTGGAGGCCTTAGAGGCAGAGCTTAAATTGCTGAAGGATGAGGTCAAAAACCTTGCTAAGCAAAAAGGCAAAAAAAGCATTGAAGGGGAAGGGAGCATTGGCAATAGCCAGATTGATGATATATACAAAAAACTGACCTCCTTAGACTCCCGCCTTGGGAAGGCGAAGACTAGGCAGGATTACAATATTGCCGCCTTCAGGGCCATCGAGGAGTTCATCGAGGGTCATGCCAAGAGTGTTTCAAATCTTAGCGGTGTCCCGGCAGCGCTTTGGGGCAATGATAAAGAGAGTAAAAGAACCAGAGAGGAGCTAGATAAGACGGATGCCGCTTTCGATGATGACAGCGTTGGGCATGTTTCATGCTTGGAAAAAGTGAAGATCGGTGTTGATCAAGCGGCCAAGAAGTAGTCCCGGTACTTCGCTGCTCTTTATTGTTTTTGCTCATCGCTTTCTTGGTATCGGTTTCTTGTTTCTTTTAGCCGTTGTTTTGCTGTTTAGTCTCGTTTGTGTAGTCATTTTCTCGGCTTTGTTGTTTTTTTGTAACTTTTTAGCTTTCTCATGACTACTCTGCTCCTCTCTCTTATTCCGGCTTTTAGGCCTTATTTTGTATTCAAGGGTATAGTCCCTTTCAAAAAACTATTTGCCAATATTAAAAAAACATACATGAATTTCTTGAAAAATACACGAAAATTACAAATGGTTGAAAAATTTAATATTTGTTAAAAAGTGCTATAGTGATGTGGAATCGGACCGGCATAGTCGCCAGATGAATTCTCGTTCTTGAATCTTCAATTGTTTGAATTCATCAATAGTAGTTCTTTCAAAAACTACTATGCATGGTGTCTGATCTACTTGAATGATGAAACACCTTTGAAAAGTGAAACTTTTAGTCTGTGTGAGTGTCCCACCGAGTGTGCCAAAACTATTATCTCTCGAAAGTGCACCCTATAGAGAGATGGCTACAGGTATTCTAAGCTTACAAAATGGATCTCTCTCTTTCGTACATATAATGGAAACACCTTAGGTCTGTGGGTATACCTATTTTGAGGCGAGTCTTTGGTATCAAGGCCGGTTCCTTATTGATGTATTCTAAACTGATTTTCTGGGGTTTAAGGGTAAAAGATGACTGAAAAAATGAATTTAAAACTGAGGTGATACACCAAACTTGTATGAGGTCTTTGACTGAGTATATGCACAATTGATATGGAAAAGGCTTTTGATGCACGAGCCAATAGTTTTCTGAAGATAATTAAGGGTAAACACTTTGATGTATTGAGGGATTAAATCACAACAATACTGCTAAGTTACACATACACATTAATATCATGCAGAAATATTGAACTTGTAATAGGGTAAGATGATTAATTAGGGAATTCAAACTCACAAGATTAATTGAAACACACACAAGACTGAAAATAATTGGAAAGGCAGAAAATACTTCGCATTCAAAGGGCAAAACTAGCAAAAAATGCTTTTGCACTCCTGTATCTAAAATTCCTCTAACTTCTCTAACTCTTATGCTTTGCTAAGGCACATAATATATACAAAAATATTTCCCACCCTGCGTAAAATAGGCTAAAATTGTACTCGCCCATGCATCCTATTTTTATCCTTCATCTATTAATAAATAAAGGAATAAAAACAAAACATGCAAATACAAAGAGGCATTAATAGACATCGGTTAAAACTCAGTCAAGTTGACTATTCTATTTTTAAGAAAAGCATGATCGATAATTTGCTAAAAATAAGTTTTGCTTGATGAGCAAGTTTTCTTCTTTGTGCTTGCAAATTCGTATTATGGTATGTTCTTTTGCAAAGGCATGCAACCTTACAAAATATTGAAACTATGAAAATAGGTCAACTGTTCACAAAAAAAAAGTGATAACAACAAAATAATAGATTTGAATTTCTTGAAAAATACTTGAAAAATGCAGTTGAAAAATTTAATATTTGTTGAAAAGTGTTATCTTGATATGGAATCGGACCAGTGGAGTCGCCAGATGAATTATGTTCTTGAATCTTCAATTATTTGAATTCATCAATAGTAGTTCTTTCAGAAACTACTATATGCATGGTGTGTGATCTACTTGAATGATGAAACACCTTTGAAAAGTGAAACTTTTAGCTGTGTGAGTGTCCCACCGGGCGTGCCAAAAAATGTTATCTCTCAAAAGTGCACCCTATAGAGAGATGGCTATAGGTGTTCTAAGCTTGCAAAATAGATCTCTCTCTTTTGTAGATATAATGGAAACACTTCGGTCTATGGGTATACCTATTTTGAGGTGAGTCTCCGTATCAAGGCCGGTTCCTTATTGATGTATCCTAAACTGATTTTTTGAGGTTTAAGGGTAAAAGATGACTGAAAAAATGAATTTAAAACTAAGGTGATACACCAAACTTGTATGAGGTCTTTGACTGAGTATATGCACAATTGATATGGAAAGGAATTTTGATGCACGAGCCAACAATTTTTTGAAGATAATTAAGGGTAAACACTTTGATGTATTGAGGGATAGAATCACAACAATACTGCTAAGTTACACATACACATTAATATCATGCAAAAATACTTGAACTTCAACGAGGGTAAGATGATTAACTAGGGAATTCAAACTCACAAGATTAATTGAAACACACACGTAAGACCGCAATTAATTAGAAAGGCGTAAAATACTTCACATTCAAAGGGAAAAACTAGGAAAAAAATGCTTTAGTACTCCCGTATCTAAAAGTCCTCCTCCGACTTCTCTAACTCCTCTTGTGCTTTGCCAAGGCACAAAATATATAGAAAAATATTTCCCACCTTGCCTAGAATAGGCTAAAATTGTATGCTTTGCCCATGCATCCTATTTTTATCCTTCATCTATTAATAAATAAAGGAATAAAAACAGAACATGAAAATACAAAGAGGCATTAATAGCCATTGGTTACAACTCAATCAACTGCAGTCAACTGTTTCTATTTTTAAGAAAAGCATGAGTGATAATTTGCTAAAAATAAGTTTTTCTTGATGAGCAAGTTTTCTTCTTTGTGCATGCAAATTCATATTCTAGTCTGTTGTTTTTTGCGAAGGCATGCAACCTTATCCATTTGTAGTGATAATATTAGCACTTTCTAACCATGGTTGAATCTGGTGAACTCGGGACTCAAATTAAGGTGCAAAAGTATTGCAAACTTAATCATTTTTGGTATTTGCATTGTTAAGCTCCATTTGAGCTAGCAAAGCTTTGCAAAAATTTTCCCGTGGCTACTATTAATAACTTCAAGCTTTCTATGTGAGTTTTTTTAAAATTTTCCATTGATGCAAAATTTCAGCTCGACTGAAGGTTCTCTGAAGAACGTTGTCTTTTATTACCTCAAAACGATTATCCACGTAGGACAAAATTGATCCAAAAATGGTCCTGGAAAATCTTTATTTTCATGTTTCTGATAGAAATTACATTTTTGAATATTCAGCCCGCCTATTCACTTTTAATCTGGGCCTTACACGTGTCTGAATCTGGTCAAAGTGGGATTACAACTTACTTTTGATACTTTATTGCTTTTTCCGAAAAAGGCTTAAAATTTTAAAATGCCCCGATGGCTCGCTTCCTCGATTTTAACTTTTGATGTGTGGGTGGAGTCGTGGGTGACTTAAACACTTTTTCACCTTTTTCAAAAAGGGCTCAAAATATCAAATTGACCCGATGCTCCACTTTTGACTTATTAAATACGTGGCTTTGTTTGGTCCTTAGCAGGGTCTCGGGCACTTTTAAAATTTTCTCCTTTACAAAAGTTTCAAAGGCAAAAAACATTCCGACGGTCCGCTTCTCCACTTTGACTCTTTTAATGCGGGCTTAACATTTGAATTTTTCCTTTTGGTGTGAGTGGGGCTACGGGTATTTTTAAAACTTTTCCAAAATGTCTCAAAACACAAAAAGGGCCCACCCCTCTACATCCAATTAGATTTCATTGGGCCTATGGGTCAATTTGACACTTTTACAAAATGATGAAAAGATGCTAAGTTCACCAAAAAGACCCACCATTTTCATGAGTTATTTGAGGTTTGTATCGATTTTGTGATTTGATTTCCTCCATTTGATGCTTGGACGATGTAACCTCATTCGTTGATCTTTTGCATTTTTGAATTGCATTGAATGTGGTTGGTAAAACTTTAACCATTGTGGTTGGGTGATCAATTCTAAGAATTGATCTCTGTACTTTTGATTTTGGATCATTTGATCACTAACTCCGGAGAGTTAGGTTAAGCCATGGTTTGAGATGGTCAGGTTAAAAAAAATTGAACCCCATTCATTTTTATTTCACCTCTGGTTAGTAGAAAAAGCCCTCACAAAATATTCTTTGATGCCATTGTTGGAGTCCTGGAGCTTGACTCTTGATATTGGTCCTGGCCGTACATTTACTTGAGTTCGCGAGTTGGCCACCATGGTTTTTGTGTTGGCTTGTTGAATCATTGTTCTTGATGAACCTTCTTTCGAAGTGGGATTTTTGTGATGGCTCCTTCAATTCAATGATTTGGCCCCTTCAATTCAATGATTTGGCCATTACCATTGGAACTTCATTTCCTAACTCGTGGAGGTAACTTTGGATTCATCCTTCTCTGAATGGCTCAATAATATGAATATTCTACTTTGCTTGATGCTGATAAGCTTATATCATCATAGTTTTCATGCTTATTACTATTAGCTTTCTTCAAACCGATTGTGGAGGGTTTGCTAGATAATTTTTGTTTTGGGTATTTGCATATTGTAGCTCCATTTGTCTCAAATGGCTCTACAAAATTTCCTTAGAATTCCTTCTTCTTTAGTTGCAATTGGGAACATATACTTATGAATTATCTACTTCATGTACCATAGGATGGAAGTCATTTGAGAACTACAACCTTTATCTAACAGTGAAGACTGTAAGACATGATTTATTTTCTTCTTTACTACAACCTGTACCTACACACTTAAGGAAATAATTAGAAAATATTTAGGCTTTTTGGCCTCTCTTATGTCCATGGTTTTCTTTTCTTTTTTCTCCTTCTTTCTGAGTGAGAAAATCATGTATGCAGTTTTGATCTTCAAGTAATCTATATCTCCTGTTATTAGAGATCCATGTGCACGAAAAAGGACAATGTAGGAATATGGATTAACCCTGAGCTCTTAAATGATAATCTTCCTCTTTTCTTCTTTTCGTGTACAAGATACTTCCAAAGATGAAGATGAAGAGGTAATAAACTGAAGATGAAGATACAAAAACCAAAGGAGAAGAGCCAAGGCAATGATGGGTTCACTTATACTCCTTTATTTTCTCTTTCATGCATGTGTACCTCTTATTCCGATAGTTGTACTTTACTTTTCATTACATCCCACGACTTGTGTCGGGACATTTGAAATTCCTTATGAAAAAGACATTGAATTGTGAAATTGAGTTGTGTATTTCTTTCTGCATTTCTACTTTCTGATATGAATTGTATGATGAACTAAACAACTCAGTAATATAATTGAATGTCTTAATCATGAAGGAAAGAACATTAAAGAATACCTATAACATCCAATAATGAACTATGATTTCTTTACAATATGCAACTATGTTTAATGTTCTAGAACCTAGCATTTCATCTATTTTTCAATTGGATGTCTTCAACAAGACAACGCAACTGTCCTTCGAGGCTTTGTATTCTTTTGCTGGAGATAGTCATGAAATTGTAGACTATGCGATCTGTTATATTTTGTGACAGCACATATAGCTGCAATTCCATGCAATCATTAATTAATTCAACATTTACAATATTGTCTGATAGAAACACCCCTAGCTTAGGTATACTTCCCCAATGCTATCCATCAGAACGAAGTTTTGAGTTGACCGTTTTTGCACAAGTGCAAAAATTGTCAACAGTTGGTTGACTAGCTCAGATAATCCCGAACCAAAAGATTCTAAATCCATATTTTCCTTATTTGGGGTCATTATGAGTTTCTTGATCTTTCCCTTGGCCTCGTGTTGATCAACTAGTCATGATCTAGGGTTTGGGACTCACGGTAGAAGGAATAGGGTAAAAATTTAGGGTTTGGGGTTTCATAAAATTATTGGCTGAATAGAGGAAATCATAAAGAAGAAACCCTAGATAATTTTTGGAAAGATTTTTGAAAATATAAGAAACTTAGAAAAATTCCAAAAATTACACCTTAGGCACTAAATTTATGATAAAAATTAAAACTGCTATAAATTTTATTAAACAACTCCAAAATGTTTGAAATTTGGTGAGGAGATTACTTTATTTATTTCACCACACCAAAATAAAACTATAGAGAAATTTGCTACCATTTTTGAGATATATATGAACCTTCACAATTAGGATTTTGATGCGACTCTAGCGATATCGTGCTCGATACCACTTGTATTGAAATTACTTGTATAAATTTGAATATTAATAGAAATAGAACACAAAGGAATGCAATATTGTGGATAAATGATAACAATACACAAGTAGAATATCTTAGCCACTTCAAGGGGGCAACCTAGAAACCATACAAAAAGACTCAAATGCTCAATATGATGATTAATTACTCCTCACTACCACCTATACACACCAATTATATGCTATGGTTGTGGTGCCCGTATAAATAAATGAATAATTAAATATAATAATTAAATTAAATTATAAAAAGGGGGAAATAAATGCGTTGGTGGGGAAGGTAGTGGAAGAATTGAAAGGGGTTGGTGAAGGATGATGGTCTGTGTCATGGTGGCATGTGGAGGGAGCTGTGGAAAGGAATGGGAAACCACATGACACCCAAACCTGTCATTTTCCCTGCATAATAGTACATGCACTCTATTGAAATCCAGAGGCATTCATCATGCTGGAACCCAAGTTGGTGTTGAAAATTTATCAATAATTGGATAATTGCAGTGAGTGCAGAAGTTGGAGATCCAAAGGAATTACCCATGCTAAAACCAAGTTAACATTGTAAATTTAGCAGTAATTGGATAGATTGCAGCGAGGGAAATGTAAGGTGTCTATTGAAAAGGCTTAGAAAACTTCAAACAAATTCTATTGGTAGGTGTAAAGTTAGCCTCCACGGCATTTGCCAGCTTCCTCCCAACTTCTAAAAAAGGTGAATACTAGAACAAGGCATGGACGTCCATCAAAGCATAATGGAATTTTTTTTTTTCAGCCTCCCGCGCAGCCTCTGTACAAAATGGGAGCTTTAGAGAAGGGTATGAGCTTCCTCTTGAATCATCAGTCAAATTAAGTTTTTTGTATTGTCATATGGAGTATTTTTGTCCACTGCCAGGGATCTAGCAGATGGTTGAGTGGTGCCATCTATTCCCTTTCCTTTTCTCTGTTAGAGATGTGTAGGAAGACAAATGTTTGTAAATAATAAGTAGAACTGGGATAGAGAGGACTCGTGGGGATACATTCTCTTCTCGACACAACTCAGTCCCAACCTCATTCTAGTCAAATAGTGTTTTGTGAAATCACCTCATCAAATCTCACAAACGAATTCCCATCAGAAGTGTTGTTTGTGCTCCCTGTAACATATCTGTGCATACCATATACATATTCATTTGAATACCTCTTGTAATAATTACTAGGGGTGAGTTGATTCATTCAGATACTAGGAAATTATAGTTGCAGATCTCTTAAAGGGAAAAATCAATTTCGATAAGGAAAAATCATTGGGAGTGGAGGCTTTGTCAAGATCCCAACACAAAAATTGTGTCCTTGCAAGGGTATTGCTTACATGGGAATGATCAGGTTGTTAATTTACTCTTACTTGGAAAATGGAAGCTTGGATTATTGGTTGCATGAAAGGCCAGATGGAGGTGTGATACTGGACCAGGATAGCAGGATAAAGGTATCTTAAGGAGCAGGTAGAGGATTGGCATATATGCATAGGGTATGCAAACCTCATATAGTGCATCGGGATATTGAATCAAGCAATATTCTCTTAAATGAAAAATTTGAAGCCATTTAGCAGATTTCAGCCTTTCAAGGCTGATTTTTCCATATGACACACATGTGACCTCAAAACTTGTGGGAACACTTGGATACATCTCACCTGAATACGGATAGTCCTGGATAGCCACTCTTAGAGGTGATGTGTACAAATTTGGTGTTGTGATCCTGGATCCCCTCATACTTGCTTCGCTCATCATTCCCAAGCATGGTTCATCTCACCTTGTCCTTTATAATTCTTGTACTTTAGTTTTACATTTGCAACTAAATAAATTTAAAACCTTGGGTATCTCACATTCGATTATTTTATATAAAACTTCTTTGCAAAATAATTAAAAAAATTTGGCACTTATGTAATCCAAATAACACTTGGTATACAAGCATAAACTTAAACTCCTCCTTCGGACACAATTTGGAAAAATTTGTAACGATACTATTAGCGTGAAACAACAAAAATCCTCCTTATGATTTACATTACTAACTTGTAATTTGATTGTCATTCGTGGTTGTGACCACAACCTTATGCACCCAGGGTATCGAAATTTGGTGCTCGTGTCGTTGGTATTGGCGAAAACTAGATGAGTCGTCAAATAAAACAAACTTTCTGTCTACCTTATAAGTTAAAATTATGTAATTTCCAGATACTTTCAAAACAACACTATAAACCTCATACATGAGATGTCAAGCGTCGTATGTGTTCCTTGTTATGTAGATTCACGTCAAGCATTATCTCAACCTCGTTTGACCATTTGCACTCTCTTCGTCACTTCTCTAGGAGCCCTATCACTCTATTTGCACTTTTAGGGAGTTGCTTAAAACTGAAAAGTTGGCTTTCGTTTTGACCCATTGTTTAAACCCTACGTAACAAAATTCTTATCTACCTTCGCAAACCTCTAGTATTTTTACTAGACAATTGCCTGGAACCTTCAGTTTGGGAAAATCACATTCTGGTTAGTTTGGAAAAGAGGTTTTATAGGCCTCCAGTCGTAGTTTGACTAGGTCAAACTAAACCAATTACGATTGGTGGCTCTGGAAAACCTGTCGCTGTTTAAAACCCATTTACCAGCTTCTCAAGTCTCCACAAATTTGACGAATTCTCCATATATAGGGGAACTTTTAGGAAATTTCTCATTGCGCATTCATTTGTCAAACGATAGTTTTGGACGTGGTTTTCTAATCAAGCTAACTTTTGATTGTTTGCAACTAGGCCAATTACAACCGATGACCTCGGAAAAATGGCCACCAATCGTAAGTGGTTAGCAAGTTTTGAATTCTATTAGTTCCTGTGAATTCTTGGTGTATAGGGGGATACACAAAAATTTACCCATTGTGTGTTTTATCATCGGAAGACGACATTTGAAAGTGGTTTCTTAGCCTCCAAGCCTAAATTGAGCGTTTTGCAACTTACAGGACAACGTAAAAAGAAAGTTGTAGGACCCCTGTCGAGTTGCCAAACCATCATGGAAACTTGTTGACACTTGTAATTAATTGCTTGAAACTCTACTATGTGATTGTTATGTGAAATTGAACTTTTGGCAAAATAGTGTTTCTCTCTCTTCCCTATTTCTCTCTCTCCTTGGTTAAGAAATGAAGTGAATTGAAATGAAATAAATATGTGTCTCTAACCTTCTCCTTTCGAATGCAAATTATTAATGTTATTATGTAAATGAGAAACTAAAAATGTTAATTATGCTAGATTTGGGTGGATGTCATGCCAACGATTTATTGTTGATTTCATGCTCACATGGCTTTGTAGGGTGGAAGTGAGATGGCGAAAAGGCGTGGTGTAATCCATTGTTTATTATTATAATTTATATAGGTTATTGAAAAATGTATATATGTGTAATGTATTTCCATGTTACAGAAATTTATATTTGAAATTTGGTAATATGTATGAGATGCTAGTTTTAGGAATGCCTTGGGAAATGTGCATTTAATCATAGGTACCATTCTGATTTAGATTTGCATATGGCAAAATTTTGGTATGTTAAATGAATTTGAATGTAATATCTTGTAGTTCATTTCTAGTGTGCAATAGTTGATTAATTAATTGGTGTGTTGTGTTCTTTACCTTGAAAATGCAATAAAGAAATCTAAGTGAGTTAGTCAACCCTAGTACAAATTTTTTGTATAACTAACCCTCTTGTGTTATTCTTTTTGTATAGAAAACTAAAACCTTAGAATGAACTTAAACATGTATGCTCAATGGAACCTTCTATCTTAACTAAATAAGATCCCTAGTTGAGTTACCATCATAGCTTGTATGTTTAGCGTCATCGTCATGAAACCGTTAGTTAAGAACGACTTGATCAAACATTATCTATAGTAAGTGGTCCCCTTCCAGGATTGGTTATCATGTGTGTAGTAAGGAGAATGTGTTCTCTTTAGGTCCGACTTACGTGTTAGGTGATAGAGATCACCCACTACCCTTAAAAGTAACCTTTAGCAGTTGGGATTATTTGATGAAGTTAATATTTAACACTTGTTGTACCCTCCCTCTCATTCTAGCCACATTAGTTTGCAAAACACTATCGTCCTAAAAGATAATTAATCCTCACAACTAAAATTTCTTGTACTTCACCTTAATCTGATCTATAATAGGGCGTAGAGCCCTGAGTGCAAATTGAAATTTAACTAAACCTCAGTCGATTAGGAGGTTAGCTTGTGGGTAGAAAATGGTAAGTAACTCCTTGAAAATGAAATTGATTTGAAAGATGTTGACTTTAGAGAACCTAGGAAACCGGAATCTTGGTCCTGTAATCCCTTGTTATGCCCTTTTATGACATTAAGAATAAAATAAATTTCACATGTGGAATCGTGAAATGCAGAAACATGGGATCTTACCTTGAACACAAATCACTTATGGTTCATGTGTAGTTTATAATACTTCCAATCATGTACTTATTCAAGATGTTAGACAAGTACCTTTGTAATTCTTTTGTTATAAAGTGATGCTATTAATGAGACCATAATGCGATGTTAGAGTAAAGTATATAACAAGATTCGAGGTTAGGAATAATGTCACTCTTGGAGTCCTTATAACTCAATTAGACATTTATTTGTGTTAAAAAGAATATGATTTGCCTTGGTGTGATCAAACTTTGAGAAAACAAAAGATATATATATATATATATATATATATATATATATATATATATCTAAATAGAATTTCTTAATGTGGAAATGTCGAATGGATTCAACAAGTTTTTGAACTATTTTTAACTATGATGGGAAATAAATATACCATGATCAAAGAATGTTTATGGGAAAAAGGTATCTTGAATCTAAATCTTCCTTAAATCCTAAGATTTCTTTCTTGGTATCACATCTGATTCACTTTTGTAGCAGAGATAAAATTTAAACCTTTGAATAAACATTTGGGAAGCATAATCTTAACATAAGAATGAGAGAATTAGGTACTTTGTATGCAATTTGAAATATGGAAAATAATTATGTAAGTTATGGAGATTTTCGTAAGGGATAAGGAACCAACTTAAATGGTCAAACTATAAGTTGAATGTGAAATGAATTTAAGAATCTGTAGGTGGAAAAAGGATAAAATTATTCTTTCATAATAATGTTCTTGGAATGTTAATCATAACTAAGATGTAATCATGGTAATGATGTGTTGTGGGTTTGCCAATCCTTGGGTCTCTTTCTTATGGTTGGGTCATTGCTAGTATTCGTTCATTGGGAAAAGTGTGGCATCGACATGTATATGGTGTTGTCATGTGTCTATGTGAGTCGATGACTTATGTAAGTGTCTAATGCATTGTTGAGTTTTTCTACTTAGAGCCCTTGTGGTGTTGTGTAGTGAGCAATGTAAGTCAAAAAAATATTATCCTAGTATTTCTATTGTTGTATTTGTGTGTGTAAAATGTGGGTGTTATAATGGCTAACACCAAGACCGACCTACTAAACATATGAAAGCAAAAATGAATAACATATGACAAGAAGAGAAATTATGTAAGCCTTATGTCAGCACTACGTATCCAATATAAGCTATAGGACTAAGGGTGTAACATTCCTCTTTCTCGCCCAACCTTAATGTGAAATGATATCCCATTCAAAGGTATAAAATTTAACCCAAAATTCTCATTTTATCACCTAGAAAACATCAAGCTTCCACTTGGAAAGAGAAATACACACTTGATCTTCATTTCCAAATCTATAAAAAAGTTGTCATAAACTTCTCTAAATCAATAGCAGACATCAATAATAGGCCCTAAGAAAGTTTTAAGTACTCCACACCCTTCCAATAAAATGAAATTCCTAGTTAGTTCAAAATCCTTTCAAATTCACATTAAGTGTTATCAAGCATCTATATACCAAAAACACATCAAGGTTTTTATATCTATCTACAAGCACTCTTCTTTTGCACTCTAATATTTGACATCATGAAGGATATTTTTTATCTACCTAGTTAAATCCAATTTTTCATGTTTAGGAATAAGGGAAAACATAGGGTGTTATTGTAGATTTACAAATCAAACTTATATAAGCACTAGGATAACTACATGGAGTTTGAGCCCCTTATTTGGGAAATGTAGTGAAATGTTTGGTTAAAATCAATATGGGGATTTACCTCCACCGCATTCCAACTCCACCACACACTACTTTCTTTTGTTATCTAATGTTAATTTGAGTTTCAGCACATGAAACTATGGTTTTGATCACTCAAGTGTATGGGAAAATATTTCATAGGAAGTGAAAGTATGAGAAGAAGCTATAATAAGTGAATAAGAGACCCAAAAATATCTATGGTGTTTGTAGATCCATACACTAGTACTAAGAAGGACAAAAGTTCCTAGTGCTATCGTTTGAAGGAGTTTCAAAGCCTTAGTTTTGAGATGAATACATTTGCCACAATCATAGTCTATTTCCCCAATTCCAAATATAGAACATTCTACAAAACATTTAAAATGCTAAGTTCAATTATCCTCTTTTGATTTACTACATTTTAGCACGTGACCTAATTGAATATAATTTTTTATTTCATTTACATTTACTATCAAATTTGAATGTTGAAGAATTTAGTTATAAGATCTCGATTATGCATTACTTTCAGCTTATCCTCTTGTGATTTACTACATTTTAGCACATGACCTACTTGAATAACATTCTTTGGTTCATTTTGAAATAAATAATTTAACGAATACCTTTGGGATTGGTTGTGAAAATGAACATTAATTTCTTTAATTAATATTTTACACAAAATCCTAATTTTTTAATGTTTCAATATATTTTAACCGAATTTATTTTAATGTAGTGGCTGAAAAATTATCGTCCAATATACTTCTTAATGAAAAATTCATGTTCTCATCATAATTTAATGTTGTTTCCTTTAAAGATGGTGTATTTTATGTTTTTTCTAATTTTGGGAAATATTTAATTAAAACTTAAATCATACCTTGAGGACTCGATGCTTTAGGGAATGCATCATATTATCAATCCCACAATATTAATCATCCATATCAATTTGAAATAGAGCTGAAATTTCACTCAAGTTTTGTATACCACTGAAAGATAAATTGCATAAGTCGTAAGTAGACAAATGGACAATTCCCTACTAGAAGATAGAAATAGAATATGTTTACCCCTTGTGTGAACATTGTGGGGTGGTAGTGGCGGGGAAGCTACATATGTGGTCTAACATTATGATATGGTGAAGGCACTACAATAAGAAATTAAAAAAATTAGGAACATACAAAGAATATAATGATTGAAAGTCAAATAGCTATTTTTGCAAGAATCATTGTTTAAATGCAAAGTATGTTACCATTTTTGAACATGAGAGAGAAAATGAAGTGAGGTGTCATCACGAGCAACTTCTGATTAACCTAAAATTAATCGGACGCTTCATTTCAAAAAAGTAAATCAAACCATAGTATATTAAAATGCAAAGGGTAAGTGGAAACATACCTTGAGGAAGTTACAATTTTTATTGATACTAAACTTCAAATTCATATTATCACTAGTTTGACTACCTTGAGGAAGGTCTCGCACTCACTCGGAGGTGGATTTAAATTAAATGTAATTAATGATTATGTTAAAAATAATGTTAAAATCTAACATTTTAGACAAATTATATTTAACATTAGTATATAATGAATGTAAAAATCTTGCATGTAGTGGAATGGTGCTTGTGTTAAGTCATTGAGGTGTTAGTGATCTCCTCACTTGTTTGGAAATTTTTTGTTAATTTTGGGGTAGATTCCTCTAGCGGATTATCCCCAATGCTATCTCTAGATCCCTCAGTTGGTAAGTGTCCTCTTATAGTTGCCTCTCTTTGGGAGAGATTTGCAGTGGCTATGGACTATTAAAATTAAACATAATAGTAATATTTAATTTATAACAACATAGGAGAATGCTAGAAAATTGATTTGAATAAAAGAATGTTTAACCTCACCTCCATTTGTTCAAGGGATAATGAAAACGTCTTTAGGTTCTCGTGGTGTGCAGAAAAGAATGGTGTTATACAAACCATGAAAATCCTCAAAATATAATGAAAGTACATAATTTGAAGTTGTAATTACAACATATTATTTCACAAGAGCATAATAAATGGCATTCTTTATCCTAGTTTATAAGTAGGTGCACCAATCATATTTGTTACTTCTAAGGAAACATACAATGTAAACCAAGGCCCAATAAGGAATGTTAGTATATCTACCATGCAAAACAATCCTAGCATGGAAAAACTCCACCATGACACGTAGAAATGGGTGTGTGAAATCTTGACTTGAAATTCCCTTCTTTAACAATTAGCTATTACTAGATCAATTGAAATGGCATAGTGAGACTCCAAGTACTTGACATTTTCATCAACCAAGGCCTTTGTTGTGATAAGATCCACATATTTATATTTAAGTCCAATCAAATGGTGAATATCTTCATGGGACATACATGTTGAACGAAATTGTGTGTGAGGCGAGTTGATGTGAAAAGTACCTCAATAGTGTCATAAATGGACATGAGGTAGTTTATTAATTTGAATTCTATTACAAATTTTTGCATGTAGATGAGGCCACTAAAAATGTTGTCTTTGATCTACTAAGAAAAAAGAAATCACATCTTCCAAAGATCTTAAGGAGTTAAGGAAACACTAGGTTCACGTATATGACTTTGTGTACGCGTGGATCACGTTTTTGGTATTTGTAGCTCAACCCATATTGGAAGTAGAATTGACATTGTAGATGGTCAGTAGATGGTGTATGGTGAGTGGTGGTGGGAAAAGAGGTTATGATTTTCTTGTGAGTCAGTGAGCGAGAGGGATTGCTAAAAGTGACAACAATACTACAATTGGTTTGTTTATAGAGTAGGAGGACACGTGGTGCACATTTATTGGTTATGCATATAGTTGGATTGTAGCATTCTCTAATTGTTGTCGTGCTGTAGCATGCATGAGTTGTTGGCCGGTAGTACTAAGTATGTACGTTTATTGCATTGATCGATAGCATTTATAATGCTACCAATCAAATAGTGTCCATAATGCTACCAAATGATAACATACATCATGCTTCCAATTGACACTATGAACTACCGACTAGTAACATACATCAGGCTACCGGATGGTAGCATACAACATACTACTAGTCGACACTATGTGTTGTTGAACGGTAACATGTATGCATTGTTGACCAGTTACCTTCAACATACTACCGATCTCTAATTACTATCAACCGACAACATTGTCAAATAATTTTTCAGCCACATCTTAACAAACAAAAAGGCCCTTCACGTAGTATGATTTTAAGTTATAAATTTATTGTTCCTTTACATTTTCCAAGTCAAACCTTCCCAAAATGGTTGTCCTTATTCCGCCCAACACCTTTGCTTTACATAGACTTTCAATCTTAAAGAAAATGTATCACAAAATTCGTGAAGGATGGCCCATAATCTGTCAAGTGAAGAGTCACTTATCTTTAATTTCTTTTATCTAATTTACATGTTGAACGTGTGGAAATAATAACCTATTTGTAATTATAAATTAACATTTCTTAACATTAATTTTTACAATTTAAAAAAACAAAATAACGACAGCACTGGAAAGGAGGAGACATTGCATTGACATCAAAGTTCATTATGCCGCGGCTTTCGGAAAACCTGCGAATTTTTTCATCGCAACGTGATGTTTTGATGATGGATCGCTCAGTAAACCTCGAGACAAAAGAAAAACACGATTAAAAAACGTTCGATTTTTTCAAAAGCCCTCATCTTTTACGTGGATATCGTACATCAAAACCAGGAGAATATTACACCGGAAAAAATTACATTGAAACAAACACATGCAGAAACACGTTTAAAAACACTTTTACTTCTAATTTATTTGAGCAGTGGCAACGACTCGCTAATATATGTTATAATTCAAGCGTGGTGTGGGGATTGCTTTCAACTCTACTTGCTTTTTCAATACCAATCCAAGTGTGTCATCCATATCCATTTCTTCGGGAACAGTCCAGTCAAAGGAATGCAACAGCGAAGCCAACACAATGTGAACCATCTTATCTGCCAAATGAAGTCCCATGCAAATTCTTCTTCCCGCTCCAAACGGTAGCAAATCAAAATCTTGTCCCTTATACTCAATCTTACATTTCTCACCCTCCAAAAATCTCTCTGGCATAAATTTGGAAGGATCCTTCCACACTGCGGGATCCCTTCCCAGTGCCCACACGTTGATTATGACCTGGGTGTGTTGGGGAATCATAAATCCCCCTATTTCACAACTACTGTCGGCTCTGTGAGGCACCAGAAGAGGAATAACTGGATGCAATCGAAATATTTCTTTCACTACTGCATGGAGATAAGTCAGATTTTCTATATCAGATTCTTCGATACTTCGGTTGCGGCCCACGGTCTCTTCGAGTTCTTGTTGGGCTCGTTTCATCATCTGAGGGTTGCGAATCAGTTCTGCCATCGCCCATTCCACTGTTGAACCAGTAGTGTCACTGCCCGCCATAAACAATTCCTGCACTCACATATCACAAATACTTAACACATCAAATTTATCTCTTTTTATGCAAATAAGGATAGTATAATATTGAAAATTTTAACACTTACAAAAATAACAATTCTGATATCTACAAGAGAGAAATCTTCGCCTCTCATCTCGATCAGCAGGACGTCCAGAAAATCTTTCTCCGCCTTTCTTTCATGGCCAACCATCTCTTTACCATTCCTCGCCAGACGATTGTTTATAAATTCATCTAAATACTTATAAACTGGTTTTGAATACATGGTCAAATCGCGGCGTACGCCCTGCAGATCGAGGAACCGAAGACATGGAAAAATATCGGCCAAATTGGGTTTCACGGCAGTCTTCAACCATGACGACACAGCGTTGGTGAACTCCACAGAGTCGGGATTGTTGGCATCGTACACCTTTGTACTGAAGATCATTTTACCCACCAGATTCAGACCCGTGTAGATCAGAGTACGTCCAATGTTCACACTCGTGCCGCTCTCCTCGTAAATGAACCGAATCATTTCGGATACTTGATCTGTTCTGAGATGTTGCAGAGCTCGGAGTCTTTTGGGAGACATGAGCTCTGTATTCGAAATACGTCTGAGTTTCCGCCAATAAGTCCCATTTTGAGCCCATACTATGGAGGACTTGTGGACAGAGACTGTCTGCACTGATTGAATGATTGTCCGCCCAGAAAAGATTTGGTCGTGGGTTTTGAGGACCTCCTTTGCCATGGCAGCAGAAGAGACCACCACTGTCGGTTTCATACCATGATAGACTGTCATCAGCGGGCCGTATTGCCTGGAGAGCGCAACAAATGATTCATTGGTCTTTGTGGTCAGCTGAAATAGGTTTCCCACAAGAGGCCAACCAGGCGGTCCAGGTGGAAGAGAAAGAGTATTCTTCTTCCTTCTCCATATTAATAATACAAAGAACACCATCCAAGCACTGGTAACCAGAGCAGAAAACCAGTTCGCCAGTGGGCTATCCATCCCAATTTAGGGTAAGTTCCACAAAACGAGATTTTACTCTTTTCAATTGCTTAAAACTCTTACAATCAGAGGCATTTATAAGAGATAATAGCCGTGGAATCCAAGGGTGAATATTATACCATTCGCCCAGCAGTTACCACAAAAAGTCTTTCCCCTAATGTAAAACGGCCGGCGATCATAAATGTGTTGTTCGCATCGAATATCTATTGTTTGCCACGCCCACTCTTATGCCGCGGATACAAGTAACTACTTGTTGCAGTTTATTTTGTAAGTATTTTGTTTGCTTCAATTATTCGGGCGTACATTTTAATGTTTGTATAGTAGCCTATTATTTGTACTCATAGAAAGTTAACGTTCTTGTTTACAAAAGCATATCCGGATTGTTAATGTTTTAATTTTGTTTATTTATTAATTTTTTGGTTTTTTGTGTCGTTATATTAGAGACTGCATCCATGTTAAAGACTAGTGGTTGTTCTAGGAGGAGCAAGGCAATACCGAATGGTGGCATGGTTGGGTGATGTAGGTAGAATGATGTATGCTTAAGCTTTTGCAGAGCGTTTAAGCACATAATAATGATATATTTCCAATGAATCGGGTAAAATTGAGTGTACGAGTGGAGCAGTTGGCAAGTAAGTTTCGTGTTTTTGGGAATCTTGGAAATTGGTTTTGTTAAACCATTAAGAGACACATGATTTTTAAAAGCAATGGCGATATAAAGAAGGGAAATGGTGTTTTTTTGTAACTCTACATGTGTGCCATGTATAATAGAGCAGTCGTAGCATAACTTAAGATGGTTTAAAATGTGTAATGTACGCAAACTATTTTTCTATTTGAGTCCATTTTATAAAGGAAGTGAGACAACTTAGTGTCGTTGTCGTGCTTAAGATTCGATGGAGGGAAGGGATTTAGGTGTATGTTAAATTTAGGACTTGTATGGTGACTGGGATGACTGCACTATACTTAAAAGACCCAGTTTTTGTGTGATGGCATGGACTATCCTTTAAGAATAATACAATTGATTCAGGATTTGTAATTTGTTTCAGACACACTTTAAATCCTGCCATGTAGAAATTTCCCTAAATAGGCTTAGTGGACGTATCTAGATAATATAAGGCTGGAAATTTTGCTTTCAATTTAGAAAATTAAGAGTTTGGGTGAAATCAGGATCAAATTTCTGGTTGATTGATATCTAATAAACAAGTAAGAACGCAATTTTTTTGACATGTCTTCTACATGGAATTTGAAACTTTCGTGATACCTTATCGAGCAGCTTGCCTTTTTTTTATGATTGGCACTTGAAGAAGATTCATAACTTTCACTTAGTATCTCCCCTAGGGAACTAATCTTGTTGCTTGGTAGTGTGATTTCTTTGCAATGAAGGGCACATTAGTATTTATGTATATTTAACAAACCATTATACGAAGGCCCGATCCTACTTTATGAAAATTTCCACATGCAATCAGTTAATCAAGATGGTTCAAGCAATCAGAAGATCCAATTTCAATACCAGGGAAAATGATGTTGGAGAAAGGAAGCTTGGCGCAGTGCTTGAGAAGAGTGGTCGTGATGTTTGATATTCTTCTCCAACATGCTTTACGTAAGACCTTATTTTAAGATGCCTCTACTTCTAGATCCACTATGGCGAATTTTAACGAATTAGTCACTAATTTAAGTAGCAGCAAAATATAATCAAAGGTTGTTTCCCAGGAACATAGTACTAAAAGAACAGAGTCTAGCATATTGCTATGGACACAAGTGAAATAAAGTCAAAAATTTGCAAAGTAGGTACACAATAAATGCTCACGTGTTTCATAAGACAAGGAAAATATCAAGCCAGTTTGTTTTGTATTTACCAAAGCATATGTAGATGTGCCTATAACTGTAAAATTTAATACATTGGTTCACTGAAATACAACATCACTACATCCATGGGAAAAACTAAAAATGAAAAGCTTGAAAACGAAAGCATGATAACATGGTAGAAGACCTGGAAGCGCTTGAACTTACGGTGCATGGGTAGGCAGGTCACTATCAATTAACACCCTTTGCAAAGGAAAACACATATGACGGGACTGGGGAGCAATGACGATAAAATAGTTACACCCTATGACTTTTCACAATAGCTTTTTCTATGACATTTGTAACCATGGAAATATTTGAAAGCAGGGGAAGATATATTTCAGAATCAAAGCTCGTATTCACCAGGTTGCAGTACTAAAAGTAACAGAGCTATTGGGAAGCATTAAACCAGGGTGGAACTCTAAAATGATGGAAATGGTCGAAATTTGAGGACAACAAATACAAGATGGGCAGGAACCAGATCAAGAATATTGAGGGGAAAAGTTGGATTGGAGGAATTTCCTCTTATATGGGCGAAAAAGTTTTGGATACCAATGGGAACGGACAAAACCATACAATATGAAGTAGTCAACTGGTATTGTGTGAAAATCTATTACAGTTACTGATTATTAACCTCTTATCTTGTAAGATTATTTGATCAACAAATATTGGAAAATAACACAACTGTAACTTCACAAATACAAACACATAAAAAATACCCAACAAGGTGAACACAATATTTTCGGACAATTGTCCCTGAAAAACCCCGTAGGGAAAACCAGTACTACAGATGAGAAATATATTAAACTACAGCAAATCAAGAGATATAAATACTGCTTGCCTCTTACGGCATAACTCGACAATCTCCTAATCCTCATGCTGATATTCCTCCACCGCTATCTCCAACGCTATCACCGTGCCCTTGCTAACACCGCAAGACTACTTGCTAACATTGCAAGTTTCTCTAAAAATTCCCCTGGTACAAATGACCCAATGACCCCCTTATATACTACTCTCGTTGAAAATCAACGGCCGAGATTAATACAAATGAACGGCTGAGATTAAGACAACTCAATAACCATTAACAACCTTGGTTATGAGGTGTCACCTAAAAGGAGTCAATATTAAATAACAATTGTTTTTATCCTAACAATATTTGTTTGACAAAAACAACTATTTTTCTAAATTCTAGGCCAGAATGAACAGCTGTCCAAACTACCCATAACTAATGCTGCTATATTGGGTGAGGACAAACAGTTGTCCAAGCTACTAAGATTAACACTCCCTCTTAGCGAGGAAGCTGTTCTGCATGACACCCAACATCTCTCTGAAGAAGATGAATTTTGCCTTCCCCAATGCCTTTGTCAGAATGTCTGCTACCTGCTGATCTGTAGGTACAAACTGTAGCTTAACAACCCCGCTACTGTACACAATCTCTGATGAAGTGATACTTGATGTCTATATGTTTTGACCTATCATGAAACACCGATTCTCAGTCAACTTGATGCAACTCTGATTGTCGCAGTGTATCACCGTAGTCTCAACCTTCTGACCAAACAAAGCTACTAGCAACTTCCGAAGCCATATAGCTTCACATGTTGCCATGCTAGCTGCTATGTACTCTGACTCTGCTGAACTCAGAGCCATAGACTTCTGCTTCCTGCTGAACCAAGATACAACTCCTGATCCCAGACTGAAACAACACCCTGAAGTGCTCCTCTTGTCCATTGTACTACCTGCCCAATCTGCGTCAGTATAGCCCATCAACCTGATTCCTTCACCTCGAGCATATCTAATTCCATACTCGATTGTACCTTGCAAATAACGCAGCACATGCTTTGCCACAGTCCAATGCACTCTCTTTGGCTCAACCATGAACTGACTAAGAGAGTTAACTGCAAAAGCTATATCTGGCCTGGTATTGACCAAATACATGAGAGAACCAATCAACTGCCTGTATAAGGTGGGGTCTACATCCTTCTCCCTGGATGTGTCTACCTTCCTCCAATTCATGATCATGGGTGTAGACATGGCTTTGCAATCTTCCATCCTGAACCTTTTCAAGATTTCCATGCAATATTTCCCTTGCCCAAGGAAAATCTCTCCATCTTTCTGCCATACCTCCATGCCTAGAAAGTAGTGCATAAGTCCCAAATCCTTCATCTCAAACTCCGCTGCAAGATCCCTCTTGCATTCTTCTATGAGCCCCAGTGAACCTGTAAGAAACAAGTCATCTACATATAGGACAAGAATGAGAATCTCACCTCCAACTACCAAGTAGTAGAGATTAGCATTTGCCTCACTCTTCACAAAGTCCATTTCCTGCAAGTAACTATCAATGCGCTCATACCATGCTCTGGGAACTGCTTGAGTCCGTACAACACTCTCTTGAATCTACATGCGTGGATGTCTTTGCTGTGTGCTATAAAGCCTTCTCTCGTTGTTCTATGTATACCTCCTCTTTCAATTCACCATTAAGAAACGCTGTCTTGACATCCATTTGATGGATCTGCCATCCCATCTGTAAGTGCTAAAATTGAGATTACAGACTCATATAGAAGTATACCTGCAACCGGAGCAAATGTCTCTCGTAGTCTATTCCCTCTTTCGAGAGAACCCCTTTGCCACAAAACTTTCCTTATATTTCTCGATGCTACCATCGACACCGTGCGTGATCTTATAGATCCAAAGATGATCCAACCACTACCCTATCTCGTTGGTCCGTGCACTACCTCCCACACATCATCCTGCATAATTGAAGTATACTCCTCAACCATTGCTTTCCACACTTGATGTTGTGCAACCTCCTGATAGCTAGAAGGTTCACTATCTCCCAACATACTAACTAATGCAACATAGTCATCATACTTGGCTAGTGGTTTCCGTTGTCTATTACTCCTCCTAGGAGTACCCACTAACTCCTGAGTATTCTTCTGTGTCTGTTGAACCTCATAGTTCTTGCTGCCAACTGTAGAGGATGAAATATAAACCTCCATGTCTTCTTGATGCATCTCTTCTTGCACCTGTTGCTCCATACTTTGAAAACTCTCTCCTCCTGAGTCTATGCTTGTACTAGTAACTGTACTCGAGCTTTGCTGCCCTTGACTCGATTGAGTGATCCTTGGAGCTTCTATTGGCTGCTCACTCTGATCATCTACTGGAAAATCTCTAGACCTTCTAAATTCCTTGTCCTCCATGAACTTGACATCACGTCGAACAATAATCCTCCTGGTCCCCGGAATGAATATCTCGATATGCCTTTGAGGTTTCACTGTACCCCACAAAGTACCCTCTCTCCGCAGTCTGATCTAACTTGGTACGTGTATCCTTAGGAATGTGACAATATGCCAAACTCCCAAAGATCCTAAAGTGACTGACATCTGGCTTCTTCCTAGTGAATGCTTCCTCTGGTGTCATCTTCCCTAGTACCTTATGTGGAACTCTATTTTGTATGTATACTGTTGTACTACATGCCTCTGCCCACAGATAATGGGGTATATCCTGGTCATGCAACATAGCCCTTGATGCCTCCGTTATAGACCGATTCTTCCTCTCAGCAACTCCATTCTGTTGTGGATTGTAAGGAACAGTCCACTCTCTCTTGATTCCTTCTCTGGTACAGAACTCCTGGAACTCATTGCTTTTGTACTCGCCTCCATTGTCTGACTGAAGAACTTTTATCTTCCTTCCTATCAAATTCTCCACAAGAGCTTTGAACTCTTGGAAGTGACTGAAAACCTCATCCTTGGTCTTCAAGAAGTATATCCATGTCTTCTTGGAGAAATCATCAATAAAAGTAACAAAGTACTCATACCCTCTGAGAGACTTCATCAACATTGGTCCACATACATTTGAATGTACTAGATCAAGAATGCCCTTGGATCTGGTGTCACTCCTTGGAAAAGATGCTTTAGAAAACTTCCCAACACGCATCCCTTACATACATCATCGTGCTTTGTGCTCACCTCGGAACACCTCCACCGTCTCATGAAGTAATTTAAAGGCTCAGTATGATGGAAAAGCGACAAGCGAGTGTGGGAATCTACAAGTAACTTTTCCTCGCACCCGAACTCCCGAGGTCATGCCGAGACAGCCGGTGGGGATTGAATATGCGTGGGATGCGACAAAATAGTTAGGCAAACAGATGTCTTCGACGTGCACTAGTGTAAATTGTTAATCTAAGGCAAAGAATGCCCTCCTAACTCCGAACTGGTGTGATAGATCGATCAACAAGGATGACTGCTCAAGGCTACAATCAATATCGAGCTCGGCATGATTCAGTCTATGGGTTGTGGAATACGTGGAAAATGACCGGGATAGTTTTGTGTATGTCTCTAGAGAAGGTCATAGGGTGGATGGTAAATATAATTGACTCTACGGGTGATTCTCTCGCCTAGTCCGAACTCCTTAGCTTCGTTAGCTACTATGTCTAACAAGGATAATCGTTTGATGATGATAGGTGGAAGTGGAGTAGATCTAAATACTAATGTACATAGGCCAAAGCATTTATGTCTCGATTCACCTATGGAATCATTGGGTTATGGGATTTGTAGGTCACAACCGTAGATTTGTGGTTGCTTGTGGACCTACTATGGTCATGTGTGGAATCAGTCCCTAATCCCTAGCATTTAATAGTCATATGCTTTTTCAGCCTCTATATTTAGAATTATCAATTGTATGATCTTTTCAGAGTATCTCACAGGCATTCGTGCAACCTGAATTCTTAAGCTTTTATCTATATATGTGAGAGTATCTCCTACGTCTGGCTATGGGACCAAAGCATCACAACCGAATGTCTGCTCTCTTTCAAACCATTCCACAGTCATGCGGATATGTATCTAGGGTAATCTGTAGTTTGGTTGATTTGACCAAAATGTATGTGCTTGGTCGTCTTCTATGTTTAACCCGTGTAATTGAGAACTGATTTGTTGTAAGTTTACCATTGTTCGGAAGACTTGGATCCTAAGATTCTGATCTATATCAATTATTGCTGTGACGAGATTGGGTTGGGACACGATTGGCTTGAATACGTATTCTCTGGGCTCTCTAGGTCCCGTGATTGTCATACAAAAGCCACAATGTAAACTAAATGCAACAAAGTAAAATTAACTATGTGAAATATATCTATAACATATATAACTTCTATATTTTTGTATTTTTCTGATGAATTTATATGAATGAAATTGAAGGAGCAACTATTTTAATATATCTAGAAATTGAAAACTAATCTGATGACAAATTTAAAACAAACAAAGCAACCGAGTATAGCTACTTGCCTGTGCAGTTGTAAATCTATTCTAAACAATGAAATAATTTATTTAATATTTTTAAAAGACTCTCGATCATACCTCGAAGTGAGAAAAGAATCATAGTCTCTCAGAAACTATCAATCCCCACAACTTCCCTAGCAATATCGAAAGTAAAATTGACTGAAATAAAGTGATTGGCTACTCTATTTGATATGCTTCTAATTTAGAACTTTGAAAACTAGAACTTGGATTCTGCAGAACAATGGCGAATCTGATGGTGTGTGTGATTTTGTCCCCTTAGTGTGACCTCCTTGCTCCTTCGTGTTCATGTGGATCCAGAAAAGTGTGTAATGCTAGTATCAACAGAAGTAGATATTGGGACAAAGGCAGCTTAGGATACAGACTGAATATAATGCGAACAAGAGAGAGATAATGCAAGAGTACAAAGCTTGGCTTATGCAATTCCTAGCAGGATTTATTGTGAGTAATGCAACATAAAACATCCAGAATCTGAAACTATCCTGTTTGAAGAACAAAACCTGCAACTTTAATGGCTTCTTATTGAAAACAAACTATTCTATTCCAATTGATTTGGATGAACTGATAACAACAATTGCACAAGATGGATATGTGGCTTCCTAACAACAAGACAACACTAACTCAAAGATGTAATGAATGAAACTAAGAATTCTAAGCAAAATGACAGACTAATCTATTGCGAATGAGAAATTTAGAGGCAATTTTTTGGGGGCCATTTGCTTGAGCACAAGCCAACTATTTATAGCATTTACATTTACCCAAGGTAAAACCAAATTAATCTCTTAAACTATAAACAATGGAAAAACACTATTCCAAGGAACCATAATCATTAATGCAAGCCCAAGGCGATGAAAAAAAACGCTGGTAAACGTTGAAATTTACGTGAGTCACGTTAAAAGAGCATTCTGGAAAATGTGTAAAGGACCGCCACCCTGAGCAGGGCGGTGGTTACAGGACCGTCGCCCTATCCAAGGCGGCGGTCACGAGACCGCCGCCCAAGCAGGGAAGCGGTTTCGTAACTGAAGAGAAAAAGGCAAAGAAAAGAGGGGAAAAGAGGAAAACAAAGCATGCAGGGGCTAAGCGGGGCATGCGGGATGATAATGCATACTTGGAGAGCTTTTCCGGATCCCGAACACCTTGCGAGGAGACCTGTATCATCATTGGGGCACGTGTCACATTGTTCTGGCAGTGCAGTACCTTACAATTTTTGGTACGTACATATTGCCCCCTCAAAGAAGTGTTTTAGCCATGAAGAGGCATAAAATGGTGGATCCGAGTATGGCGGTCCCAAAATGGGAAGTTGGAAGTTATACCTGATATGTCCGTGTGTCGAGATGACGCCATCTCGGGATTCCCGCCACCTGCAAAATGAAAAGAGGAATCAAGTGTAGATAGATAAAATAGATCGGAAAATAAATGCTAAAATAACGTGAAATGAGGATGTACCATTTGTGCGGGGGTAAGAACTTACCTCCGTCGGCGCTCCAAACCTGCGAAAAGGGAATTTAAGACAAGTCAGGCTACTATATATATGAGAGTGGGCCCATTTTCCTATTCATTTGCGTGTGTTGATTTGATTGATTCTGAGCTCTGGGACCCACGGTGATGGTTTCTTACGAGAGTAGAGTCAAAACATTCGTGACGAGATAGCGATCATGCCTCCGCGAGCAGATCATCGACCCGCGAGATCACATGTTAGTTTTCCTCAATTTATCATTTTTTCCTCCAAACTTTTAAAATGCTAAAATCTTTGTCGTGGGGGTTATTTTTGAAAATGTTAGGTTCAAAAGGTCCATCTAGGGGGGGCACCTACTGGGTAGGCTTTGTTTTTAGTTAAAATGGTCCTTTTTGGTGTTTTTAGGCCTTTTTAGGATATAAAACCCGCATGGGTTTTCGGGACACAACCGCCGCCCGCCCGAGCGGCGATTATAAGACCGCCGCCTTCAAGGCGGTGGTTGTGAAACCGCCCGCTCAGGGCGCGGTTCTTCACAGAATGTCAAAAGAACACTTGTTTGAGATTGTTTTTGCATTTTTAGCATTTCTATGTGTTTTCATGATTTTTCTAATGTCATTCGGATGCTAACTTGCTTTGTTTTGTGTGTTTTTGGGTGTATGCAGGCGAGAGAGGAGTACATTCGGTGGAGCCGAGAGAGGGAGTGTGACTGGCTCCCAGTAGTGCTAGATGCCCTTTCACAGGACGAGCAGGATACTCTTCAGAGGGCTGGTATACTACATATATCGTGGGTTCCACATGTTGCACCATCCAGTCACATACTCTATGACTTATTTTCCTACTAGGATGCTGATCGTAACACCTTCCGATTACCAGGGGTCGAGGTGAGTGGACCATAACACTGGAGGATGTTTACCGTATCTTGGGGGTCCTGATCATTGGGAGACGACTCACCCTTGAGACAGCAGGTTCACGGGCCCAGATAGCACAGTGGGATTCTTACATGGGAGATGCAGTCATCTCCACGGGTTCGAAGAAGGGGGTCAGAGTTCGGTCTATTCCTAGTTTGTCCATCCCCTTGCTTTACAAGGCCATTATGGGGATCCTTGCTTCGAGATTGATCGGGGACAAGGGAGGAGACACACTGCTATATTGTTGGTCCCCCATCATTGCACAAATCGAGGGTCATGGCCGGATTACGCCTGGGGAGTAGAGATGTACTTGGGACTACCTACCATGACTTGTACAGGGTAGTCTGTTTACAAGGGCAGTCTTTGAGCCACCCGACCCTGGTAATGAGTTGGGTTTATGAGCACTTCATTCCTTATGGTAGAGGTGTAGAGGTGACAGATCCCGGAGCTGTGAGGGTAGCCAGATGGACAGATATGTCAGTGCTCAGAGCACCTCATCAGCCAGTTGCTTCTCTGACCACCGATGACATGGAGGCCACACCATATTAGACCATGGCAGGCTTATGGGGCAAGGAGGCTCTTACTTTGATCTTCTTCTCCACCACAGGGAAACTTATTGATGAGTAGGGTGAGTGGAGATACACGCTTGTTATCCAAAATTCACCCCCAAGGTAATTTTGATAACATGCATCAGATTATTCAATCCCGAGAAAGTATATTTATTTAAGGCAAAAATCATGTTTCTGGGGTCCCCTCGGCTTCTTTCTAACTCTCCTGTCCAAGAGGAAAACCCAACAAGTTTTAAAAATGTGAAAAAATTGCAAAATCCAAGCTGGGGCCGAAAAAATGAAGAAAATCGGCTAAGTCTTGTCCTAAGCGGTCCTTGGGGCAGTTGGGACGTCGGGGCACGAGGGACGCGAAAAGGTGAATCGGCCGAAAGAGGCAAAAAATTTCCTAAGTCTTTGTTTCGCTCGGTTTGGAAAAGTTGGGACAAAAGTATGCGCGGGACGCGGATCGGCCGGTTTGGCGCAAGTCAGTCCATTTCGGGCGGTTCGAGATATTTGTCCTAGACGGTTTGGGACATCCGGGCCAAAAGTACATGGAGGACGCGAACCGGCCGATTCAGCTGAAACAAGAGACTTTCGTCCGGGACATTTGGGCCAAAAGGACGCGGAGGACGCGAAAAGCCGAAAGAGCCGAGAGCCAATGGAATCTCACCACGTGTCTTCACCACAAAGAGGGACAAGGAAGCCCGAATCGGGCGGTTCGAGATATTTGTCCCAGACAGTTTGGGACAGCTGGGCCAAAGGTACACAAGGGACGCGTGGGACGCAAAAAGCCGAAAGAGCCGCCAACGAATCAAATCTTGCCACGTGTCTTCACCTCATCGGCTCGGCGGGAAAATTTTGAAAATTTTTCCAAAGGCAAAACGAAAGGGAAATGGTCAGGAAGGGCCCACGTCCAATGAAATCATGCCATGTGGCACTTGAGTGGTAGAGCACGGGGGAGAAATGGGAAATTTTTCCCAAAGTGAAAAATACCAAAATTTTCGAAGGACAAAGTGCGCCCCTCAGGCCCGAGCCAATAAAATGGTGCCACGTGTCCAAGTGGCAAGAAATTAAGGAAGGGCCCGAAAGGAATTTTCAGAGGATGAACCCATGAATGAATCAGAGCCTGACACGTGTCATCCAAGTGGCAGAGCGCGGGAAAAATTCAAATATTTTCCCGCCGATCCGTTTTGGCCTGTTTTTGCCCTAAATCTTCAGATCGCCATAACTTTCGATCCAGAGCTCGGATTTTCGCGTTCTTTATATCAATGGAAAGCTGGTGAAATTCTCTACATGATTCCAAGGTCAATCTTGCATTTTGGTTCAATATGGAGAGAAAAAATTGAAAAACGTCTCTGGCGTGTGGTAATGGCGAATCGACGTTTCAACAACTAGCTTTAATACAAAATACGAGTTCATTGCTTTTTTTCTAGGGTTCTCACCCACCGCCATAATGAGATGAGTTAAATGCAACCTAGAAGTGGTTGGGGTAGATCTGGATTTCCTCTCTCTTCCCTCTCTCATTCTTCCTATAAATTGTAAGGAGGGGCTTCTTTCTAAAGGTCGAACATTCTTGTTTTGCCCCTCCCTTCTTCTCTTTGGCAGGCGAATTTGTGGAGTTCAAACCTCCCATTCAAAATTGTAATGCAACCTTGCCTCTTGGAATTTTGTAGTGTATTGTATCAATCTTTGGAGCAAGTAATGCATGTCTGTGGATGATTCTCAACCCTCTCTGTGTTCATTTGCATCCTCCTGATCTTTCACTGCAAATTTTGTTATCTGTGCATGATCTTGCATCACATTTGAATGGTTTGTGTTTATTGGCAAGATAGGTGTTCTTCATTCCTCGGTGCATCACCTCTGTTAGCTTAGGTTTATTTTATGCATCTTCTTACCTGTCTCCTTGGCAAGATTAGATTAGGTTTTGAGTAAACCCTCTGCATTTTTTTGTGCATCTGAACAGAGGAATAGGAACCATCCTTCTCTGGAGATTCCTTTCTCATTTTTGCAAGTCCCACACTTGGAGAAAGGATTCCATGTTGTGCAATCACACTGGATGCTAGTATGATCAACCTAGAAATCTGATCAACATCCGGGGGTCTGTGATTTGGTGATATAACAGCTTTTGGCATGCCGGTGGGACCTTAGAGGTCTTCCACTTCATCTTTTGCAAGTTGGTGTGTTCCTGTGAAGATTTCAGCCTTTGGAGGCACTTGCAAACACATCTGGTGACTCCATCTGATCAGCAACCCATTTCTGAAGTTGCAAACCTGGTTTTCATCCATTCCCATCCATCCTTCTTTCCATCCCTTTCATTCTTTTCCATTCCATGAAGTGGTGCAATCATGACTTCATTTCCATCATGGAATTCATATTTTCAACAACAACAGCAATGTTTCCCACCTCCAACATGTTTTTAAATCCTCCAAATTAGCATTTTGAACAAATTCAAAATCAACATGCATACCCATATGAGCAGCAATGCCAAAATCAGTTTGGCTATGGAGCTTTCCAAGAGCAAGAGTATGCATATAATGAAGACAATCGAGATACAAGATTCTGTGCATTGGGAAAATCCAAAAGATGGAGGTAAAGATGGTGCGATCGAGCAACGGCTCAAATGAGAGCTTTAATTGGTTGCGGGACTCCTTGTCCATGGGGAGGCCCTTTCCCAAGACACTTCAGCCCTCGGGAGAAGCTGGACTTTATGATGAAGATCTTTGCCCCAACTTGCACAATGGACAACGAAATAAAGGCCTATACGCTTGTTGTTGAACAACCTTGTCAATGGGTAAGTTCTACACCATCATCCGGTTTTCTCTTCCCATTACTCAAGCAGCACCATCTCATTTGGAATTGTAAATTCTAAATTCCCCATCTGCTGTCCCAAATGTTGATCCCATGTCTCCACCTCTTAGTCTTCCACCACACCTCAATTCTTCTTTCCTTTTTCCTTCCAAACAGTCATCCCCTCCACAAGAGCTAAAATAAATACGCTCTCCCCCAAAGAAACAAGAGGTTTCACCTCCTTTACCACCACAAAAATTGCCAAATCAATTGAGTTACAACCCATCCCTCCTCTTGCATTCCCAATTCCATGTGGGGAAGAAGAAATTGCAAAAATCGGCCATGAAGGACAGCAAGAAGAGGAGCCCAACAAAAAGAAATGACAGACAACTTGAGGGTTTGGGTTGCCAAATTTGGGATGACAAAGATCCCCTTGATGGTTAAGCCTACAGAAGAGGCTAAGGTTGAACAAATGGTGGTTAAGACTGATTTTGTGGCAGCAGAAGAAGAGCAAAAGGAAGAAGCAGATCAGCAGTCAGTTTGCTCAGAAAGTAGTGTCCATGTTAGCACTCTATTTGAAGGGAATGCTGATTCAATTCAAGTTGCACAATCAGCCATAAAGGAAGAAATCTCAAAAGAAGATCTTGCAGTCCTAACTTGTCCTCTGAAGCAGCCAGATTGAAGAGTTTGACTTGAAAAACTTCATGTTGAGAGGAAGAGTTCTATCAAGAGCAAGATTGTCTTCAAGTAGTAGAGAAAGGAGAAGCTGCTCCAGATCCAAAAGAAGAGGAGCACATTCTAGTTGTGGAGGAGAAAATTACAGATCCAAGGGATTTGAGCACAAAGCAGGCTACAGGAGAACCTTCAGTTCTTCTTTCTACTTCACCTCTCTCAAGTTCTAGTACTAAAGAGGAGTTTGATCTCTCAAACTCAATGTTGGAGGGTGAAAGAAACCATGGTGGTCAAGTTACAGATCAAGAAGACACCATGGAGGAAGTTGAGCATTTGCAGCAGGACAGCCATGAGGCAGTTTATCTGTCAGATTTGGAGGATTGTTTTGATGGAGAAGAGCCGGTTGAGTTTCCACCATTCTCTCTTTCATCATCCACATTCCAAACACTTGAGTCTGCTGTCATGAAGGAGAACATTCATTTGCAGCTAGCCTACATCTTATAACAGCTCTTTGGAACCAAGATTGGAAGATTTTAATCTTTCATGTCCTTCATTGGAGGAAGAGAAAGGACAGAGGAATTTCACCATTTCTTCCACACCATCCATTCAAGAAGGTCTACAAGAAGACTCCATTCTTGGAGTTGAAAATCAGAGCTATGGGCATATCAAACGGACCATACCTTGCCCAATCAGGTATTTGGCTTTATTAGAGCCAAAGGAGAAGTCACAACTTGACATGCTTGCTTCGAGCATGAGGGTGAGCTACAAAGAACCAAGGATCAGCCAGTCATACCTCTTCAATCCAAATGCGAGCAACTAAAAGAGGTATTGAATTTTCCTTCACCGATACCTTGATGATTTGGGTGGAAGACCAGCTTCTTATTGATTTTCCATTCATCCAATCAGCCATGTTCAATGCCAAATCAATTGCGTCGTTGCCACTTTTGAGAAAGGGAAGCTATTTCCCACAACCAATTGCATGGTTTGTTTAGCTTTCCGTTGCTTCCAGCTAGAGTAGAATAGGTAGGTTTGCTTTCAGCAGAAGAAGTGCTTGTGCACACTCTGCATGTTCCATTTGGAGCATGTATGATTTTCAGTTCTGTACATAGTTTTTGTGGTGCTGGTTTTGCTCTTGCACAGTCCATTTCAGTGGCATTTTGGTGAGAACGACTCCATTTCAGTGGGTTTCCAAGTGGCTCAGAGAGCAGGTTTCAAATTTTAGATCAGCTGAGAGGTTATCAAATAGACTCCATGCCCAATGGATTGCTACGAGCAGCTGGCCGTTCTTCATCTGACAGGCAAATAACCCCGCTAAGTCGCCAAATTGTTATCCAAAATTCACCCCCAAGGTAATTTTGATAACATGCATCAGATTATTCAATCCCGAGAAAGTATATTGATTCAAGGCAAAAATCATGTTTCTGGGTCCCTCAACTTCTTTCTAACTCTCCTGTCCAAGAGGAAAACCCAACAAGTTTTTAAAATGTGAAAAAATTGCAAAATCCAAGCTGGGGCCAAAAATGAAGAAAATCGGCTAAGTCTTGTCCTAGGTGGTCCTTGGGACAGTTGGGACATCGGGGCATGAGGGACATGAAAAGGTGAATCAGCCGAAAGAGGGAAAAAATTGCCTAAGTCTTGTTTCGCTCGGTTTGGGATAGTTGGGACAAAAGTACGTGCGGGACGCAGATCGGCCGGTTTGGCGCAAGTCAATCCATTTCGGGTAGTTCGAAGATATTTGTCCCAGACGGTTTGGGACATCTGGGCCAAAAGTACGCGGAGGACGCGAACCGGCCGATTCAGGCCGAAACAAGAGACTTTCGTCCAGGACATTTGGGCCAAAGGAAGCGGAGGACGTGAAAAGCCAAAAGAGCTAAGAGCCAATGGAATCTCGCCACGTGTCTTCACCACAAAGAGGGACAAGGAAGCCCGAATCGGGTGGTTTGGAGATATTTGTCCTAGAAAGTTTGGGACAGCCGGGCCAAAGGTACGCGAGGGACGCTGCGAAAAGCCGAAAGAGCCGCCAACGAATCAAATCTCGCCACGTGTCTTCACCTCATTGGCCCGACGGGAAAATTTTAAAATTTTTCCAAAGGAAAAGCGACAGGGAAATGGTCAGGAAGGGCTGCGTCCAATGAAATCGTGCCATGTGGCACTTGAGTGGCGAGCACGGGGGAGAAATGGGAAATTTTTCCCAAAGTGAAAAATACCAAAATTTTCGAAGGACAAAGTGCGCCCCTCAGGCCCGAGCCAATAAAATGGTGCCACGTGTCCAAGTGGCAAGAAATTAAGGAAGGGCCTGAAAGGAATTTTCAGAGGATAAACCCACAAACGAATCAAATCCTGACATGTGTCATCCAAGTGGCAGAGCGCGGAAAAATTCAAATATTTTCCCGCCGATCCGTTTTGGCTTTATTTGCCCTAAATCTTCAGATCGCCATAACTTTCGATCCAGAGCTCAGATTTTCACGTTCTTTATATCAATGGAAAGCTGGTGAAATTATCTACATGATTCCAAGGTCAATCTTGCATTTTGGTTCAGTATGGAGAGAGAAAATCGAAAAATGTCTCTGGCGTGTGGTAATGGCTAGAACTGACGTTTCAACAACTAGCTTTAATGCAAAATACAGTTCACCGCTTTTGCTAGGGTTCTCACCCACCGCCATAATGAGATGAGTTAAATGCAACCTAGAAGTGGTTGGGGTAGATCTGGATTTCCTCTCTCTTCCCTCTCTCATTCTTCCTATAAATTGTAAGGAGGGGCTTCTTTCTAAAGGTCGAACATTCTTGTTTTGCCCCTCCCTTCTTCTCTTTGGCAGGCGAATTTGTGGAGTTCAAACCTCCCATTCAAAATTGTAATGCAACCTTGCCTCTTGGCATTTTGTAGTGTATTGTATCGATCTTTGAAGCAAGTAATGCATGTCTGTGGATGATTCTCAACCCTCTCTGTGTTCATTTGCATCCTCCTGATCTTTCACTGCAAATTTTGTTATCTGTGCATGATCTTGCATCACATTTGAATGGTTTGTGTTTATTGGCAAGATAGGTGTTCTTCATTCCTCGGTGCATCACCTCTGTTAGCTTAGGTTTATTTTATGCATCTTCTTACCCTGTCTCCTTGGCAAGATTAGATTAGGTTTTGAGTAAACCCTCTACATTTTTCGTGTGCATCTGAACAGAGGAATAGGAACTAGCCTTCTCTGGAGATTCCTTTCTCATTTTTGCAAGTCCCACACTTGGAGAAAGGATTCCATGTTGTGCAATCACACTGGATGCTAGTATGATCAACCTAGAAATTTGATCAACATCCAGGGGTGCTGTGATTTGGTGATAACACACCCCTTTGGCCGAGTTCCTCGGCGGTTTGGCCTACCTTACATGGGCATGCTTCCCTAGTAGTGTTAGTATACGGAGTCGATTCGAGAGGCCGGAGGGGGTCCTAGAGGCCGAGGTTGGACAGGTTGTTACCCACAGCGTTCTATTGTGGCCAAGAGGGTAGTATGTGCCTGAGGGAGAGCTGGTGCTCCTCAGGCACCCTTACTTCAGATTGCCGTGGGTCCTACCCATAACAGCGATGACCCCATCGACATAGACTCGAGTCCGAGGAGTTCATAAGGTGAGAGACAAATGAGGAGGCCGAGGGGGACAGGTGATCACGAGTGGCATGACACTCAGGATATTATGCAGGCAGAGAGGGCAGAGTAGAGTGCAGAGAGAGTTAATCTAGTTTCAGAGGAGCCACTCTCCCAGGGCCATGGTGGGGAGGATGCGAGTCCGTTGCAAGACGCTACGTCACTCTTGCCATGGGGAGCACCTCGGTCGGTGGCATCTGTGGCGGTCTTGACTCTGAGATCCATCCTGGAGGCCTAGTGATCCGAGTAAGTTACCATCCTTCCTTTTAATGTTTGTTTTTAATTAGGATTGCCTTAGTTGCTATCTCTCCTTTTGTTTACACTTGTGTTTTATCTCTTGTTTTATTTCTAATTTGTTTTCTCCTTTGTTTTGCAGAGAGGCGCCGATGAGTGGCGGGAACGATTCATAGGGTATGCACCGATACCTTGATGATCCCCATGGAGAGGACCCGTGCAAAGCTATCTATGGATCTTTGGGAGCCCTCGGCACCGGCGCACATATTGGCGTCTTTTCCCTGTCGGCATGTGGCTAGGATGGTATCGACTCTCCGTGCGGAGCTAACGGGTATAGGACAATCGAGCGCCTAATGAGGAGTCATTCTCGTGGCGAGACTGCGGCTACCCCTCAGGATCCACGAGCCCTCCGTGCACTCGAGTGCCGTGTGCAGCCGCAGTCCTAGGCGTGGCGTGCACCTTCGAGGGGTCTCATAGGGATTGAGAAACCACTTGGCTCTCTTAGATTTTTGTATGATATTTTTGTATATCTCGGGCTCTTTGAGCGTTTTGACCATGCTTAGCGCATGATGGCATTGTACAAGAATTTTGATCATTGTAACGCCCCGAAACTTCCACACATACGAACAACACAGTGAAATACAGGATAACTTTTTTTTTTTGACTTGCTTGACACATAACACGACACAACATGTCGTCACAAGGTTATAACCAACACTAGGAACCACTTGTTACGGAGAGGACCACAAGGTCAGCACGGAAACGTTCACACCCCAAAGGATAACACACCTTTCTTTGTTTTTGACAAGACAACATAGAAGTCCAACGACAGAACACTCTAACAAATAGGGCAAGCCACAGTAAGAATGATTGAAGGTTACTTATTTGATAAAACACCCTTTAGCTCATGACTCATGTTTTCGAAAGGCTCAAAATATGATTCGCACAGATTCTTCTTACCAACTGAGTTATTTTCTTATACACTGTAGAGTATTTCACTCAAGTCTTCTCCTACTTGCTAAAACTTATTATCTTTCAGATCCAACCATTATTTTCCTTAAAGCTTGTTTGAGAGTTCACCCAAAAGGGTAGTGTTCACTAGTTTAGCTAGGGATATCAAGATTATGAAATTTTATTGTACAAGGATAGTTTCTCCTTTGATTATTTCAGAAATCTATTGTTCTCAAGTAAGTCATCTCTATATTAACTTGTCTAAATATAAAAATCTTAGTTAACTTCTATAAGGATTAACCACTCCATTTAATGTTTACTTATATCACATCATTACAGGTGTCCGAGAGTTTAGACTAACACTTTATTCTCAAAAACAAGGTTTTACAATACTTATACCAATGTAATGATTGAATATCATTTCTCACCAAAGTGAGTTACTAGTCGACCACAAAAGGGAAAGAGCACTTCGCCACGCAGTTTTTTTTTCAAACATACCAAGACAAGAGATCTTCCACACTCCTTGCAAGCAAGGTTACAAAATTTACAACGCATTGAACTTTCTACGAAGAACTTCATAATTTGAACTGAAGAAACTCTTACACTCTTTTCCTGTAATCTACTCGCATAATCCATCTGCACAAATATTTATTAGAGTCAGTTCGCTAGAACTGAGCATGATAAGATATAAACCTCACCTAATAATTTATGCCATCTAGCATTTAAATAAATGAAAGTTTGCAATGCTCCTTAACAGATAACTTTCTAACATACATGCAAAGCTTAATTACACATCTCATGACAATATATATCCTACTCATTAATGTTCACTTCCTTAGGATCTGCTTCACAAGGATACAATTCCAAGTGACTAGAAATACAACCTTAACCATGCAATAGATCATACTTAAATCACAGCAACAATGATAATGCCCACCTGATGTCCTCGACCGACTTCACATTTAGTATCCAACAATGTATCTTTCAAATAAATAAAAGCACCAATGTCATTAGGTTTATATAACAAATACAAGTATCAATCTTATATTATTTATCGATATTACCCAAGTACCAAACCTTCATAGAAAATCAGTGATATGAGAGTATAATTTGGATATCTATCTCACAATATTAAGGAGATATCTATGTTAACAAAGATTCCACCAATCCACAAGTTCATATATTATTTAGGTATCCTTTTTGGTTACTTATTCCACGTCTTTATATGCTTCTAGTAGAACAAGGGTCCAACTCATTGGAATGAGTTACGATCAACAAGATTGTCGTGTTTGCTAATATGTCAAGGTTATAATTGACTTACTAAGATAAGCAAACGCAGTCCAAGCCACTATAAATACAAGTATCAACCTTATCTCAACTCCCAAAAGGGCAGAGATAAAAACCCCACATCCTGGTAAGAGGATGGGAAGAATTCCATACATAAATAATTCACGAAAACCAAGCACCAGGATGAAGAGAAAAATACCTTCAATCTGAGCAAGGAAAGATCAAAAAGATTAACGCCATCGGGCACAGGCGAGTTCCAGGTTTTTGGGTTGAATAAGCATGCGCGAAAATCCACGAAGTTGAAAAACGTCTGGTAAAAAAAAATGATGTGGAAACCCGCATAGAAAAAGGAAATTTGCACTTAATACATTTCAGCTCGTACATGACAACCAACTCGACAACTCGGCATTAACGCCATGTCAGCATGCTCGGGAGGTCCGAAAACCCGACACCAAGGGAATTTAGGCAAATCGGATTTCGGGTTGCGGGAAACAACCGACACGAAGCATGATGTTTTGATGCTTCCAAGTTCCGAAAACCCGACACAAAGGGGCAAGAAAATCGGGTTTCGGTTGCGGAAAGCAACCGACACGAAGCATGATGTTTGGATGCTTCGGAGTTCAAAACCCGACACAAAGGAGCAAGAGAAAATCGGGTTTCGGGTTGCGGAAAGCAACCGACACGAAGCATGATGTTGCGATGCTTCGGAGTTCCGAAAACCCGACACAAAGGAGCAAGAGCAAATCAGGTTTCGGGTTGCGGGAAACAACCAACACGAAGCATGATGTTGTGATGCTTCGGAGTTCCGAAAACCCGCCACAAAGGAGCAAGAGAAAATCAGGTTTCGGGTTGCGGAAAGCAACCGACCGGCGAGATCTTTGCGATGCTTCGAGTTCCGAAAACCCGACACAAAGGAGCAAGAGCAAATCGGGTTTCGGGTTGCGGAAAGCAACCGACACGAAGCATGATGCTGCGATGCTTCGGAGTTCCGAAAACCCGACACAAAGGAGCAAGAGAAAATCAGGTTTCGGGTTGCGGAAAGCAACCGACACGAAGCATGATGCTGCGATGCTTCGGAGTTCCGAAAACCCGATTCTCTCCCGAAGGCAAACCTGCAAAGCCAGCTCCATACTAAATTCCACAAAACCATCATTCAAGGAAAAGCAATAATCAGGGCAATCAGATAAGCCCCCATTAGAAGATCAGTAGGCAAGAATCGATATAGAGATCACTTCTACTTAAGCAGTAATTAAGATAACCTGAAAAGGGGAGAGAGATCAGTTCAAGCAGTTATGATTAAAATCATTTGGAACCCATCTCTTCCTGGGCATCTCTTCCAGGAGGAGTCAATATAAGAAGAATGCATGTTATGTAATATCCAGAGTCCAAACGCTATTTATTTAGTAAAACAGAAACACATCAACATTCGAAAGAAACCCACATCTACAGCAGTCGAACCAAATTGCAAAGGTCGATTTATCCAAATGCTAAAGGAAATAGATCATTAAGAGAGAGTTAGTCTTATCATGCCTGTTTGGGGCTTCCTCAATGCAGCCACGTCGAACCAAGGCTCCAGCAGCTACAACATATTCCAAAACATTCCTTCTCCTCAGCACGTAGATCTCTTATGCAAGCTTCATGGCAGCGCCAGGAGCACACCCAAAAGTCTGACTTTCACCTTCCCATTGGAGTAACAAGACCCACACAGATACCAAACAAAACGCTCATCTGATTCAACTACAAAGCAGAAGACCCTTCAAAATACCAAACAGAAAACTTATCTAATCCAATTTAAAGTGCCCAAAGGCTTGCTCACAGCACCTCTGTCTTCTTCACATTGCCTCTGCTTGAAAACTCGGTGATCTCCTTCCATCTTCAGTCAATTTAAACACTTCTTAAAGAGAAGTCTCCAAGCCGACTTTGTGGCAAAAATACAAGGTTGAAAGCAAATTACGATAATGCACCTTTTTACAACGTTCAACATCTCAAATCCACTCCAAGACAACTAACCCCTAGCATCATTATTACATGCAATCCGCAGACAAAATAGATAATAAATCAAATCAACGATTCTTTGTTAGAACTATTACTCCACTTGTTTTATTCTTTGCACCTACTGCAGATACTTTGTACCAGTTTTGACACGGCTAGAGATAATGTCAGAAACTAAAAACAAGGTTGATTCATGTTTACCATTGGAAGTCTCACCCATTATAGCTTGCTTCAATAAACATCACTTTTATCCTCCACGCTAAGCGAAATTCTTGATATTAAATGCCCGCAGCCTACCTGCCGCTCAAACCCTAATCCTCCTTGCGGATAGACACTGCTAATTAGAAGAAATGAATCAATAGATCCATGAAAAGAAATAAAACTTCTTTTACCAACCCCAAATCTGATATGAAACAGATCCGCCTCTAAGAGCTACTCTTCTATGGGTCACATCGAAAAACAAGAAGAAAACAAAAGGGAAACTTAGCAATAAATTTCCTCAGGTCTCCTGGTAACACTCTCACTGTCACATAGTCGATTTAGATAAAAATTTATCTTTAAGGAGAATCCTGAATTTGAGGATGCATTCGGTACAGAGCAGATAACAACACAGTTGGACAACCTGCTTGTTGGAAGCGCTCACAAAGGCTTCAACTATCTGCAACATGCCTGCTTTGCCTGGCTATTTACTGGTACAGGCTGTCTTTGTGGATCCCGACAAGAACACACCTCGCAGCACCCAAAGGAAGTGGAGGTAACACGCCTACCTCTTTAGCTGGTAGCTGTGCGCGGCTAGCAGAAGGAACAACGCGCCTTTTCCACCCGAAACGCCTCAGGAAACAACAAATAAAACCCACGTCCATACTTTAGTGTTAACAGCCCTCATCCATGGCAGAGCAGAAAAACAGGCACGCGAGGAAGGGAGATTGGATCCACGAGGCACAGAAAGGAGGGAAAACACAGCAAGGCAGAGACAGGAAGAAAACCACGGCAACCAAAAACCGTCTACAGCCTCGGGTAGATACCCATTACTGCGCCCATACGCATTAAAGAAGGAAATCAAAATAAGATCATGGTGAAGGATGTCAAGACTCCACCGACTCCCACTGTCTCACGCCAACCAAGAACATTAAAAGCTCATTAAGGAATTGACAAGCAATACCTCCCATCCGCCAACTAACCACATCACAACTACATTTCATTTTATTTTATTTTATTTTGGAGCCCATGCTTGGGGACAGGCCGCTTGCCAGGAGAAACAAGGCTGATATATATATATATATATATATATATATATAAAACATTAATTTTAGAAATTATCAAGGGTCCATCAACATTTAAGAAATAGTCCCCACCTTCAAAGGCGCCACCACAGATCATACTCTTCCTTGTCTGCGCAACGAGGCTCGATCAGCGGGAGCGACAACAAAATACCAAAGGATGATGTTGATAACAATCGACATAAAGAAAATAATAATAACTTACAATCGTTGATCGATAATACAACATAATTTATTATTATCATTATTACTAGCAACCATAGTTAAACTCGACAAGGCGAAACACTAACGTTTCAAAGGAAAAGCAACAACGTTCAATTCTAAGAAGCACGGTGTCAGAAGCAAAGGAGCAACGGTGAACGGGGCATTACAATCATATATATATATATATATATATATATATATATATATATATATATATATATATATATATATATATTCCTTTTGGATCGAGACTTTTGGCATTTATGGCTTTGTTTCCATTCCCTTATGTGAACTATGATATTATGCTTATATGTTTTTTAGAATGTATGCGAATGGAGAACAAATGATACAAATGTTTACTTTCTTTTCGTATTTCATGATGCTTTGATATATGATAATGTAGATACAATGTGATTTTGAATCTTAGTTTCTGTAAGCAATTTTGGGTACTTCATTTTTGTTTTGGCAAAGTGGTGAAGACAAGCCAGTATGATGAGTAGATAGACTTGCCCCTCTCCTAACCCCACACAACTAGTAAGATGCGAGGGCTCATCACCGAGAGCTGAAAAGAGCAAAAGTTATGAAATGTGTTGAAATGATAGTGATGAAAGGTAGACAAAGCTTTGGCGGAACCAAATTAGGATGCTACGAGCCTACTCCACTCGAGTGAATTCATAGTTTTGGGATGCAACTTGCTTTGCAGTTTATCTAGACTTAGATCCGTAGATGGCCACATGGTAGACAAAATCTGGGTTTTAGGATTTTTAATTCTCTTGGAATTTTAGACATCCGATTCATTTGTTTTTGACTCAAGAGTTCAAGATTTGAATTGTTTGTTTATGACCTTTTACGTTTGTTTGTCAAGAGGACCCCTCACACCTTGCCCCATGCTACTAGTAAGAAGCATGGGTTTATCACCTTAGGCAAGGCATAGGCGAGTAAGGTCATTTCCAACCTTTCCCAACCCTACGTCACTAGTAAGAGATGCAAGCTCATCACCAAAAGTTGGTGAGGCAAGGAAATGTGTAAATTTAAAATTTTCTATTTGATTTATACTTGACTTGTTTGTTTGAGTAAAATGTCAGCATGCTCTTATTTCCAAAGAGATATATGTACGGGATAGATGTGACACAATGAAGCTTCTAGAATAGACCATAGGCAAGACACCTATCCTAAGAAGAAACCAAAAGTGAGAATAAACCCGCAAATCTTGGTATGGTTACCGTTAAGACCTTGTCATATCTAGCTTTATTTGATGAAACGATTCTGAAATAGTTTGATGATATCATGGAGATAGAGAAGTATGATTGGAGTGTTTACGCCAACAACATCATGAGTTTGTAATGAATTTCTTTGAGAATAAATTCCTTGATCACAAATTTGTACGAAACAAGCGGACAAAATGATCCTAACTATATGAAGATGCAATGTAGATATAATTATACAAGTAGTACTAGTTGCTTACGCGTAGAATCGTTTGAGGTGTAGGGAATTGACTGTTTCACCAAATTCCTCACCTTCCAGCGTACATAGGAGATATGCACCATTTCCATAGTCCTTCATGACTCGGTATGGGCCGGAACTTCCTTCCTTCGCCGGTCTTTTTGTCGATCCGGATGTCTAGCCTTAGAACTAGATCACCTTCATATATGTCACGTTCATAGACTTTCTTGTTATACTGCCGGCACATCCGGTTAGCATAGACTCTATGCCACTGTTCAACATTTATCCTAGCTTCATATAGGCTTTCTAGTTGGGAGAGACGTGCTTCTCTGGAAGCGTCTTCATCCAGAATCCCTTGTAATGAGATACAGAGATTGGGTATTTCAATCTTAACCGGGAGAACTGCTTCCACCCCGAATACTAGCGAGAAAGGAGTCGCCCCTGTTGGTGTTCTTATTAAGGTTTGGTGGGCCCATAAGGCCGGATATAACTTCAAATGCCAATCTCATTTTTTTTATTTCACCATTTTAAGGAGAATGGCTTTTAATGTTTTGTTTGTCACCTCAGCCTGTCCATTGTCTTGAGGGTAATACAATGAGGCCGTATGATGGCTTATTTTAAATTTATTGCACAATTCACGAACTTTGTCATTCTTAAAAGAAGTCTCATTATCTGAGATAATGATTTGTGGGACACCATACTTGTAAATGATTTGGTTCAAAATGAACTTGGCGATTACAGAACCCGGCACAGTAGTAAGAGGCATAGCCTCTACCCAATTGGTAAAATATTCGGTGGCCGTGATTATGAAATTATGGCCATCTGTAGACGAGGGAGTGAATTTCCCTATTAAATCTAGGCCCCATGTAGAAAAGGGCCATGGAGTAGCGATTGGTTGTAGAGCTTGTGCCGGCATGTGAATCTCATGGGAGAATTCTTGGCACTTATGACACCTTCGTACAAACTCTACTATGTCGTGTTCTAGAGTAGGCTAGAAATAGCCCATTCGATGTATTTTTCGAGCGGTGGCATGGCCACCAAAGTGGCCTCCACACATTCCACTTTGTGAGATTCGTGGATAATCCTCTTGGATTCTTCTGTGTCGACACATCTTAAAAGCATTCCATTGAATGCTTTTCGATAGAGAACTTGCTCTATGATGACGTATTTAGCTACGATAATGCGTAAACGCCTTTTTCGTTGTGGTGTAGCACCTTCTAGATATGTATGGTCCATGATATAATTAATAATATCAGTGTACCAAGGACACTCAGAGATAGAAGGTCGGGTTTCGATGTAGTATATGCACTCATCGGGAAAGTCCAGATCTACTAGATCGCCTCGTCTAATGGATTATCAGCTAACCAATCTGCGATGATTTGTCCTTTAACCGACTTCTGATTTATGAATGTTAATTCAAATTCACCCATTAAGGTTATAAAGCGTCTAGCCTTTTTAGACAAGGACCCTTGCGTGAGGAAAGTTCGTAAATGCTCTGTCTTTACAATGACCTTTGTTTCTTGATTTAGCATGTAATGTCTTAAGCGTTTGGTTGCAAAGACTATGGCAAGGCATTCTCATTATGCCTGTGTATAATGTGTTTCATAGTCAAGCAATGTCTGGTTAATGAAATAGATCGCACATTCTCTCTTGTCATTGTCTTCTTGAGCCAGCATATAGGCTAGCGAGACATTGGTGGCTCGCAAATATAAAATTAACGGTGATCCAGCTTAGGTGGCATTAGCATAGGTGGTGATAACAAGAAACGCTTAACTCTGCCGAAAGCTTCATTGTAGTCTTCAGTCCAATCAATGCTATAATATTTCTTGAGTAGATTGTTGATTGGATGAATGGCGAAACTTAAGTCCGGGATGAATCTCCGGATTACACCAAGTTTTCCGAGAAATGACCTAATTCTAGATTCATCCGAAGGTGGGACTATTTCAAGAACAACCTTAATTTTGGTTGGGTCAACAACGATCCCACGTGATGATATAATGTAACCTAGGAGCTTCACTCCTATTACACCAAAGACGCATTTTTCTGGATTTAGCGTGACTCCGTATTCTATCAGACGTGAAAGAATGACGTGAAGCACTTCGGATGGTCACAACGCTTCTTGGCCTTGGCCAACAAGTCATCTATGTAGGATTCCACACTTTTATGAATAAGATCATGAAATATATACGTCATAGCCTGCTGGTATGTAGCGCCAACGTTCTTGAGACCGAATGGCATAACAACATAGCAATAGGTTCCCCAAGGAGTTATAAACGTGGTTTTAGCTTGATCTTGTTCGGATATTTTGATTTGATTGTATCCCAAGAATCCATCCATGAGAGATAAAATCTCAAATCTAGTTGTTGCATCAACAATGACATCTATAGATGGTAACGGGAAGTCGTCTTTAGGACATGCCTTGTTAATGTCTCGGAAGTCTATGCAGATGCGTATCTTCCCATTCTTTTTGAGAACAGGAATGATATTAGATATCCACTGAGAGTAATCGACTGGCTTGATGAATCCTACTTGGAGGAGTTTTGTTACCTCCTCTTTTACCATGAGAGCTACCTTAGGTTTCATTGGTCTTGATTTTTGTTTAATCGGCTTTGCATCTGATTTAGTGACGAGGTTATGTACCACAATGTGTGGTGCAACCCCTGTCATTTCCTTATAATTAAATGCAAAATCCTTCCGATGTTCTTTGAGGATTTGAGTGTGTATTTCTACTTCCGATGGAGTTAACGAGGATCCTAACTTCAATATCTTTGGTTCGTCTTCCGTTCCGATATTAATATCGATTGTTTCTTCGATTAGAGAAGCGTTACCTTCTTCAAACTCAGGCGGGGCTGGAGGTAATTCCAGATCGTCTCTACTTTCGACTGTGTATATGCTAAGTTCCTTTTGTGGGGGAAGCTCTGTCATGGGATTTCCAAGTAGGAGGATGAATGTGGGATTAGGGATAAATCTACCATGTGATGGGTGAGATGTAACGCTACATAGGCGTTCAAGAAATCAAGAGTGGTTGTATCACTATCGATGTGGTCTAGGATAGTAGATTTGTTTTCATTTCCATTTAAAAGAGGATTTGACATTATTTTTATCAGTGGTTTAGTACGAAGGGATACCATGAAACGGGTGTCCTCTAACTTACTATTTGGAGTAAAGCGCGATGCTGAGGTTGCTATTGAATCGGTGAGAAGATTTTGTTCTCGTGGGATTGCTTCAATTGATATGAAGTCAAACTCCTTGCTTAAATTCAGTATAGCTGTTTTGTAGAGTTGTAAGTGCTTGGCTCTGGTTTCATACATCTCAGAAACTTGGTTTGCTACCAATTGCGAGTCTCCTAACACTCTGATGTTATCAACACCGATTCTCTTAGCTAAGATGAGGCCAAGGAGGAGGGCTTCGTACTCAACACCATTGTTTGTGCATTTGAATTTTAGTTTAAAGGCAAATGGTAGGACTTTTCCCTCGGGAGAAGTAAGGATTACTCCTGCCCCAGCTCTGTAACTACATCTAGCTCCATCGAAATGGAGAGTCCAATACTTAGCTGGGAATATGGGCGTTGGGATATTTGTTGTGTTAACATCTTCTACCTCTACCATGCAGAGATCTACTGCTGGAAGAGAACCAACACCTAGGGTGTATCCCATGCCTACAGAATCAAATGGTAGGAACATTGGTAGATCCTGTTCTAGTAATTCAACAATTTTTGCAGTAGTTCCTAATGATATTGTTTCTACAATCTTAGCCTCATCTTCGAGGGCTGGGATTGTCTTGGCTAGGCTCATGGTTTCAAGATCTATTGTAGGTACCAAATTTTCTTCCGGTTTTGGGCCGGTAGGCTTATTAAGTTGGTTTGTTGGGAGTTCAAACTCCGAGTGAATGCCTGGTCTTCTCTTTAAGTCATCCAAGTGTATATCGAATGGTTTTGGATCACCTTTGGCTACGAATATCTTTCCTAAGTGTAAAAACCTTACTTCTTGAAATAGTGTAGAAGGGATTGCCTTCATACGGTGTATCCATGGTCAGCCGAGGATCATATTATAGTTAGTTTCCCGATCTATAATATAAAATTCAGTTAGGATTGTTTTGGGTCCTAAGGTGACCGGTAGTATTATAGTTCCAATCGAGGTGGCTTTAAGGCTATCATAGCCTCTTAGTGTATTTCGCGTTGTGGAACAATTCGTTTCTCCATACCCTAGCTTTTGAAGGAAAGAAAAAGGGACTATGTTAACTATTGCCCCATCGTCAACCATCACGCATTTCACATAATTGTTATAAACCCACACTTGCAAGTGTAAGGCTGGATCACCTCGGCATGCAATCTCAGCGTCTGTTGGCATTTTGTTTATTTTGAATATGAATTCGGTGTCCCTATCCGGCTACCCCGGAGGGTGGATATCAAAGTCTATATGGTTTACCTGTGTTTCGGGAGGTGGAGTGATGCTAATTAGATGACCTAAACCCAATGCTTCTAAAAGAGTAGCCCTGTGAGCAAGGGAGTTCTTCAATAAATCCAAAAAGGAGATGTGCGAGAAGGTTTTCGTTAGATCATTAATTGGGTCATAAGCACCCACGGGTTTTATTAATACTTGTTGGATATTGTCTGCTTTTCTGGTAGCTTGGACTTAGCTGAGAGGAATACTCTCGTGTCCTTGTTACAGCTTCTACGGGTAGTTCGGCATCTAACTCCACTAAACCGACTATCTTAGGTCGTGGTTGACTTCCTAATTGTGGCGCAACTAATGGATTCAGTGAAGTTGAGGCTTCATGATCATTGTTTCCTGTAATTACACCCTTGTTTGTCCCATTTGGATTTATCTTGTTATTGTTGTGATTTGGGAGCGGATCATTGAAGACCTGGAGGGGTGCATTTTGAGGGGAAACTGCCCTTGTAAAAGTATTTGGTGCTGGTGATGTAAGATCTGCCAAGAACATATCTATAAAAAGTTGTCTTTGTTCCTTTGGAAAATGTTGCATGAATTTATTGTAGTCACGGCACGTTCTAGTGTCATGGCCTCGGGTTTTGTGAAAACCACAATACGAGTTAGGATTGTAATTCCTAGTTTGTTGGCTTGGTGTATATTGTGGCATAAAACTCTGATCAAACCGTTGCCTATTAGGATTAAAGTTTTACATTTGTTGTCTTTGGTTTGAATTCTGGTTTTGATACCCAGTTGAATTTTGGTTTGGACCCCGTGTAGGGCTTCACCGTCGTTGTTGTTGTGGATGATTAAAATCCACTGTATTGATTGTTGGAGTAAAGTTGTTTTGTTGGTTGTTTATTTGTGGTGGAGCATTCACAATATTTACCTTTCTAGCCTGATCAGTTACTCCATCTGTTGTCACTCCGTGATTTTTATTAAGGATTTTAGGTCCTTGATTGACATTCGTGGTAGAAGGATAAGTTGTAGTGTTCTGGTTGGAGGTGATTAACCTCCCATTTGCTCCATATGTTTTGCGACCACTATCAATTGCCACTTGATCTATTCGGAGAGCACTCTTAAGTACTTCATCGTAAGTTTTTAGTGGGAACTTCTGGACTTCTTCCTTACTTCTCTGCTAAGATAATGAAGGAATAAATCACATAGTTCCATTTGTTACATATTTGGAGCACTGCTTGAAGAATAAAGAACTATATGCCACCTTTGGATGAAATGAGCAATGGATTCATTGTGTTCTTGCTTGATGTGCAAGAATTCCCTGATTCCTGTTCTTAATAGTTTGTTCATGTCAAATGCCTTGATGAACTCTGAAACGAGTTACTTGAATGAATGGATGGAAGCCTCAGGTATTCTATAATACCAATCGAGAGCGATACCTTCCAAGGTTTTGGGAAATATTTTAGCAACAACCCCATCCCAAGGGAGTAGTTCTCGGATGGTTGTGGCGTAAGCCTTGATATGTGCATTCGGATCTCCCTCACCTTTGTATTTGGGTAAATCGGGAAGAGGTCTTGGAAGCATGATGCTTTGTATGGTGAAATCTAAGGGTTCTTTCAAGTATTCTGAATATGTCCCTATCACATAGGTTTTGACCATTGATGGTGTATGTTGAGGGAGTGGTGGAATGGGTTCTTGATATGGCGTAGCGTACGCGTTAGCGGGGGCATAAGGAAACCCCTGTGTTTGAGGAACCATGCCGGGAGAAGAGAACATATCCCCTTGTGGTGATTTGGAGTACATGTTTAAGTACGAAGGGTATTGTCCAAGAATGGATTATTTTGTACTAGACTAGGAGGTGTCGAAACAGTGTTAGAAATGACAGGTTCTAGTTTGCGTTTGTTGTGAATACTTTTGAGGGTCACGCCTAACGTACCTATTCTGTGAGGAGGTATATTTGGATAGGGTTAGAATTTCCTACCTACATGAGTTGAGAATGGTGATTTTCCTAAGCAAGTTCTAACCCCCTCACTTTTTCTACTAATGTTGAAATGACTTCATTTAGTGAAGTCACGGTATTTTGCCTTAGCGGTGTTTGTTGTATATCATGGTGTTGTATAGGCATGTGATATCCTGCTATGAATTGATCGCTGCCCTACCAAGTTTCCCGAGGGCATTTCCTGTATGTAGTGGCATGAAGGTATTTCCTTGAAAAGAAACCTCGGGTTGTGTTTGTAAATTCCCTATAGGTGGGTACATACTCCGAGAGCATTGTTCATTCCTGACATAACGTACTGAATGTTCATCATCTAAACCTAGGTATGGGTCTGATTGTCTGCTAATTTGTGGTCTAAGTAGTATCTGAGGAGATGAACCAGATTCTCCTGTGAACGTCATATTGTTTGAGCCTGAAGGCTCTGTTTGTTGTGTTTGAGTGAGCTGATCCAACTCTTTTGTTTTGAAAGATGAGCTATATCTGACCCTTGGAGTTTGTGTTGATAATTGGTTAGTTGAGTAGTTGTCACCCCATACCGAGAGCGAGGGTGATGATTGTCTATTCAGTTGAGCGTAGTATGCCTCAAGACCTAAGAGAGGGCTACCATGTGCATCGAATCCCAACATATTCGGGGGGTATATGAATACCCACGAGAATAATGGGCGAGAGCGAAGGTGATGGTCAAAGCGATGAGGTAGTAAAGATGAAATGGTCGTTTCAATTTAAAAGAACCAGTAGAAATCGACTTGAGACCGGAAGGTAAAAATTTCACGTTGGGTTCACCAATTTTGTATGATGGAAAAGTGACATGTGAGCGTGGGAATCTACAAGTAACTTTTCCTCGCACCCGACCTCCCAAGGTCGTGCCGAAACATCCGGTGGGGATTGAATATGCGTGGGATGCAGAAAAACTAGTTAGGCAATTTGATGTCTTCGACGCGCACTAGTGTAAATTGTGAATCTAAGGAAAAGAAGGCCCTCCTAACCTGAACTGGTGTGATAGATCGATCAGCAAGGATGACTTCTCAAAGGCTCCAATCAATATCGAGCTCTGGTGTGATTCGGTCTATGGGTTGTGGAATACGTGGAAAATGACCTAGGATAGTTTCGTGTATGTCTCCGGATAAGGTCATACGGTGGATGGTAAACATAATTGAATCTACGGGTGATTCTCGGGCCTAGTCCGAACTCCTTAGCTTCGTTAGTTCTTATGTCTAACAAGGATAATTTTTCGATGATGATAGGTGGAAGTGGAGTAGATCTCAATACTAATGTAAGTAGGCCAACATTTATGTCTAATTCACTTATGGAATCGTTGGGTGTGGGATTTATGGGTCACAACCGTAGATTCGTGGTTGCTGTGGACTTGCTATGGTCATGTGCAGAATCAGTCCCTAATCCCTAGTATCCAATAGTCATATGCTTTTTTAGCCTCTATATTTAGAATTATCAATTGTGTGATCTTTTCAGAGTATCTCACAGGTGTTCGTGCAACCTGAATTCTTAAGTTGGTATCTATATCGGTGAGATTATCTCCTGCGTCTGGCTGTGGGACCAAAGGATCACAACGGAATGTCTTCTCTCTTTCAAACCCTTCCATAGTCATGCAGATATGTATCTAGGGTAATATGTAGTTTGGTTGATTTGACTAAAACATATGTGCTTGGTTGTCTTCTATGTTTAACCCATGTAATTGAGAACTGATTTGTCGTAAGTTTACCATTGTTCGGAAGACTTGGATCCTAAGATTCTGATCTATATCAATTATTCTTTGTGAGATTGGGTTGGGACAAGATTGGCTCGAATACGTATTCTTTGGGCTCTCTAGGTCTCGTGATTGTCATACAAAAAGCCACAATGTAAACTAAATATAGCAAAGTAAAATTAACTATGTGAAATATATCTATAACATATATAACTTCTATATTTTTGTATTTTTTTGATGAATTTATATGAATGAAATTGAAGGAACAACTATTTTAATATATCTAGAAATTGAAAACTAATCGATGACAAATTTAAAACAAACAAAGCAACCGAGTATAGCTACTTGCACATGCGGTTGTAAATCTATTCTAAACAATGAAATAATTGATCTAATCTTTTTAAAAGAATCTCGATCCTACCTCGAAGTGAGGAAAGAATCATAGTCTCTCGAAACTATCAATCCCCACAGACTTCCCAACAATATCGAAAGTAAAATTGATGAAACAAATTGATTGGCTACTCTATTTGATATGCTTGTAATTTAGAACTTTGAAAACTAGAACACGGATTACTGCGAAACAATGGCGAATCTGATGGTGTGTGTGATTTTTCCCCTCAATGTGACCTCCTCGCTCCTTCGTGTTCACGTGGATCCGAGAAAAGGGTGTAATGCTAGTATCAACGAGTAGATATTGGGACAAAGGCAGCTTAGGATACAGATCGAATACAATGTGAGCGGGAGAGAGATAGTGCAAGAGTATAGAGCTTGGCTTATGCGATTCCTAAGCGGGATTTATTGTGAGTCATGCAACATAAAATGTCCGAACACGAAACTATCTTATTTGAAGAACAAAACCTGCAACTTTAATAGCTTCTTATTGAAAAAAACTATTCTATTCCAATTGATTTGGATGAACCGATAATGCTTGAATTTCACAAGATGGATATGTGGCTTCCTAACAACAAGACAACACTAACTAAGCATGTAATGAATGAAAATAAGAATTCTAAGCAAAATGATAGACTAATCTATTGCAATGGTAAATTTAGAGGAAATTTTTTGGGGCCATTTGCTTGAGCACAAGCCAACTATTTATAGCATTTACATTTACCCAAGGTAAAAACCAAATTGATCTCTTAAACTATAAACAACGGAAAACACTATTCCAGGGAACCAGAATCATTAATGCAAGCCCAAGGCGGTGAAAAAAGTTGGTAAACGTTGAAATTTACGTGAGTCACATTAAAAGAGCATTCGGAGAAAGCGTAAAGGACCGCCGCCACGAGTAGGGTGGCGGTTATAGAGACCGCCACCCTGTCCAGGCAGCGGTTTCATAAGCAATCAAGAGCAAAAGGCAAAGAAAAGAGGGGAAAAGAGGAAAACAAAGCACGTGGGGGCTAAGCGGGGCATGCGGGATGATAACGCATACTTGGAGAGATTTTTACGGATCCCAAACACCTCGCAAGGAGACCTATATCATCATTGGGGCACTTGTCACGTTGTTCGGCGGTCTGATACCTTACAATTTTGAGTACGTATAGGCTCCATGATGGCTATGGCCCATCCTTCTATGCCATAGCTCTCCCTGATCTCTAAGATTACTTGTTGCTCATGAGTGCCTTAGGAATATCAAACTGCAGCCTATAAAGCCGACCGCTCCTAACTCCAATAGCTATGGGTGATTTCCAATCCTTGTGCTTGATCAACACATGTGCCCCTCTAAAGAGTACATTGTACCCTTTGTCCTGAAGGACAGATATAGAAATCAAATTCATCCCTAAGCCTGGAACATGCAACACATCATGAAGGGGAATCATCTTACCACTCTCCCTCTGAAACTGAACAGTCCCTTTCCCAACTGAGTTGAGTTTGGACATGTTCCCCATAGAGATCTGGATTCTGGTGCTCTCTTCCTTATAACTGGAGAAGTATTCTCTAACTCCTGTCATATGATATGACGCCCCACTATCTATGTACCAAACACTCTGTGAGGTTGAGCTAACCATACATGCTATGAGTGCAAACTCATCTTCCATTCTACTAGAGAGCTCATCTGCACTTGCTGAAGCCACAACTTGCTTCTTGCCTTTCTTTTCATTCTTCTTCCTTTCTGGGCAATCGTTGACATAGTGGCCAAACTCGTGACAGCCATAGCACTTGATCTTTGAAGAATCTTTCTTCTTCTTTTCACCTTGTGAATTTGATCCTTTACTAGACCCCTTCTTTGCTTTCCCTTTACCCGCTAGGGCAACATTTTCCTGTTCCACCTCACTTTTCTGACTCTTATTGTTGGCTCCATTGACAAGACTTAGTCTAAGCTCCTCCTGAGTGAAATCACTCCATAGTCGATCCCAACTCGGTAAGGTGTCTCGTCCATTGATGACTTGAACAAAGACATCCCACTGCTTAGTAAACCCATTTAGGGCTATTCTCACTAGCTCGTCATCATTTGGTTTGTCTCCAACAGCTGCCAATTCATCCTTGACAAGTCTAAGTCTGGTGAGGTAACTTGTGACGTCTTCTCCCTTATTCATCCGGGTATTCCTCAACTTTTCTCTGAGAATCAACTTTCGGTTAGTGGTAGCATTCTGGTACAAATTCATAATGGCATCCCACATTGTCTTCGCTGTATCTAACTCTGCAATATGCGGAACAATATGATCCTTGACATCATCAAGAATCAGCCTCCTCGCCTTGGCATCTTCCTTCTTATATGCTAAGAGTTGTGTTGCATATGTAGGTACAGGTACAACAGTGGTCACATATTCCTTGATACCATTCTCTTCCAGCAATAGAGAAATTATGGCTTTCCAGACACCAAAATTTGAGGCTCCATCCAATCTGTCCTGATCTCTTAAACCTGCTTTGAGGCCATCTTAAAAGAAAATAATAATAATAATTTTGAAGAGGTTAAACTGGGTTTTATAAACCCTCACTTTCTTTCACCTAGGGTAAATCTCTTCTACCCGAACTTAGCTCTGATACCATGTGAAAAATCTATTACAATTACTGATTATTAACCTCATATCTTGTAAGATTATTTGATCAACAAATATTGGAAAATAACACAACTGTAACTTCACAAATACAAACACATAAAAAATACCCAACAAGGTGAACACAATATTTTCAGACAATTGTCCTTGGAAAAACCCCGTAGGGAAAACCAAGATACTACTAGGATGAGAAATATATTAAACTTTAGCAAATCAAGAGATACAAATACTTTTGCTTTTCTTTTCTTGCGAGCTCGACAATCTCCTAATCCTCCTACCGATATTCCTCCACTACTATCTCTAACGCTATCAACTTTGCGCCCTTGCTAACACTGCAAGACTACTTGCTAACACTACAAGTTTCTCTAAAAACTTCCTGTTACAAATGACCCAATGACCCCCTTATATACTACTCTCGTTGAAAATCAACGGCCGAGATTAATACAAATGAACAATTGAGATTAAGACAACTCAATAACCATTAACAACCTTGGTTATGAGGTGTCACCTAAAAGGAGTCAATATTAAATAACAATTGTTTTTATCCTAACAATATTTGTTTGACAAAAACAACTATTTTTCTAAATTCTAGGCGAACGAACAGTGTCCAAACTACCCATAACTCTTTGCCTAAGCTACTAAGATTAACATATTGTTCGGGTTTCTAATAAATCAATTAACCGAACAAATATGCAATATATCTCATCACGGGAAGGAGATGCAAACAAGCTATGGCGGTGGATGACAACACCATAGACAAGTGGTGGGGAGGTGTCGTGACAACGACGCATATGTGACAGGAAGGTGACAAACAAGAGAGTGTCATCGTGAGAGATATGTGCGAACTACAAACACACCTTTAGGCGTAATCATATATTTTTAGAGGAAAATAATGGTTGTGACACATTATTCCACCCCAAGAAAATAATGGTTGGCGTAATTTTTTTAAATAGAATCTTTGACACCAAATTTTATTTAAATACGTGGGTTGGTCCATCACACGTTTCTTTACCATTCCCTTAGGTTATTGTTGTTATGACTTTCCATCATTAAAGAGAGCATGCTAATAATTAATTGAAAAAGGGAAAGTTGCAACCCATCCAAATTAATAGAAGTCGTAACTTATTTATCAAGAGGTGGATTGAAAGGAAACATACGTCTATCTGGATACCCTTTGATATAACACGTAAATCTTGCCACAATAGCGTAGTGTAAATGACTTGCTTCTACCATTCTCGATGGGTGGAGGCTATTATCCAGATAGAATGCATCACCCTACATCCATGTCCCATAAAAGACCCCATCAACACATTCATACTATGCATGGGTGGGCTTTGTCATAACTTGTCAAATCATGGGTGGATTGTTTTTTTAAATGCTTGATTTTGGAGTGGTGTAGTTGCATGTGTAAAGTGATAACTGAATCGGTGGGAACATGTGTTGTTAGATGGTAGGTATTCAATTTGAATGCCACAAACAAATGTGTTGAGTTTTTACACAAATGTTGAAAACACATAGTGGTTTTCAACAACATAAATTTGCAAAAAAAAAAGTATTGGCGCGCCTATCATGTGGCATCAGATGGACATAGGATAAATGCATGGGTCTCTTATGGGCCTCGATGCATTATATCGGAGAATAGCCTTCGCCTACTTGATATCGGATGCGGAGACTATATTTGGCACTACACCCTCCAACTCGTAGCAACACCATTTCTGGTTGACTAACTTTTACTCCACATCTCCACAAACCTCTATGAAACCCCTTTTCTGAAATGACTCACCCCAAAAAAGCATGATAAACAACTATGCCGCCACATGCATTATGATTAGGGTTTGTACAACATGTCAACATTTTACACGGGATATTCGGTTTGGGGTCAAATAGGTCGAGTTAAGGAGCGAATATAGTTAACAACCTTTTACAGCGTTGTTTTTTAAATAATTGTGTTGTATAAGCAGACAACCAAAGCAACGTAATGCATGGAGCGCATTTTTGCCAAATGTGTCCCATCCTCATGTCGAAACCCCATCAAGAAACATGATTTCGCACATATGCGGTTGTGTGAATTCAATGAGTTGTTAAAGAGAGGACTCGGTTGACAAGGATGGTTTTATTTACATCTATGCATCGAATGACTTTACACAACGTTTGAGATGACTTGATTTGAATGGACCCAGATCACAAATTTGGACATATGTTTTCTCGCACTTACCACCAATTTTTCACCGTTTACATTTGCCACACCAACATACGGAATGCTATTTGAACACAAGACGATCAAAGTGCCACACAAACAAATGCGAGATGAAACGTACATTAACATCATCTCCCGGTGCCTCTTGGCCATTTGTTACCCTGTCCGTTGTCAAACACGAGAGGCATTGTTCCCATTTGGGATGCCTTTAAGTATAAATATGCCAACCCATCCACATCTTAGGTAAAGAAGAACAAGAGAGAAGTATAGAGGAAATAAGAGAGAAGTATGGAGGGACTAATAATGTTCGTATATAAAATTCTTATTAGTCAAACTTGATGGTCTTTTTGTCCACCAAGGGTGTCTAAGTATACTTGTGTCCACGTACGGTACGGTTTGGCCTTTGCCCCACTCACTAATAGATGTCCAAATGTAAAGAATGTGTATTTGGATATTTAAATAATAATAATAACATTACTCGTCCAGGTGCTCTGAACCTGCCAATTTATTGTAATGTCACGCCTTACACCTAACTTCACCCTGCGGAGACAATTTATATTTAGAGCCATTTGGATCTCAAAGCTAACACAAATTTTAACACTAAATAGATATTGAATTGCGATTGGAAATGCAGAAGGCGTGGTTCTACAACGACTATGGCTCCGTAGACGTCCTCCAATTTGGGGACTTTCCCCTTCCAAATGCCGACCTTTGATACCAGATTTTGATTAATGTCGACTACAAGATCCGCAAATTAGGCATCCTGGACGCCACATTTCCTGTATACTTCGGAGTCCGCCCTGCACTGTGAGGAAAAAATATGTTGCTTTATATTTTGTGTTTTGCGTTGGCTAATACCTAATTGTCTGGGTATTTGTTTTCTGCCGGTGCCGGGTTGTGATGCGGCAGGAGTAATTGTCGAGGTGGGCGACGGCGTGTCCTAAGTTTAAGAAAGGTGACGAGATTTAAGGTGACATTCAGGATTTCCCGGGCGAGAAAACCTAAACAGTACGGCACTCTGGCTCAGTACACAGTGGCGGAAGAGCATCTTGTAGCGTTGAAGCCAAGCAATTTTTCCTTCGAAGAATTTTTCCGCCCTGTTTGTTTCCCCTTATATTTATCGCAGTGGGTTTTGAACCGCGGTCTGAAAATTATTTACCATAGGTGCCGAGCTTGTCTGCACGGTAGAAGCCTACGGCCAAAGATTTGGTGTTTTGTCATGTAAATGAATGTAAGGAAAAATGTAATGGTCTCTTTTATTCTTTCTTAATATAAAAAGTATTATTATTTTATTTAAAACTACTATAAATAATTTTTTTAATGTAATAGAGTTAAATTTTAGAATATTCGTATTAAGATGTTTTTATTTAATTATGTAATACATATAGTTTGTAAAAAAATTATGTACAATGCGTTAGACAAAACCACATTACCACATCATATTTAGCTTTACTATTATTTTTAGACCTATCATACATAGAGAGAATATTATTTGCCTTTAAGAATGATAAAGTAATGATATTATTTATCAATTATTTTATTTGCAAATTAAATATGAAATCATCGACGAAGGGATCAAAAGGATTTTTATGATCTAATTAACAATGGAGGGATCAACAAGAATATTTGTGAGAATTATAATGATTCTGTCATTTTACAATTAGGCATTCAAAGCCAAGTTATTGCAAATCCAACTATGATTATTGAGGGTTTTAAAAAATAATTAATGAAGGGTATGAAATTTTAGAAACATGGAGAGTGGGAACATGACCACGCCTTCATTCGTTGTTAGCCTCACCTCCGTCGTTTCCTATGCTTCGTCAATGGGTGTTCGTTCCCTTGTTCACACGGTTATGGGTTCTGTGAAGAGACCATTTGTCGCTCCACCGATGTGGTGAGGGATGAAGGACCCATGGTATTAGAATTTGTGTTGGGGAGGGGATGGCTTTGACACATGCGCCTTTAGTTTTGGATCCTCATGATTAGGTGGTGGCCATCTTCTCCAATTCAACAGAATGACCTTTGAGTAAAATGAATGGGAATAGGGAAGATTTAATAATGGATTCTGCATGACTGCCTCGACCGAGTTACCTTTTTGAGGCCCCATCCGAATATTCTTTTAAGGAAAAAGATGAATGGGAATAGGAAAATTTAATAATTTTGGAACAAGTTTATGAAAAAATCACCATGTCATGGTGTCAAGAAAAAGGCGACTTCCTCTCTCGATTGATCTCAACCCTTTAAATATTGTATTTTTGGGAAGTCCTCCATATAAAGATTACATTAGATGAACCCCATCACGAGGATATGGTTGAGGATGATGCGGTAAGGAAAACATCAAAAGAAAATCTAAATTTAAGATGGATGAAGCATTTTGTGTTTTAGCTTTGTTTTCATCAAAGGAAAACTTTCTCCTTTTTGGGACATTAATGTATATTTTGATTTGGCCTTTTTGTAAGAGGGTTCCCAAAGCTTTATCTTAATCTAAAAATATATATTAATAAAGATATCGAAGAAATTAGATTGGATATATCACTTGGACACAAATTTATTACTACAAAATGTCAAGTTATACCTTACGACTTGAGCTATAATATTTTAGATAAATTTAAACATGATGTGATATTTGTTTAATACATAAGATGTTTTAAATTTATGCATGGGAATTTATCAATACATTCCCCATAGATGTAATCTAATTTAGATTTTGTAAAATGGTTGAACCTCGAGGCTAGTGTTAATATGACTCATTTTAAAATGAAGTTAACCTATTGTATTCATACCTAAAAGGAATATAATTTTTTATTTGATAAGGTTAATAAGATGGTTTATAGAGGATCACATAACCGAACAAAGATACGGGATATACAAAAAGATCAAACAAAACAACCATGAGACAAAACCCCCAAGGGCTACAACAAAATACAATTAAAATTCACCCAAAGATCCAAACTATAAAAACAACCACTAGGATTTTGTAGAAATCATTGAATTTTGATATTCAACTGACACCAATTTTACTCCTAGTGACTCTATCAATTTTTGTGTCACTCCCTTAGATTTGGATTTTCTATTTTTCACTTTATGCCAACCATCCTCCTCCTCTTCCTTAGTTCCATTCTTGTCCTTATTATTTTCTTCCACTATTCAATAAGTCATTCTAAGGAAGTCTTTATACCTTGATCCCGTCCCAAAGATGTCAACACTTTAAGTTTCCTAGGGTTAATAATTATGGTATCCTTTGTTGACATACACTTTATTTTTCTATCTATGGTGATGTCTATCTATTTGTCTAATTCCTCATCCTCCACTTCTAACCCCATAGATTTTGAGCATTCTTAAATCTTGTGGAATCCCGCAATGTATCCAAACTCGATCATTATCTTCCTTTGAGACCAAACTATGATCATTTTCCTCCTTTGATACCATTTCCTCAAGACTATCTTGAATAGTCCTTAATTATTTAGCATGTTGATCCTCCATGACCAGGTTGGATGATATTAAAAACCAATAAAGTTGTTATGATTACGAGAGTCAATAGTTTGTTCTAATTCTCTAGCAAATAAAACTCGCATCGTGTCCTAGCTTCGTAGATCATTGATTTCACCACCGCATCGAGGGGTATTGAATTTATTTTTGTTTATTTCATCATGAATTTTCCTAAGTGCACCACTCATATCATGGATGACTCTACATGCATACAATACGACATCTTGATGTTTTACAAAAAATTATGATTTGAGGGTTGACATTAATTACATTCTTTCGTAGATCTAGGAGGATAACTTTGATACACCCATCCAAGTTAGAATGTTAAGATGTCTCCCTAGTTTTGGTGATCTCGTAGTCCTCTCCAAATTTGTCACTTTAAGGATTCTCCTCTACCTCAAAGAAGTGAGAGGTTCCTTCTTCCAATATTTCCCTTTAAAGGAACATCCCAAGACCCCATGACTAGTAACCATGTATTCCCCTTAAATCACATGGGACGTTTCATATTTTAATTAATGGGTCCAAATTTCATGCTTATAAATAATACAAATGGATTTAGGCAAGGAACCCCCTGAGGAACATTGCCACACATCTTGGTGAAGACCATTCTTCTTCTAGCTATGGTTGCACAGGATCAATAACCAAAATTTGCTCCAATGCCTTAGATATACAAGAAAGGATGCCGCTTTCCCAAAACTCTAGAGGAAAAGCTGGAAGTTTGAAGAAAATAGGAAATTTTCAAGGGCTATTCATATGGAAGGATCTAGACTTCCCTTTTAGAGGGAACGAATAGTTTCTCCAAAAATTGGGGGACTACAGAAAAACCTTCGAGAGTTTCTCATTCAAAAACATTGAAAAGAACAAAACCTTGAGATAGGGATACAATTTATTAATTACCATGTAGAATCCATTTTCTATAGGCCCAAGCTCTAATATGATCAATATTATAGTGGATACTTGTGAAACTCATTGAGAACAATATTCATAAGTGTGTCCCACTTGGTGGCCAAAAATATTTTAAAATCTGACTAGTAAATAAATATTTTAAAATACTATTAAAAATTTAAAAATCAGGTAAATTCTAGATGCCTTGCACCTTGGTATTTATAAGCTCTTAAAAATACATGTTTGGTCATTTAATATGTGTTTGGTCATGTTTTTATTGTCTAACATGTTTTATTAAAGGTACAAAACTATAAAAAAGTGGGACACAATTATATGCCTTATGAAAACTTCTTTCTTATGCTTGATTTATGACAACATCTTGGATGAGAAGCACTGGAATTTCATTCTACCAAGAAAGGGATAGATGTGGGATGTAACACACCACAAATACCAACACAAGAACAACACAGTGAAATACAGGATAACTTTTTTTTTTGACTTGCTTTGACTCAACACGACACAACATGTCGTCACAAGGTTACAACCAACACTTGGAACCACTTGTTACAGGGAAGACCACAAGGTCAGCACGGAAACGTTCACACTTATCAAGGACAATTTATTTTTCTTTTTGACGAGACAACATGGAAGTCCAACCACATGACACACTCACAGCTAGGGCAAGCCACAGTAAGAAATGGTCAGGGTTTATTTATTTTGGTAAGACACCCTTTTAGCTCATGACTTAAGTTTTCAGAAGGAATCAATATATGGTTCGCACAAATTCATCTCACCAACTGAGTTAATTTCTTATACACTGTGAAGAGTAGTTCACTTAAAGTCTCCTCCTACTTGCTAAATCTTATTATCTTCCAGAAAATGACCATTGTTTTCCCTTAAGCTTGTTTAAGAGTTCATCCAAAAGGGGTAGTTCACTAGTTAGCTAGGGATATCAATTTATAAATGTTTACTTCACAAAGGATGTTTTCATTTTGATCACTCATGGAATCATTTGATTTCAAATAGATCACCTTTACATTTATTTGTTGAATATTAAATTATTATATTTGTTTAGCTTCTTTAAGGGTTAACCGACTCATTTTACTTTACTTATAAAATATTGTCGCTAAGTCTTAGAAAGATTTAACTTAACAATTTATTCTCAAGATCAAAGTTTTTCATTACTCATATCAATGTAAAGATTGAAAGCCATTTCTCACAAGGATAATTTCAAGCTTAACTACACAAGAACAAGACACTTTATTTCACCATTACCAAACAATACAAGGCAAGAGGTCATATCAACTCTCTTTACAAGCAATGTTACACAATTTACAACACATTGGACATTTTTACAAGGAACTTCATAATGGTACAGATGAAACTTTTACACTCTTTTCTTCTAGTCTACTCGCATAATCCATCTGCACAAATATTAACTAAAGTCAGTTCGCAAGAACTGAGCATGTTAAGGCTACACAATGCAATAGTAAGCTAACAATTAACAATATCAAGAAAGGAATATTCTAAATTCAGAAATGGATTAAAACACAACTCACAACTCCAATATTAATCTCATGAGAGAGAAAACTAAATCATCCAACAAGGAGAAAGTCCAAATACTAGTAAGAACAAAATTACATAAATCAAGGCAAGACCTTATGGGTTGGGAACAAGAAAGTCAAGAGTGTTGATATCTCCTTCATGTAATCCTATGGTTTACGTGATTGGAATCCAAAATTTACTCCATCCAACTAAAGGGGTCCAAGAGAAGACAAAGCGTACTAATTATGATCGTAGGCGCGAAGCAAAAATGACGTTATCCAATTCTTCCAGGGGGGCTTCAAAGTAATATGGGTTCGATGCCCTTAAAAGAACACAACTATAGTTTTGGTTTTAACCAAGGAGTTTACCACTACCTCCTTATCGGATTTCTTAAAACGTAGTACTAGTTAACCAAAACAAATCCACTTTTCCAAAAGTGTACGAAAGAGACACAGAAAGGGCCATTATTCTACCAACAAACCCTATCCTAATCGTCAACTTCTCTACATAATATAAGGGAAGACTAAACCCAAAAGTCGTTAATAATTTTTATATAATTCAGACAATGTCAATAAACATTAAAATAAAAATTGATTTCCCTAACAAGGCCACAAAATGGGACCTTTTAGTAACCAAGTTTGAAGTATAAGGTATTCGAGTTCGAAAACAAAGGGATTCGATACGCAGAGGGCAAAACACCAACGATGCCCCAGACTCAAAAGACCTTACCACGAGTACAAGCACAAACCAAGAACCAACGCACATAGCTATCAGGAAGGTTACGCAGTGTAGTCAGGGCTAGAAGTTCTATGAACTCCTTGCCAAAGGTATAGAAGATGGAAAATTTTACCCGATCCATGTGGGCTTATCGAGGAAAAGTCTTAGCAAATATCAAATAGATAAATATAACAACCACCTATGATGTTATCACTTTGAAATCAGTTGTCATCTAACAGAAACGAGTTCACGAGTCCAAGATTGCATGGATTCACCTACAACTTTTGTTGCATAGTCTAGCTAGTAATAGCTTGCTTGCGACCCTTAATAAAAAAATTGTAGAGATTTCATTCAGTTAAACTTACAATGTTTCCCCTTGCTTTAATCAAACAAGAGTTTACATCAAGAAATAGGTATAGTAATACTCTCAACACGTGGAGGCCAAAATAGATGCCAGGTTATCCCTCATCTAGACTAGGTACAATGATCGAACCATGTACAGTTCTAAAACAAACCCCAAATGCCATTTTCTAATCAAACATAAAGTAAGGAATGCCCACAGGCTTAAACAAGTTTCAGAACACAACGTCACTATTAATGTACCTTTTAGCAAAACAGGAGAGCCCTAAACAGGAAATGCGTATTTATTCAACCAAAAGAGGTATGTAGGCTTAACCTTCTATTTAGTAACCTTCAATTATAATTACCATCACAGAATTCTTTTTAAAAGAAAGTCATATAAGCAAACAAAACTCAATAATGTTTCCTTCCCTACGAACTAGACTGCATCACTCAATATTGCAGTAACCCATTTAGACAAATATGAAATAGAGTAAGCTATAAGAGAGGAAGGAGCATTCCAAGCAAAATCAGCGAAATGGGAATAAGATTTAAAGGAACACCCACACCATCAGGCAGTGATATAAACAACCACGAAAACATCTAGTCTAGGCGCCATTCAAGAGAAAAGAAAATTCATTACAAGATACTGAAAGAAGGTAGAAAACTATTACAAGGAGTAGATTTAACATGCCTGGTTTAAAACGCCATCTCCATGCATATGATTGTTTCAATGCCGTTGCTTGCCTTTAACCCAAAGTGCTTTGCGAGCTCGAGCTAGCGCCACAACCACGCAGTGAAAAACAGCTACAAACCAACCCCATGATTTGAAGCTCGGACACGAGACAAATTGATTACACCACGCTCCTGGCTCGGGTAGGCATCTACCGTGATGATACACAACCTTTTCCTTCATCAGATTTGGGGACAACATCAAAATCTCGGTGCAAACATTGCAGCTGTAGCTTGTAAGGTGTGATAATTCCAACAACACCCTTTATGCCTGCCAACATATTGACTCGTAGAAGATGCTCATATAGTTGCAAGGCAAATTGTGCTTCATGAATATTCTGATATGAAGCAGATCGGCCTTAAAAGATTGCAAAGTTGAACCCTGCCTACAGGAAAACAAACAACTAGCAAACCCCAAACCTGCGAAGGACCGTTGTCTCAAAGGTAGAGTGCTCAGCAATGCTGATGGAGGTCCTTGATTTGAGTCCTAGCCGATCCATGCCTTACAACATTATCATTAGCAAAATTCTAAGCAAAGTGATCTCCCTGAAATGAGGTAACAAGATGGAACAATTGTCCTTAGTTCTCTGCACATCCTTCAGGCTCCTACAGGCTAGAAGTAGTCCCACTGCTAACTGAGTTACCATTTCTCTTGATCAAGCAAACCATCATGGGTTCTTTCCTTGGGCTGATATAGTACAGATCCACGCCTATGAGATTCTCTCCCATGAGTTACATCGTAAAACAAGTAAGGAAGCAATAGAGAATCTCATTAATAAATTTCATCCGGTCTGTTGGTAACACCCTCACTGTCCAAGGTCAATTTGGAGGAACAACTCAGTACAGATCTGGATCTGAAAGAAAATATCCTGCTACCTTCATCTCCCAAGACATTTTCTCCAACATTGCATAGATCTCCTGTGCCATGGGTGTGATCTGTCTCCTTGAAGGAGAGTCCCAAATTCGAGGGTGTAAACGATGCTGAACAAATATCAACAAGGTTGGACCACCTGCTTGTTGGAGCGCTCAACCCGGCTTCTACTAATGCAACAAGCCTGCTGCCTAGCTAATAATTGTTACAGGCAGTTGCTGTGGATCTCGAACAAGAACACACCATACAGCACCCAAAGGACGCGGAGGTAACACGCCTACCTCCCTGTCTTGTAGCTTCATCTGTAACCGCCATATCAAACCCATGGCCAGAACAACAAGGAACAGTGGTGAACACGATCTCAGCCTCATTGCAAAACTTGCCTCAAGGTTTGATCGGGCTTCTTCTATGCGAGATCTGCCACCTGGACAGAGGCGACTTCCCAAAAGAAAAGGGCAAGACAGCCCAATCTACAACTTTATCTCGTTCTCCTACTACAGCTACGAGATTTTGCAACAGCCGATCATGGCTGTGGTCGCGTGCAACGTCCAGAACAGAATGGACAGAACGCCTAAAATGGTCAATCCCGCCAACACGTTGCCCTTGCAACACTTTCACTGTCACTTCGTCGATTGAGAATGTAACCAGAAGGGGAAAGACCCGAGTTTGAGGATGCAGTCGAACTGAACAGACAACAACATAGCGGACAACCTGCACGTTGGAAGTGCTCGAGACAGCTTCTGCAACAGCTGCAAGATTTTGCAACAACTGAACACGACTGTGTGGTCGTGTATAACCAGAACTTCAGGATTTCACACCCACGGCTCCTTGGGATCGCCCTATGGCAACTGCAAACACCAGACACCTCCTCACGACTCTTTCCTAGGAGGATTTCGGTTCTGCACCCCACTGAGACTGCCTGCACAACACGATTTGAGAATCCACAGTCCGAACACGGTGTAGCAATTCATCACTGCAACATCGAAGGAGCACAAGCAAGCATTCGTGGTTCAGGGCAGGAAGAAGGAGGCGTCAAGGAGAAAACGTGAGAAAAGGAACTTGGCAGACAAGATTACGATGCCTTCTCAAGCACTCCACATGCAGGGCAATCCACGGAGATCTCACGCCGTCCGAGACGGAGCAGGCAGAGTCAAACAAAATATTTGCAAATCAGGAAATTTAGTGGGTGCGGCCACCGACAGGGAGAAAATTGAACACGCCAAGCAAAAGGGTGCAGGGCTCATTAATGCCATGGCGGGAGGGAGACGAACACAAGGAAAGTCAGATAAAAATCTGATTCCATCACGTCACACAATAAAATCTCCACCTGCCACGCCAAGGAGATGAAGTTGGCCGAGTCCAGGTAAGTTAGGGGGGGGCATTACATTCTCCTCCCCTTAAGAAAGCATCGTCCTCGATGCGACATTACACAGAGGAAAGGAAAAGCACGTAACCAACAACATGCAAAGGAGGAGTACACTTTATGGTTTAAAATTTAACTGATTAAAGCACGACCACAGGGTAGCCTTAGGAACATTTGGTAGAAATTTTAACTTTAAATGTTCTGTGAAGATTGGCAGTTCTTTCTTGTTTGTTATTTTCATTAGTCTCTTTCCGTTAACATTATTCTTAGTTTAATTCCTTTTAAAATTTTATCATTGAAGAGTTTTGGTTTATTCTTTATTGTGGGTGCCCAACATGAACTGCTAACACAACACCCTATCAGGTTCACAAGACCCTACAGATTCACAAGCACACAAGTATATACTTCAAGATTGTATTACACCACAAAAAGTTACACAATTACGAAAAAGAATAGGCACACTTCCCATAACATACCTGTACTCATCACACATCAATGACTCGACATACAAAATACTCAAACAAGAGTACTACAATCCACCGACATTTCCTCAATTGGCATCAATGAAAGACTCACATAACAACAAACCATGCTACAGGTACATAGTGTCCACAAGGGAATCAATGACATGTCCACAACATCACAACACATAACCATCTGACATGAGTAACACATACATCAAAAGACCACTACCAAACATCACAATAACTCAACATATATCCTGAAACATCAACCATACAGACAAATATCATAAGCCTCCCTCAAACTCTTATGCCTCCCTCAAGTCTCTTATGCCTCCCTCAAACTCTTATGCCTCCCTCAAGTCTCTTATGCCTCCCTCAAACTCTTATGCCTCCCTCAAACTCTTTTGCCTCCCTCAAGGAGGCCGGTTGTCTCTCTGTGCCCAAGGCACATCGAGTTTGGACACTCCTAACCCAAGTGACATAATAACGCGTAGTTCTCCATAACCCGCTAGTCATATGTACCCCTTGGGGCGTACCCCCATACAACGAAGCGGGTCCATAGGTCCAACCAATCCATGGTGCATCCCATGACCCTATTCCACACATCACGACATTAGAACCAGCACAACAATCCAGTCAAAGTGCCAAGTGGCAAAGTACAAGCCTTGGGCAAGGCGGTAAAAATTCCAAATTTAAAAGAAGACCCCAAATCAAGCTAAAATAAATGACCAAATGGCCAAAGTTAGTATCAAATCCCCATGTTAGTGCCACAAACCATGGAAATGCCCAAAATTGTAAAGCATTGCAATCAAAAAAATCTGGTCCTTGCGCAAAATAAAATAAAAAGCTCAATTTACGAATAAAATCAACTTATAATAATGTCACATTACGATAACTGTGTGGCCTTATCTGGCCACCAAAGGGGTACTCAACGAGTTGCTGGCACTCGGAACATCGAGCCTCAGCTCGTAAAATATATATATCAATCCCGCCACCCTTCGACAAGGCTAAACATAGTCATAGATACACTAGGGTTGCATACATACAACCACATAGGGAGAGAGGAAAGAGTCACATGTAATCTACTAAACTGAGTTTTGACTCAAGTTATTGACCCATGGTACACCATTCCTCACTCTCAACATACACTTCTACCGATCTCCCTCAGGGTCGGTTAGTGTAAGGCTCACAACATAACATGTAACTACATCACTAACACCATGGTGGTACACACATAGCTACCATAACGTCTCACGTATGGTAGGTATACGGGGTAGATCACAATTATACATTCACAGGGCACAATACATCACTTTACTACATTCCGCACCCAAAGTGCAATCACAATACGATAGGGTTCATACACTCACCGTATGACCCTAATTCACGACATGAGGCATTACATATTGCACAACTCATATATACGATGAACATAATAACATCACAACATAACAATAATTACTTCATAACAAGGTAGTACACACATTTCTTCAAAACATGGTAAAAACATCATGATACATCTTGTTTCTTTTAACATCAACTAGTCATACAACACATTGATACACCCACATATCACAATATGCCACAATGCTCCAACACTACGTCATCCACATTAGAATTCTTTTCACACATCACAAACAATAATTTACACGTGAATTCTTCCTAGAATCCACAAGAAGGAGAGAGAATACTCTCATCCCCAACACATCAACATGATGACAAATACGCACTGAGTGACATACACATCACGTGCGTTCACAATATCACAATTACGACAATAATCACATCACGCTTAAAGCACATTACTCTTCCAATATAAATCATCATCATGCAACATCATCATCATCATGCAGTATCATCATGTAACACCACCACCACCATGCAACATCACCATACAACACCAATCCGGCCCATAGGTTCGAGAGCATGAACCTACGCTCTGATACCAAAATGTAACACACCAAAAATACCAACACAAGAACAACACAGTGAAATACAGGATAACTTTTTTTTTTGACTTGCTTTGACTCAACGCGACACAACATGTCGTCACAAGGTTACAACCAACACTTGGAACCACTTGTTACAGGGAAGACCACAAGGTCAGCACGGAAACGTTCACACTTATCAAGGACAATTTATTTTTCTTTTTGACGAGACAACATGGAAGTCCAACCACATGACACACTCACAGCTAGGGCAAGCCACGGTAAGAAATGGTCGGGGTTTATTTATTTTGGTAAGACACCCTTTTAGCTCATGAATTAAGTTTTCAGAAGGAATCAATATATGGTTCGCACAAACTCATCTCACCAACTCGAGTTAATTTCTTATACACTTTGAAGAGTAGTTCACTTAAAGTCTCCTCCTACTTGCTAAATCTTATTATCTTCCGTAAAATGACCATTGTTTTCCCTTAAGCTTGTTTAAGAGTTCATCCAAAAGGGGTAGTTCACTAGTTAGCTAGGGATATCAATTTATAAATGTTTACTTCACAAAGGATGTTTCCATTTTGATCACTCATGGAATCATTTGATTTCAAATAGATCACCTTTACATTTATTTGTTGAATATTAAATTATTATATTTGTTTAGCTTCTTTAAGGGTTAACCGACTCATTTTACTTTACTTATAAAATATTGTCGCTAAGTCTTAGAAAGATTTAACTTAACAATTTATTCTCAAGATCAAAGTTTTTCATTACTCATATCAATGTAAAGATTGAAAGCCATTTCTCACAAGGATAATTTCAATCTTAACTACACAAGATCAAGACACTTTATTTCACCATTACCAAACAATACAAGGCAAGAGGTCATATCAACTCTCTTTACAAGCAATGTTACACAATTTACAACACATTGGACATTTTTACAAGGAACTTCATAATGGTACGATGAAACTTTTACACTCTTTTCTTCTAGTCTACTAGCATAATCCATCCGCACAAATATTAACTAAAGTCGGTTCGCAAGAACCGAGCATGTTAAGGCTACACAATGCAATAGTAAGCTAACAATTAACAATATCAAGAAAGGAATATTCTAAATTTCAGAAATGGATTAAAACACAACTCACAACTCCAATATTAATCTTATGAGAGAGAAAACTAAATCATCCAACAAGGAGAAAGTCCAAATACTAGTAAGAACAAAATTACATAAGTCAAGGCAAGACCTTATGGGTTGGGAACAAAAAGTCAAGAGTGTTGATATCTCCTTCATGTAATCCTATGGTTTACGTGATTGGAATCCAAAATTTACTCCATCTAACTAAAGGGGTCCAAGAGAAGACAAAGCGTACTAATTATGATCGTAGGCGCGAAGCAAAAATGACGTTATCCAATTCTTCCAAGGGGGGCTTCAAAGTAATATGGGTTTGATGCCCTTAAAAGAACACAACTATAGTTTTTGTTTTAACCAAGGAATTTACCACTACCTCCTTATCGGATTTCTTAAAACGTAGTACTAGTTAACCAAAACAAATCCACTTTTCCAAAAGCGTACGAAAGAGACACAAAAAGGGCCATTATTCTACCAACAAACCCTATCCTAATCGTCAACTTCTCTACATAATATAAGGGAAGACTAAACCCAAAAGTCGTTAATAATTTTTATATAATTCAGACAATGTCAATAAACATTAAAATAAAAATTGATTTCCCTAACAAGGCCACAAAATGGGACCTTTTAGTAACCAAGTTTGAAGTATAAGGTATTCGAGTTCGAAAACAAAGGGATTCGATACGCAGAGGGCAAAACACCAACGATGCCCCAGACTCAAAAGACCTTACCACGAGTACAAGCACAAACCAAGAACCAACGCACATAGCTATCAGGAAGGTTACGCAGTGCGGTCAGGGCTAGAAGTTCTATGAACTCCTTGCCAAAGGTATAGAAGATGGAAAATTTTACCCGATCCATGTGGGCTTATCGAGGAAAAGTCTTAGCAAATATCAAACAGATAAAAATAACAACCACCTATGATGTTATCACTGAAATCAGCTGTCATCTAACAGGAAACGAGTTCACGAGTCCAGTACCATGGATTCACCTACAACTTTTGTTGCAGTCTAGCTAGTAATAGCTTGCTTGCGACCCTTAATAAAAATTGTAGAGATTTCATTCAGTTAAACTTACAATGTTTCCCCTTGCTTTAATCAAACAAGAGTTTACATCAAGAAATAGGTATAGTAATTCTCTCAACACGTGGAGGCCAAAATAGATGCCAAGTTATCCCTCATCTAGACTAGGTACAACAGTCAACCATGTACAGTTCTAAAACAAACCCCAAATGCCATTTTCTAATCAAACATAAAGTAAGGAATGCCCACAGGCTTAAACAAGTTTCAGAACACAACGTCACTATTAATGTACCTTTTAGCAAAACAGGAGAGCCCTAAACAGGAAATGCGTATTTATTCAACCAAAAGAGGTATGTAGGCTTAACCTTCTATTTAGTAACCTTCAATTATAATTACCATCACAGAATTCTTTTTAAAAGAAAGTCATATAAGCAAACAAAACTCAATAATGTTTCCTTCCCTACGAACTAGACTGCATCACTCAATATTACGTAGAACCCATTTAGACAAATATGAAATAGAGTAAGCTATAAGAGAGGAAGGAGCATTCCAAGCAAAATCAGCGAAATGGGAATAAGATTTAAAGGAACACCCACACCATCAGGCAGTGATATAAACAACCACGAAAACATCTAGTCTAGGCGCCATTCAAGAGGAAAGAAAATTCATTTCAAGATACTGAAAGAAGGTAGAAAACTATTACAAGGAGTAGATTTAACATGCCTGGTTTAAAACGCCATCTCCATGCATATGATTGTTTCAATGCCGTTGCTTGCCTTTAACCCAAAGTGCTTTGCGAGCTCGAGCTAGCGCCACAATCACGCAGTAAAAAACAGCTACAAACCAACCCCATGATTTGAAGCTCGGACACGAGACATATTGATTACACCACGCTCCTGGCTCGGGTAGGCATCTACCGTGATGATACACAACCTTTTCCTTCATCAGATTTGGGGACAGCATCAAAATCTCGGTGCAAACATTGCAGCTGTAGCTTGTAAGGTGTGATAATTCCAACAGCACCCTTTATGCCTGCCAACATATTGACTCGTAGAAGATGCTCATATAGTTGCAAGGCAAATTGTGCTTCATGAATATTCTGATATGAAGCAGATCGGCCTTAAAAGATTGCAAAGTTGAACCCTGCCTACAGGAAACCAAACAACTAGCAAACCCCAAACCTGCGAAGGACCGTTGTCTCAAAGGTAGAGTGCTCAGCAATGCTGATGGAGGTCCTTGATTTGAGTCCTAGCCGATCCATGCCTTACAACATTATCATTAGCAAAATTCTAAGCAAAGTGATCTCCCTGAAATGAGGTAATAAGATGGAACAATTGTCCTTAGTTCTCTGCACATCCTTCAGGCTCCTACAGGCTAGAAGTAGTCCCACTGCTAACTGAGTTACCATTTCTCTTGATCAAGCAAACCATCATGGGTTCTTTCCTTGGGCTGATATAGTTCGGGTTAGGAGGGCATTCTTTGCCTTAGATTAACAATTTACACTAGTGCACGTCGAAGACATCTGTTTGCCTAACTATTTTGTCTCGCATCCCACGCATATTCAATCCCCACCAGTGTCTCGGCATGACCTCGGGAGTTCGGGTGCGAGGAAAAGTTACTTGTAGATTCCCACACTCGCTGCCGCTTTTCCATCATACTGAGCCTTTAAATTACTTCATGAGACAGGTGGCAGGTGTTCCCGAGGTGAGCACAAAGCACGATGATGTATGTAAGGGATGCATCTTTTCCAAGGAGTGACACCAGATCCAAGGGCATTCTTGATCTAGTACATTCAAATGTATGTGGACCAATGTTGACGAAGTCTCTCGGAGGGTATGAGTACTTTGTTACTTTTATTGATGATTTCTCCAGAAGACATGTATATACTTCTTGAGGACCAAGGATGAGGTTTTCGGTCACTTCCAAGAGTTCAAAGCTCTTGTGGAGAATTTGATAGGAAGGAAGACAAAAGTTCTTGATCGACATGAGGGAGCGTACAAAAGCAATGAGTTCCAGGAGTTCTGTACCAAAGAAGGAATCAAGAGAGAGTGGACTGTTCCTTACAATCCACAACAAAATGGAGTTGCTAAGAGGAAGAATCGGTCTATAACGGAGGCATCAAGGGCTATGTTGCATGACCAGGATATACCCCGTTATCTATGGGCAGAGGCATGCAGTACAGTAGTATACATACAGAATAGAGTTCCACATAAGGTACTAGGGAAGATGACACCAGAGGAAGCATTCACTAGGAAGAAGCCAGATGTCAGTCAGTTTAGGATCTTTGGGAGTTTGGCATATTGTCACATTCCTAAGGATGATTTCACTTCCATGTGCTATCCTTTGCTTATCAGCTCAATGGGTATTGTGATATGCTTAATCACAACATTGTTTGCAACCGACTTCTTTGAGATCAAGGCGGTTAAGGAAATTGAACCTGTTTTGAAGAGGCAGCTTATTATCTCTGCTGTACTGATGACAATTGGCATTGCTATTGTAAGCTTTGTTGCTTTGCCATCAACCTTCACTATCTTCAACTTTGGTTCTAGCATTTAAACTCCATGCGATATATAAGAGGAGGATGGGGAGAAACGAAATGTTCCACCACTTCAAATAGCAATGCTGGTTGTAGGTATGCGAGGTGGTGTCCAGCCATTTGTAGCCATTGGCAAACATTTACAGGCATGTAATTTCAGAGTGTCCCTGAAGTGCTGGATTGATTGCAAAGCCCTTCTCTCTCAGAACATCTTTTCACCACTCCTTTTTCTTTTTCCTTTCCTCCAAACCCCCCCCCACTTATCATCCCAGTCTTGCACAAGTTTCTCGAAAACAGTTCAATGTCACAGCATCTCCATGATATTGTAAAACGAGGCTTTAACTTTTACCCCATCAGTATATGGGCAGGGATGCACATTACGGACTATACAATTGATGTTATGAAGTCAAGAGCATGGCCGTTAACAGAGTTTGGACCTTCAGCAGGCCGAGGAAGAGAAGTTGCGTTGGTTGGGTTACTGTTGCAGGCCACGTCCATCTTGTTATCGACTGCGGGAGCTTAATCAGGCACGATATTCTCTATACCATTAATTCTTATGCTGTTATTTAATTGAATCACTAAATAACTCTACTCTTCGTATTAATGTCTCGTGTGATGGTATACTGTTTGGTTTCCACTTTCCTTGCTCGTTTGTATTTGTTTTAGCGTTAGAAATGATCGCGTTGGTTGAAGCCCTTATATTGTTTTCTGGGTTTTTAATAAATATTAGTTGGGTGAACTTTGTTCTTAGGACTAATAAAACAAAAGAGGCGGGGGTCTTGTAATGAAAATTCTCGAGTTTTATGCGTTGGCCTCACGATTTGAATGTTTTACCAAACATTGTCGTTGGACTCAACCTTATAGTTCCTGTTATGTTCTTATTCTTGTTTCGGCTCGAGATCTGTAGTTCTGGTCTATGTTGGGTTTTTGCAATTGGTGATTGAGTACTGCGAGTGCATCGTGTATAGGTGAATGATGCTATTCCTGTCTCTATCCTTTTCTTTCAGTTGTTTTAGGTTCTAGTAAACCTTTTCGGTTGGCTTGGTGCGTGCTTAGCTTGACTGATTATCGTTTTGAGCCAAGTTGATATTACTTTCAACTAGGTTAGTTGCTTTTGTTATTTTGTTTTGAATCGCTCGAGGAAATACTTTTATTCTTCAAGTGTCATGTTTGATTTTCATAATTGATATCAATTCAAGTTCACCGTTTGGAGATTGTTGTCTTTGGAACCACCTTCTCTCCCTTGGTGACTGTTGTATGTCTCGAGGAATGTAGCTGAACCTATGGAATGTTTTCTTTTGACGATACTCACATTTCTTTTGGATAGCTTAAAATGTTAGAGGAAATACTCTTTTTCGTACCTTGTTTTTGTTTCACACATGTTGGAGGATATGAGATCTACTGGATCATTGTTGAGGAAGTTTTCAAATCTTAAAATTGGGATGTTGGTTTTATGCATAAGAAATTACCCTACGTTTTGCTCCGTAAAGATGCTTAAATTTCATCCTCCTGTGACTCATAGGTTGGTGTGTTTGGAAACTCTTTGTTTGACTGGTTTTTGTGATGATCGTTGTGATACGACCTCCTTGCCGTCATTGTAGTAGAATGGTTATGTATTGACCAAAAAGGTTTAAGTCAACTTGTTGTTGACGACAGATCCTTTGGAAGCTAGGTATCTTGTGTTGTGTTCTTGTGAATGATTGAGTAACCCACCTGTAAGAATTATAATGGATATGTTTGGTCTTGTCAAGTTTGTCCTTTTTCTTAAGACATTCTCTTGATTAGAAGAAAGTCTAATAGAAGGATTGTTAGGATAGGATGTGACCCATGCGAGGTCATTTGTGCATTTCACCCCTTTTCTGTCCAATTTATTTATTCTGTACTGACATAAAATTAACTGTTATAGGCACATCATCTTAATATTAATAAGTCATGTTGGTTTAGATATTCTCTTGTCGATTGATTGTTTGGGATCTTCCAGTGGCATAGTGAATCCTTGGCTTGGTGAACTAACTTAAACAAATAGGGATAGATCACGTTTGAAATTAACCCTCTTCCTGTAATTGTTTTTGTTTCGAAATGTTATCTTGTTAATGATGGTCATTATTGTGATATGGGTGAAATTTCACTATGATGTTTATTAACTGCTCCTATGTGAAAATGTTAATTGAATAGAGTTAGTGCCATCCCTTATATTTAGACAGTTTATGCTTTTGGACAGCTCTTTAATTGCTCTTGTTTAGTCTCTTGAATTATTGTTTTCTTCTTCAACGGTACTTTTCTTCCTTGAAACAGTTAGATAACAACATAATGTCTTAATGATATAGCTTTTATCGTGCTCAGTTCTTGCGAACTGACATGTGCTAACAAATGTGCAGGAGGATTTTTCCTGAGTAGAAAAGAAGAAAAAAAAAGAGAGAAAAAGAAACACGTGTAGAAAGTGGATTCCATCCTTCTTAGGAATTGCTGTTGTACGAATGTTTTCTTTTGCTTTACATCATTGGTATGGAAATTGTGGAGGCTATCTAGAAGGCATTGTGTTACAATTTTGTATTGTTCTCTTGTAGGTTGTTGTTATCGTTTGAAAGTCAATTTGAGAAATATTATTGTCAATAAGATTAAATGAACTTGTTTTGACATGCGTATCCTTTGTTAATTTTCACTTTTCAGAATATGATTTATCCTTGAATTGTCAAACCTAATTCATTATCCGAACTTGAATCATCTTGCATCGCTCTAGTTACCTTGGTCTTGTGTCGTTTGGTAAAGGACTATGTTTTGGAACCTAGCATAAAGAAAACAAGAGAAACAAATATACCTTGTGATTCCGCGTAAACTAATCAACAATTTCTTATTGTGGTAAATCCTCATAATGGTCTTAAGGTGAAATCAATGATTGAATTCTTGGAAGATAATAAGATTATTAAAAAAATAGAGGGAACTTGACTAAGAAACTCTTCGATCTGTCTTACCCATTGAAAATGTAAACAATATACTTATTTCTATCTCTTCAAGTGAAGCCCTAGTGAAACCTTTAATTTTTCTGATTAGACTCTTGACCCCAATGAAATCTTATTAATAACTAATAAGATCTTAATGATGAATCCAAGAGTTAGACAGTCATGTACTGTAAAAATAAAATAAAATAAGTATGACCACTTAAAAGATGTAAAACATATATGTTTAAGAGCACAACGTTGAAAACAGTTTGATGAAGTTGAGAGCTTTGATAAACAAACTGCCTCCTAACCAATGAACTAGTTCATCAAGTTAATGAAGCAACCTCTTACCATCCAATAATTGGTTTTCACTGTTTATTAACATTATCAAGGTAGGGGAAAATTCTTCAAAGGAGACATGACTTTCAGATTCTCCTATTATGATTCCTCTGTGAAAAGTAAAAAAATGTAAGAACACTTACAGCTAAAACATGATTCTAAAGAAACCTTCTGTGGGAAGACCTTGTTGTAAGACTGCATACTTTAGATGAACCATTGTGTCCTTAGTGTGTGCCTCATGTCTATCTGTAACTAGTGTGGGTCCGTGTTGTGGAAAGCATGTCTTTGGTCGGTTGTATTCCCTAGAGAACTTGTGTAGTGTCGTATTATCTTCAAGCAAGTCAAAAAAAATTATCCTGTATTCCACTGTGTTGTCCTTGTGTTGGTATTTTTGGTGTGTTACAACCAACACCACACACCACCCAAAGTATCACCAAAAACTACATATACCTCCCAAACATCACAAAACAATCTCCATATACCTCCAAAATCATCATAAAACAACTACATGTACCTCCCAAGGAATAAAATAAAGGCAAATTTTCTTTTTATCTCCCCAAAAGAGGTCAGTCACCCTTTGTGCCCCGGTCCAAACACCTCTAACCCAAGTGACATAATAACTCGTGGTTCAACAACCCACTAATTATTTGTAACTCCTTAAGGCGTACCCCATACAACGAAGCGGGTCCATGGGTTAAACCACTCCACGGTGAATTTCATGACCCTATTCCAACACATTATAACATTAGAACCAACATAACAATTTGTTTCAAATGCCAAGTGGAAAAAATCTCAAGCCTTGGGCTAGGCTATAAAAAAATTAAACTTGATATGCAAATTTAAAACTAAGCAAAACAAATGGCCAAATAGCCATAGTTAGTGCAAAAATCCACATGTTAGTGCAACAACCAAATAAAATGCCCAAAATATAAGAACACGTCAATCAAGAAAATCTGTTGGTTTTGACAAGAAAAGAGATAATGATTAATTTACGAATAAAATACATATAGAGAAATAACACATTATAGTCATTATGTGGCCTTAGACGGTCACCAAAGTCATCAAGTTGCTAACACTCAAACATTGAGTCTTAGCTCGTAATATAACATATCAAATAATACAACTGTCATAATCTCTTCCTGAATCATCCCTCCATACTCTCACAAGGCTCAACATAGTCAAAATCACATAGGATTGTTCGATGGACAACCCAATATGAGAGATCAAGGGATGCTAGTTTGCATAAGTTGAGCCTAAGGTGGTGTGCATACACAATATACTAAGCAAACTCAAGTATACTAACTTGGATAGAAGTGAGTTTTCAATCTTTATAAAACTTCACTTTCTCACTCATACTCGACTCAAGATTATGAAAAACCCGGTCCACGCCTCCTCTCTCCACACATACACTTTTTACTTATTATTTCACTTAAGGTCATTCATCGTAAGGTTCACAACATAACACAATGTTGATTCAGCACATTAACCATAACGTCTTACGCATGGTATATATAGTTGGGCACTCTTTTAGAGAGCAGATCTCCCCACTTCAAGCTCATCTATGTCCACAACAATTGACCATATCTTTGAAAGCCAATTGCGTATTGTAGAGATTATGTATTTTGTCATCCAACCAATCTTCAAATGAGTCTTCAAGAACAACCCTTTGAAAGGGAGAGTGACGAGAACCACTTCCACTGACACTGTGGCCGACTCGGCTGAACTAGATTAATGTTTCCCACGAATTCCCCTTCCTTCCATAGCTATCCCCTGTTCAAAGATGAGTAAGAATGCCAAATGGCATGAATGCACCAAGATTTAAAGTGCTAAAGGAAGAAATGTCACTCAATTCGCACAAGTATATCCATTAATGCCCTCCTCGTATTAATCCCGACACACAAATGAGAGATAAACTTTACCCCGTGTGAAAGACTCAAGGGACAATGCAATATGAATTAGTGATTTATCTCATAAATTAAGGCCTTTTACGCAAAGCCATTGGAAATTTATTTATCTTTAAAAAAATCTTTGTCCGCCCATCATCCCCACCATCCGATTTAGCTTCCAAGCCTTTGTAGATCAAGATATGGCATCATCGATCCTTCAAGAATCTCCTTCAATGCATATATTTCTCCAACGAAAAGAAGCTATCTCCTGTGAGCCCTCGTAGATCAAGATATGGCATCATCGATCCTTCAAGAATCTCCTTCAACGCATATATTTCTCAACGAAAAGAAGCTATCTCCCGAGCCCTCGTAGAATAAAGCAATGCCTTTTGCAATATTATTAGTGGTATTGCCACAATCCAAAGCCAACATAAAGCCAACATAAAAACCGTTTGACCACGGCGATTGCGAATTAGACATCTAGTTCATGCAAGACCGAGATTACCTTTCAAATCCCCATTTGTTAACTTGTTTTTTAATATTTTTACTTTTTTCTTTTTAATTATATTTAATTTATAATTACAAGTTTTATTTTAATTTTTTAAAATTAATTAATTAATTCTTATTAAACTTTTTAATCAAATTTTTATATTCATTATATTTATGAATTTTATTATTTTAAACTTTTATTATTTTTTAATGAATTTTAATTTTATGGATTTTTTTATGAATTTCTATTATTTTTAATTTAATATTTTCATTATTTTTTTTTAAATAATTAATTATTTAATTTAAATTTGAAACTTATTTTCTAATTATTTTTTAATTTTAGGTTCTTTTAAATTATAAATTTTATTTATCAAAATTTTTATTAAATGTTCGATTAAATTTTAAATTTTAATTTTTTATCTATTAATTTTGTGACTATATTTTTTCAAATTTGTTTTTTTTTTTTAATTTCTCAATTTTTATAAATTTATATTTTATAATTCATGATTTTTATTAATTTTTTAATTGGTAATTAATTTTGAATTTTTATTAATTATTTACTTTTCTTTTTATGTATTTAATATAAATTTTAAGTTTTTTTTTTTTTTTTAATAAAGTTTTATTTTAATTTTTTTACAATTTTAAATTTTAATTAATGTCAATTAATTTATACCAAAATTAATATGTTCATTATATTTATAAATTTTATTATGACATTTTTTTCAATATTTTATTATTTCTCGATTTGTTTAATTCATAAATTTTCTATTAATTTTGATTTTAATTTTAATTTTCAAAAATTAAATTATTTCACTTTTTTTTGTCAAAATATTTTTATAATTGTTTATTAATCTAGAATTTTTTTGTAATTATTAAAATTTCAAGTTCCCAATTTTTATTGATTTTAATTTCTATATATTTTTTTAAATTTTGTTATTTTCAATTTTTATATGTTAATAATAAATTCTTATTTTTATGGCTTTTTTACGACATTTTTTCAATTTTATTTTATTTTATTTTTATTTCTCGAATTTTTTAATTCATAATTTTTTTATTGATTTAAATTTTAATTTATTTAATTTGTTTTTTTAGTTTCGAATATTTTAAATATTTTAATATTTTTAATTAATTTTTATATTGTTTTAATTTTTAAGATTTTTCTTTATTTCACTATTATATTTTTTTAATGCTAATTTTTTTTTTTGTTATGATTTATTTTTTTACTCAATTTTTTAATTTCTTTTTTTAATGATAATTTTAATTAATTTGTTGTATTGATTCTACTTTTAATTTTTTTATCAATTTATTGTATTAAAATTTGTTATTATTTTTTCAATAAATTTAAAATTTTTGTAATTAAATTTTAAATTATCGATTTTTATGAATTCTTTGGTTTTTAATATTAATATTAATTTTAATTTTAATTTTTTAATCTACTTTTTCTTTTTTATTAATTATTTCCTTCTTTATTAATTTTTAGTATTTTTTATTTTTTCTTATCTTTTTATTCAATTTTTTTCGATTTTTTTTTTTGCAAAATAATAAAAAAATTAATTTACTTTTTCTTTTTATTATTTTTATGCTGTTTAATTTTTAATTTTTTTAATTAATTTTTCATCGATCTTTGTAAATTCTTAGTTTTTAATTTTTTTAATTAATTTTTCATCGATCTTTATAAATTCTTACTTTTTAATATTAATTTCTAAATTTATGTTATTTTTTATTATTTTTGAAGTAATTAATTTTTATTTAATTGTTTTTAGTTAATATGATATTTTTAGTATTTTTTAATTGTTTAGTAATTTTTAATTACATTTTTTTAGTTTCAATTTTTTTATTCACTATATGAATTCAAATATTATAAATGTTTTTTATTGAATTTTCTTCCTTTTTTATGATTTTTTTAGTATTATTAATTTATTTTATATATTTTACTAGCTTTTATTACTTCTTTTTTATTTTTTTAGTAATATTTAATTTTTTTTTTTAAAAAAATTAGTTTTATTTCACTATTTTATTTTATTTTTGGTTTTTCTTATTTTTATTATTTTTTGTTTTACTTATTTTAGTTCTTTTTTTTTCTTCATTTTTTTCAATTTTTTTAATTTTCAATTTTGTTTTTTTAATTTCACCTTTTATTATTAATTTTTTATTTATTTTTTCATTATTTTTTTGAAAATATTTTTGTCGTTACAAAAATTTAATCTTAATAAATTTTATTACTATTTATTTTTATCAATTTTTGTTAATGTTTTTATTAATTTGGTTTTTTATTATTTTTTTGAAAATATTTTTTATCGTTACGAAAATTTAATAATTTTAATAAATTTTGTTACTACTAATATTTTAATACTATTTATTTATTTTGGGTTAATCCTCGGTCTTTTATTAATTTTTCTTTTGTTAATTCTCGGTCCTTTATTAATTTTTCTTTTGTTAAAAATTTTCTGTTTTCCTTTTTTTTTTAATTATTATTTTAGTTTTTAATTTTTTTATTTCTTTTTTAATTTTTCTGAATTTTAAATATTTAACTAATGTTTTAATTTATTCGTATTTATTTTTTCAATTTTAAATTTAAATTTTATTTTATTAATTTTTGTATCCGTTTTTATTGTTATGAAATTTTAATTTTTATTTATTTTTATTAATTTTTTTCTTTTTTAGAAAAAGTTTTTGTTTTTATTTCTATATTAATATTTGTTCGATAATTTTAATAACTTTTATTACTAATTTTTTTTTTTAATTTATCTTTAATAAAAAAATTATCATTTTTTGTTAATTTTAATATTTTTTGTTACTGTTTTTTTATATTAATATTTGTTCCTTCTCAATATTTTATTAATTTTTTTTTTTTAATTTTTGATTTTATTAATTTTTTTATTTATTTTAATTTTTAATATTCTACTATTCTTTTTGTTTACAATTCTGTTTAATTGTTTATTTTTTAATTTTTTTAATATTAATTTTAAATTAGTTAAATATGATAAATTTATCAACACTAAAGGTTCTACAAAGTGTATTAACATTTTACAAGCATAATAAAGTAAACAAGAGATAACATATACAATATTAAAACTATTTTGTAACATTTTCAATCATTGTATTTTATAAAGTGTATTAACATTTTACAAGCATAATAAAGTAAACAAGAGATAACATATACAATATTAAAACTATTTCTTAAATTAGTCATACATTTTTCACAAACATAATAGAATAACCAAGAGATAACAAATACAATATTAAAACTATTTTGTAACATTTTCAATCACTGTATTTTATATTTTAATAGCATAGAGAGTAAATTCAAAATAATCTATAATAATTGTTAATATACTTCAACAAAGTACAATTATATTTTGTACCATTTTAATGTCTCATTGTATTTTATATTTTATAAAATTTTAATAACATAGAGAGTAAATTCAAAATAATCTAACCCATAATTCTTGGTATATACTATCACCCTAATAACACACACATCATTTCAAATTATATAAAAATACAAATTATATTTTTAATTTATAACATTTTAATAGCTCATTTTTACATATTCATAGAGTGTAAATTCAAAATACTATTCATAAAACATTTATAGCCCATAATACTTATTATATACTATCAACCTTATAGTTCACACATGCTAATAATCATAATAGAACAAATAAAAGATTCCTTCGCCCACAAAACACATAACCCCCATTGATTGATTCTATAGGCCCTCCCAATATCTGAATAGGGGCTCCGCGGCCCGCTACCTTTCTTCAACAAATCAAGTGGGGGAATCTATAGTCGGGGCGGCCCTCCCCTTCGCTACCTAAGTGAGAGAAGGCCCCATATATCTAGAGCCATATCTATAGAAGGAAGGGCTCCCGAGATAGGATAGATAGGCACTGAGATAGGAGATAGGGCCCCCTATCTCTATATATCGAAGGAAAGAAACTGAACCGACCCACGGCCGATGGGGGATAGGATATATACTTATTCTATCTATAGGGGGCCAGATATAGATATCCCTATATAGAGCAGGCGGAGCGGCTCGACCGATAGATCGAGGGCGGCTATCTGACTATCGGCCGGATCGCTGGGCCTACTCTATGATCTATATGGCTTATATTCTATAGCTCGACAAATACAATAATCAAATTTTCTACAACACTTGAATAGATGAATCATAAATAACAATTTTAAATTAGTTCAACATTATATTTAAATAATGATAAACTAAAAAGATAACATTTTAATAGCTATTTTTATAAATTCAAACAAAATAATCTAACCCATAATTCTTACTATATACTATCACTCTTACCTTCACACATCTAATAATCATAATAGAATAAAAAGTAAATTCAAACAAAATAATTTAACTACTTACTATATACCGTCACCCTTATCACCCTTACGTTTACACATGCTAATAATCATAATAATAATCATAATAGAATATATAAGAGATAGACAAATACAATATTAAGTCCTACAATATTATCAAATAATGATAAACTACAAATTAGATAACAAATAATATTAAAACTACTTTTAAATTATCATTCATTATTTATATTTGTAATTTGTAACATTTTATTAGCTCATTTATTAAGAATTAAAATTACCATCACACATGCTAATAATTTCTACAACCACGATACCACAAATCATGCTTACAAATTATCATGATTTTAAATTATATTTGTAGTTTATAAAATTTTATTAGTTCATTTTTTCATATTCACAGAGTAAATTCAAAATAATCTACCCGTACTACTTACTCTATATTATATCAAATATATAATCAAAAATTAAAATTTCTATCACCTTTCCATTCACGCATCAATTATTACCAAAATTATTAACAATCATTATAGCATTATATCAAACTTTAATCAAAAATTAAAATTACCATCCCCTTACGTTCACATTATTACACCACTATCACACTAATTATGATTTGAAATTATATTTGTAGTTTATAACATTTTAATAATCAAAATTTAAAAATTCTTATCACCCTTACGTTAACACATTATATTTGTAGTTTATAACATTTTAATAATCAAAATTTAAAAATTCGTATCACCCTTACGTTCACACATCTAATAATTATTAACACCACTATAACACGAATTATGTTTTCAAATTATATTTGTAGAGTCTATAACATTTCAATACTCATTTTTACATAGTAAATTCAAAATGATCAAATACTACTTGGTAAATATATTATATCAAAATTTTATCGAAAATTAAAATTACTATCACCCTCACCCTTACGTTCACACATGCTAATAATTATTAGCAACCACGATACCACGAATCGTGCTTTCAAAACTCATTTAAAATCATAAACTTGGAATCAAATTTTACACAATACTTAAATATTGATAGATGAATTTTAAAATCATAAACTTGGAATCAAATTTTACACAATACTTAAATATTGATAGATGAATCATACATAACAGTTTTTCATATATAGCTAGTTGCTATTATAATAATTTAATATGATATCAAGACACAACATTTTAAATAAAAATATTGATAACCTTATATAATAACCACCATCATAAGATACATCTTGCAAACCAATTTACGCATACACGACACAACATACATAATAATAACCAAAGGATGGATGAATCATAATAATTGTACATGACATGAAATACTGAAAAAAGAGGAATGCTATACAAACCAATTTACGCATACACGACACAACATACATAATAATAACCCAAGGATGGATGAATCATAATAATAATTGTACATGCCATGAAATACTAAAAAAGAGGAATGCTATATGGCATTCGTACTTTCAAAACTTGTCAGGCTATTTTCTATGTAATGAAAGGACATTAAAATAGTACATTAAAATAAGTAATTACATTTCCAACGTATAAATTACTCAACTGCGGCGTGATTTTTATAATTTAGTTTATTTATCTTATCAAAAGACTCCCACGTATAAATAGTTTTTATTTATCTATTACTATTTTTTATATTACACAAATTAAAAAATATTAATTAATGAACCAATGCAATGTCTAATATCTTTGAAAACTTAAAATAATAATTTATTGTCGAAAACTTTAAATAATAATTTATTGTACTTACAACTAGTAACAAAATCAAAATATTTACTTGCGATAACAAAGAAAAATAATCAATTGGTCTACCTGTCCATTGAATATTCTAGCTTAATACCTGAACATATTTGAGAGCAAAGCAAATAAAAACCATGGTTTTATATGATTTCGGACAATATTCTTAAAAAAAAAGGTAGATTGGCTGCATTACATAGATCTCTGTCATCTGTGTGAAAAAACATTTGAATCTGATTTTTAGCAAATATTGAGTTTAAATAAAATAGTAGATTGTCTGTAGCACATAGAACATGTCAAAAACCACACAGAGTTTCTCAAAAAAACCATTTGAGATATAACAGAAATAAAATTTATTAAAAGAAATGTTTCAGACATTTACAACGAAATTTTATTGAACCTTTAAAAAACACTAATATAGTATATTCTTCATTACAAAATATAAAACCAAATGCAGTAAAACAGAGTGATCAATAAGATAAAATCATAATTTAAACTCTGTTAAATAAATATAAAACGCGTTGTTATGAACAATCTGCTATCAAAAGCAAGAATATATAAACATTTCACAAGTATCAAAAAAATTAAACTAAAAATAGGCAACAAATAAAAAATGTTTTTAAGATTTTTGTTTTTAAGCATAAAATAGCTACTTAAACAAAGTAGCTAATAACAGGATTCTTTCTAGACAGAGTTTGGTTGGCTAACTGCTTAAAGATTCAGGATTGACACGTTCACACAATTCAAAATCTGAACCCTACTCGATATAAAATAACCCTACATGATAAATTACAGGCAACTTTAAAAACCCACTACTATTAGTTAAATTAATATAAAATAACGCTTTCATATAAATTACAGGCAACTTCAAAAACCCACTACTATTAGTTAAACTAATATAAAATAACCCATTCACTATGTTAGTTTTATAATAAGTAAAATGCATACCTACTACATCAATTAAGCAAATCTGTAAACATCGATCGCACATAACGCCCTGCAGTTGAAATAAATTCAAAATTATATATGAATTTCTAAAACTAATGCAAGAGAACATGTTCCCCACCCATTCCCCACCAAATACAGAACATGTTTCAGATTTTTTAACTGTTGCCTCTTTAATAGCATTCACTAGTGTAAAAAAATTTAAAATTATATAAACGCAAAAGGGGATTTTTATTACAATGTAAAAATTTAAGAGGATCGTGTGCTTCAATTGAATCATAGCAAATGTAATTGAAAAATTAAAATGAAAACATACGCTAAAGGCACTTTAAAATCAATCTAAAAATATTACTATCATAATCGTGAAAGGCAATCTCCAAGCGCTTCAACACTTAGAAGCATCTCAAAAACCCACGCATAAGACCGCATCCAAATCTTTTTGATTATATAATATAAACTAAACTTATGAAAACCAAAGGCAAAATCATAATTTTAGCCCTGCTAAATAAATACAAAATGTTTAACACAACAATAAATAATTGACAACAAGCATGTCAAGAAGCACCATTACGCACGGTTAAAATATGCAATATTTTGCTCAAGATAAACATGTCAAGAAGCACCAAAAAGTATTAAATAACTGAAAAATAAAAGCAATAACTAATTAATCAAGTGTTATAGATAAATAGTGATGAGCTATTTATGATTCCGAAAGTAACCACATTATCTGTTGTATTCCATAAAGCAACAGACGAGGAAGACTAATAATAATATATCAGTATTTCAAATAGAGGAACTGCTTAAAGATTCCTCTACAATTAGGGGATCCTACTTAATATAAGCCATAAATCACAAACCCATATGACTGAAAAATCCTATTCAATCTTAATATAACCCATAAATAACAAACCCCTATGACTGAAAAAACCATCAAATAAACACAAATCAAATACAGAATTAGATATGAATTTCTAAGAAGATGCAACTTATATTAGCAGAACACAATACTTATGTCGATACCAATACAGGGAACTTGTCCCAAATTTTATCAGTTATCGTACCTTGCCTTTTTAAGAATCAAATTTTTATTATAATAATTTTAAATTCTTTTTAAAAAGTAAGTGCTGCTAATGATAATACGGAGGAGATAATGATGGCTTTACTACTTCTCTAACCTATTAACAAACACACCAGAATTTACCTTCTTAGTGCTAGCCATTAAATTAAAAGACATTAAATAAATTAAATTAAAAGACATTAAAAAAATATATATATATATAGGATATATATTTTACCAATAACTTTTTAAAAAAGTAGGAGGTGAAACTGCCATTGCAATAGTGAATCATATATTTCATTCATTAAAATTCATCCTTCAAAAATAACGAAAGGTTAAATTTCAATAAGGGATGGATTTGTAATATAAAATATGTTGTAAAATAGATATCTCACTTAACCCTGAAATTTAATTGAGCTCTGTGTATCAAGTAATAAATCACACAGCACGTGTAACAAGTGAATGCCATACCTTAGTATTTTTAACCCTGAGCAAGCGTATGAAAGACTTCCGCAAACGTGCACTAAAGACACTTTAGAACAAATTGCGCCCTGCGATACTGATGGAGAAAATCATTTAAGCCTAACCTAATGACAACTTAAAAAAGATTCAAATCAGTCCTCCTTATAAAATGACAGAAAAAAGTAACTTTACAAAGCTTTTCAAGTCCCAATATAAAATTATATATCTTTAATTTGTAAATTATCTTATTATTCCAAGAATACACATACAAGTTAACCAGTGCAAAGCTAAGTAAATTATTACTATTAGCTAAGATAACGTTCAGTGTAAAACAGAAGACAACAGAGAATGAATAATATTTAAACAAAATTATTAATAAATTAATTAGTAGAGCTTTATTGAAAATGTCAATCGAATGAGCACTTTAAATTAAAACCCAAGAGAAATGTCAATTAACAGAACAACAATCATTAAATGTTTGCTACAAAGTTATTAAAAGAAAGGAATTAGTATGCTTCAGACATTTGCATCAAAGTTTTATTAAACCCCATTTTAGCAGGAATCTAAAACCCAAACTATAGCATATTTCATGACAGAAATAACAATTATTTATAAAAAGGAATTGACATGCTTCACACATCTACAGCGATATTTTATTAAACCCCAACTCCTGTAAAAACCTAAAACCCAAACTAATAACATATTCTTCATTACAAAATATAAAACCAAAATGCAATAAAACAGAGTAATCAAAATCATAATATGAACTCTGCTAAATGAATACTAATAGTTTAATCAATGATTCCACAAAAAACAGACTAATTAACTGTTGTGCCTGTAATACAGAAAACAAATGAACCCTGAACCCTAGAAAAAAACAATTGAGTATCTTCATCTTTGCTAAATTTATGTAATGTTAAGACCAAAGCGACTGTAGACTTCAAATTCAGCCCTTCTGCATTTAAACATGCGGTGTAGAGACTGTAAAACCAATATAAAAATAACAATAGAAGGCCACCCTGCCATACCAAGGAAACATGGCATGAAAGGCAAATTACAAGCAACTAAACTTAGGCTAATAACGACATTAAATCGATTAAGATCAGACCTACCTTGCGAATAGACGGAGAAAACCCTGGTATGAACTGGTCATGTTGGGCGCTCCAGCGATATCCTTCGGCTTCGAATCATCAAACGACAACAACAAAAACACAGACATCGACACAACAACACAGACATCATACAACAGAACCAAAAAAGACTCAAAATCAGTCGCACAACACAGAAAAAATCAGACGCACAACACAGAAAAAAACAGACGCAAATCGCCATACTTGGCGGAACAGAGACCTTACAATGCATACAGTAACAAAGACAAACAATGTGAAGGAATTGGGCGAAATGATTTTTTATAGCTCGCACGTATCAACGGCTCTTCCCACCGACACATGCTTTCCAGCTGTCCACCGCTTTTTCGAGAAGCTTCCGCATTAACTTTCGTACCGTTTTTTTTGGTCCGTTAGAACACGCCACGCGCCACGGTTGGATAAAAGCTTTGAGACGTGTTCATTAATGGTTATCCTTTTCAATACCTTAAGCACGTGGTGTAAATTTCAAACTTTTATGTAAATTTATAAATGTACATATATATTAAATTTATATTTAATACTCTTTTGCAAAGTTTGATGAGTACTTTTGAAATACTTGTCATAAAAATTGTTTGATAGGAAATTTAAACACGTCTATGTATATGACACTTTTAAGTGAATGGAGATGAGCGTACCATCGAGAACGAAAGAATGTTCCCTAACCAACTCACACGGTAAAAAGAACATTCATATAGATGAGCATTTTATAGTGCTTTGAGTGTGTTTTACATGTTTTTTACATTCGTGTGTGGGTTATGAAAGAAAGTATTTTAAATATTAGTAGCAATCTCGTACGAGAGTGTAATGTATATATTGATTATAATGAGCAAAGGAGAAACATTGCAAAGGAAATGGGAGAATTTGTTTTAAAAGTTGCCAACCTAAAAACTCTCGATAATTTTGAAAAAAGAAATATAATTGAGTAGAGATTATGACACGATCTAAACATTTAAATATCTCATTACATCCTTGGCACAAATACCCCTTAATCCTCAACACATATCCTAATAAAATTGATTATTCAATACACTTGATACTATCAATATTATATTTATTCAAAAAATTAGGATGTTTATCCTTTAGTAAAAAAAAAAACTAAAATAAAATATAAACAAAATAATATTCCAAAGAGTAAGTGCAAATTAGTAATATTCATATAAATATGCACATCTAAATTTAAAAACACTAAATAGGGGGAAGATGCAAGATGTTAACACCATATAAAAATGTAAAAAGGAAATGGAAACAATTATTTTTTTGGTTATATAAGGGTTAAATAGTTACTTATTATAGTTATTAATAAGAAACGTACATTTTTTTAATTAAAAACGGGTTGAAGGGACCCGTGACGCTTTAAAATTTAAAGGCTCATTCCACAAGAATTTCCAATTAGCGACTAGAACACAAAACAACCATATATATAGGGCTGGTAAAAGAGATCCCAAAATCCAACCGATATGGACAAACAGACCATAAAAACTATAGCTAATATCTATATCATAACTATAAACAGGCTATAACAATATACTTAGGTTTCGAATCGACAAGACGGAAATAAGGACCTCTGTAACCCCCGCTCGTCGAAGGAATTTTGATCGAAGGAACTTAAGCACCTTAGAATTCGTCTAGCCATTCCAAATGATTTCAAGTGCATCACAAACATATTCCTTAATTTCATGTCACCACGTAGGCACCGGATCAATAGGCTCCTTGATAGATGTATGATCGGGATATTTTAGACGTGCGCTACTAACATGCTTATTCTTGTCTTGAAGGCAACCACATTTTTCTACAAACACTAGAACCTCACCATGCCTTTTTCCAGCTCTTTAAAACCCTAGCTTCGACCCATCCATCTTGAGACAAGCTCAACTCAAGCGCTGAAGCCCAAAAAGCCATATTGGCTCTCCCAACTTCTAAAATAAGATTGACACGGTGCGAGGGTTTGATCCAACGAAGACCTAAATTTTGTAACGCCCACATTTGACACACACAAATACAACAGTAACAATACTGGAATATTTTTTTACTCACATTGTAGTTCACACGACACTATAGGGGATCACTTATGCCAATGCACAACACATGATCTGCTTTGCACAAACACTAACCCACATAGGCAACATGAAAACACGTGATGCACATCAAGGCCATTTTTTTAATGACAAGACACAACATAATGATTCAACTACATTATGAATCTTGTATGGGAACCATCCATGACAACAATTTCCTGGTTTACATATTTATTACATTCATGTTTCGTTATTGACCTTGATTGGTTAGAAATCACTTATCAATTATTTTATAACTAGACTCCATTATCTTTACTTTATTTAACATTTCACTTATAGTAATCCCATCTAATTTTGCTTATTTCCCTCATCACACAAGAATGTTGTAACCTAGTTGTTGGTATGAACATATGTACATACATGATCCTTTTAGTGTTTGTTCCAAGGATTCATTTTCTAATTTGCATGTTCAATTGGATTTTCCATTTATCTTAGTTGCAACAAGGAAGGTTCTCATGAAGCAAAGGAAGTTTATTGATTTAAGAGTAGGTAGATTACACATTCTTTTCATATAAGCATTTAAGTTCTAAGGTCAGTCTATTTTGTTTTACGTTATGAAAACTAACCATGTATCTCATCTACTTCACTTAATTGCTTAGTCATCAAGGTACTAATGAGTATGATTTCACACTCCACCAGGTTTGGATTCCTAGACAATTAAGTATTAGATGTGTGTTATGAGGAGACATTCAATTATAAATTTTACACACCTTACTATGGTCACAACTAGAGTGATTGAACACCCTTATCTCCAACAATCATCATGTAACTCTAGGTACATTCGATACTTCTTGTCAAGATGGAACTCTTGTTTGAGTGGGGTTTAAGGGGACTCACACTCAATATTCTCTTGTGTGGTTAACTAAAACATTGGATCCACTCGAATCATTTTCATTCATCTTAAAATGGTTTCATTCAATTTGATTTAATTACTTTAAAAAAAAAAATTGTGTAACCCATTTATTAATAGGGACATTGGTATGCTCATGAGACTACTAGTCCTTTCCCTAAGGATTCATGTCAAGAACATGATTACATGATTTCACACCATACATTCAATACAAAATAAGACAAGGGGGATAATAAGAGGGAGTAGTTCTTCATTTAAAAGGTTAAGATTCACATTAAAGTCTACATGAAGAGGATTCCATTCTCACCACAAGATGGTATAAACGTGTTATAAGAATGATATACATTTCACCCTTCTCCAAGAACATCATATTATAGTTACATGTTCACAAAATAATCATAAATTAAAATGTGGTTAAGTTTCACAAATAACTCTTAGTATTGCACCATAGAAGCCAAACGATAATAGAAATTGGGTATCAAGTTCATTTATGATCCCAACTCATACATGTGACTTCCAAGGTTAGTTAGCGATCTTTGCCACCTACACTCTTCACTTTACATGTGTTCCCGACCAAGAGGATCTTACATTATGTTTGGGGTTTGGTTACCCATAGAGTACTACCTTAAGAAAATCACATTCTCCTTACTACACACATGATTTCCAAACCTAGGAGGGGAAACACATACTCTAGATAATGTTTGACCACATCGTTCCTATTCGTTGGGTTCACAACGATGCCACTAAGCATATAGGTTCTGATGACAAAACTCAAACTAGGGATCTCATTTACTTAAGCTATGAGGTGTCATCAAGTGTGAATAGTTAAGTTCATCCTAAGGTTTTAGTTTTCTATGTTACAAGAATCACATAGGAAGAATAGTTATGCATGAATTTTATACTAGAGTTGACTAGTTCGTTAGATTTCTTTATTATATTTTCAAGGTAATGAACACAACACACCAATTATTTAATCATCAATTTCACACTGAAATTGCACTATAAGATATTAAATTAAATTTCATTATATATATATATATATCCAACACCCTTTTTTCAAAAATGCAGTGTGACTAATTCATCAATTTCCAAAACAAGCCTTTCACCCAATATGATAAGACAAGTACACTAACTTTATTAATCTCCAGAAATAAGTATTAAATCATGTTCATAAAACTTATCATAATCTTTCCTTTCAAAAAATTTACAATAATTGACAAAGGGTCTTTCTCATTTCTATATAGGAGTAATTCAATTTTGAATTCAAAAATCAAGTATTTTATTCAACCTTCTTCAATCAAAAGAATAAATGCAAATTTTATATGTCTTCTTTCTTCATCTTTCACGAAGTCCATCTACAAGGTTGTTAGCATCCGTCAGTTCATATGAACTGAGCATGATAGGTACTCAATCTTAAGAATAAAATGTTCTAACTTAGTAATTTCATAAAAGGAATGTTGATTTTAACTACAATTATTCTAGGGTTCAAAAGAACATTCAACTCTTTCAAACATTCAGCCTAAACATCTTACAATCATTAACATAATGAATCCAAGATAAACTACGTACCTTATTTAAGTAAGAGCCAAGAAGAAAATAACTTTAAAATACATCTAAGTAAACTAGGTAATAACAACTTAGTCAATAATCCATCCTCAGCTATGTAAATAATAGCTTCATACCATGGTCATATAAGCCTACAAATATATATAATTGTAACTTGTATAACAGTTAAGATTAATCTAAGAAATAATAGTCTATTATAGAATTCAGTACCAAATATACCATCCATACTTCAATCAATTAAACATCATTCAACACAAATTCATGCATACAAATAATGTATTCACTTTCTAGCATAAGATATATCTCACAACCTTCTCAAAAATGGCAGCAAGGTCTACATGGCTGATTAGGCAACTCAACAACTCACTCCATGTTTCCTAAGGGTTCATTAAGTCTTAGGTGACATCGCTTAACTATGAGGCTATAATATAATATAGTAACTTCATGCTATGATAGGGTAGAACTCAATATATATTTCATCACTAAGTGACAAGATGTATATAATTTCAATCGATGATCAATCAAAGGGTAAGGCCCGAGGTGAGATCTAAGCATAGTTTCAAATTAGATGAAAAAAAGATCATAAATTATTAAGATTTAAGAATCTAAGAATACCATCGAAACTGAAAGAACATAACCATAGTAGAGGAACAAAGCCTATCATACAGTCTTAACTGCCTAAAGAAAGGTTCTTTTTTTTAATATGACGTATAAATTAATCCACTTCCATCACCATGTTCAACCATTACCAAAACTAGCATCAATTCAATATTGACTCAATTCATTAATCAAACAAGCAAAACATGAAACAATTACTAGATACCCGTATCGACTTGTATAATCCTAAGGCTTGATACATCATTAAAACTAGTCAAGAAGTTCATGAAGCATCTAAACATTATACGATAGATTAAGGGAAGTCAAGACCAAAGTTACAACCTACTTCTAACTAGTATCTATTCCAAAGTGCAATTATAGACCAAGTCGACATACCACAAACCCCAAAAGGGAGCATAATCGATAACCAAAGGTTTCGATAGTAGTTGCAGAAGTTATGATCTACCACATTAAGGAATATAATCAACGTAAATCATTTATAAACATACCACATACCCATTTACATATATCAGAGAGTACAAATACATAGTTCGACTTACAATGGGTGAGGAACTGTAAATGAATAACTACACAACTATTTAAGGGTTTATACATAGCCTGGGTAAAGCCGTTTAAACCAAGTATAGCATTAGTAATATACAGCTGACATAGATCAAATCGATTCGATGTCCATATCCTTAAGGAAATTGTTCATAGAAGGATAACAAAAAAATACCCAATACACATTCAGGGTTTAAGAAACCAAGGAAGTAAAACAGATACTCCAACCCTACTTCAAACCATTTAACAAGTTTCCAGTTCGATATTGTTTAGAAAACAAATACAAGCTAGTACATGGATATATTCCTATGATAATCACGCTACAATCATTTGGCAAGAATATAGGTTTAAAACTTAACAAGATATTCGTCCATTTAAGAAACACCCAGAACCCTATAAGTTATACTATAACTTCGCAATAATTTCAAGTAGTCTAGGTGGAAGAATTAAGAAAACACACAGATTTCCAAGTTTCAAATCAAATATACAAATCTCAAAACCATTAACAGTAATTTTATCAAGAGAAAACAACGTTCCTTTAATGAAGGCATTAAAATAGAGCATATTATTCTAAAGGGAGAGTCTATTATGCATGTATAGTTCTTGATGTTCTTCTTCATGCTCCCTATTTTCCTTTCTAAGGCTCACATACTCTAATGAAATAATGAGATGCCCTTCGATACCCAATCTTATTTTTCCAAACAACAACGTAACAACAACATGTAATGGTTTCCTCTCGAGACAAATGGACCCATGACATTTGCAAAATGCAAGTCAAGATCAATAAATTTGTGAATGTATATGATTCCAAAAAAACTAATTTTTTTCTAAATACATTCTATCAAATAGTTTTCCTACCTTGTGCAATGTTCCACATTTTCATACGTGTCTGCGGAGAGCAATTACGCAACTACAACATTTGGAAAAATTCCTTTATCTTCTATGTTTTAAATGGGCATCCATACCCTATTCCAAAGCTCATATTTTGGAAAAGGCTTGGGAGACGTTGGTAGAGGGGGTGGAAATTTGGCTTAAAACCTGTAAATGCATTTTCTAGAAACTTTCTATGCCATTTCAACAAACCCATTTTGTGCATATTATGTTATCATTACAATCCATGAGGCATGTTTCAAGTATTGATCGAAGAGATCACATGCCACGTGCATGCTTCCAAATTTGCATAGATACCTTCTATAGCACTTCATTAAAGTTCATTCATGATTAGATAAAATGCCCTTCCATTATATTACAACATGGGATCCATGCCTTATCAAAGGATCTTATGATTTGATGGGTATCTAACCCTAGCTGCATGAAGTTCACATCTTGGCCCATGAAGGGAGTATATAGAAGTAAACGGTGGGTTTGAGACCCATTTGATGAATAAACAAAATAGAGGGACTACCCATAAGGAAACCCATGTCTTCTGCCATCATTGCAGCTATCCAAATACTGCTAAATTTATAATGTTAACTTGGTTTTAGCGTGGTTACAATCTTGCAGATCTCAAAATAAATTGCTTGTATTATTATACAAGGAAATGATGGGTCCATATGCATTGATGAAGCCCATGTGACGTGTCAACTCTCCCGCCATAGGTCCATCCCTTCCACACACCTTCATTCACCAACCACCTGTAATTTTCAGCAGCTTTTATGATGGATTTCCCTCTTCGTTTTTTAAAAATAATTTTCTTTAATAGTTGGCACTAAATTTCCCTCCCCTTATAAGAGCATCATCCTCGATGTGACATGCATCAAAGCTCAAAGGGTACATAAGCAAGAAATTCAATAATGACACATGTCATTTAACAAAACAACTGGTCAATACAACACGACCACAAGGAAGCAAGCTAATTTCCAAGATATCTTAAATTTTAATGTTCTGTGAAGATTGGTAGTTCTCTTTTACTTTATTACTTATTCTTTTCCTTTAAAGTATTTATTAATCTCAACTCTTAGTATTTCATTGTTTAATATTTTAGTTGTCTTATGTTTGTGGGTGCCCAATCAAAATTGACATCACAATACCACATCAGGGCCAAACACAACACTAATGGTTCACAAGACATCATGATATGTACCCTCACGACTATATCACATCACAAGAACTCAACCAAACCATGGAAATAACATACATAGCCACTCAACATAATACTTGTCACACACATGCCCCTCACACAAAAGTACTTACAACATAAGTAGACTATAACAACATGGAATTCCCAACATGTACACATACAAAGTTTTCACGCAACTCAAAACCATAATTGTAGCTATATAGGGTCAAGATGGAAACAACATCATACCAAAAATGAGGAGCATCAATCCTCAACATCAAAAACAACCCAATTGGACTCACAAGAGTACACATAAATCATAACACCAACACCATACACCTCCCAAAACATCACAAAACAACTCCATATACCTCCCAAAGCATCACCAAAAACTACATATACCTCCCAAAGCATCACAAACATAAAAATAAAAATCCAAGTGCACTAATCACACACACATAAGTCTCTTATGTCTCCCTCAAGTCTCTTATGCCTCCCTCAAGTCTCTTATGCCTCCCTCAAGTCTCTTATGTCTCCCTCAAGTCTCTTATGTCTCCCTCAAGTCTCTTATGCCTCCCTCAAGTCTCTTATGTCTCCCTCAAAGGGTTCGGTCACCCTATGGCCCTAGGAACATAGAGTCTAGACACCCCTAACCAAAGTGACATAATAACTCGTGGTTCAACAACCCGCTAGTTATCTCAGAAACTCCTTGGGGCATACCCCATAAAATGAAGAGAGGTCCATAGGTTCAACCACTCCATGGTGCATCCCATGACCCTATTCCACACATTACGACATTAGAACCAACATAAAAATTTGTTTCAAATGTCAAGTGGAAAAATCCAAAGCCTTGGGCTAGGCTATAAAACCTTTAAACAGAAAAAAAATTAAATATAAGTAAAGCAAATGGCCAAATAGCCATTGTTAGTGCAATAACCAAATAAAATTCCCAAAATATAAGAACATATCAATTAATAAAACTATTGGTTCTAGCAAGAAAAAGGAAAATGTTCAATTTACAAATAAAATACGTATAGAAAAATAACACATCACAATAACTATGTGGCCTTATACGAATCGACCAAAGGGTTACTCAACGAGTTGCTTTGACACTCGGACATCGAGCCTCAGCTCATAAAATAACATATCAAATAATACAACTATCATCATCTCTATCTGAATCATCCCTCCATACTCCCACAAGGCTCAACATAGTCAAAATCACATAGGATTGTTCGATGGACAACCCAATAGGAGAGAGAAGGGGATGCTAGTTTGCATAAGTTGAGCCTAAGGTGGTGTGCATCCACAATATACTGAGAAATATCAAAGTATACTAAACAAATAGAAGTGGGTTTTAATCTATATAAGACTCCACTTCCTCAGTCGTACTCAGCTCAATATTATGAAAACCTGGTTCAATCCTCCTCTCTCCACACATACACTCTTAATGATTGCTTCTCTTCGGGTCAAAAAGTGTAAAAGGTTCACAAAATAACACATAACTACATCACTAACACAATGGCAATTCACACACATTAACCATAACATCTTACACATGGTGTATATATATATAGGGTATAACACAATCATTACTTTCATGGGTTACAATACATCACATTTCCACATAATGCACTCAAGGTGCAAGTACTGCATAATAGGGGTCATAAAATCCCCATATGCCCCTAATTCATGACATGAATCATCTCATATTACACAAATTATACACATGATGAACAAAGTGAATAACATTACAACATAGAATCAATTACAGGACAACATGGTGACACACAATTCATCATTACTATACAATCCAATCCACTATACACCAATATTTTTCATACAACACATCAACACACCTACATATCACAAAATGATAAGATGCTCCAACACACCGCCATCCATAAAAACATTCTTCTCACACATACCAAGGCAACACATCACACGTGGACTCCTCATTAAATCCACAAAAAGGAGAGTAAATACTCTCATCACAAGCACATCAACATGATAACAAACATGCACTAAGTGACATGCACCACATGTGCATTCATAATATCACAATTACAACATTGGTCACATAACAACATATATCACATTACTCTTCCAATCTCCACCATCACCATGCGAATCATCACAACTCCAATCCATCCCAAAGGTTTGAGAGCATGAACCTTCACTCTGATACCAATGTAACACCCACATTTGACACACCCGAATACAAAAGTAAAATACCGGAATAATTTTTTTTACTCACATTATAGTTCACACAACACTACAAGGGATCACTTATGCCAATGCACAACACATGATCTACTTGCATGAACACTAACCCACATAGGAAACATGAAAACATGTGACGCACATCAAGGCCATTTTTTTTTTATGACAAGACACAACATAACAATTCAACTACATTATGAATCCCGTATGGGCACCATCCATGACAACACTTTCCCGATTTACATATTTATTACATTCATGTTTCGTTATTGACCTTATTTGCTTGGAAATCACTTATCAATTATTTTATAACTAGACTCCATTATCTTTACTTTATTTAACATTTCACTTGTAGTAATCCCATCTAATTTTTCTTATTTCCCTCATCACACCAAAATGTTGTAACTTGGTTGTTGGTATGAATATATGTACATACATGATCCTTTTAGTGTTTGTTCCAAGGATTCATTTTCTAAGTTGCATGTTCGATTGGATTTTCCATTTATCTTAGTTGCAACAAGGAAGGTTCTCATGAAGCAAATGAAGTTTATTGATTTAAGAGTAGGTAGATTACACGTTCTTTTCATATAAGAATTTAAGTTCTAAGGTCAGTCTATATTGATTTATAGTATGAAAACTAACCATGTATCTCATATACTTCACTTAATTGTTTAGTCACCAAGGTACTAATGAGTATGATTCCACGCACCACCGGTTTGGATTCCTAGACAATTAAGTATTATGTGTGTGCTACGAGGAGACATGATGTGCCGAGAATTAACAAGAACTTGGCAAGGTCATAACTTGAGCTTCAGTGTCCGTTGTTTTTTGAAACCACATGTTTCGATGAGATGAACGCAACAACAACCAAACCTACCAGTTGGGGCAAGTCTCAAAGACGTTTTCGGGCCCTAAATCCACCATCTTGAGGCCAAAAATTAGGATTTAAGTTGTAGTTTAGTTTTTTCCTATTTTTGAGCATTAGTTAATTCTAGTCTATTAGTTGCATTATGAGTTAGAAAGTTGGAAATTCCTCTAATTTAGGGATGTAGAAGATGCGTGGCAATTTCTGGTGCCGTGCATGAATAAGCATGCGAACTTACTAAGAATAGCAAGTTCTAGTAAACTACTAAAATAGTAATTTCTGCCACCTAGAGTAGATTTAGTTAGAGTTAGCTAGAGTTTACTTGGAAACTCAAGTTGGGAGTTGTTTTCCTATTTAGGAAACATTGTAATTCATTATTGAATAATGAAGAAGGAGATTTATTTCTTTTGGAGTTCATGTTATTTGTAGAATATCAAGTTTGTTAGAATTTGGCTACATTAAGACATTCGAGTATAAATTTTACACACCTTACTATGGTCACAACTAGATCAATTGAACACCATTATCTCCAACAATCATCATGTAACTCTAAGTACATTTGATACTTCTTGTCAAGCTGAAACTCTTGTTTGAGTGGTGTGTAAGGGGACTCACACTCAATATTCTCTTGTGTGGTTAACTAAAACATTGGATCCACTTGAATAATTTTCATTCATCTTAAAATGGTTTCATTCAATTTGATTTAATTACTTTTTTCTTTAAAAAAATTGTTGTGTAACCCATTTATTAATAGGGACATTGGTATGCTCATGAGACTACTAGTCCTTTCCCTAGGGGTTCATGTCAAGAACATGATTACATGATTTCACACCATACATTCAATACAAAATAGGATAAGGGGGATAATAAGAGGGAGTATTTCTTCATTTAAAAGGTTAAGATTCACATTAAAGTCTACATGAAGAGGATTTCGTTCTCACCACAAGATGGTATAAACGCATTATAAGAACGATATACATTTCACCCTTCTCCAAGCACATCATCTTATAGTTACATTTTCACAAACTAATCATAAATTAAAATGTGGTTAAGTTTCACAAATAACTCTTAGTATTGCACCATAGAAGTCAAACGATAATAGAAATTGGGTATTGAGTTCATTTATGATCCCAACTCATACAAGATGACTTCCAAGGTTAGTTAGCGATATTTTCCACCTACACTCTTCACTTTACATGTGTGCTCAACTAAGAGGATATTACATTATGCTTGCGGTTTGATTAGGCATAGAGTACTACCTTAAGAAAATCACATTCTCCTTACTACACTCATGATTTCCAAACCTAGGAGGGGAAACACATACTCTAGATAATGTTTTACCACATCATTCCTATTCGTTAGGTTCACGATGATGCCACTAAACATATAGGTTCTGATGAAAAAACTAATACTAGGGATCTCATTTACTTAAGCTACGGGGTATCATCGAGTTCGAATAGTTAAGTTCATTCTAAGGTTTTAGTTTTTACGCTACAAGAATCACATAGGAAGAATAGTTATGCATGAGTTTTATACTAGAGTTGGATGGTTCCTAGATTTATTTATTACAGATCAAGGTAATGAACACAACACACTAATTATTTAATCATTAAATTCACACTAGAATTGCACTATAAGATATTAAATTAAATTTCATTTAATACATATATATATATCCAACACATTTTTAAAAATGCAGAGTGACTAATTCATCAATTTCCAAAACAATCCTTTTCACTCAATATGATAAGACAAGTATACTAACTTTATTAATTTCTAGAAATAAGTATTAAATCATGTTCATAAAATTGATCATAATCTTTCCTTTCAAAACAGTTACAATAATTGGCCAAGGGTCTTTCTCATTTCTATACAAGAGTAATTCAATTCTGAATTCAAAAATCAAGTATTTCATTCAACCTTCTTCAATCAAAATAATAAATGTAAACTTTATATGTCTTCTTTCTCCTTCTTTCATGAAGTCCATTTGCAAGGTTGTTAGCATCCGTCGCTTCATATGAACTTAGCATGACCAGGTACTCAATATTCGAATTATATGTTCTAACTTAGTAATTGTAATGCCCACTTCCCTACGACACTTAGTTGATTATCATTTTGAGTTATGCAGACTTTGGATATGGACATGACTTATACTTATGTTGATTAGCATAATGTTTGGTGACTAGATGCATTTGAATTTTGATTAGATTTTGTTTTTAGTATGATCTACACTGACTCATGGACAGACTATTGGATACCGATATTATTTTTATATGGATATATTGCATGTGTTCTAACATTGGATTTATTCGCCATGATGAGTAGAATGTAGTTGTTGAATTTACATTACTATAATTTTGGATAATGATGAAATGCATAATTAAGTTGTGATTTAGACCTAGAAATAATGATTGCTTGAATTACGTATAGATGTTAATAAATTTCATGCATATGGTTATTTTGGATATTTTGACATGGCCGCAAGGCCGAAGGAGGTATTTGGTATTTTGCAGGAACCACAACATGATCACAACCTAAAGGGGGATTGGGAACCAAACACAACAGAATGTCGGGTGGTTACAACATTTGGTCGTCAAGGCAACTAGTGAATTGTATAGTGTTACCTTTGTTCTTTTATGTGTTGAGAAAATTTCCATGAGGGAGAAATTTTCTAATGTGACCAAGGGGGTAAGAATTTTATTTACTTGTTTTTAAGTTACTTTAGTAGGTGATTTTATTTGTGATTTCTTTTTTTTAAATTTCTTTTGCTAAGTATGTTTAGATTAAATTAACATCTTGTTTTAATTTTTAAGTTTTGGAGGGAAGTCTAGTGGGTGTAATTAATTTTTATGGTTGGCTCCTTGAGCCTTGTGCTTGCCTCTTGTTTTGAATGCTTGTTTTGAGTGTTGACCACTCCAAATCCTTTGAATCTCGAATTTGAGATTTAGGACAATTTTGGGGGACTTGTGGGACAAGTTGAACTTGTCCCACACTTTCCAAAACCCCTTACCAACCATATCTATGGGTTGGGAATCCAAAAAGGGGATTATTTATTGTTTTGGGATGGGAAATGTGACTTTGGAGTGCACTTGTCTTCCTTTTGCATTTATTTGTGCCTTAGGACACATGGGAAGGGATGGATGTGGAAAAGAGATGTCATTCAACCCAACCACCCATTTATGGTGTTTTGGGATTTGAGTTGACTAAAGGGAGGTGGTCTTGAGGATGTGTGATGTGGCATCCTACAAGGAGCCACATCACCCTCACTCCTTCCTTTTGTCTATTTATTGAAACTTCCTCTCTTGTTGAGGGGGTTGGAGGTTTTTGTTGAGGAGTTCTTTTCTTTTATTTTCTTTTGGGAGAGGAAAGAATTGGGAGAAAGAGAAAAGAAGGAGCTTGGACTTGCATGCTTGGGATTGCTTTTGGAGGGAGCTTGTGCAAAGCTTCTTGGTTTAGGCTTCTCCAATGGAGAGGTAGGAAACCTTCTCTTTTTTGTTGCTTTCATATTGTTGTTGATGCTAAAATTGTGAATAATGTATGTTTACTTTTGTGTATTGTGAAAATGGATAGAGTGCTTAATGTGTAGTGTAGGAGAGGTCTATGGGAAAACTCATGAGGGAGGCATAAGAGTAGAATAGGATATTGTGGAGGGAGTTTGAGAGGGATGCCCATCTTGGGTAAGAATGTTCACATTCTTACCTTGTTCTTGAGGGAGCCATAAGAGGAGGGAGGCATAAGAGTATGGGAGGAAAAAGGGGTACTTGAGGGAGGCATAAGAGTCATAGGGGCTTGAGTTTTATTGTGGAGGGTTTTGGATGGGCATCTCATCTCAATGGGGAGGCATAAGGAAAACTTTCCCATAGTTCCTTCTCTTGTTGGCTTGGATGAAAGCCTTGTTGTGAAAAGTATTGTGTTGTTTGTGTTTCCTTTGGTTTCTTCTATTTTAGCCTTGAATGTTGTGAAGAAATTGTATTGTGGAAGCAAGTATTGTTGCCTTGAGTTGGAGACCACCCTTCATTGTGTTATGTTTGGGGCTCGGGGGTCAATGGAGGAGATTGCTTCTCTTCTCCATTGAGTTTTGGTTGGGAGGAGAGTGTTGCCTCTCCCCCTATCTTGGTTGTGATTTGAAATACTTGGAACTTGGAGCATGGATGAAGAACACCTTGGAGCTTGGGAAGACTTTTTTTTTTCCTTTATATGCATTATTGGTTGTAAAATTTGTATGTGAAAGAAAGTTGTATCATCTTGTTTCCATTTCAAAAATAAAGGACATTGTAATCTTTATTTGCCCCAAAGGTCACACGGTTGAATGCAAAATTGTACTTGAAAAGTGTTTACATTATTGTGAATTTGTTCCACATGAAGTAGAAAGTGTTGTAACAAAATATTGAAGGAAAGTTGTATTGAGATGTTAGTTTTCTTACTCAAAAATTTATTGGAAATGTTGTTGGATTCTTTGTGGTATGTTGGAAAGAGATTTCATAAGAAAATACAATTGAACACACATCCAACAATTTAAACTTTATCATATATGTTTATAATGATTATGAAAAATTCAAGAGTACCTTAAACCATGTCTAAGAGAATTAAGTTTGTCCCTTATTAGAAACTGTTTCATTAATGGAGCAGTTATGAAACATTAATGCATTGACTGCCATGTATAGAGCAGGTCGCTTTTGGCAGTTTTGAGTGTCTCAAGGAAAACGCGTGTTTGTTTCTTACACGCTGTGTAATTTCTCGTTTCCATCTGTGCGCCAGCAGGTGAAGCACTGTGAAGAGCAAGCGAGTTTCCATGGCAAGCCGATTTAAGCTCTCTGTTCTCATGTTTTTCTGCTGTTTATCTTTTAGTTCGAGTGCTTATTGGCAAATAGAACTATAACAATGCAAATCTGTGGGCAATGCCATAATCTATTTGCCAGAACTATTACCATAAGCTCCTTAAAGATACTATTTTCTGACAGAGATTAGGACAACAGATTTTGAACGTTTTTTTTTTAAAGATTAGGACACTGCGAGTGGTCTTAGCTTCATAAATATCAAGCTACATGGCAGGCCTCGCCACTGCCCAAACAAATGTAAAGTTAGTCTCAAAATCAAGACCAGTCAATCACCCTCAAATCGTGTCTAAGAGAATAACTGCTAATATAAAAAAATGATGATACGTTTCAGTAGATATGCCTGATAGACAACTTAATACACAAAGCACTGACTGCCACAACGAATATTTAAATTGTTGCAGTGCTTGCAAAAACGACCTGAACAGATAACAACATAGATGGACAACCTGCTTGTTGGAACCGCCCTAGAGGCCTACTTGTTGTTGCGTGGTCGCTGCTGCACAGGCCAGGGCCGTAGATCCCTGTAGCCTCTGTCAAAGCATCCAAACAAATGAAAGATGCGTGGTGTTTAGTTCAGGCTTCCCGTGCTCCATCTTACTGGAGATATTATTAAATAAAGAACAAAAAAAAAGAAAGAAACAAAAGAAAAGATTGGAGACGCCTCCTTGCCACGGCTGATAGACCCTGTCCCGACCATTCCATGCTACATGCGGTGACAGTTGAGGTCGCTTGCCTCCCATTCACCTCCTGTAACCCCCTCTGAAACCCGTTTCTTTTGTGTGGGCACAGTCAGGTCAACACCCAACATGTAGCCGGATTTGTTAAATGCTAGATTTGCAAATCTAGTAGACTGTTTGGAGGCGAGCGGCGCAGCAGAGGGAGTCGGCACGCAAAGAGGCATAGTAATTTTGGTAGGTAGCTCGAACCTCACCGTCCAACCATATACTTTAAGCAAAGTTTGAAAAGTTCTCCCGAGTTGACTCTTAATTCTTTGTATCAAAATTTCAAATTTAGGTTAAGCGCTATATAAAACAATAGTGGTGATAGGTAGTAAAACTTTCATATAATAAACACACTAGATATACGTATGGTAGTATGTATATCTAAGCATATTAAAAATATACAATGCAATAAAACAGATCAGTGTCAAGTACATACCGAAATGAGTATTTCCCTATATAAATATGTATATATATATATATATATATGTATATATATATATATATATACATATATATATATATATATATATATATATATATATATATATATATATATATATATATATATATATATATATATATATATATATATATATATATATATATATATATATATATATATATATGTATACATATACACACACACACACACACACACACACACACACACACACACACACACACATATATATAAATCTATATTTACATATATTGTAATGTATTAAATCAGGAGATGACGTAATTTAAATGAATAATAAAATAAAATAAAAAAAATAAAAAAAAAAAACATAGGTTCTTTAGGTTCGACCCTTGTTCAAAAGACTAACTATTACTCTATTACTCGCTTCTTAAAATATTCGTCTAATTCATAGTTATACATACAAAAGGATAGTGAGCAAGATTGTGGCCTTTCTTAATTCCAATTAATATTTCTTAACTTAAAACACTTAACCTTTCCGAGAAACATCTAGGAACACACATTTACAGATTTCTAAAATAGTCAAAAAATAACAATAAATGTGTATTCTTTGTAACGCATTTCTACGATTATATATATTAAAATATATCAAAAAAAACCATATTCGATTTAGTATCACCATGCGTGAAGCTGGAAATTTTCCGCTAAGGAAGAGACGAATTCAACAAATATTGAAGTAAATCTCGAGTGAGTGGAATTGCGACAACCATGTAGTTCTAGATTTGCGATCGGAATACAAAGTAAAAGATTGAAGCTTATCAGTTCCCAATATCAAGCAGGTCACAAAACTTGCGGATAAAATAAATCAAACAAGAACCACTACCTTGTTTAGTTAACAAAAAAAAAAAAAAAAATTGTCGCACTTTTCGGGTCGAATTTTTGTGGCACGGCGCCATCGTCGCCGTCGTTGCCGTAGCGTCGTCCCTTTTAGCGGCGCTACAGTAATTTCATAAAAGCAATGTTGATTTTAACTACTATTCTAGGGTTCAAAAGGAACATTAAACTCTTTCAAACATTCAAACTAAATGTCTTTTAAGCATCAACATAATGAATCCAAGATAAACTAAGTACCTTATTTAAATAAGAGCCAAGAAGAAAATAACTTTAAAATACATTCAAGTAAACTAGTTAATGACAACTTAGTCAACAATCCATCCTCAACTATCCAAATAATAGCTTCATACCACAGTCATATAAGACTACAAATATATATAACTGTAACTTGTATAACAGTTAAGATTAATCTAAGTAATAGTAGTCTGTTATAGACTTCAGTACCAAACATACCATCCATACTTTGATCAATTAAACATCATTCAACACAAGTCATGCATACGAATAATGTATTCACTTTCTAGCATAAGATATATCTCACAACCTTCTCATAAATGGAAGTGAGGTCTACATGGACAATTAGGAAACTCAACAACTCACTCCATGTTTCCTAAGGGTTCATTAAGTCTTAGGCGACATCACTTAACTATGTTGCTATAATATAGTAACTTCCTACTATGATAGGGTAGAACTCAATATATCTTTCGTCACTAAGTGCAAAGATGTATATACTTTCGATCGATGATCAATCGTAGGGTAAGGCCCGAGGTGAGCTCTAAGCATAGTTTCAAATTAGATGAACAAAAGCTCATAAATTCTTAAGATTTAAGAATCTAAGAATACCATTAGGCCGAAAGAACATAACCATAGTAGGGAACAAAGCCTATCATACATTCTTAACTGCGTAAAGAAATGTTTTTTTATATGACGTATAAATTAATCCACTTCCACCACCAAGTTCAACCATTACCAAAACTAGCATCGATTCAGCGTTGAATCAATTCGTTAATCAAACAAGAAAAACATGAAACAATTACTAGATACCCATATCGACTTGTATGAGCCTAAGGCTCGATACATCACTGAAACTAGTCAAGAAGGTCACGAAGCATCTAAACATTATAGAACATTTAAGGGAAGTCAAGACTGAAGTTACAACCTATTTCCCAACCAGTATCTATTCCAAAGTATGACTATAGACCAAGTCGACATACCACAAACCCCAAAATGAACATTATCGATAACCAAAGGTTTTGTGAGTGAGTTGCGAAGTTAAGATCTACCACACTAAGGAGTACAATCATCGTATATCATTTATAATTAGACATCATATCCATTCGCATATATTACAATAATACGAGATACCAAGTTTGACTTATGGTGGGTGAGGCCCCAGTAAATGAATAACTCCGTAACCATTTAAGGGTTTATACACACTGGGTAAAGCCGTTTAAACTAAGTATAGCATTAGTAATATACGATGACATAGATCAAATCGATTCAAGTGTCCATATCCTAAAGGCAATTGTTCATAGAAGGATAACAAAAAAATAGACAATACACGTTCAAGGTTCAAAAAACCAAGGGAGTATAAAAATATACTCCAACCCTGCTTCAAACCATTTAACAAGTTTCTAGGTTTGATATCATTTAAGAAAACAAATACAAACCATATCATGGATATATTCCTACAATAATCACATTACAGTCATTTGGCAAGAATACGGGTTTAAAACTTAACAAGATATTCATCCATTTAAGAAACACCCAGAACCCTATAAGTTATACTATAACTTCGCAGTCATTTCAAGCAGTCCAGGTGGAAGAATGAAGAAAACACACAAATTTCCAAGCTTCAAATCAAATATACAAATCCCAAAACCATTAACACTACTTTTATCAAGAGAAAACAATGTTCCTTTCATGAAGGCATTAAAATAGAGCATATTATTCTAAAGGGAGAGTCTATCATGCCTGTATAGTTCCTGAAGTTCTTCTTTAGGCTCCCTGGTTTCCTTTCCAATGCTCACGTACTCCAATGAAATAGTGAGATGCCCTCCGATCCCCAATCTTATTTTTCTAAACAACAACATAAAAACAACAGGTAATGGTTTCCTCTCAAAGACAAATGGACCCATTACATTTGCAAATACAGGTCAAGATCAATAAATTTATGCATGTCTATGATTCCACAAAACCTGCGTTTGTTTCTAAATACATTCTATCAAATAGTTCATCTGCTTGTGTAAGGTTCCACATTTTCATACGCGTTTTACAGAGCAATTATAACTACAACATTTGGAAAAATTCCTCTATCATCTATGCTTTAGATGGACATCCATACCCTATTCCAGAGCCCGTATTTTGGCAAAGGTTGGGAGACGTTGGCAGAGGGGTTTTAAATTTGGCTTAAAACCTGTAAATGCATTTTCTTGAAACTCTATAAGCCATTTCAACAAACCCATTTTGTGGATATTCTGTTATAATTGCAGTCCATGAGGCCACATTTCATGCATTGGTCAAACAGATCACATACCCCTGCATGCTTCCACATTTGCATACATACCTACTACAAAACTTGTAACTACAACATCAGACAAAACACCCTTCCATTATGTTACAGTGGGAATCCATGCCTTGTACAAAGTATCTTATGCTTTGATGGGTGTCAGACCCTGCTCCAGAGTTCACATGTTAGCCCATGCAGGGAGTATGTAGGAAGTAAACTGGTCGGGTTCGAGATCTGTTTGTTGAATAGGCGAAACAAAGTGACTGCCCATAAGGAAACTCATGTCTTCTGTCATCGCTGCAGCTGTCCAAATACTACTAAATTTACAATGTTAACTTGGTTTTAGTGTGGTTACAATCCTGCGGATCTCAAAATAAAGTGCTTGTATTATTATGCAAGGAAATGACGGGTCTGACTGGGTGTTGATGAAGTCCATGTGATGTGTCAGCCCTCCTGCCACAGGTCCACCCCTTCCACATGACTCCATTCACTAACCACCTTTAGTTTACAGCAGCTTTTGCCACGGATTTCCAATCTTTTTTTTAAAACTAATTTTCTTTAATAGTTGGTACTACAGATTTATAGCATTTGACTTATTTGGCCGAAAAATGAGGAGGTGCTCCACGAAGGTAGTCATTCCTTCGTTGTTAACCCTGCGTATACCCTGCGTAGACGGATATATTTCACCAATGATCTTCCGAACCACCATGAGTTCCTCTTCGCTTTCAATTTGGAATATAAGCTTCAATATGTTTTTGTAATGGCGGTGCGAAAAGACATTTCTCTAACTCTACCAACGAAGAACAAGGAGGGCATTCTTACATTGTGCATACCTTCAGATAAAAAGAGAAAAATTAGGATGTAAAGAAAATCGATAAGATCTTCAATAAAATAGCCAGCTCCCTCCCCTTCACATGTTGTACGCCATTTCGAAAAATCATTCACTCCCCAACATGTCATTTCTTAAAAGAAATGAAAGGCCTATCCGATCCTCGTAATTATTATTATGCTTTTTCTAATCAATTTGATCAATGCCCGATTGCAAGGAGCTCTGTGCATTTATTGCATTCCCTGTAGATATGCTTGATACTCCAAGAGTTGAGAAAGGATAACCGATAAATGATTATTCTAATTCCCAAATCTAGCCTCCAAGATTGAACCTTTTTATTAATGATAGCGTTAACTATCACTTGGGAATCAAATCTTTAATATTATGGGAGATAGCCAAACTCTAAACCTAAATAAAAAGTTTGAAGTTACGCCAAGTTACACAACCCATCCCTTAATTTAAAAGAGGATGCCAAAACTAACACTCCATTTTCATCCCTAATGATGCAACCAACTTCAGAAGCACGGGATTTCCCTAGCCACTCTGTCAAAGTTCAATTTGAAAGAACTCGACTAGGGGAGACCATTTAGAGCACTTTCTCTTATCTTAAATAGAAACATATGATTTAAGAGTCACATATCTTGGTTTAAAAATGTTAGGCCATTGATTTTGAATATCCCTGTCTCTCCTTGAGAATGATTTTCCTCTATTCCAAAAGTAGAAACAACTTCTCAAATAGCCCAATCCAATCTTTTTATCACATCCTCAACAGAGTGGCTCTCCTCCCTGAAAATACTTTTATTTTTTTCCCACCAAAGATGAAAAATAAGAATAATTGGGCTGCAAATACAAATTGAAGAAAGAACATCAGATGAATTGCCTTTAGGCTAGGCCAACAAGACTTCAGGAGAGAATTCGGTTGAACCCAAGGGAGATTCAATCTAGTACATAACTAGTTCCAACACTTCACTGGAAAAGGAAGTCCACAAAGAGGTGATCCTTATCCTCCTCCGCTTCCTTACATAGAATGCACCTTGTAGGCCCACACATCCCCAATTTTCTCTACCTTTCTTGAGTGAGAATATTCCCCTTATAAGCCATCCAAGAAAAAATCCCAGCGCTTGGAGGCATAATTTAGACCAGAAATCCAACCAAATTTCATCTTCTACTCCTAACATCAATTTTTATACCCACAGCTAGAGGAGTACTTACCAGATACTTCAACATTCCAAAGAATCCCTTCAACTTTGGGTGAAATGACCACCACTCTATTTTCAAGATATTTTTGTACATGTCTTAGATTCGTAGAGACATTAATATGATCAATGTCTTTGCAAACCGGGGGACAAGGAACGTGATTCTCCCTTATTCCATAATTAATTACTTTAGAGCCACATTCTTCAAATAAATTATTTTTATTCCTACAACTTTGGGATCTCCTCTAGGGTAGGAAAACAATTCCAAGAGTCTTCCCAAATTCTTGTACTTTCACCATTTCCAATCTTCCAAGAGGCCGAGTTCAAAAACATTTTCCTACAATCAACCATAAAATTCCAAATATGCAACCCCGGGGTATCGAAGGATAGAATCTAGCAATGGGCTCCTTAATATTTTTTTCCATAATCTTGCTCATGGTGTTGTTTTTATCTCCGAATCACAACACCATATGGTTTGCAAAAGTGTGTGTGTTTGAGCTCATAGTGTGATTGCATAACATGGGCACTATCTCCAAGTTGTGGGACTTGCTACTTGAGATAGACTTTTAGAGAAAGCTGGTTCTTGCTCCTAAACTACCTTCCACAATCCACTCTAATGCAAGAAAAACTATCTTGTCCTAATCTATCTTTCCAAGGGACCAGGGAGAGAGATTGCATGAAAATAAAGCCTACACTAAAGTGGTGATACACTAAAAAGGAGAGTGTAAGAATAGTATCCAATGTGTGAAAAACAGAGGTAAAGTGTTGTTGGGTTTCGAGAATAGAACATGGGTTGAAACCACAGTCAAGGGACAACAAGTCCCTCCTCTTTAATAGGAGAGGTTCCCTTATTGAAAGCAAGACAAACAAATGTACAAATATACAACTCTCAAGGTTTGGACCCTGATATCCTGGAATGTTTTCATACTTGAAAGATTATCAACCAGAAAGAATGGAAGAATAAAGAGATGGGAGAAGGAAGAAAAACAACAATGCTTTTGGGAAATATAGATAGCAGAGTATCTCCTACTCACATTGAACCAAGAAAATATAGAAAAGGATCAATTACTTCACCACCGATGCAAATCTGTAGACACAAAGTTCTAAAGATTACATAGACCAGAACACAAAGTTTCTATTAAATGCAAAACAAATGATCCATTGAATCGAGCCAGGAGAGAGAGATATAACAGAGGAAAGTAAGAAAGAAAGCCCTTCTGTATTGAATTGCTTCAGAATTTACAACATTCCCAGAAAACTAGAATCCCTTTTCCCGTGGCCAAAGCCATATATTTATATCAATTTGTTTACATCCATACTTTTCCCCCAAGAAAAGAATATCCGAAAGGGATAATGTTTGTTCAGATCCTCTTTTGGGAAAGTGACATGAAACAAACACTCATGAAAATAGGAGGTGAATATCTCGTTAGTTTGGGCATGATTATTTTAGCAGGGGATACCTCATGATTTTTCTCCTCCACGTGGTCCTTGCCATTTCCACCTTTTAACCACTTTCATGGCACTCAAGTGTTTACTGATAAGTTTTATCCCATTTTATCACGTATGCCCGATAAAATCTATTTTCTGATGATTAATCTTTACACCTCTTTAAACTTATCAATTCGGCTCCAAAACCAACTAGAAATGCATCTCATGGAGAAACGACAAGAAATACAGAGAAAAGAATGAAGAATGAGCCATTTTTCATGTTTTGCAGAGCCACAGGTTCGTTAATGGTGATAAAAACCAGAAGAGGGCCTTCGGCTATCTTTCCCCCTTTCACCTTCAAATTTGGACCCTACACATGGTGAGATCCAAGCGAGGGATGGCCCTGGGGGAGAAATTTTGCATTTCCTGACATCTGGGAGAAAAAGTACATTTTCTCAATTTGCTCCACCCCTCGCAGCTCCGCCAAAGACTAGACACGTGTTGCCGTCTGAGTGGCTAAGAAAAAGCGCGTCAAAACTGCCATTTGAGCTCTTTTAACAAAAAGGCTCAAATTCTCAAAACTCTCTGCCAGCCGCTTTGACTTTTCAATGTGGACACGTGGCACCATATGATTGGTGGTGGGGATGCGCTTCTACTTTAGACTTTAACTATTTTTGAGAAAGGGGAATAATTCCAATGTTTCCCCAAAAGTCCTCGCCCGCCATCGACTTTTCAATGCAGGCCACGTGTCTCTCTCGATTGGTGTGGGCCTCAACCTAAAACTTTATCCTTTTGCTCGAGTGGGGCCGCGGGCCATTTTAGAACTTTTCACCTTTTGTGGAAACAAGGCTAAAATTCTCAAAGTCTCCCGCCGGTCTGCCAAAGCACCTATGAGCTGAGAAACAACCATGTGTCCCTTTCTGACTAGTTGACACGTGGAGCTACCTGATTGGTGCAGGCCTGTGCCTTACTTTTTAGCTATTTTGGAAAAGGGAAAGATTCCAACTTTCTCCCGAAGTCCATGCCCCGCCATTGAATTTCAACATAGACATGTGTCCTTCTTTGATTGGTTGCGGGCCTTAACTTAGAATTTTCCTTTTCGCCATAATGCCTTAGAAAATAAAATGAATCGGCCGACCCGAACCTCTGCCAAAACTACTCCAGCCAATCGGGATCGGGGATGCGGGAAAAACTAGCATTTTTCCCAAAATCACCAAAAGTCATAAGTTCACAAAGAAACCCGCCCGACCACATCCAATGGGAAACAAACACGTAGCCTCACCTTCCCGAGTAAGAAATTGACGGGGAGAAGAACGTAGAAAGTTGCAGGAAGTGGAAAAATGCCATTTTTGCTCCCGATGAAGGATTTCTTTCTCTGTAAAAGGTTAGAAACAAAAGATGCAAGTTCCCACACATTCCAATTCATCAAAGGAGGACCAAAATCAATTCCTACCTACTGAAAAATAGGTAAAATGTTTTAACAGCAGCAGAATGAGGAAAATGATTAAAAACCCATGGGAAATGAAAACACGAGTCATGAGGAGTTTGAAACACAAATTTCTTCAATGGCAGAACTCCAATTTTCACGAATTAAGATTTGAAAAGGCGGGGAAAATTGAGAGGGCAACAAGTGCATACTAGAAGGGGTGATAACAATTCTCCACAATCTAACAACTGCATTCACAACAATATTTCATGCACACACAATGATAATGAATCCCTAAAATAACATAAGATAGACACAATATATATGCAATGATATTGAAGGGGCAAGAGGAATGCAAACAAACACAATAGGGGAAGAGAAATCCACAAACTTGTATCTATTGCTTTCATTGATATGCACAATTCAATCTATTACAGAATAAGGGCCTAGATCACCATGCAAGGATTCCACTACAACGGACTTGCAACACGTTGGCTTCACAAAAAAAATTGATAGATCTTTCCTACTCAAAGTTATTTCCTTTACAATGAACCCAACACTTCAATTTATAGAATTCTAAGAGGAGAGAGAGAGGGGGAAAATGAAAATCCCTAAATCTGTCTTCTCACCACTTGCAAGACGTAGTAAATGAAGTGAAATGATGTTCTATTTCTTATAAAAGGCCCCCCATACTATCCCATAACTTGCGGTAGTGAGAAGCGTCTACCCATGCTTCATTTAATGTACCCCCAACTACCAAATAAAACACTATTCTAACTAGGCACGTTTTCTACAAAATCACCATCAATTCTTTATTAAATCTTGAATTTATTGATTTTTGTGCATCGGTCTTGGAGCCGTGATTCCAATGGTATCAATCTTGTGTGATTTCGTTAAGAAATGCAAAAGATATGGCATTCAGTGGAGGCATTTGTTTTTGGGTTTCTTTAGGGATTTCTGTCACTTGATAGGACCGGGTATTAATTGACCGGAGCTGGATATGTTTATTTTGACTGGAGCTGGAGGACATCATGTTTGTTTTGAAAAGTCTAATTTTGTAAAAATTAGAGCTCGATCAAAAGTTATGGCCTTCTGAAGTTCGAGAGTCAGGCGTAAGGCACGGAAGGGAAATAGAGAGAAGGCACATGCGTAGGTGTGCGCATTTAAGGGAGGTATACCTATAGAAGGCATGGAAACGGTGCACGTAGGAGTTCAACGAAGGAGGGTGTGTGGTGGTAGAAAAGGAAAGAGGGTAGGTGGGAGGGCGTGAGGGGATAAGAAAGAAGGAGCGCGCATGGGAATAGGGAAGAAAACAGGTGTGCTTGAGGAAGGTGCAAAGGGGAGATGGAAGGAAAACAAAATGCAAAGGGAGAAGAAAGAAGGTTTGCACAGGTGTGCGAAAGAAAATATGGCACGTGAAAAAATGGGTCATGCAAGTGTGTAAGAGGAATGCTAAGGACTTATCCGTTTTGGAAGGCAAGTATGCGAGGGGTGCGCAAGTAATGCACAACATGATAAAGAGAAAGTGGGCGCGTAGAAGAAAAGCACGAAAAAAAATGAAAAGGGATAAAAAATTACAGAGGAAAGGGAGCAGAGAGGCACAAAGGAAGAAAAGAACATGGGGCATGCGAAGAACTGTAACCTATGCAAAATGCCAAGTGAGCAAGCCTGTGGGCACGCAACCTGAAATGTGAAGCATCATAGTCTGAATGAAGATAAAAGTTATCCAAAATAACTAGGAGAGTTATTTGAATAACAATTTGGTGAATTTTGGGGCCATATGCCTGCTAGAGGACGAGATCAGTAGCCTTATAAGTCCATTGGGCATAGAGTCTACCTGGTAACCTTGAATTTGATCTGAAACTTGAAGACCTGCATCCTTTAGTGATTGAAACACTACTTCTTAGACCTAAAACTATTATTTGTTGCTTGTACTCTTTTATGATTTTAGTTTCTTTGCATTTGTTCGAATTTTAAATATGAAACTATTGCCAATAATTATGAGCTTTCCATTGCAGTAGTTTCTCTTTCTGGAAGCATGATGAATCAGATACGAAGCATACACTAGAAGCATAGAACATGTGCACCAGAACTTAGGGAAATGAAACCTATACTAACAACAACAACAATGTGCACAAGTGCTTGGAGGAATTGGAGATTATAGACTAATATGTACAAAGGTGAGACATTTTCCTTCTACTAACAATGTTTGAGTTATATCCTGTGACTAGAATCTACAATTCTTCACCATCTAACTTAGCCAAATTAAAAGGCATTTCTACCTTTGCATTCATTGATCATATATGGGCCACTCCATATGACATAAAACTTAGAATGCTTTCCTGACTTTACACGATCAACATCCCACTTCGAGTCACTAAGTCTCTAACTTGGAATTTCCTAGCTTTAGCTTTCCTATCAAAGGTCCTCTTGATTAGTGCTTTGTCCTTCTCCATGGCTTGTCTTGCGCACGTTCTCTTGCCTCTTCTAGCTCCGTTACATCTTCATACCTGATTTCCAATAGGATCGAACTTAGCTAGCTCCAACTATTTCATTAGTTCCAATCTTGATGACTCAAGTGAGATAGGTAAAACTGCTTCTTTTTCGTATACAAGCTTGTAGGGGGAGCTTCTTGTAGACCTATTGGGTGTGAACCTATCAGCCCATAGAGTTTATTTGAGCTTCATGTGCCAAGTTCTTTGATTCTCATCAAGATACCTTCTGATGATTCTTAGTAAGTTTTTGTCTGTGGACTCTACTTGGCCATTACCCTGAGGGTAATAGTTTGAAGAGGTGTTGAGGTACACACCATTATTAATAGCCCATTCAGTGATTCTTGTGCCCATGAATGCTAATGCATTGTTTGATATGATAGTGGCAAGGATACCAAACCTTGTGACTATCTCTTCGTAGAAACCCAAGATGTTTGGATTCATTTGCCTCTTTGGCGCCACTGCTTTAATCCACTTGGCGAAATAGTCTGTTTCTATGAGTATCCACTTGTGGCCTTGACTTGAATTTGGATTGATAACTCCAATGAAGTCCAATCCCCATTGCATGAATGGCTGATCTACTGAGATTGGATAAAGAGGCAGGGCTACTAACCTTTCTTTCCCTATAAAGAATGCGCATTTCTTGCATTTCTTGATCCATGTGTAGCAATCATTAAACACCACATGCAAATAGTAACTAGCATTCACTATTTTGAGAGCTGTTACTCATGGAGAAAAGTGGCCTCCTTCTTCACGGTCATGGAACTCATGTAATATCTTCCCAGCTTCACTTGTTCTAATGCATCTCAAAGCAAAATGCCATTGATGTCCTTGAAAAGACATCAATAAGCACATATGGGATGGCCTGTAATATAAAGTACCTTATCTTTTCTTAGCTCATTTTTGGAGGGCACAAACCTATCTAGAGATAATGCACCAAGTCTCGAGTCCAACATGGAATGGTTGCATCGTTAGTTGGTTGTTCTTGATTATTTTACTGAGCGGAAAACCTCTTCTTCATTTGCTAACTCGGCTTGTTGTTTGGAAGGGAGCCAAGAACTAACTTGGTCACTTTGATTTCAATATCATATTCCATTACCCGAGTGATCCAACCTGCTCTCTTCTCGTTTAGATCCTTATTTAGGAGAAAGTCCTTGACACTAGCATGAGACACTAACAGTTGAATCTTGTTGTTTGAGACCAAGTGTCTGAACTTCTTTAAGCTCCTAGTGACAACAAGAAAATGCTTTTCAATGAAAGAATACTTTACTTCATAATCTTCCACACTTTGACTAAATAATGATATGGGTTTTTCTGAACCTTCTCTATTCAGCTTGTACCAAGATAGATGAGATTGTGTTTGATCCTCCAAAAGCATACAACATGAAGTCCTTTGAAAATTTTGTGTTGATACGAGCTGGATCTTGTGATATTGTATGCTTGATAGCCTCAAAACTCTCTTTGCCTTCTGTTGTCCATTTGAATGCAAGACTCTTCTTCAACATTTTTGTTTTAAGGGCTTCACGAGAGTGGCAAAATCAGGCACAAATTTACGGACAAAGTTTATCCTTCCTAAGAAGCTTTGGCGAGATTTCTTGTGGTGTGGCAATGGAACTTTTTGGATGGCTTCAAATCTTTCAAGATCAATTATTATCCCTTCTCTTGAGACAATGTGGCCCAACAATTTTCCCTTGTGTGCCAAGAACACACACTTCTTGGGATTCAATGACACTTCGAACCTTTTACACCTTTGAAATAATTTCTGAGGTGAAATACATGGTCTCACTACATTCTTTGAGAAGACAAGTGTTATCATATAGATATAACAACACTATCTTATTGATTAAGCCTTTTAATTCCATATCCATATCTTACTAAAATGTTGCTTCGACATTTGACAATCCAAATGACATCTTCTTATAAGCATATGTGCCCCATTTCATAGTGAAGGATGTCTTGAACCGATCTTCTTTTTCACCATTATCTCGATTATAGCTTGAGTAGCCATCTAGCAATGAAAACCTTTCGAACCAACTACAACTTGCAAGATTTTTTCCATCGAAGGAAGTGGATAATGATCTTGTTCACCAAAATAAGCTCACTCTTATTTTTGGTCAACTAACCCCATTTCCCCTTTTGTGCTTCAATCTGAATTTTTACATATTTTAAGCACTTAAGGCCCCCTGAAAGCATTTCCATCAGATAGGAAATTTCTTCCCCTTTACATATATATAAAGAAGTCCTTTTAACTCCTCATATTTCGTAGTTCTGACAGCCCGACGAGCCTTGGAAGGATTTTTTTCCAAAAGCGGGCCGACGGGCCTAGGGAAGATTTTTTCCAATGGAAATTGCGGACCGGCGGGCGGTGGGAGACATTTTGTCATTTTTACACTTTTCACAAAAGGCACAAGTATAATTGTGGGCTGGGGGCCCGAGAAGGATTTCTCATAGAAAGTGGAAAATGCAGTCGGCAGTGTCTGGAGATGTCTTTTTTTGCTAAACATGAAAAATGCGGGCTCGCGGGCCTAGAGATGATTTTATTTTGCCGTAGTGGGTCTACGGTCTGCATGGAGGAAAATTTTCCCAAGTGTAAATGCGGGATGATTGGTCTCAGGGGGACTTTGGAAATTTTACACTTTTCACAAAATGGCGCAGTTTTCAAGTGTGGGCCCGCGAGCTGCGGGTCTAATCAGTGTTGAAAATTCACAGATCTGCAAGGAAGCTGCCACGTGCTGTTAGCACAAAATCACAACACCCTAAATGAGCTCTAAAAATATAATTTTCTAAGGCAGACTCATTTAGTGTGATTTGCATAACATTGGACCATCTCTCAAGCTATGGGACTTGCGGACTTGAGATGGCCCTCCGGAGAAAGCCGACTTCTTCTTCCTAATCCTAATGCTAAACTAATCCTAATGCAGAAATGATGTCTAACTATACCTATCCTAACAATGCCAAGGAGACAGGGAGAGAGAAAGTGCATAAAGAGGGAAATCCTACACTAACGAGGTGATAGCACCAAGAAAAGGGAGTGCTTGGTCACAATCTCAGTTTCCTGAAGTGGAGAGAGGTGAGAAGAGGAGAGGGTGGACAAGATGCACCATAGACCAGAGATAAATTTCACATAGAACACCACTTCAAAACCCATTAAACACAGCTCCCAAGACCTGCAACAAACATCAGAATATGCACAGTATACCTTGCAACGACGAGAGGCGAGGAGAGATAATAAAATAAGAAAAGGATGGATAGATGCATCAAAAAATAGAATTTATTGCTCCAAAAGTTCACACAGTACATCATTAGTGGGAAAGAGGCAAGAGAATGCCATTACAGAGCCGTGAAAGGAGGTTCAGACTCCATTTTCGACCCTAGGGAAGAAAAGAGAGAGGGGTAGGGAAGAAGAATGAACAACAACCCTTTACAATGAATCCTACCCCTGTATTTATAGATTCAACTTGAAAGAAGAAAGAGAGAGAGAGAGTGGGAAAAGCAGGTCGAAACTCAACCACTGTTGTTAATGCTTCTGATAAAATCTGCCCCCAAATCCATCTTTACTGCATTGATCCTTGGTTTGACACCTTGAAAGAAGTGGAAACAATGGAAACAGATCGAATCCGATCTGGTTGTTGAGACAAATGGATCCTACATTGAAGGCCAGAAGACGTTTCCTCCATTTTTCTTCACCTAACCTCCTCAAAATTAAAGTTTCAGACCTTCATGGCATAGGTGAGGCCGAGATCTTTCCAATGGTGTCATATTTGCAATATTTTGAGCCTTGAGTCAAAAGATATGCCCCTTCAAATTTTGTGGGCTCAAAATTTATCTTTTCCCCTTTTTCTATGAGAATCACAAAATCTAGAAAACTCCCACGGCCCCGCTTTGGTTTGACTTGGGCTTAAATGCTGAATTTTTCCTCTTGGCGGAATCGCGGCCAATTTTGTAACTTTTACACCCTTTGGGGTAAGGGGCAAAAAACTAACCTTTTCCTTGATGACCCGCTTTGACTTGGGGCATGTGGCGACACCACACTTGTTTGAAAACCTTTTATTTATTCAATACTTGAATCAACGCCATTTTTCCCCTTTTTGCTCCTGGCCCTGCAATTCCATTATTGAATCCGCCTGAAACTTGTAAAATAGATTTAAGACACGAAATGGCTTGACAGAGTTGTTTCTTCTTTTTCTTCTCGTACAGGGTCATGGCCGATCCAATATTTTACCTAGGGGTGAAATATGGATAACAGTGCCTTATTGGCATAACTCCAAGGATAGAATCCAAAGCGGAGACTCAAACAAGCACCAAGTCGCCATGTGTCCCATGTCCAAAAAGGGGACAGAGCCGACCATTTAAATTGACTAAGTATAAGAGTGTTGGCGAAACCTCCACGTGTCTCATCGGCACAACACCAAGGTTGGGTCCAAAGAGCAGGTTCCCAAACGTGCGCAAACTCTCCATGTGTCTTGGGTCCAACAGAAGTCAAATGGATCGAGGCCCAAATCGGCTAAGTATAGAGAACCGGCAGACGATGTCACATGTTGCATCGTTGGAAATTCAAAGGCGTGACCCAAAGTAGAGCCTCAAGCAATCACTTGGACCTCCACGTGTCTAGATCCCCAAAAGGTAGAAGCAATAATTGAAAAGTCTAAATAGAGGTAGGCCAATGGAAGGAGCCACGTGTCAACACGACGCAACTTCAAAAGTAAAATTTGGAGTGGGTTCCCAAATTGAAAAGTCTCTCACCGCCGCCATGATGAAGAATGGGCCTCTTTCTTTCCCAGTAAGGGATAGTGATGGGGCATGGGTGTTGCAGCAAGACTCTTCATTATGGTAGGTGGATTCAATGCACTTCCAGGGGTGGTTAGAGCAGAGTTCAAATTCTTCCCTCCTCTCTCTCTTATTCTTCCTATATATTGTAAAGGAGGGGAATTTTCTAAAAGTTTGTTCATTTTTTCTCTCCTACCCCCCTCTCTCTTTCTTCCTTAGGGTAGAACGTGGAGTCTAAGCCTCCTTTCATGGCTCTGTAATGGAATTTTCTTGCCCCTTGCCCACTGATGATGTACTATGTAACTTTTGGAGCAATAAAATATGTTTCATGATGCATCTTTCCATCCTTGCTCATTTTATTGTCTCTTCTTGCCTCTCATCATTGTAGGGTATACTTGTGCATATTTTGATGTTTATTGTAGGTTCTGGGAGTTGTGTTTAATGGGTTTTGAAGTGGTGTTTCGTGTGAACTTCATCTTTGGTTTGTGGTGCTTTTGTCCACCCCATTCTTTTCTCACCTCTCTCCACTTCGTAGTCTGGATTTTTATCAGCCACTTCCTTTTCTGGTGTATCACCGCTTAGTGTAGGCTCTATTTCACCCTCTCTCTCTCTCTCTCTCTCTCTCTCCCTATCTCCTTGGAATGGCTAGATTAGGATTAGATAGGTTGTTCTTGCACCGGAGTAGCTAGTGGTAGGTAGATTAGGAAGCAAGAACCAACCTTTTATGGGTCCATCTCAATTTTTGCAAGTTCCACAGCTTGAGAGATGGTCCAATGTTGTGTAATCACATCGAATTCCCCATTTTAGACTCGGGACATTCGGGGGTGCTTTAATTTTGCATCAAAAGTTTTGGCATTCCGGTGGGACCTTGAGGTTAGATTCTCCATCTTTCGAGGTGTCTCATTATCAAAAACAAATATTAATCCACCATGTGACCACATCAATAGTTTTGGCATACCCGATGGGACAGATCTGAAGCACCTTACCACTTCATCTTAGCAAGTTGGTGTGTTCCTGTTAAGATTCAGCCTTTTAAGGCACATGTAAAATGCATCTGGTGACTCCATTTGGTCAACAACCCATCTCTGAAGTTACAGACCATCTCCCATCCATTTTCATCCTTTTTTCTTCCATCTCTTTCAGTTTCTTCCATTCCATGAAGTTGTGTAATCATGACTTCATTTCCATCTTAGAACTCACACTTATTGTAACCAAGGTGCAATCCACCTCCAATGTATTTCCCAACTCCTCCAGATTAGCATTATGATCAGATCTAGAACCATTATGTTTACCCATATGAGCAGTGTCAAAACCATTTTGGCCAAGGAGCTTATCAAGAGCAAGGGTATGCGTTCGATGGTGATGGTTATGTGGAGAATGCTAGTTAGTTGGAGAAGATTCAAAGAATAGAGGCTAGCATGGTGCATTCCAAGGCTGTAACTCAAATGAAGGCATTCAGGATTGGTTGCAGGGAACCTTGTCCATGGGTAGGCCCTATGCCAAGACATTTCATCCCGTAGGAGAAGTTGGACTTCATGATTGAGATGGTGCCCAACTTGCGTGAAATGGGCTGAAGAGATAGAGGCCTACGAACGTGGTGCCAGGGAGCCTTGTCAATGGGTAAGTCCTGCACCATTATCTAGTGAATTTCCTCCCTATTCCCTAAGAAACACCATCTCAAACTGAGCTTCAATTTCCAAGCTTCCCATTGTTGATTTCCTTTCTCCATCCCCTAGCCTTCCGTCTAATCTCAATTCCTCTTCCCTTTTTCCTTCCAAACCCAAGACCCCCACAAGAGCAAAAATCAATGCCTTCCCCTCCACCAAAAACATGTAAAAACTAGTGGAGACCCCACCCACCACTCCTCCTACTTTCCCAAGTCCATGTTGGGAAGATACTCAAGAATCTAGTCAAGGAGAACAACAAAGAAAAGAGGAACCCAACAGAGAGAGAGATGATAGAAAATATGAAGAGTTGGGTTGCTGATTTAGATTTACAAAGATCCCCTTGTTGGTTAAGCCCATGGAGGAGGCTGGGGTCAAGCCACAAATGTGGGAAGAAGAAGATACTCCAAATACAAAAGAAGAGGAGTGCCTTCCACTGTGGAGGACTATGCAGCTTTGAGGCTCCAAGTGCGAGAGCGAGCCACAAAAGAACCTTCGCTTCTTCCTCCCACTTCATCCCCTTCGAGATTTGATGTTGAAGAAGAGTTTGATCTTTCAAAATTCATGTTTGAGGATGAAGGGAACCATGGTGAGCAAGTTGTAGATCATGAGGACACAAAGAAGGAGGTCGAGCACATGCAACAGAAAACAAGGAGGAAAACTGTCTCGCTGACTTGGAAGATTTCTTTGATAGAGAGGAGCTTGAGTAGATAACATCATTTTCTCTTCCATCATCCACCTTCCAAGCACATGATCCTGCTATCATGGAGGAGATCATTCAGGGACAACAACCTGTATCTCACAACGGCCCTCTGAGAACCAAGGTTGGAAGATATGAATCTTCCATGTTCTTCATAGGAGAAGGAAGGGAAAGAGCAAGAGGATGTCATCATCCCTCTCACACCATCCATCTAGGAAGGTCCACAAGAAGACTCCACTCCGAGGTCAAAATTAAGAGAAATGGGCACATCCATCGGAGGACCGTGCCCAATCGATACTTGGCTTCATTGGAGCCAAGGGAGAAGTCAAAACCATTCATGCCCACTTCAGGGCATGAGGATGAGCTCTAAAGTACCAAGGATCAATGGAATGCCTCTTCAATCCAAATGAAGAGTAACAAAAAGGGGCATTTTCTTATTTCCAGTTGACACCTTGATGATTTGGGTGGAGGATCAGCTTATAGTCAGTTTTTCACTCATACAAGCAACCATATTTAGTGTCAAATCATTTACATGGCTGCCCTTTTTGAGAAAGGGAAGCTACTTCTCCTTGCCAGTTGCAAGATTTGTTTGAGTCCCCTTTCTCTCTGGTTAGCGTAGAGTAGGTTTAGGTTTTTTTTCAGTAGAAGAAGTGCTTGTGCACACTCTGCATATCCCACTTGGGGTGTGTATGATTTCCAATTTTGTACATAGTGTGTTGTGGTGTTTTGTTTCTCATGCACAATACATTGGAAGTAGCATTTGGTGAGATCACTACGCTCTAGTAGTGTTCTAAGTGGCTCAAGGATCATTTTCCAATTTCATATTAGATTTTTTTAGGTAGGTAGACTCCATGCCCAATGGATGCTTCAAGGCAATTGATCATTTCACCTAGCAGTAGGTGATCCCCATGAGTCACCAAATTGTTGACCAAAATAAGCTCACACTTATTTTTGGTCAACTAACCCCATTTCCCTTTTTTACTTCAATCTTAATTTTTACATATTTTAAGCACTTAAGTCCCCTAAAAGCATTTCCATCAGATAGGAAATTTCTTCCCCTTTCCAGAGATATAAAGAAGTCCTTCTAACTCCTCATATTTTGCAAGTTACGGGTCGACGGGCCTTGGAAGGATTTTTTTGCCAAAAGCGGACCGACGGGTCTAGGGAAGATTTTTTGCCAATGGAAATTATGGACTAGCGGGAGATATTTTTCATTTTTACACTTTTCGCAAAATGCACAAGTATAATTGCGGGCCCGAGAAGGATTTCTCATAAAAAGTGGAAAATGTGGGCCGACAGGTCTGGAGATGTCATTTTGCCAAACATGGAAAATGTGGGCTCGCGGGCCTAGGGATGATTTTCTTTTCCAAAGGTGGGTCTACGGGGCTATGGAGGAAATTTTTCCCAAGTTTAAAAGCGGGTTGGTGGGTCCGCGGGGGACTTTGGAAATTTTACACTTTTCACAAAATGGCGCAGTTTTCAAGTGTGGACTGCGAGAGCCTGCATGGGGTCTCATCACCGTTGAAAATTCACGGACTAGCGGAAGCTGCCACATGCCTTATCGGTGTAACTTCAAGGATATAATCCAAAGTAAAGACTCAAACAAGTGCCAAGTCACCACGTGTCACAGGTCCAAACAGGGGATAGAGCAGGCTGTTTAAATCGACTAAGTATAACAGTGTCAGTAGAAGCCTCCACGTGTCGCATCGGCGCAACACCAAGGTTGGGTCCAAAGAGTGGTTTCCCAAACATGTGTAGACTCTCCATGTGTCTTGGGTCCAACTGAAGTCAAATGGATCAAGGCCCAAATCAGCTAAGTATAGAGAATTGGCGGATGACGTTATGTGTCACATCAGTGCAAATTCAAAGGCGCGACCCAAAGCAAAGACTCAAGCAAGCACTGGCCCTCTATGTGTCTAGAGCTCGAAAAGGTAGAAGCAGTCATTAAAAAGTATAAACAGAGGCAGGCCAACAGAAGGAGCCATGTGTCAACACGATGTAACTTCAAAAGTAAAATTCTGGAGCGGGTTCCCAAATGTGCGCTGAGCCTCCACGTGTCTAGGGTCGACTTATGGTCCCGCTAAGAAAAAAGGGGACTTAACCAAAACACAAAGAAATAACACAGAGCTGCGGAAGGTACCACGTGCCTCATCGACACAATTTCAAAGGTGCTGCCCAAAAGGTAGTCCCTAAATGAGCACCAACCCACCACGTGGTTAGAGTCTAGAAAGGTAAGGTCGGTCGTTGAAAATTCTAAGAGCCCATGTGGAGGCCTCCAAGTGTATTATCCGCGTAACTTCAAAAGAAAAATTTGAAGGCAGTTTCCAAACAAGCACGAAGCCTCCATGTGTCTCGGAGTCGGGCATAGTGTCTCTACCAACAAGAGAGACCCATGTATAATACAAAGGAAATAAAGGATCCAAAGTGGAAGCCACCACATGTCAATCCAACACAGTTTTAAGAGTGAGAGGATGGGGCTGAATCTTCAAGATGTGTGAGGCTGCCACATGGGTCTTGCATGGACAAACTCTTTCAAAGATTACATGCCTGCGACCCTAATTTGGGTGGGAGAGGACTTTTTGGAAATCTCTCGGTGCCGGCTTCTCACCTGCCTCCATTAATGTTTTGACCCACTATTTTCGGGGACTGTTAAGTCTCTCACTTGGCGCCATGATGAAGAATGAGCCTCTTTCTTTCCTAGTAAGGGACAACAATGGGGCATGGGTGTTGCAGCAAGACTTTGCATTGTGGTAGGTGGATTCAATGCGCTTCCAGGGGTGGTTGGAGGAGAGTTCAAATTATTCCATCCTCTCTCTTATTCTTCCTATATATTGTAAAGGAGGGGCATTTTCTAAAAATATGTTCATCTTTTCTCTCCTGCCCCCATCTCTCTTTCTTCCTTAGGATAGAAAATTGAGTCAAATCCTCCTTTCATGGCTTTGTAATGGAATTTTATTACCCCTTGCCCACCGATGATCTACCATGTAACTGTTGGAGAAATAAAATTTATTTCATGATGCATCTTTCCATCCTTGCTCATTTTTTTGTATCTTCTTTCCTCTCATCATTATAGGGTATACTGTGCATATTCTGATGTTTATTACAGGTTCTGGGAGCTGTGTTTAATGGGTTTTAAATTTGTGTTCTGTGTGAACTTCATCTTTGGTTTGTGGTGCATCTTGTCTCACCTCTCTCCACTTCAGGCAGTTTGGATTTTTGATCAGCCACTTCCTTTTTTGGTGTATCACCGCTTAATGTAGGCTCTATTTCACCCTCTCTCTCTCTCTCCCTCCGTGTCTCCTTGGAATGGTTAGATTAGGATTATATAGGTTTTTCCTGCACTGGAGTAGCTAGTGGTAGGTAGATTATGAATTAGGAACTAGCCTTCTCTCGGAGGTCCATCTCAAGTTTTGCAAGTACCACAGCTTTAGAGATGGTCCAATGCTATCCAATTACACCGAATGCCCCATTTTAGACTTAGGAAATTTGGGGGTGCTATGATTGTGCATCAACAAATCTTTGAGTGATGCTTTATTTAGATCACTAAAATCTACACACAATCTGATTTCTTCATTTCTCTTTCTTACCAGCACCATTTTTCAACCCAATTTGAATGTTTGATAGGAAATATGATGCTATCTTCAATAAGCTTGTTCAACTCTTTCCTCATGAGAGGCTCAATGTGAGGATTCCTTGGCCTTTGTTTTTGTCTGATGGGTTTGGCATCCGGATCTAATTCATTTGTATGATGTGCCAACTTTGGGTTAAAACCTCTTAAATCCTTATAAGTCCAAACAAAGACATCTGGGAATTCTTGACAAAGTTGAACAAATTCAGATTTCTCCTGTTGGGTACTTACTTTGCCAATTTGTAATGTCTTGCCTTCATCTACTGAAATGGGCTCTGAATATTCACCCTTTACTTGAATGTTTTCCTTCTCCTTCGGAACTAATCATTTGGGTTGAAGATTGAATCCAAAGTTATAAGACCTTTTGGTAATTTGTTAGTTCTCAATTGCACCATTTGGTCACCATACTTTGTTGTTCCAACTTATCTTGGTTTCTAGCGGAGATCTCGACTTATTCTTGTAGAAAATTGATGATTTTATGATCATTCTCAAAGACTTTCCAACTTGTATTGTTATCTGGGAGAACTAGTCTTACAACCACATTGATATGAGGTTGGGTTTTATCACCTTTGATACTTTCTACAACATCAAATGCTGATCCGATTGCTATCACTATCTACTATTTCATTCTTCTTTCTTGGGATGGAGTTGATGTTAAAAGATTCGAAATATTTAATGAGATCCCATACCCGATTCTTGTAGTTCTTCAATATATCATTCTTGGTAGCATTTTGTCCTCTAACTTGATTCACAATCATCTCACTATCACCAAATACTTACAAATTCTTAATGCCTCTCTTTCTTTCCCAATGCAATCTATGGATCAAGGCTTCATACTTAGGTGTGTTATTTGAGAAAGTAAACTGGAAATAGAAAGATGAGTAATATTTTGTACCTTGAGGTGAAATGAGCATAGCTCCTCCTCCTGCACCTTGTCTACTTCTTGAGCCATCAAAGAATAACTGTCATACCTCATTATAATCCTTGTGGTCTGGCTTGGAAATACTAGGGAGAGGATGATTCTCTTCATGCAAACAAAAAAATCATAGCTCAGATTCCTCCATTTCTTTGTAAGGGTCAAAAGTGTGTATCTTGTTTTCCCATTCATCAAGAGTCAAGTCTAAAATACATCCTATTTTGGTATCTGCTTCCTTCATGAGTTCTTGGATGATCTTCTTGATCAAATGTTGAAAATTCACATTGATTGGAATCGGTGTGTGAGGTTCAATACGAAAGTTTGCAATAGGATCAGATCTGATTGTAGCCTTAGCTTCATACCTCATTTTGAATAACATGTATGACCAATCAACAGACAAATAACCCCCAATTTTAGCAGTGAAGTCCCTTGAAAAACACAATGCAAAGAGTGGTGGTAAGTCTATGAGTTATACATCTTACAAGATGGTCACATTGGGACATGCATGCAATGTGAGGATCAAATCCTTGATTACTCCAACCGTCGTTACTATTGTCCCATCCAATTGCACTAAACCCTTAGAGATGACCTCATATTGAAGACTCAACTGATCAAGTATTTGTTTTGGCATGACTGAGCTACTTTCTCCCGAATCAATCATGCAATTATGTATCAAATTATCTCTTATGATCAATGAGATATATAATGGTGGGGGCTTCAAATTTTCACCTTGTTGGCCTCCATGATTTGCTTCTTTCTGAGATGCATTGGTAAGAACTTTTTCTTGTTGATTGGGTGGCTGATTTGATGTTGAACAATTAGCTATAAAGCAGTTGTAATGGGTCTCTTTGCCTTGGGATAACTAATGACTCACACATTGAGATGTTTACATTTGTTTTCAAGATCATCTGGTCAATGATGTTGAATGGAGATGAGCTATCTCTCTATTGGCCCTTACCCTGCACATTCTTCTCTTGCACATGGGCTATTACAACCGACACTTGAGTTGGTCTAGAAGGTGGCTTGGGCTGACCTTGCACATTAAGAGCTACACTTTGATTGCTAACACCTTGTGGAGTAATAGGAGGCTGCAGATCATTTGAATTGGATGAATTTTCTTCTCCAATATTTCTTTTCTTGGACCGTGTATTGGTTGTTATACTTTGAAAAGATGCTTGATTAATACCATAGAAATCTTCACCGCCAATTGACAAGTGTGGTCTCATTCATAGGTGCCCCTTGAGTGACTTCATGTTTATTATTTCCTTATTGTCCTGTCTCTTGTTCCACACCCATTGTTGTCACCATAAGAGCTTGATTCAAGGCACCATTAAAGTACATTAACTAGTTATGAGGTTGATTACATGGAAAACACTAATCATATTCCTGAGCCATGTTATTTTGCACTGGTACCAAGGCTCTAGATGTGGATGCAACATTAGGATTGTAAGGTTGGAATGGTCTATTAGAAGGAGACATGACTTGGTTCTAATTTGTAGCTTAAATGGGTGGCCTATTAGGCTGATATGGAGGTTTATTAGGTTGAGTTTGAGGCTGATACGATCTGAAATTTTGAGCTTTATGCCTCTTAAGTGTCACCAACTCATTACCCAAGTTTTGTAGTTGCTTCATGACTTCTTGGAGCTCATTTGAGGTGCTAGAGGATGAAGTAGAAGATTCATTCAAATTATGATTTCTTGGAGCAGAATGAGGGCTAATATAAGCGCTTGAATAGTGCTTAGAGATCCTAGTTCTAGATATAAAGGCATAGGTGGCCTAGGTGTAAGTTTAATGGCTTGAATTAAGCAATTTTCAGCTCTAATAACAATATTATTGGTTAACAGTAAAGTTATACCTCCCATTGATTGAATCATCATGGAAATATCAAAATTTAAAGCTTTAAAGAAGAATAGGAAAACACCTTCAATTTGTTGGTCACATGTCTAATGGAATCCTATCCCACGTCCCATGAAATTTGAAGTTGAAATTAGTCAACTATTCATTAGGATCCCTCTTGATTGTTGTCAATTGTTCCAATAAGGATAGATTATCTCCCTTTTCCCCAAATTGATTGTGAATAGTTGTGCAAAAATGGTCCTAATTCTTGATGGACCCTGCTGTTAGAATTTTGAACCATTGCAAAGCTTTAACCTTAAAAGAGGATGCCAACAACTTGAAAACAATGTCCATTTTAGTAATTTCATGGATTACACAGACATTTGCAATGTATTTGATCTGATCAATCAGAGTTGGCTGGTTCTCTCCAGTGAAATATGGGATGTTCTTCAATGCTACAACTGGGATTGGATTTTGTGCATTAAGAGCAAGTGGGCTTCTGCCAATGAATTTGACATAGGGATTGGGTTGTGCCATCCTAATTGGTCAAAGAACTCTAGTTTATTGAACAAAAGGCCTTCTAATTGGAGGTGTTGATAAGGTTCTGTTTGGTGGAGATGGAGACCTTTGAGCTCTTCTTCCTCTTTTTTCTCTTTTTGGGGACAAGTGTAGATGGACAAAGAGTCCCTTTTCTCTAGTTCTTGATCTTGTCTGAATTCTTCTCATAAATCTGCCAAGTTTGGACCGTTGAAACCAGTTGATTCTCGCCTCTTAGGAATCTCCCATGTGTAGTTTCAAAGCTTCTTACAAGATGGAAACTTACAACAATAGCACATCTATAGATTTCTCTAATTTAAAATGAAGACCTCTTGTCCCACCGGTGTGCCATAATTGATATCTCCGAATCAAAGCACCCTATGGTTTTCACAAGTGTGTGTGCTTGAGCTCACAATGTGATTGGATAACATGGGTACTATCTCCAAGTTTTGGGACTTACTACTTGAAATAGACTTCCAAAGAAAGTTGGTTCTTGCTCCTAAACTACCTGCCACAATCTACTCTAATGCAGGAAAAATTATCCTGTCCTAATCTATCCTTCCAAGGTACTAAGGAGAGAAAGTGCATGAAAATAAAGCCTACACTAAAGCGGTGATACACTAGAAAAGGAGAGTGTGAGAATAATATCCAATGTGTGAAAAACATAAGTAAAGTGCATACTAGAAGGGGTGATAACAGTTCTCCACAATCTAGCAATTACATTCACAAAAATATTTCATGCACACACAATGATAATGAATCCCTACAACAACATAATATATACATAATATATATGCAATGAGATTGAAAGGGAAAGAGGAATGCAAACAAACATAGCAGGGGAAGAGAAATTCACAAACTTGTATCTATCGCTTTCATTGATATGCACAATTCAATCTATTACAGAGTAAGGGCCTAGATCACCATGCAAGGAGTCCACTATAAGGGAATGCAACACATTTGCTTCACAAAAATTTTTGACAAAGTTTTTCTACTCCAAACTATCTCCTTTACAATTAACCCAACACTCCAATTTATAGAATTTTGAGAAGAGAGAGAGAGGGGGAAAATGAAAATCCTGAAATCTATCTTCTCACCACTTGAAAGAGGTAGTAAATGAAGTGAAATGATGTTCTTTTGCTTGAAAAATGCCCCCATTGTGTCCCATAACTTTTACCAAGTGAAACGTCTTCCCATGCTTCATTTAATGTACCCCCAACTACTAAATAAAGCATTGTTCTAACTACGTGCATTTTCTATGAAATCACCATCAATTCTTTATCAAATCCTGAATTTCTTGATTTCTGTGTGTCGTTCTTGGAGCCACAATTCCAATGGTATCAATTTTGTGTGATTTCGTTGAGAAATGCAAAAGATATGGCATTTTGAGTGGAGGCAATTGTTTTGGGTTTGCCAGGATTTCTGTCATTTGACGAGACTGGGTATTTAATTGACTAGAGATGGATATGTTTATTTTATTTTCATATATCTATCCTCATTAAAATTAAGAAATCTAATTTTTGTGGCGTAGAGGACATCGTGCCCATTCTGAAAAGTCCAATTTTGTGAAAATTAGAGCTCTGGATCAAAAGTTATGGCCTTTTGAAGTTCGGGAGTCAGGCGCAGGCACGAAGGAGAAGAGAGAATACAAATGTGTAGGTGCGTGCATAGGAGGGAGGAATACCTACGAAGGCATAGAAATGGGGTATGAAGGCATTCAATTGAAGGAGGATATATGGTGACGTAAAAGGAAAGAGGGCACATGGGAGGGCGTGAGGGGATGATAAAGAAGGAGAGCGAGCGGGAATAGGGAAGAAAGCGGGCGCGCAGGAGGAAGGTGCAAAGGGGAGATGGAAGGAAATCCGAATGCAAAGGGATAAGTAAGAATGCTTGCACAAGCGTGTAGAAGAAAAGATGATGTGTGACAAAACAGATCATGTAAGCGTGTAAGAGGAATGTCAGCGACTTAGCCATTTCGAAGGCAATTGCGAAAGGGGCGTGCAAGTAGTGCGCAACATGATAAGGAGAAAGTGGGCACGCAGAAGGAAAGCATGAAGGAAAAATGAAAAGGGATAATAGACTATAGAGGAAAGGGACAAGGAGTCATGAATGAAGAAAAGCACATGGGGCACACAGAGAATAACTGCAATGACCTATGCAAAATGCCAAGTGAGCAAGCCTATGGGCGCGCAACCTGAAATGTGAAGCATCATAGTTAGAATGAAGATACAAGTTATCCAAAATAACTAGGAGAGTTATTTAGATAACTTTTGTTTGAATTAGAAACCAAATGCCAAACCAATTAGCCCCTAAAGCTAAATTTTGCTTACCAAAATTAATTAGGACCCCAACACCACCTAAATCCTTGGGTTTAGAGAGATTTTATCATCTAATAAGAGGAATATTTTTATCATTTAATGATAATTTCTAGATAAATTTTCTCATAATGCTCATGAGATTATCTAAAAATCCCTTGGGGATTTTAAGAATTGAGAGCATGTAAATGGTAGTCACACATAAAATAGTTTTAACTAAAGAAACAACTTACATGCTAAAGAGAGCCATCTTCCTTTTCAGATTGCATTTTTCTTTCGAATGCCAAAATAAAATATTTCCACAAAGAGGCTCTCTCAAAGAACATTGAAAAGGGGATTCCCAAATAATTCGAAGGAAGCTTTCCCCTTTTGAAGCGTAATATGTTAAGAATTAGGGCTTTTAATCTAAGACATACATTGAAAAAGAAGATGATAGATATTTGAAGGCTTACCTCTTGACCAATCACTAGAGAATAGGCATCCAAAGAGGATTTTAGTTCCTTAGCTTCTTGAATGCTCGCTTTGCCAAATAATAAAGTATCATCAACAAATTGTTGGTGAGACACATGCTCAATCCCTTCTATAATTCTAATACCCTACAAACTACTTGAACTCACTATTCTCTTGATGTATCTACTAAGTGTTTCCTCTACCAAAATGTATAACAAATAATTAAGTGGACCTCCCGCCTAATTCCATTGTTTCCTTAAAAAAAAACTTCAGGACATCCATTAATAAAAATTTAGAAAGAAGGAACAAGAATGCAACTAAAAATCCATTTACAAAGGAGGGGAGAAACCAAAATTCCTTAGAACTTTTATTAGAAATATCCAATTAATTTTAACATAAGCCTTAATAATATCTAGCTTAAGAAGCATTCCAGGAGATGTATTGTTAGAAAAAGAATAAATTAACTCATGAAAAAAAATTCCTTTATAAATGGACCTTTCTCGGCATTAACTCGATTTGCTTTGGTGAAATTAGGGTGTCTAGAAGATTCTTCAAACGAGAGGCAATATATTTGGATATAATTTTATAAGAGGTATTGTAGAGAGACATTGGTTTGAAATCAATAAAGGATTCATGATGATCCTTTTTAGGAAACATATAAATGAAGGTGTAATTGAGAGCCTTAAGAATGGATCTAGATTTTTGAGATTCTTCCATAGCATCCCAAACATCTCTACCCACAATGCTCCAAAAACACTAAAAGAAGTCAACCTGGAATTCGTCTAGGCGTGGAGATTTATTTTTTCTAAAGAGAAGACAAGTTTTTTCACTTCCTCCATGGGAAAAGGGCTAAATATCTACTCATTTTGACTATCTAAAATTAAGGGGTGGATGTTTTCTAAGAATTCAATCAGACACTTTCATGGATGAATTATTCCTCTCCAATCAGGGGTGGAGAAGAAAAAAATCCCTTAATCAACGATATCCTTCTAATTAGAAAGAAGATCTTCATTTTCCCTCTTTATATAAGAAATTAAGTTGTAACTTCTCTTAGCCTTAACTGAAGCAAAAAGAATTTAGTGATCCAATGTCTGGACTTGATGTTTTGTAAACAACACACAAAGTACCCATCTTGGCCTGGAGATCCCGATTCTTGAAACCCAACGCGATACTTGGTGAAGACACTAAGTGTTTCACGGAAACCTGAATCTTCAACCAATTATGGGTTGTACAAATCAGGGAGACAAAGGATTGAATCTTATTAGATCATGGCAGCAAGGCCACTCTACTACTTACAATACCCGGTCACTTTTTATCAACCTCCTTAAGCCAATTATTCCTAGATTTTTGTTTCTAGTAAATTTTTTCTCTATTCAAGCTCACCACGCTCATTAAGCAACATTTTTGTTTCAAATATTCTTCCTATCCCATCCCATGAGAAAAAATAAATAAATTTAGATCTTGCAATTATTTTTCCATTTTTAGTTTCTCTTGGAAGGTATTCTTGAAGTGAATCTCATTCCACCATCAACTTACCTTTAAGGAGCTTGAGATTTTGAGCTAGAATAAACATTTTTATCCTTTAATATTGAATAAATTACACTAATCCCTAAGATTATCTTCAAGGGAGGGGTATCTAAGCCATATGAATTTGAATTTGAAAGGATATTTTCTAGGATCCGAGTCCTTGTTGGTGGACAGGACCATAGGGTAATGATCAAAACTGACCATGGTAGGACTTGGCACTCCAAAGATAATGTTTCTAAGTGCCCAAAGGGGGATTTCCAAGAACCGATATAATCTCTCTAAGATATTGTTGGATCTCCTTCTTCTGTTATTCCATGTAAACCATCCTTTCTTAGGTTCAATATCCATTAGGAAGCATTCGGAATGAAGGAGAAGAAATCCACTTGATACTAAAAATTTCTTTTGATACCACCACTTTTATCTCTATCAGAGGTTGTGGAATTAAAGTCTCCTCCTAGAATGAATAAGTGATGTTTCCTATCTTGAATGGAAATATGCAAATCATGCTAAAGAGATCTCTTCCCAATTATACTATTAGGAGCATACACATTAAACAAGAAGAAAAAATCCCGATTATATTTGGGGCTAACCTTCTTGAGCTACTAGTGAGGATTTTGGGAAATTAATTCAACCTCCACCTGATTTATTTTCCATCAAAACCCCAAACCCCTAGAAGCTCCATAAGATACCATGAAGCATCCATTCCATCCTTTACAAGAATTATCCCATCATTTCCCAAGATCCGCCACCGACATTTTTGTATCCTCAAGCAAAACAATACAAGATTCTAAGGACAAAATACAACCCTTAAGCAAGTGTTGTTTACTAGGGGTGTTTAAACCCCTGACATTCCAAGATAGGATCTTCATTGCTGACTTGGAAGGAGTTTCACCTTCCCAATTTCAGACTTCTCAAAATTAATCATGCTCTTTTTCCAATTTCCACTTCCTTTTGGCAAATATCTTGTTTGGATTTTCTACCCCTCTTCCCAGATGATCAAAAATTACCAATTTTAGATCCTCTTGAGCGGATAAAATTTTAGTAGCTAGAGGCTCAACTTCTAAATCATCAAGCCCAATTTCCCCATCTTCTAGGACTAAGGGAGGCTTAGAAGAACCAAGTATTTCTTCGTCTTGGATTTTTGTAATCTAGTAATTCAATTCCTACATTGAATTGGATTTACCTACCCTCCTACCTTCCTTGATCATGATAGCCATCTTTTGATTCCTTTTCAACTTCCTCAATATCCTGTAGAAAATAACGGGGGAGATGGAGCCCATGATATTGGCCCCTTCATACCATCCCATGTATTATAATTATCCTTTTCTTTCCCCTTCCATATTGAAGGCTTAGGATTGAAGTTTGGAATAAAATTTCAACGAGAATCTTTAGAAACTAGAAAATTGTCATAAATAGGCTAAGATCTCAATCTATTTTTTTCTCCTTATTTAACCTTTGAGGAACATTTTTTCCTCAAGTGCCCCACTTTTGCAGGAGAAGCATTTAGTTTACAGGCCCTCATACTCGAGGGCTTGGACCCAAGATCCACTATGAGACTCGAACATAAATCACCCAGGGAAGAGGAGCCAAATTGTCCATTTCCACACGATTCTAGCATTAGATTTTTTCCATGAGTTTAACAATGGGTTCTTTATTTCCACATATATCCCAAGCACCTCACGCAATATATTTTAGGCTGTAAGCCCTCCATAATTCTCGGCAGAATATTTGGGAGACGGATCTAGAGAGGAGCTTTCCCAAATTTTTCTTCAAAGGGATTGAAAAGAGGGGACCAAGGAAGAAAATAAAGGTGGGAAGCAGGGATAATTTTAGTGGCGAATATTCGTAATATGGCGAATATTCCATTTTTGAAAATTTTGAAAAGGCGAATTTTTTGGCACGGGCCAGTGACCTGTTCGCCTAAAAATTACACTTTAATTTTTTTTAGGGGTCGGCTTCGCCTACCCCTTGAAAAATATCCCCTATATAAACCTATATTATTCGCCAGGTAGAACACTTCTACTTCACATTTTTCAACAATATGATATATCCCATATTATAGACGCGCGACAAGGGGGTAAGTTATTGATGCGCGACAAGGAGGGTTTGCAGACAAGGAGATACTGTAGATATTGACGCATAGTAGATGCATGACAAAGATTTTGTTGACGAGCGACATGGAGTTTTTTCGATGAGCAAGAAGAGGGCAGAGGTTGCAGACGCACGACATGATATTTGCTGTCGCGCGTCATTAAGGCCTATTGACGCGCGACATTAAGGCCTATTGACGCGCGTCACTAAGGCCTGTTGACGCGCGTCAATAGGCCTTAGTGACGCGCGTCACTAAGGCCTTAATGTCGCGCGTCAATAGGCCTTAGTGACGCGCGTCAATAGGCCTTAATGTCGCGCGTCAATAGGCCTTAGTGACGCGCGTCACTAAGGTCTGTTGACGCGCGTCACTAAGGCCTATTGACGCGCGACAAGGAGGTACAACAGATATTGACGCATACCAGACGCACGACAAAGAGTTTGTTGATGCGCGACAGAGATTTTTTGATGAGAAAGCAGAGGTCGGAGGCTGCAGACGCGCGACGGGAGATTTTGCTGTCGCGCGTCAAGTAAATGCAATGTCGCGCGTCAATAGACCTTAGTGTCGCGCGTCAATAGACCTTAGTGACGCGCGTCAATAGGTCTATTGACGCGCGTCACTAAGGTCTATTGACGCGCGACACTAAGGTCTATTGACGCGCGACATTGCATTTACTTGACGCGCGACAGCAAAATCTCCCGTCGCGCGTCTGCAGCCTTCTGTCGCAGTGCTTGATAATCAGGCGAAATTTTTTCATACAACCCCCAAAAAATTCGCCTTCCCGTGAAACCGGTTCCGGGGATATTCGCCAGGTATTCTCCACCTCCGATTTCTAGGAGGTCTCTTAAAATGAACCCCGGTGGGAAGAGTTCAAAAATCAAGAACACCCCTATACACTATGTTTAATGCTTCAACAAATGGAAAAATTAGTTGAAAAAGGCATTGGAGAGGAATTTTACATTCAATTTCGCTTCCTTACCCCAAAACCAAAAGATCCAATCAAGGATTCTCTTCTTTTGAAAACTTGCACCTATGAATTTGTGGAAGATAACCTTCTAATTCAAGTCCTCACACGATATTTCTCTTGAAGATGATTCGATCAATGTTAAGAACCTTGTTTGACATCTTGATGGCTATTTCCCCGATCGACATATCCACTTCCTCCACTTGAACTCCATTCTCTTCGCTGATTTGATTTGAAGGGAAATCCTAAGATATATTTATAGCATACGAGACAAGAATCCTTTGGAAATTTATAGCTTCTTTATGCTAGTCATCCCTATCCGAGATCTGCCACCGCTTTTAGAACGCATCCTTACGAAGATTTAGGAAGAGGGTTTTTCAAAGAAGCTTCCTGACTGAATCTTTGAATGAAGAGCTCCGTATCCAACTCAAAGATGACTTGATCGGTTGAACCCCGACTTCCCAAACCATGATGATTGCTTTGATCGGGATGGAATTTGATTCAAACAACACTCCTCTCCCCCATACACCTGAAGCATTAAAACCAAAAGAAGAAAAATTTAAGATGGGCGTGAAGTGAGAGGGCTCATTTTTTTCGCTAAATTCGCTAGATTCATTAGTCATCACTCCCAAACATAAAATTAACTAATTAGTACATTAATTTATTTAATAATGAATAATAATGGGATGATTAATTAATTAATTTGAAAGAGCAATTAATGAGTAAATGCCAAAAATAGAGAGCTAAACAAGAAAGAGGGAAGGGAAAAGTGGGCTAGGGAGAAGTTGAGGAAGTTTAGGGTTTGTATAATTTATGTAACAACCATTTTCAAAAGTGAATTAACATTCATCTAGATACTCAAGATTAAGATTATTTGGGTGTTTTAAATTTTCCATGGTTTTTTCAAATCAATGTCTTGTCGATACATATAACATGCTTCGGGAGAAAGTAAAAGCAGCGGGGAGTTGTTTACAATACAAACAGGGGATGGTGCACCTTTGAAAGACAACTAATTAAGAATATGTTGACATCAATTTTATATTAGAAAGAACAACAATATTTATATTTCATTATAGGATTTTACATAATTTTATAAAAATGAATTTTTATACCAACATAACTTTTTAAAATGATATCACAGAGGGTTTTTTTCACTTGACCTCATCCCAAGGAGATATCACAAGGTAGTGCACTCTATTTTAACTACTAATCCCAACCCAATATTCTATCACCCTGCCCCTATAGAGTATAGATCTCGGTTAGCCAAGATAAGATATAGAGGGAATATCAAGATAAGATATAAAGTGCCCTCTAAAATAAAGGATAGATGGATATGAGAAGTTCCAACCCCCTGCTATCTCGATTGAGGATGCCGAGGAACACCTAGTTTCTAGATATATGGGTGCCCCTATCTAAATAAAGGGGCACTCATAGAGCTACTATGAGAATCTATATGGGGCATCATCCAATAGAGAGGGGAGGTCCCCTCTATATAGATCTTGAACTATTTAGCTAGGATATATATACCTTCCTATTGGTCGAGGGGCATGACATATAAAAATTCCATGAGGAGGGTTGGGAGGGGGAGGGGAATCTCTTATCTCGAGTTTAGTCTAGTTTGGGTGACGAGGCAAATATTGGGGATAGTCAGGTATAAAAATGTAAAAATTAGCAATGATCTATATCTTTGTCCAATTACCAATTATCATATCAACTTGACACAACAAACATTATTCTAGCCATCCACTATGAGCACAAATTAATATGAAAGGTAAAAACTAATAAAAAATTATCATAAAGATTTGAATGTTTGTATCCATGTTATACTTCAATGAAAAAAAGCCACACAAAAAATAGTTTCATTGGAAAAAAACATAGAATCATAAAGTTTTAAAAAATTGTGTTTCAAGAAAACCCTGATTATCAAATGGGTTAAAAGGACTTTACATGATTATTTCTAAGTGAAACTTTCTTAAATAAGAAAAATACTTTTCTTTTTATTTTCTTCCCATTTATCCTTGCTAAGATAATGATTCTGAGCCATCAAATATCTTCACCGGGTGTTTTTATTTTGGTTGTAAAATTTGCACACAGAAATACCTAAGGTTTGCATAGTAAGCTAAATCCAATAAGAGACAGAACTATACCAATTATAGTGTTAAAAAAGTTTGTCATTTACTTATATTTGTATCTCTATTTTCTCTTAAATTGAATATCATATGGGGATTTATTTTAAAATTGTTAATAATATTGTATTATTGTGTTCACCTTATATCTATTATCAACTCTGTGTATTTATTTTTCTGATTTTTTTCTTAATTCAAATATTGTCCATTTTCGAATGTTGGGTTAAGCAATGCTAATAAATAAAAATATTTATATCTTATTTGAGGTACATGATAGAAAAATCATCTCAACATGATGTGAGCTCATCAATTACAATTATTACAGGGTAAATTGTGTTATGATGAAACTTGAAGGCTTTTCAAAGTAAAATGCTTCATCTAGTGGGTGCTCTCTTCAAAAAACCATATTGCAATTTTCAGAAGACATCATTATCTTGTTGATCCATTGAAACTTTCACTAAATGCAATCCAACATGTCTAACAACAGTCCATTGCTTAAATTTTATTTTTTGTTGGCTAACTGCAAAATTAGAATGAAGAAACACAATGTAAATAAATATAATTTCACAATAGAAACAAGGTATACAATGAATAAGTTTGACACATATTGTTGGAGATGCAACAAATTTGACAACCTTAAATATTATTTTAATAAATTATTTGTTATGAACAAATAAACAAAATATTTGAGAGCAATATTTGTAAAAAATGAATCTCCAACATTAAGCAAAGATGCGAGATGGGAAAAAATTGTCGTACTTACATAAATATTGTTTTATACAACAAGCTTTAAAGAGATCTACATACATAATCTTCCTTGGTACCGACATTAAAGATAAACAGGATGCCATCAATTAATCCTATCTTCAGAAATTTCACCAACAAAAGAAAAACCTATTCAACTCCAAATGGCAAGCCACGATACAAAAGTGTATTTGTCAACAACACAATTTGAAAAAAAAACTAAATCTTGAAACATCTTGCACGTATGTGGTGAAGGATGTGGAAATCTATTCCCATTGACACATTTTATCGAAATAATAGCCTCTGCCAACATTATGGGTGGTGTTGTGGGAAATGTGTAACATATGGTGCCAAACAGAAAATAGTTGTTTGACCATTAACGACATAAATGACTAATAGAAGGTCGAGTGCTAAGTCAAAAAGGGCCAAGAATGTGTTGGGAACTTAATCTCAAATCTCATAAAGAGTATGGATTTCCTTTTATCCTACCATAGAGGTCATCTAGGGAGTTGAATTGAGGTTTTAATCCTCCTTGAAGATCTACTAGTGCTTTAGAAAGATCTTCATTATCATTAGGGATCATTCTCTCCAAAACAAAGAATTGTTTTTCATCTTTGTCTATTGATATTCTTGCACTTACAAGAAATTTATGACACATAGTCCATGAGCTAATCTAGGGGCATTTCTTGTAGAGGCTATTGTACACAAAAATAAAAATACTTGGTATATTTTATTACGTGTAGCCATCCAAGCAGAGAGTGACCTTTGGTAAACAGAGGATATTCCAACACACACATTCTTCAATTTTTTAATAATTTTGCCATCTTCACATAGATATTTTTGAAATCTTAAGAAACAATCTCTACACATTTTCCCTCTACCATTTCAAAAGCCATGGTGTTTGCAGGAGAAGAAAGATCACACATTGTCACCACAAAAACAAGCTTTACTTGGTGCACAATTGTCCATCAACATTGAGATATGAAAAAATACTCTTGTCATGGAATAATGCAATGGAGATTGCTTCATCCCAATCACCAATAACTCCAAAAATAAAACTCTGCATCAAGCAGTGGAACAGAATTAGTAAAAATAAAGAGTTGACGAGATCTAGCACGAATACGGTGGATGGATAGATGTAATGATCGGGTAATACCAACACCTCTAACATGAGAAAACAATGTTGTTCCCTCACATGTTTCCACTACTCTATCAACATTGGGATTCCATCAATAAATAAAAAAATTAAACTCTTCATTTGAACCAACATGTCCATTGAGTGCACTAAGTGAAGTCAAGCCTACAAAATCACAATCTGAAAGTGTGCGGAGGCCTTTGCAATTACCTATGTTGAGAAATGTCAAAGACTCGAGCTACCAAAATTAAAAGGGAAGAGGTGAGAGCTTCTCACATCTAAACACATTCAAAGTTTCCATATGAGTCAATTAACTAAATGATTATGGAAGGCTCACTAATTGAGAGCGGTGGTTTAAATCTAGTGTATACAAAGAAATAAGACTCCCAAAGGTGTTAGGTAATCTAGAAAAACTATAATTATAACTCATTTCCACATAGCAAAGAGACTTAAGTTGGCCAAAACTTTTGGGAAGGCTCACCAATTGATAACATTGGGATAAATCTAGGCATTTTAATGATCCTAAATTGCCAAAGCTGTCGGGAATTGTAGTGAGATAAGTTTTTCCCAAATATAAATAAACTAAAGAGATAAATTGGTTGAAGTTGTGTGAAAATTCATCGCATAATGATAAATTTAGTTCTTGTAAAATAGTCGATTCACAAAGCTATCAGGAAATGTAATGAGATATGAACACCAACCCATAGCCAAAAACTTTAGGGACTTGATCCTACCAAATTTTGGGGGAAGACTCATCAATTGAATACAATATGAAAAATCATGTAGGTTTCCAAAATATTTTGGGAGTTCGGTTAATCTAGAGGAAAATGACATACCTAAAAAAACGTAACGATTGAAGATGGGCGATAGAGTGAAAACACCTATGAGCCATACATTGGAGTGACATAAGTTTATCCAATGCATGGATCCCCATTATTAAATCTTCCAATGCTGAGATATTTCAAAGGTTTACAAACAAAGCAGCCAGATTTGAAACACCTGAGGGTCTTAAAATATGCATGGAAGTTGGAAACTACACAAACAATCAGTGAATTTTTCAATTTGTAATAATTCAACTTCAAATAATCCTCATAAATAAAATTTTGCATTTAACTATTCTCTCACAAATGACATCCTTATAAATATGAATGTGAATTAAAAGCGTGACAGTTATTTAGTTTGTTAAGATCCATGGGTAGATCGTGGTCCCCAAGATCAACATATCTTATATTTTGAAAGCTTCTTGTACATTTTCCATTGATTTGAATGCTTCCTGTAAGCCTTGTTATGGTTAGATTAAAACATTGTGCATCAAGAACTCTCAACGAACTACTCATCATGTCCAGTTGCTCTGCTTCAAGGGTAAAGGTAGAGTAGGGAAGGCTAATCCCTTTTATTTTCTGCAACTTCTTCAAAGCATTTGTAAGATGTGGTAATTAGTGACATGGTTGTGATACATTTAAACATCAAATGTTGGCTCTATATCCATACTCTAGTAAAGTGTAAATTGATGGGAAGAATATACCTAGGTATCTCCAAGAGCATCATGCAACAATTCCATGTCAGTGATCTCGTCACCTTGGGAAAATATTCTCACTTGGGCTCTCACTATATCATGAACTCTCACAATACCTTCCTGCTTATCCAGATGTGACAAAAATAAACCAGTGACTCAAGTCCATGAGATGTGATATGAATATTTTGTTATCCTTGTCAAGAGAACTCTTCTTTCTTTTAAAGGTGAAAAGGATGGATTTAATGATTTCCCTTGACTCACCCTCAAAATTCTGATGAGATATTCTATTCCTTCTTAGAATCTCTACATAGGAGGTTGGGCTTTGTAGAATTTTCCTACAAGAAGGATATAACAAATTATAAATCGGGGAACTATAAACATTGTCAACCGATCTAGAGAAAAGAATTCCCTTAGATCGAAAAAGGGTATTTATTATATAGTAGATACCTCTTCTAGGGAAATTGGGTCTTTGGATGTGTTTTATTTTGTTGAAAATTGCAAGCGGTGGATAAAAATCCAAAGGAAAAATCCTATGTTTAAAAAGGTCACTTTGGGAATATGGTTTTAAGATTTTATTGGAAGAAGGAAATGCACCAAAAACATTTTGATTATGAATGTGAAAGATTTTGGTTTGTGCTATAGAATATTCTATGTGATGGTTGTAGAAGATTTTATGTAACGAGTACAAAATTTTCCAAGTTTTTGCTAAAGAAGAAAGATTTTATCATCGAAAATTGACTTTGGGTTGCGGAATGTTTTTAATTACATCACACATGCCTAGTGCAATGTATACAATTATAGGGAGAAGCAAAGGAGAAATATTGCAAGAGGAATTAGATGAAACATTGTTGAGTATTAATTTTTTCCTCTAACACGCCACATGGATTGGACATACATGGTTATTTGTGGGGAGTCATTGATGTTCTACAGGATGGTGGCCATCCATTTGGTGAGGAAAACCATAATTACTGAAATCAAAACCTTAAACCACTATTAGTAAATTTCTTTAGTGATCGGAAGGAGAAATCATTGTGAGCAACAAAAAAGTAGGAGGGATTATAAAATATGCAAGTTTTCCTATCTTCATGTGGAAAAGGAGACACTATTATGTGATTAGTCATCCCACCTCACCACCAAGGATAAAATTGGGTGTCACTCAAAGACTAATAAATGTTATCCTTTGTTTCTTGACCAGATATGCACATAATCACTACACCCATAAAATATTTAACATCTTGGCCTAGATTTTTCCTTTAGTGCGAGTGTAGGTGAGGGCATCAGTGCATATGGTAATGGTTACTGCTCTTTCACAAATATTGGAGAATTGTGGGATTTTTTAATTATTATATGAGAGTGGTTGGTAAATTTTGTTTGATATAGTTGTGAGTTCTCATATAGATATGAATGTACATGTATAATAATACATAGGGCATTTGGGCAATTGTAATTGCAATCGAAACACTATGAGGAACTTAATGATTGAAAGTGAATGTGATTTCATATAACCTCTATCGGGATAGCGATACCTTCCCAACTACATGAAAATGAAAACTTGAAATAAGGCTTAAGCATCCATCAATGCATATAAGAAAGTGAATTTGCTTCTAGTTTAAATTGTAGGTGGTAGGATAGATATGTATGCAAAAATTTTATTCCTACAAAAGGAATGTGAGTTGTTAAACTATTATACATCGAAGGAGATATGAATATGGAGTTCCACGATTGCAAGATATGAAAATTAAATGTTATATTGAGGAATTGACATGACGATCTGAGAAAAAGGTATAGGATGGGTTGGTAGGTGTGGTGGGAAATGGAAAAAGTGTGAGGTAAGATTCGTTATCTACGAGCACTTTGGTGAAGGAGACTTTTAATGCCTCTATTTGGTCTTATCCTATTGTGGATCCCCTCTCCAACGAGGACACCAATGAGATTGATGGAATGTGTTGTGTTCCAGTAGTTAATGTCACCACCATTGCTATCAACATGTGGAGGGTCTCTATTCTCTAGGAATAATATAACATATTCTTAATTTTTCTCTTTATTTTTCTACACTCAATGTTCTTGGTAAGGAATTCATTCGTGTTTGGTTGTGCAAGATGAGGTGGAGGGCATGGTGGGAAACAATAAAAATGGAAGATGTTGTAAATGCATCCACCCAGTCCCTCCTCTTGTTGGCGCTCCTTTGTACCCTAGACACGTGTTTGAAGTTATCCTCATTTTTGCGTATATATCCTCTATACCCGGGCACATGTTTAAAGATATCATTTTCTTTAATGATTATTTAAACTCTTTTTTGTAAGTTCTTAGGATAGTGAATATGTGTGAACATGTTTCTCTCCTAAATATTTAACGTTATTGACTTTTTGTGGCCCTTACAATATGAGTAAATAATTTAACTATAGTAATCCCAAATAGTTATGAAGCAACCGATGATTTTTAGGTTGGTGGCCATTTAAACGAATTTAATACGCAATAATGTTCCTCTTTGTTCCTTTTGCAATGTTTCTCATTTTCTCCTTTCTATTTACATATCTATTACATCTTGCATGTAATTACTAGTTTTTAATATTTCAAGTAATTTCTTTCATAACCTACACACAAGAATGTAAAAACATGTAGAGCCCAATCCAAGGACTATATAATGGTTATCTATATGAGTTCCCATTTACCTATGTGAGTTTGTTACGACAATATACTCTGTTTTGTTTCTAGGGAATTCTCAGAGCTCTATTCACTTAAAAGTGTCATATACGAAGGCATGCTTCAATTTGATAATCGCTTATGCTGTCAAAAAATTATTGAATTAAAAAAATATTTCAAATGTGTGATAATGATCAATAAATATTATACATAGCCAATAATGGTTAACATACACACTGTAATATTATGTATTTTGATGTTTTACATATTCAATATATTATCAGCTTTCTCATAAAAATATATAGAGGAAGAGTTTCCTATAAAATAGGAAACCTCCTACAACAACTCTCCAACAACTCACTATATACGTGAGCTGTTAAAACAACTCACAACAATAATATTTACCTGATATTATTTATGACCCATATTTATTTCCTAATAATGTGAGCACTATATAATTTCCTAACATTCCCCCCCTTAGTGCGAACATGGGAAAACATATCTTTGTACTTGCACCTGCTTTCATGATTAGGTGATTTTCACAGGACAATCACAAACCTAATGGATGGTTTTACACTGGTTGACCACAAACCGATATTGGTGGTTTTCAAGTGGTTTACCACAAACCACATCATGATGTGCCAAGTACTATTTTTAGCCCTCATCAATATCACACTACAGGGAATAACATAGGAAACACAACTCACCAAACTGGAACAATAGAACACATACTGGAAATATTTCACATTTCCACCTCTAAGAATCAAAATGTTCTTAGTTAAGCATAGCCATCATTGTCGATCGTTGTCACTCGATCTTGAAAACCATAGACAACTGCCAATGCCACTGGAAGTTGCCCTTGAATTTATATTTTTACCACAAAATGGGAATGGAACATGCATTGACTATTATTTCCCCCAATGCAAAATTCCAAATAGGAAGACAAGAGGAAAATTATATCGTGTTGCATCCTACTATCCAGATATTTCTATCTGGATCTTTCTGTACATGATCACCATTTCCAATAAAAGTATTCACTAACCGATCATCTTCCAACAAAGTATGAAAATCAGAGGATCAATACAGTTCTCTATCATCCTATACAACCATTTTCCAATATACACAATACACATAATGCAACAGGAACACTGTAAAGAAACACACTGCAAAACTGATAAGCACATACTCACACTATACAGATGTCACCACAGATGAAGCGGACCTATCATTGGTGAATGACGAGAGGTCATTGATCGACCTCCATCCTCCTATGTCTCCACCCTCTAATTTATGTCTCCACCCTCTAATGAATATGCGCAATCTACACAGATTTATATGACAGGGATGTGTGAAAAATGGATAGAGCAATAAAACTAACCAAACCATATGACATAAATGATAGACTTTCTTTGTTTGATAGACCACGGGAAGGATTTGATGGTGAATTATTGGCGCATCTCACCTCCAAACTCATGTATTTTGAGTTGAAATGCATCTAGAATAATCAACAATGAATGACACATCCAATGGCTCAAAGGAAAGTCGAATGTCAAAATAGAAGAGATAAATTGTATGTCAGGTTCAGGCATAAAATTCATTGAGATGATCATACAATCAACCATTCATAAAGATGCATGCATGGATGTCCAAATAGATCAAATAATGCAGGACCTTGTTAAAAATCTTGCCAAAGGAAAATCCAATTCAATATTTGTAGATTGGAGTTTACTGTAGTCAAACACCAAGTTAGATGCAAGAAAATAACATGCAGTTTTGGGTGCTCAACTTGTTTTTCTTTCCTCTAAGACAACCTTTGAATGGAATAAACCAATTACCCACGTCCACATATGTGGATGAGCTCAAAATATTGACATAACTTCTGAACAAAGACGCACACGAGATACAAGGTTGTGGAAAGATCAATGCATGGAAAAATCTTCACGGTGATGGAAAATGTGTGTTCTTTCATCCATTGGGGTGGCCATGATTTTGGTAATGCCCCTTTAAAAAATATAACATACCATATTTCCTCCCAAGATTATGGTCACTTTGATACCATTGATAATGATCAATAGAGATTATACACAGCCAATAATGGTAAACACACACACTGTAATATTCTGTATATTGATGTTTTACATCTTCTGCATATTATCGTCCTGCTCATACAAATATATAGAGGGAGATTTTCCTATAAACTAGGAAACCTCCTACAACAACTCTCCGACAAATCACTACATACGTGAGCTGTTAAAATAAATCACAATAATAATATTTTCTGGATATTATTTATGACCCATATTTAATTCCTAATAATGTGAATACTATATAATTTCCTAATAATGTGCTCATCAGAATATGCAAACTTATATTATTAAAGATATATTTGATATAAATTGGTATTATATGTATATAAATTTATGTATGTTAGTTGGACCCTTTTTTAAAAAATGTGTAAACAATTTATGGCTAAAGATATGATAAATAAGTAAATGGCCACAGATTTTATACCACATACATAAGCTATCAAAAGGAAAAGGATTGATAAATGCATCTAACAAGTGTTAGTGTTTTATGTGGTGTGTTTTAATATAAAAATGAAAAGGTAGGAATGTTAATGTGAAAGCTCATGGAAAAGTGGTGAAAAACTAGAAAGCATATGTGTTGGGCTTAAGATTCATTGAAACCCGCTCAATAAAAACCATTTATGCCAATTTTTTTGTAGTGTCTAGTTTTTGTTAAAGAATTGTGAGATTTATTATTTTCAATTTGGGTGACACCATTAGAGGAAAACGTGGTTGATATTATGGGCTCAATGTATTTTGGAATTTCTTCTATGACTTTAACAATCCACATTCAGTCAAAAAATCAATCCCGCTTAGATTATTAATCAATTAGTTGTGAGTGTAGACACATATATTCCACTTTTGAAATCTTATTGCCAAACATGCACAAATCACTCTCATTCTTACCAATTCCATTATAATTAGTGATTTATGCTAATTAACTAATGTTTCTTACCACTTTGGTTAATTAACAACACATTTTTGATTTCCTAATCCCTTTTGCATTAAGGATGCCACTTTACGATGAACCATAAGTAGAAATTCTCTTCAAAACAAAAAAATTAGCATTTATTAGCTAAATAAACCTATTTTCCCCTTGTTTTGATCAATATGCCCTACTATTTACTCAAACCCCTCTTCCAACCTCTCAAAATCACCCCACTTCTCTCCACAATGTCTTGGCAAGCTTCAAAATCTTATCCTAGCCTCCTAGTTGACACTAAGTGGTTGATTAAGGCTCCTCACATATTAATCACTTGTTAATTCACTAATTGTGATTAGAAAAGCTTTATCATGATTAGAAATTCTAATCTAATATGTGCTTTTTTCCCACATGCACCAAAACACTAGTTTTCCTCAAAGTGTAAACTATAAAAAGGACTCACCTCATACCTTAATACTTTACACCATGATTTGATTTGCATCTCATATAATAAATATGATTTATAGCAAAGTTCAATCCTTTCCTAAAGCCTTCAATAAGGCTAGTAGATGGATATCTAAAGTGAATTTATAAGTCATTTGGAGAGGCCATTTCACTTTTTCGAGTAGAACCTTACCCATTTGATTACCCTCTTAGGTCTATTTAGGCTTATGTTAGGTAATTGAGCATATTAGTAAATGATTAGTTAGATTTTCAATTGTATTCATGTTAGTTAATCATTCCTTTAAGCTTCTATCTTAATGGTACATTACTATACTTAAAGCCTTGACTAGAGGTGGCAATGGTGTTAGCCTTTCTTAGTTAGTCATATAATTTGCTTTGTATAGTTTAGCGTTCTTTCATTTGGCATGCACAGTGGGAGATATATCCTATTGCATTCAATTTTTAAGATTTTTAACTTAGTTTCAAAGTTTTGCATTTCAAGTTTTCTAGCTTAGTTTCAAGTTTCCTAGATTAATTTCAAGTTTTCTAGTTTAAATTCAAGCTTTCTAGAGTAATTTCAAGATTTTTAGATTAATTTCAAAGTTTTAGAGTAATTTTCAAAGTTTTGTAGATCAATTTTTCAAGATAGGTAGTTGTTTCAACTAGATTAGTAGTAGAAGTTGTGTTTTCATGTTCTTTGTAGGATATAAACAGTCGAAGCCCTATCCAAATGTCCTCAAAATATAATTTTTTGATATTTTTCAATAAAAACTCTTCGAAACTTGGATTTTGAACAATTATAGGAAATAGTGCGCATCTCCAACAAAAGTGTGCATGTGCAACAGGAGTGCACTGTGCATCAAAAGTGTGCATGTGCATCAAAAGTGTGCATGTGCATCAAAAAGTGCACCTATGCATCACTAGGTGCACCCATGCAACACTAGATTTTTATCTCTATGAGTAAATCCGCTGCTTTGTGCATCGAGAAAGTATGGCTATGCCTCACTTTGGACGTGCATATGCATAACTAAATGTGTAAAAATTGACAGAGGTGCGCCTATGCACTACCCCGTGTGCCTGTGCACTACTAAGTATTCCCATGCTTTATAGAGTCTACCCATGCACTAAGAAGTGCGCTCGTACATTAAGGTAAAATTTCTAAAAAATTCAAAATTTCAATTTCAATGATCTAAGGATTGTTGTCATTTTTAAGGGTTTTTAGTTGCTTTGTTTTTGTCAATTTATTAATTCTAGGGAAATATTCCTAACAAAATTGCCTTAGGGTTTATTAAGGTATTTTTGATTAAATTGGCTTAAGGTTTGATGAGTGATTATATTTTCATAATTTTTTTGAGTTTGGAATAGGGTTGTGTATTCTCCTCTCTTGCACCTAGTGTGATCTTGAGAATCAAAAGCACCTCTAAACAACATTTTTCTTCTTGGGAGTAAGTAGGAACAATCATCATTTATTTTGTGCTTAAAGGAATAGATTTTCATTTTTGGACATGTACTTGACCTTTTCGTTTAAGAGATTTTTCACTTGATAAATAATTAAGTCTAAAATTTGTGTATGCTCTTCCTTTGCACCTAGTGTGATCTTGGGAACCAAAAGAAATTTTAGTCTTTCATTAAGACACACTTTGAATAATTGGGAATAAACCTTGTTTTTTTGCAAAGTTAAATGGTAGTTAGGTTATTTACAAGCTTTTTCATTGCTATTTTTCTATGATATTGTGAATCTTTTTGAACTACTAACCATTTATGTGAAGGACCTAAAACGATTGTCAAAGAAAGAAGGGCTCTCTTCAAACCAAATTCTAAAATTCACGTGTGTTGTAGGTAGCCAAAGGTGGTCTAAGCCAAATTCCTTAATCCAAAATATAAAAAGCACACCAACACACATATTCAAAACACCGTATTGCAGGTTTCAGTCAAGAGCTATGGCTCGTCCACTTAACTAGGACTTAACCCCTTTGGCATAAACCTTAAGCTACAACAATGGGGTGGTCCTAGAAATTGTTATCCAATTTTTCCCCTTAGGAAAAATTAGGCAAACGTGACTCCGCATAGAAAAAATAAGGGATCGATTCAACCATGGGAGCTCACACTTCAGGATTGGCCAAATAGGTTGAAGAGGGCCGAGCACATTGTAGAGGATTTTGGGAAATGAAGAAGCTCGTAAGTTTGAAATTCAAACATCGGAGGCGAGGGCATTCGAGGTAGGCCGAAGGTGAATTCAAGGACTTAGGCGGAAATAAGCGAGGAAAAGAAACCCAAAAACTTGAAACCCAAAGTCTAAAATTTAGACTTCAGGATTTCATAGGACCAATCGATAATCAAACCACGAAAACCCAAAACCCAAAACCCAAAACCTAAAACCCTAAACCACGAAAACCCCAAAACCCGAAGCCACAAAAACTTGAAACCACAGAGCCCCCTAAACTCTGAAACACAAGTCCAAATTTCAAAATTTGAGTTTTAGAATTTTAGAGCATTTTTCTTGAGCGATGAACAGTGTTATGCAACATGGTTTCAAATTACAATTCAAGTCTAAATCTTGGACTTGAAGGTTCGATAGTTCGAAACTCAAGCCGACTTGAGTGATGTACAAGATAAACCGAACTCTGAAATCAAAATGCTGAAGTTATGAACCTTGAAAGTCTAAAATTTCAGATTTTGGAGTATGCGATGCAATTCGGAGGTAAAAAAGAGGCGAGATAACCACCGCATTTATTGCAATATGGTACCCTCATTGTCGATGGCCATAAATTTTGATTGGGAGCTTGGATTTGCACAAAATCAGACTTTATGGTATAAATGATGAAATATTAATGAAATTTATTAGTGATTCTATAAAATGTGTGATGCAAGAGTTTCCTCTCTGCCCATTGGTTCTAGGTGGTGATCACTCAATATCCTACCCAGTTGTTTGAGCTGTTTTAGAGAAACTTGGAGGACAAGTGGACATTCTTCATATAGATGTTCATCCTGATATATATGATTGTTTGAAGGAAACTATTACTCACATGCATCTTCATTTGCATAGTTTATGGAGGGCGGTTATGCAAGATGAATTCTACGAGATGGAATAGGGCGTGGATATCTATCCCAACATAATGAAGAGGGGGTTGTTGTCAGATTTTGTAGTTGCAAATGCTCTGGTAGACATGTACGCAAATGTGGAAGCACAAGCATGTGATATGTTTAATAGAATGTCTTAAAATCAATGTGGTTTTGTGAATAATATTGATTGCAACATATACATGAAATGGGTTTTTTTATAAAGGATTTAAAAACTTTCAAGAAAATGCAACTGGCAGATTTTAATCTAGATCCCCACAAATTTTATCAACATCCTCCTCTTCCCGCATCCAAAACAAGAGCTTTGGGACATAGTTTGATAGCCATCGGGTGATTTTGGTAGGCGCTCATCCAAAATCCACAACCATTATCTCAGTATCATCCTTCCCTATGTCAAAAAAGGGGAAACTGTAGAATAGAGTACAAACCTCCATATTTCACATTTTTGATGCACTTGTGGTAGATGTGTGGATTTATTTTCTTTTGAAAGAGGCCAATTTTGCCTTGATAACATCCCCTCAAGTTGTGCCAAAATGAGAGCCTTGGAATTGGTATGGACCCATCAAAACAAATGGAATAATATTTCTATCAGATACTGAAGTTACAAATGCTTGGGAGCTTTAGTATAGGGTGCAATAATCCACAAGCATAGCAGAGAGTAGAAATCGTAGACATATGGTCAAGTGGTGGACTTAACGGATCATGAGTGTAAACCACCAAGAGCCCCTCACATCCTGCTTCACTCATCATTCTTAGGCATGGTCTCCTTACCTTCGTCTTTTATAATTTTTGTATTTTGGTTCTTCATTTGCAATATAACGAAATAGTAAACCAGTGGATAATTATACATTTGGATATTTAACCAAACTAGATAGTTTAAAACAACAAAACTCCACCTTGTGATTTACGTAACCAAGTTGCACCTCGACCATCAACTGGGATTGCTCCCACAACCTCATACATTGTTAACCTAGGGTTTCATAATTTGGCACTCGTGTCTTTCGGTATTGGTGAGAGTTAGCTGATGTCGTCAAATAAAACAACCATTTTTGTCTACCACGCAAAGTTAGAAAAACGTAATTTTTAGAGACTCACAAAATAACCTCCCGAACCCCGAAAAGAGATGTCATCTTCCGAAATGCTCCTTGTTTATGTGGGGAGTCGTATTAAAACTTAGATTGACACTGATCTATTGTTGGTTATCTCTTCACCGCCCTTCTAGGAGTCGAATACCTCATTTTTTCACTTTTAGGAAGTTATTAAAATTGAAAAGTTGGGTTTCGTTTCGGCTCGCCATTTGAACCATGAGCAATGAAATGTTTATCCACCTTCACAAACCTCTAGTATTTTTACTATAAAATCACTTGTAACCTTCAGTTTGGGGAAAAACACTCTTCTAGATAGTTTGGCAAAGGCATTTTGTAGGCCTCGGGTCGTTGTTTGACTAGGTCAAACTGGCTCAACTATGACTAATGGCTTCAGAAAACTTGTCGCCATTCACAATAAGTTTTCCAGCTTCTCAAGCCCATCAACTCCGATGAATTTCCCTTATATAGGAGAGCATGTACGAAATTTTCCGTTGCACGTTCATCTATCGAAGGTCAATTTTGGATGAAGTTTTCTTAGCCCTCGAGCTAAAATTTGTTGTTGTTATAACTAGCCCAATTACGACCGATGGCCCCGGAAAACTTGTCGTCAATTGAAAACCATTCGCCGCTTTGAATTCTATCAGTTCTTGTGAATTCTTGGTATATGTGAGGACATGTAGGAGTTTATCAATTGTGCATTTCCCAATGAAGGTATCTTTTGAACATGGTTTCTTATCCTCCATGCATAAATTGGGTATTTTTGCAACTAGCGAGAAAAATATAAAAAGTAAGTAGTTTTAGGATCCCACTAAGTTAGCAAACCATTGTGGAAACTTATTGACACTTGTAAATAACTATTAAAACTCTATCTTGTGGCTTGATGTGTGAAATTTGATTTTTAGGAAAATAGTGTTTCTCTCTCTTCCTTATCTCTTTCCCTCTTTCTCTTTAGTTAAGGAATGATGTGAAATGGAATGAAATGAATATATGTCTATAACCCTCTCTTTTCGAGTGCAAATTATTATTATCATGTAAATGGAAAACTAAAAAGGTTAATTATGATATATTTAGGTGGATGCCATGCCAACGATTTATCATTGATTCCATGCTCACATGGTTTTGCAGATGGATACGAAATGGCGATGGCAAACCGACATGGTTGTAATTCATTGTGTATTATTGTAATTTATATATGTTATTGGAAAATGTATATATGTATAATGTATTTCCATGTTATAGAAAAGTTTATATTTGAAATTTGGTAATATGTATGAGATGCTAGTTTTAGGGATGCCTTGGGAAATGTGCATTTAATCATATGTGTCATTTTGATTCAGATTTACGTATGGTAAAAAGGTTGGATATATATATGTTAAATGAATTTGAATTTAATATCTTGTAGTGCATTTCCAGTGTGCAATAGATGATTAAATAATTGGTGTGTTGTGTTCTTTACCTTGAAAATGCAATAAAGAAATCTAAATGAAATAGTCAACCCTAGTACAAAATTCATGCATAACTAACCTTCATGTGTTATTATTTTTAGCATAGAAAACTGAGACCTTAGAATGAACTGAAATATTTACACTCGATGACACCTACTAGCTAAGTAAAAAGTGCCCAATTTTGAGTTAATCATCATAGCCTTTATGCTTAGCGACATCATCGTGAACCCTATGTTTAGGAATGATGTGGTTAAAAATTTTCTTTGGTATGTGGTTCCCTTCTAGGATTGGTAAGCATGTGTATAGTAAGGAAAATGTGTTCTCTTAATGTAGTACTCTTGGGAATCCAACATTAAACATAGTGTAAAATCCTCTTGGACTGACATACATGTTGAGTGGCGAAGATCGCCAACTAACCTTGAAAGTCACCTTTAAGAGTTAGGATTATAAATGAACCGATACACAATCTCAATTTTCATTTGGGTTCTATGATGTAATGCTAAGAGTTAATGGTGATAATTAACAGAATTTTAGTTTATGTTTAGTTTGGGAAAATATGACCATAATATGATGTGATAGGAGAAAAGTGAATTTTAGATCATTCATATAATGTGTTTAAACCATTCTGTGGTGAGGAACTAAATCCATGACATGTAATCCTTAATGTGAATCGTAATCCTTTAAAATAAGGAGTATTCCCTCTTGTTTCTCACTTCTCCTATTGCGTAATGAATGTATGTTGTGAGACCAGGTGATCATGTTCAAAGAGACAAATCCCTTAAGACAAGGACTAGTAGTCTAATGAGGATATAAATTCCCTATTAACAAATAGGTTACACAATTCATTACAAAAGTATATGAACCTAGTTAGGGAAAACCCTCTTAAGTTGGACGTAAACGATACTCAAGAAACCTAATCTAGAAACAAAAATAAGGAAGTATGTTGCCATGTTTGTGCCTCGAATCTTTAATTAATTGACGCTTGACCTTGGGAAGTGTAATCATGGGATATTCTACGGAAAGTGAAACATGATCTTCTTGTAATGTGATTAAACCCTCTTTATGTGGATAAAGAACTTATTTCATATATAATTCTTAATTGGTACTAAATAAACTATCAATTTATAAATTATTGAATGGAATGCGAACCTAAATCTTTAAACAATTAAAATGAAATACACATCCTTTAGACTTATACTTGTTCCATCGTGTATGAGAGGTATGATAAAAGATCAAGATTGATGCTCTTAGGAGTGAATCCTAGGGATAATAGGAATTTTTTTGTTGCACGTTCATATATCAAAGGACATTTTTGTATTAGGTTTTCTAATCCCTCGAGATAAAATTGGTTGTTGTTGTAACTATCCCAATTATGACTAATGGCCCCGAAAATCTAGTTGTCAATTGAAAACCATTCGCCAATTTCGAATTCGTCACTTCCTGTGAATTTCTGGTATATAGGAGGACATGTAGAAATTTACCCGTTGTGCATCGCCCAAAATAAATACAGTACACCATTTTATAGGGTTTTCCAGGTTTCTCACCTACCCAAATGATGAGGTATGGGTTTCCTTTCTTCTCCAACAAGGTAAAGTACAAGGAGGTATGGGTTTTATAGTGGCACCCATCATTGTTGTAGGTGATTTTAATGCATTTTTGGGTGGTTGAAGCAAGATTTTGAATTCCTCTCTCTCCCCTTCTCTCATTATTCCTATATATTTTAAGGAGGGGCTCATTTCAAAAGGTTGGACACCTTGTATATGCCCCTCCCTTCTTCTTGTTTGTAAGATATTTTGTGGAGATTCCAAACCTCCCTACTAGACATTGTAATGCAAAATATGTTCCTTTGGCCATAAATGTGATGTATTGTATCAACTTGAGAGAAATAAAATCAGATTTGTGGATGTTTCAAACCCTCTTCTATGTTCTATTACATCTTCCTGATCTTTCATTGCATGTAAGGTTATTGTGTATTGTTGTGTTTTCATTGCAAGATTCTAGTTGTGTTGTGTTTATTATGCAAGTTGTTCAACACTCCTTGGTGCATTACCTTACCTTAGAGTCAGTTTATTTTCATGCATTTTATCTATCTTTGTCTCCTTAGAAATATTAGATTAGGGTTTTATATACAACTCTCTACAGTTTGGAGTAGTTGTCACTAGGATAGGTTAGGAAGCTGACCTTCTCCAGAGGGTTATCTGGATTACAAAGTCCCACACTTTGGGGTAACTCTATGTTTGATGAATCACACTTGACACCTCAACCATTCACATGCAAGAAATTAGGGGTGTTGTGATTTTTCCATAGCAGAACCCTAAAGTAGTTCATGCAAGAGGAAACCTTGTGAATGAAAAATGAAATTTCTCCACACTACCTAATTGACTAGCACGCCTTAGTGAGAATAGATTCAAAGTTACTAATTACTCATAGTATTAAAAGGGGATAAATTAAATCTGAGATACTCTAAGATTAGTCAGTGTGAATTTCTTCTTAAATTGAGCTCGTAGAAGTAAAATTATGACACATAGAGAGAGAACCACCTAGGAAGATTTTGGGTTGGAGCCATTTGTTTTTGACATCATATTCTATAGAGCTCTCACAAAGTGAAAAATTTGTTAGATTCAAACTCTTGTTTTTTGAACAAGGGAAATAATATCTTAAAGTTGAAACCACATGATATTTCATCATGAAATCTATTTAGTGTTACTTTGACCTAGTTTTTCACTTGTCCTAAGACAAGGTGAAACTCTTCCAAAGTTGCACCAAGTATTTTTCACCACCACTTGGTTTACACCTTTGTTTTCTTGTTGCCCATTTTGGGACAAAAGGAAACAACATACGCGGATACTACTTGATCATATTACATGTCTACCACTTTTGTATTCTACTTGCGCAACTAGGTTGCAATTCTAGAGTGCAAGTGTTGAAAGTGTGCATGGTACATACTCATGATCTAGTAGACACTCTTGTCTCAAATCCCACATTGAGACTTAATATCATTTTTAGTTAGGTAATATCATAATTTTCTTCTTTAGAGTTGTTATTTTGCCCGCATTATAGCCATAAAATTATGATATATACGCCTTTTTTCCATTGTGAAACTTGGCCTAAATATCTATATTGAATCATTACATTGCGTGCACTCCTAATAATTCCTTGATATACTTAGAAATTATTTTTACATCCTATCATTTTCTTGATTTTTGTGAGTGTTGAGGTTACTTTGTTAGCATCACTATAACGTCATTTAGATACCAAAATTTTTCTTTCACGTAAAGTTTGATTATGTGTCCAAATAGCATTGTTACTACTGATCGATTTGTATCATCCATTTAACAAGACTTAGACTTAGTTAGTGTTTAGAAATTGGATTTGGGTATACTTGTTAGAGGATCATGTCAATATTATCTTAGCATTTAGATCTTGTTTATTTCAAACCTATCTAGAATAAACATAGGGGTAAACTTTTGGTGTGTCTGAATTTGAGTATTTGACATCATTATATTGTCTTAGAAATCTTGTGTCATATGTTATCTTGCTAGAGTAGATCATTATTTATTCTTTATCTTCCTTAGGTTCATATTGACCTATTGGATTCGTGGTTATTTTATAGTCACATTTTTTTGGTGATGACTTAGTGTCATTACACCACTTGGTTTGTCTTAGGGCCCATGTTTTCCAAATGTCTAGTTGGTTTCCGTTGTGCTACCCAAATCGACACAAGACTTCCTTCCAATTGAAGGAGTTCAATCGCACTATCTCGGTCTAGAAATTTGTATCCCACAAACACCAACAATGACCAACTATTATGAGGTTCCTTATACATACAACACTAAGGAATCAAAGTTTTGACATTCCCATCAAAGGATGCCCATCACGGCTAAGCCTCGTTTGGTTCTTTGTGCTAGAGAACCCATTCGGGTACCCTATTCCCCACCTTCATCTCATAGTCGTGGTATGGTTTGAGAACTTCTAATCCAAATTATTATTCGGGTTCCTCCCACTCTTCTTCTAACTCTGATCCAAACTATTATTCTGATTCTTCAGATTCACCTTGATCTTCTAAAAATTCTCATCATATTTATTCACTTCATTCGACTCTTAAGTCACAGTCCTCCCTTTCTTCATAGGACTCCCCTTATCAGTCACCTAAACAACATCTTCCTCCTTTGAAGATCTGTGTGGCTCCAAGATCCATAAATAGAACATCTAATATGGTTCTTGAGTTGTGGTCAAACCTATCTTTTAGGACCTCCCTTATTCACCACCTTGATAAGCTCCTCCTCCGTTGAAGATCTGGGAAACCCCAAATTCATCTAAGCTAATTCCCACGTCCGAAATATCCTAAGTCGACTCCCATGTCGCAATATTCTAAGTTAACACCCATGTCACATTTATCTAAGTCGACTCCCATGTCGCAATCATCTCAGTCGACACTTACATCACATTCATCTAAGTCGACACTCATGTCACAATCTCCTAAGTCAACTCCCATGTCACATTATTCTAAGTCGGCACTTACGTTGCAAACTCCTTATATGACTCCTATGTTGCAATCATATGTTTATTTTCTATGCGATCCTCATTGTTTCTTGAAATATGTCATCTTATAGGAAAACCTATACCAATCATCTATCTCAAATCTATGTCTTCTTCTACTCGCGAGACATCTAGATCCAAATGTAATTCATCACTTGAGTCATCATATTCTCAATAGTCAACACTAGTTAGACCTATTCCTTCTAATAAACCTCCTATGGTCGAATAAAAAATACCCCTCTTGATCGATTCATATCAAGATTAGGATTCAATCATGGAATTATTGGGGTCACACGATGGCATTCCCCTAGAGGATTACAATCAAGAATTTAATCTTGACTTCGATACGCTTGCATATTGGTAAGATGAAATTGATTCCTTTTATTGGAATACTAAGGAAGATCCTAAGACCATTAAGGAATATCCTAAGACCATTGAGGAAGATCCTATCTTTTCTTCACATCCTTCTTTGCATAACATGATTCCTCAATCACAATCTCACCTTAGGTCACCACCTGGTAGCCCATTGTCTACTTCTATATGTGGGGCACCTCCAAGTATCCCTTTATCATCTATTTATGGCTCACCTTTTGGTAGCCCATTTTATTTTCACCTTGGGTCACCACCTAGTAGCCCATTGTCTGCTTCTATATGTGGGTCACCTCCAAGTAGCCCTTCATCATCTATGTGTGGCTCACCTCCTGGTAGCCCATTTTCTTCTATATGTGGCTCACCTCCGGGTAGCCCATCCTATTCTATATTGGGGGCACGTCCTATAAGTACCTCATCTTTGATTCTTGGGCTGTGTCCAAGTAGCCCATCATCTTCTATCTATGGGACACCTCCAGGAAATCCTTCATCTTCTATCTTAGGGCCACATCCTAGTAGTCCTTTATCTTCAGTCTATGGGACACCTCCTAGTAGCCCATCCTCTTCAATTATTGGACCGTATCCTTTGCGTCCATCACATTTTCCTTCTATCAATGATTGTGGCCAGCCCACCATCATTTCTCACATCAATTCTATTCATCCACTTTCTTCTCCCACTTTGATGGATCAAATATTCACGTATTGGCTTATAGGAAACCCAAATGGTTCCTTCATTCAACTACGATTAAAAATTCCAAGATCTCCAAAGCTCACAACAATTTAAATGATCTTAAAGTTCAGAATCAAATGCGATTCAAAAATGCACATCAACACAATCATCAAGCATGGCATAAAGTGCATAAACCTTTGGATAGGGACCTCAAGCTCCCATATACAAAATCCACATTTCATGATAAAACATAGTCATCTATTGAGTATGAGCTTACCACGATCGTTGAGATCGGGGATAATACGACTATTTATAAGAAAACATTCTTAATCTCCCTCATCAAGGAAATCCTGAACATTGTTGTTGGATCTTATCACGTCAAGTGACCTTATCGGTCCCACCCTTTCAAAAAAAGACAAAAATACAAAAATATAAAAACATTTAAAAATAAATAAATATCAAAGGTAAACGAACAAACATTACAATCCGGTATTGAATACACATGGATTTTCTTTCTTCCCTTTATTGCTCTTCTTCTACAAGTCTTCCTACCATTTTCATCCCTTCGGTGATATTTTCATTCGCCAATTAACACACATTTTATGTTATTTATCTCTATGGTATCCATTTGACCTTGGTCTTTTATCTCCTTGGTATATTAAAGACAGTGATCTCGTAGAAATCCTATCACAATTAACATCTAAAAAACTTGTGAAGAAAATTTGGATATATTTGTTGAAACTACCCAATGTTGTCATGACAAGAAATTTTTCCTCCTTCCATCGAGCCATCAAACAAGAGAGCTGAAATAAGTATTCAAAAAGAAAAATAATTAATCAAATAAAAAAATCCAAAGATAAAAGCAAAAACAAATTGATATATAAATCTCTCTTGGGGTATTTCCAATAATCTCTACTAGGGCTATGGATGCTTGACTAACAAGTAGAGAAATATTGTGATTAGAATCAAAGACATATCTATTGGGGATATGGATGCTTGGATGACAGAGGAGAAATGTACGACTCTCCTTCCATGAATCTATTAAAAAAATCAACCTCAAAAAATAAATCATTCCTACGCATTGGCTAGGGTGTGTGTATACTTATTTTCTATCAAATATTCCCTTCAAGAGGTAATAAATTTCCACATGTAAACACTATATCTCTATGAGAAAACATGATTAGTATGTTACCAAGTGTCGTTTTTTGGACCTTGTTCAAACTCTTACTCTAGTCCATATCTTGTCTCATGATTCGTGTCTTTGGCTAGTCGTTTCTTCATTATGAGGAATCTAAGATAAATTCACAACATTCACATCATTCTTCTGATTTTTTCAGAACATCCATATGTATAATATTTCCTTTTTTTCCATGTTTGTGGGCACCTTTGTCCCCTTTCACAAAAATAATCTTCCACTTCTTTCTATCATGTGCTTCTTGGCCAGCTTACATTGGGGCATGCTTGCTCCTTCCTAGCACTTCATTGGTTTAAGTTCATCATCATGTTGAACCTATCTATATTGGCCCTAATCCAACTTCTGCACGTGAAGAGTTTGCCTTTGTATATTCCTAGCTAGCACGCTAGGGGCATTTTGCATCTTCACTTTCTTATGCATACAAGTGGTATTCTTCCCTTGTACATCCCATCTATCATTAGGGAATACACATTTCTTCGTTTCCTATACATAGCTTCGAAAAACTTATAGAAAATCGAACATTCAAATATGTTTCAAAAATCTAAAAAAATAGTAAAATCATTAAAAATCCAAAAATTGGTAAATGGAATGCATGCATTGACGCTTTGTATCAAATGCATTATCCACGAACATCAAAAATTTTCCTACAAAACATCTTTCTAAGGTTCTTGTTTGTTACGGTCTCAAACTAATTATGGATCATTTTGATCTACCTCCATTAGCAAAAGCTAGGTTGCTTACTATTTTGGTACTCCCATGCAATAGTGAGTTTCTAGAGACTGTGTCATAGTGCACAAAATATTTTCCATGGGACTACTTGTGTCCTTTATTATTCCCCTCGCATGTATCCTTTCTTGGGGCACCATTTTTAATCCTTTTCATTACAACACAAACATTTGGGAATTGCAGTTTGATAAAAAAAACATTAGTGAAACTATCTTGGACGTTGTTTATTTGAGTATGTGTGATTGTATTGTTTCTCTATTAGGTTAGCTGATTTAATTTCTTGTAATTGATTGTATTATGTATGTTGCATTGAGTTAAGAATAATTTTACTTTCTCATAGTGCATTGCATTATGTATGTTTCATGGAGTTCTGAAAGGAATGAACAAGTGCGAGTAATTTAGCTTTCCATGAGTACACTTTTGTTTTATTTTAGTAAAGGACGATGATGCGGACCTAGTGGCAAAATGATACAACCGAGTTTCTTATTGAAAGGTTGGATGCAAAGATTGGGCTTGTCCTATATTCTCCATTATCATTTATTATCACTACTAATTTTTCTTCCAAATCACTTGGGGCAATAAACAACCATGTTTATCCCTATCCTTATTTCTTCTAAATACAACCGAATATTTCGCGCCTGTTTTATCTTATTTCCTCTATCTGTTTTGATCATATTTTCGATCATTGATTGACTTCTTCTATCACCCCATTGACACTCGAGGGGGAATCCTTCATCCTACTAATTTTTCTTCAAAATTTACCTATTTATGCTTGTCTACTATATTTGAAAAGAAGTTACTTACTTCACCTCAAACAAGGGCAAATGTAGACACCTATATTCCGCTTTTGCAATCTTATTGCCAAACGCACACAAATCACTCTCATTCTTACCAATTCCATTATAATTAGTGATTTCTACTAATTAACTAATGTTTCTTACCACTTTGGTCAATTAACAACACATTTTTGATTACCTAATCCCTTTCGCATTTAGGATTCCACTTTATGACGAATCATAAGTCAAAATCCTCTTCAAAATAGACAATTAGCGTTTATTAGCTAATTAAGCCTATTTTCCCCTTGTTTTGGTTAATATACCCTACTATTGGCTCAAAACCCTCTTCCAACCACTAAAAATCACCCCACTTCTCTCCACAACGTCTCAACAAGCTTCAAAATCTTATCTTAGCCTCGTAGTTGACCCTAAGCGGTTGATTAAGGCTTCTCACATCTTAATCAATTATTAATTCACTAATTGTGATTAACAAAGCTTAATCATGATTATAAATTCTAATCTAATTTGTACTTTTAGTCCCACATGTGTCCCACATGCACCAAAGTACTTGTGTTTCCTCAAAGTGAAAACTATAAAAAGGACTCACCTCATACCTTAATACTTTACACCATGCTTTGATTTGCATCTTGTATAATAAATATGATTTATATCCAAGTTCAATCCTTTCCTAAAACCTTCAACAAGGTTAGTAGATGGATATCTAAAGTGACTTTGTAATTCATTTGGAGAGGCCATTTCACCTTGTTTGGAGTAGCAACCATACCCATTTGATTTCCCTCTTAGGTCTATTTAGACTTATGTTAGGTAAATGAGCATATTAGTAGGCATGATTAGTTGTATTTGGAATTGTATTCATGTTAATTAAGTATTCCTTTAATCATCTATCTTAATGTTACATTCATATACTTAGAGCCTTGACTAGAGGTGGAAATGGTGTTAGCCTTCCTTAGTTAGTCATACAATTTTCTTCGTAAATTTTAGGGCGCTTTCAAAGGTGAGATATATATGTTTGTTGTGTTACTACCTAAATCAAACATACCTCTATAATACATCTTGTAATCACTTTAATGACTTTATGAACCTTTTTATGGAAGTGCTAGTTTGAAAATGGGAAAAATATTGTAGTACTAAAAATGTGGCTATAAAGAAAGATAAGGATTAATAAACATGTCTCAAGAGTCAAAATATTTTATCACTAGAAATCATATGTGAAATATATGATTGTGAATGCCAAAAGGGATATAGTCAAGAAATGAAAGTGAACAAAGAGGAATAAAGGGAAAGAAAGATGGATGTAGAAAATAGTGTTTGAGGGTGGAGTACTGCATGGTGAAGGAAAGAGGAATGGAGGAGAAAATGTGATAATGAATCATCTTTGAAGAGGATGAGACATACGTCGACGGAAAGAAGGAGAGAAACCAGTCAAGGAAGATATAGATAAAATTTGAGAGGGTCATAACAAAAAATGAAAGTAGTAGAAGAGAAATGTTTCAGAAACAAATAATTGTTTGAATTTACATGTCTCTACTTTAGGGAGTTGTTAACAAAAAATATACGTAAGTGGAATTTTAACGCAATATTCATTGGACACGTAAGGGACAGAAGTCATAGATTCTATGTGGAATGATCCAGTAATAATGTCATGCAAAATTTAGAGTGATGATTATCCCGAACTATGAAGTTATTGATTATGGTAGTGTAGTTTTCATGCAAGTGCAATTTACGTCCAAAGGGGAAAAATAAAATAGGGAAAATCCAACATGTTCCAACTTTGGAAGCTGACTGCAAAAAATACAATCATTTAAAGAGGCATAGGAAACATATTTTTGGATATGTCCAAAAAAGAAAAGAGCGATTAATCTGTATTCTGTTGTCAATAGTTTTTGTTTGTAATTTTAGCTCTTACACTTTATAGGTAGTTAGAATACAAATAAATGAAAGGGGAATTCACTTATGTGTGTCAAGGGTTAATTTAGAAACAAGGATATGTGGTGTGAACCTAAAATTATAGGGCAGGGGTTGCATACACAATTTCAATTAGGGTTACTTTGTAACTATTACGACAATGAAAAGGGTTTGTCTCTAGCCATAAGGCACGTTGTTTTGTTAGGTGTGGATGATGGAGGTGAAGTACATGAGGAAATGTGAAGGACAAAGAAATGGGCTTGTAGCAATGGGTGATACATACAACTTGGAGGGTGGTTTGCCAAGACTACAACTCAATAGAGTGAATTACTCCCTTCGTGTTTTAATGGATAATTTAGAGACAAGGATATTTCGATTGGACCTAAAACCCAAGGGTTGGGGTTTCATACACAATTGCGAATAGGGTTTTTGTATAGCTATAAACAAAATAAATGTAGTTTTCCTATAGCCATGAGGCACATAGTTTTTGTAGATGTGAATGACATAAGTGAAACACACCTTGGATGCGTGAAGGTAAATGAAACACACTTTTGGAAATCGAGTTTCTCGCTCGCGAGGTGGGACTAGATGGGAACACAGTAGTGTAAATTACTTCCCTAGGATCAAGTAGCAAGGATGCATAAAAGGAATGTTCAAGGAAGACATACATGAATTGAAGGTCTAAAAAATGTGATAATTTAATACATGCATTCCCCATAATTATTCCACAAGTTAGATTGTTACCCCTAAATAATATATGATATATGCTCCACTTTTTTTCTTGATATCTCTTGCATTATACACATGAATGCAATTCAAAAAATAATTGAGGAACATAATCAATATACATCTTAAATAGAACTTAAAAATTAAAGTTCATCCGGATTAGGATTCATCTATTTAAATAATCATATATTCCCTCAACCACCCACATAAAATATTTAAAATGAAGCAAATTTTCTATACAATAAGTGTTGATAAATGCCCTTGCTTTATCTCTAAACATGACGTGTCCCTCCTTCCGCTTCCGTCACTTAGGACAGATCCTTATCTCACACGCCCTTGATCCACCTTACTTCAATTTATACACATGTCAAACAATGAATGTCAACTGTTGAAGGTCAAATAGGTAACCAGATATTGGCGTGGATGTTGATACCGCCGAGGATGTTGAAGGTGAGGATTTTGATACTACGTGGAATTTGATACAAATAAGGACATGAAAGACGATGATTAATAGTTGTTGTCAGAGGCCATGGCGTGTCTGATGGTACATGGAAAGAATCGATGACCTATAGTGGGATTTTAATGGTGTCATATAAATTTAGAATCACAAAGCGAATAAACAACATTTACATATATCTAATTGAATGGAAAGGAAATGATATAAAAGCTCTCAGTTATATTTATTCAATGCGATTTGGAACAATTACTTTATTTCTCACAGTTTGTCATCGAAACTCACAGTGGTAAGGTACATTCAACAACCAACCAAGAAGAACACCTAATCTATCTTCCACAACAGAACTGTAATAATACAACTCAAACTAAGTCACCCTACACCAATCAAACTTCCTTTTTGGTGCACGCAAGGTCCCCATATCGGTGAAGGAGAGGAGAAAGGGATATCCATGTGAAAGTATTCCCTTGTAAAGGAAGGAGGAAGACAACACTCTAAAATCAATACTATCATTTCCCAACTTTAGGATGATGATGTACTCCATGTCGATAATGCATCCACCGATAATGAAAATCCAAGACACTTCCTTTTAGGTAGTTTCTCATGACATTACCATCATTTTTGCTGAAAAAAATGCCATTACTCCTTTATTGATGGCCGCTAAGGATCCCAAAGAGATTCTACTTAATGAGCGTATGAGTGTATCTTTATTACATTCGTAATATCAACATTAAATATGCGACAAGATAGAAATGAAAAAAATGAACATAATCAATATGCTTCAAAGTATGTAAGATATTATTATGTATTCAATTAGAGATTGGTGATGTGTCTAAATTAAAAATAAAAATATAATTCATCCATATAAGGATGTGTCTATTTAAATAATCATATATTCCCTCAACCACTCACATAAAATATTTAAAATAAAACAAATTTATGATGCAATAATTATTAACAAATTCCCTTGCTTCATCTCTAAATGATGATGTGTCCACCTTCGCATGTCAACACCGAGACGGTTCTTGATCTCACACACCCTTGCTCTACTTTGCATCAATTTATACACCTGTCAAACAATGATTGCCAGTTGTTGAAGGTCAAACAGGGAACTTGATCTCGACATGGGAGATGATACAAATATTGGCACCGATTAAGCAATGGAAGGGGTTTTTAAATTTGTAACGACCCAAATAATCACATCACACGAACAACACAGTAAAAGACAGATTTTTTTTTGACTTGCTTGAAGGTAATACGACACTACACAAGTTCTCTAGGGAATACAATCAACTAAAGACATGCTTTCCACAACACGGACCCACACTGGTTACGGATAAACATGAGGCACACACTTAGGACACAATGGTTCATCTAAAGTATGCAATTTTACAACAAGGTTTTCCCACAGAAGGTTTCTTTAGAATCATGTTTTAGCTGTAAGTGCTTTTACATTCTTTACTTTTCCCAGAGAAATCATGATAGGAGAATCTGAAGTTCATGTCTCCTTTGAAGAATTTTCCCCTACCTTGTTAATGTTAATATACAGTGTGAACCAATTATTGTATGGTAAGAGGTTACTTCATTTACTTGATTAACTTATTCATTTGTGAGGAGGCAGTTAATTTCTCAAGGCTCTTAACTTCATCAATTTGTTTTCGACGTTGTGCTTTTGAACATATATGTTTTATCTTTTCAAGCGGTCAATTTTATTTTATTTTATTTTATTCCAGTACATGACTGTCTAAATCTTGGATTCATCATTAAGATCTTATTAGTTGTTAATAAGATTTCATTGGGGTCAAGAGTCTAACCAGAAATTATTAAAGGTTTCACTTGGGCTTCACTTGAAGAGATAGACATAAGTATACTGTTTACATTTTCAACGGGTAAGATAGATCGAAGAGTTTCTTAATCAAGTTCCTTCTATTTATTATAATTTTATTATCTTCCAAGATTTAATCATTGATTTCACCTTAAGACCGTTCTAAGGACTCACCACAATAAGAGATTGTTGATTAGTTTACGTGGGATCACAAGGTATATTTGTTTCTCTTGTTTTCTTTTTGCTAGGTTCAAAACATAGTCCTCTACCAAACGACACATGACCAAAGGTAACCAAAGTGATGTAAGTTGATTCAAGTTTAGATAATTATAATTAGGTTGACAATTCAAGGATAAATCATATTCTGAAAAGTGAAAATTCAACAAAGGATACGCATGTCAAAACAAGTTCATTTAATCTTATTGACAATAATATTTCTCAAATTGACTTTCAAACGATAACAACCTACATGAGAACAATACAAAATTATAACGCAATGCCTTCTAAATAGTCTCCACAATTTCCATACCAATGTTTTAAAGCAAAAGAAAAACATTCGTACAACAGCAGTTCCTAAGAAGGCTGGAATCCACTTTCTACACGTGTTTCTTTTTCTCTCTTTTTTTTTTTCTTTTCTACTCAGGAAATCCTCCTGCACATTTGTTAGCACATGTCAGTTCGCAAGAACTGAGCACGATAAAAGCTATAACATTAAGACAATATGTTGTTATCTAACTGTTTCAAGGAAGAAAAGCACCGTTGATGAAGAAAACAATAATCCAAGAGTCTAAACAAGAGCAATTAAAGAGTTGTCCAAAAGCATAAAATGTCTAAATAAAAGGGACGGCACTAACTCTATTTAATTATCATTTTCTCATAGGAGCAGTTAATAAACATCATAGTGAATTTCACCCATATCACAATAATGACCGTCATTTTAACAAGATAACATTTCGAAACAAAAACAATTACAAGAAGAGAATTAATTTCAAATGTGATTTGTCCCTATTTGTTTAAGTTAGTTCACCAAGCCAAGGATTCACTATGCCACTGGAAGATCCCAAACAATCAATCGACATGAGAATATCTAAACCAACATGACTTATTAATATTAAGATGATGTGCCTATAACAGTTAATTTTATGTCAGTGCAGAATAAATAGATTGGGAAGAAAAGGGATGAAACACACAAATGACCTCGTATGGGTCACATCCTATCCTAACAATCCTTCTATTAAACTTTCTTCTAATCAAGAGAATGTCTTAAAAAAAAGGACAAACTTGGCAAGACCAAACATAACCATTATAAATCTTACAGGAGGGTTACTCAATCATTCACAAGAACAAAACACAGGATACATAGCTTCCAAAGGACCTGTCGTCAACAACAAGTTGACTTAAACCTTTCTGGTCAATACATAACCATTCTACTACAATGACAACAAGGAGGTCGTATCACAACAATCATCACAAAAACAAATCAACCAATGAGTTTCCAAACACACCAACCTCTAAGTCACAGGAGAATGAAATTTAAGCATCTTTACGGAGCAAAACATAGAGTAATTTCTTACGCATAAAACCAACATCCCAGTTTTAAGATTTGAAAACTTCCTCACTAATGATCAAGTAGATCTCGTACCCTCCAACATGTGTGAAACAAAATCAAGGTAAGAAAAGAGTATTTCCTCTGACATTTTAAGCTATCCAAAAGAAATGTGAGTATCGTCAAAATAAGACATTCCATAGGATCAGCTTCATTCCTCAAAACATACAACAGTTACCAAGGGAGAGAAGGTGATTCCAAAGACAACAATCTCCAAACGGTGAACATGAATTGATATCAAATTATGACGATCAACCATGACACTCGAAGAATAAAAGTATTTCTTCGAGCGATTCAAAACAAATAACAAAAGCAACTAACCTAGTTGAAAGTAATATCAACTTGGCTCAATTCAAAAAATCAGTCAAGCTAAGCACACACCAAGCCAACCGGGAAGGGTTACTAGAACCTAAAACAACTGAAAGAAAAGGATAGAGACAGGAATAGCATCATTCACCTATACAAAATGCACTCGCAGTACTCAATCACCAATTCGCAAATACCCTACATAAACCAGAACTACAGATCTTGATGAAACAAGAATAAGAACAAAACAGGAACTATAAAGTTGAGTCCAACGACAATGTTTGATAAAACATTCAAATCGTGAGACCAACACAAAGAACTCAGGGAATTTCCATTACAGGAACCCCACCTCTTTTGTTTTATTAGTCTTAAGAACAAAGTTCACCCAACTAATATTTATTAAAACCCAGAACACAATATAAAGGCTTCAACCAGCGCAATCATTTCTAACGCCAAAAAGAATACAAATGAGCAAGGGAAGTGGAAACCAAACAACATACCATCACACGAGACATTTATATGAAGAGTAGAGTTATTTAATGAATCAGTTAAATAACAACATAATAATCAATGGTATAGAGAATATCGTGCCTGATTAAGCTCCCGCAGTCGATAACAAGATGGACAGGGCCTGCAACAGCAACCCAACCAGCGCAACTTCTCCTCCTCAGCCTGCTGAAGGTCCAAACTCTATTAACGGCCATGCTCTTGTCTTCATAAAAACAATTGTATAGTCCGCAATGTGCATCTCTGCCCATAGTTCGGTCGGGTCGCATTGACACCCGATTATCATTCCCTCGCTGATCTTCTGGCGACACCCTATCTCCTCTTCCCAAAGATTGTTGCCATGCATCCCTGGGTTTCTCAGAAGTAGATCCAAAATCCTCTCGAACACCGCTCCAAATTAGCCCTTAGCCACCACATACTGTGAAATCCATGACCGTGGAAGGAGGAGAACCAGAACATGAGCTCTTTTGTGAGTTCCTGCTCTCTTCTCCTCACCTAAAAGCAGTCTCTTCCGGTATGAGGAGAATCTCGCATAGAGGGACGGGTTGTTTGTTGGTGATCCAACCACTTGTTAAGACAATTTCGTGGAAGAAAAGAGAGCACGACAGTTCCCTTATCTCGATCCCCTTCTTCAAACTTACATAGACAAATAGTGCATTCCACCACATGGGTAATGCTTGCAGTGTTTTTGTAGGGCACAACAGAGGGCTCTGCCTGATTTCATCAGCCATGAGGGGCAATTGGGCAAGCTCGGACCCCAAAACTGGAGCAGCTCTGAAGATATTTCGGGATTAGAATTAGAATATTCCTTTCTCGAGCAGGTGGGTACTCCTGCTATTCACTTGCTTATTATTAGCGGAAGGAGTAGAAAAGAATAGGCCCAAAATATACATAAATGATTCGGCAATATCCTTTAAGGATTGGGTGGAAGGATCTTCAAGGATTAAACTGAGAGGACTGTGTTGACGAATACCAGAATTCCTGATGACACTACTGTTTTCTCAGTACATGTTCTGAATCTGAAAAAATATCCTGCTACCTTCATCTCCCAAAACATTTTCTCCAACATTACATAGATCTCCTGCCTGTGGGTGCGATCTGTCACCTACACAAAAAGCATGCACCTTTTTATTGCCTTTAATCCAACTACACCAAGTTTCTTTTTAATTCCTCTATCCTTCATCGATCTCCTAAAAGCTCTCTTGCAAAGCAAACTGTGCTTCATGAATATTCCGATATGAAACAGATCCACCTCTATGAGATCCTCTTCCATGAGTAACATCGTGGAACAAGCAAGGTCTCAGTAGAGGATCTCTGTAATAAATTTCATCGGGTCTCCTGGTAACACTCACACTGTCACTTAATCGATTTTGATGAAAATATCTTGAAGGAGAAATCCCGAATTGAGGATGCAGTCGATACTGAGCAGCTAACAACATAGTTGGACGACCTGCTTGTTGGAAGCGCTCATAATGGCTTCTACTACTCTGCAACATGCCTGCCGCCTGGCTAAGAGGCCCTTGGCCTTTCTGTAACACAGGCTGGGAAGCGCAACGTCAACAATGGCCCCGTTCTGTTGGAGGAGATCATCAATGGATCTCCACCAGGTGCATCACTGTAACTAATGGCCAGCTGCTTCACCGAGGCCTGGACATGGCTCCAAACTTGTCTCAGCCAGTCCCACAAGGCGGGACACCAGATTGCTTCGAGGCGAAGATCAACCCTTTCGCGCGTGCATTCTCTACAGATTGGCCCGGGGACCTTCCTCGGTCTCCATTAATTGGGACGGCCGAAGCACCTCGCCACCGTACCCCTCAATATGTTGTTGCGCGACTGAGAAATTGAAGCAGGAGAAACTGAAGCAGAAACGGAAGAGACAAGAAAAGCCACGGCAACAGAAAGCCATCTACAGCCCGGGCAGAAACCCATACGCATTTAATAACAGAATCAAAATAAGATCATGGTGGAGAAAAACGGGACTCCACCGACTCCCACTGTCTCACGCCACCCAGGTAATTTAAGTTCATTAAAGAAGTGACAGAAATGTCACCCATCCGCCAGCTAATCGGGAGAAAAAAATGCGCTTCAGCCACTGCCAAATAGAATAAACAAATACAGTCTATTTAAAAATGCCAAATTAAGTATTATAGCGAGTAAAACCTGCACTAATCCATGAAATGTCAATTTTGCCTCATCATCAACATATGTCTCCATGGGCTGTAAATGGAAACAAGCGCACAAAAATATTAGGTGAGGTGATTGGTAAAGAAAAGCCTCCACCATTGAATGTCCCAAAAAAGAAAAACACGTTCCACTTTGATGACGGAACAATAACATATGACAGTATACCATGAACACTACTGTTTATTAATAATAAGCTGTAGTGTCAAGAAAGGCTACAGTGACTCGTGAAGCTTGGACAAAGTACTTAGGACATGGGACATTACAAAATTATTCTGTTTGGAAAAATAAATAAGATTGGTTTCACGGGCGGAGGAAGAGGAGATAAAAGATAGGTGTACATGGCCGGGAGGAAGTATAAAACCAAACATTTTCAATATTTATCCTAATCTTATGTCTCATTTCTCTGGTGACGTGGCGTAGGTGGATTGAAAAACAATAGTACAAGAGGTAAGGTTTTGTGCTACATCATTTTGAATAGATAATGAATGCAAGTAATTTTCTTTTAGATTTATTATAGCTTGCAAATCAACGGCTGAAGGTGTAACTGTGCAAGACATCGAAGTACGTTAAACTTTGGACCGCCAATCTACCTGTGCCTGTGAGAGACGAGGTGTAATTTTCCATTGTCAAAAATGCCTTTCAGCGTAGTAACGAATAAAAATCCCACACAACAAATAATTCTATTTTTTTATTATTGCAAGCAATGAATTGAATAGTGTAATTGTTGAAGCTAACTCTGCAAGTCCAAATGAATCATTTCACACATTATGCAGAGATAATTGAAAAAAAAAATTCATTACCTCTTTCGGTTCTCCATTGAAATAGGAAAACTTTGAATGATTCTTTCATTGTCCTGATATCTTCTATCAGTCTTCAGAAATTAGAAATTTCTTAGGGGAAATAGAGGCCATGGCTAACTCTTGCTCATGTTGTTCTTCCTCTAAAGAGGATAAATCCACTCCCAAGGATGATTTTGTTCATGCGAAACATTGATAATCAAGATGCGGCTCAATAATTAGATGCATTTATTGATTTCATTTAAGTGTTATACTGAATAATTGATGATATTATTCAAAAACATGTTTATTTACTTCCTTTTAAATCTACTTGCAAAGTACCGCGGGCTTAATAATATTTTCCGGTGAGGTTTCGAACACGTAACGTTGAGAAATAAAAAGTGAAGGGAAGATGTAGGGATTGCAAGAATTATACTGATGAAGAAGAGATCATACCTTCCCAAGGGTTATCTCAATCCACAATGCCCCGCCCAAACAAGCCCTGAGCAGAATCCCTGTTCTTTTGTTGAGGAGACATTTACAACATTTAGAAATCATTGGAAACCGCTACAAAATGGACAGATCACTTCCACCTCTCGTTAACCCTTCATACCGAGAAGATAAATACGGAGGTTGGAAGTAACCGTGAGGACAAGCACTTAAATAACAATAAAGAAACATATGTATACATAAGGAACAAAACATTTTATGATAAGTTCATTTAATATATTTTTGGTTCGGTTAAAGTAGACGTAATTCTGAAAACATCATCGATAGGATATATACTGCAGACTGTGACAGCGTACAATGTCACGGTGGATGTTGATTCCACTCATGCATGCCAGTGATACGAAGTATTCATCCCATTTGGAAACGCCTTTTAACGTAACAACAAATGGCCACAATGTGGTGTGTTTTAATGAGGGAGAAGAAATAATACGAAATTTGATGAAGCTGGAAAAAGTGGTGAACAACTGGGAAGTTGTGTCGGTCAGGACTCGAAACAACTGTTGATACGTACAAACCACAATAACACCTATAACATTCAGATTTTCTCCTTGACTTTGCATGATAAGATTGATTTTAATCGATTTAAAGTCATCTTTTATCTAAAGTTTAAACATTAATATTTTTCCCTCACAATTTGATATTAGGGAAGGGTGGTATTCATGATGGCAGGGTACTTTGAAATAAGATCTATGTGTTTTGTTTAAGATATATTTGTGACATGCGCGTGATTCATTCTAGTAAATTTAACCTTGTATTTTTATTTAAGAAGAAATTTAGCTATTTACAGCTCCTTCCCCATTTCTTAATGGAATCCATTTGTATACTATTTTTAATGTGCTTTAATTTAATGGCTTAAACTGTATCTTTAAGGAGTAAATTGTATAATACAGTGGCCTGATTATTAAGGAGTGGTGTGTAATACAACTCTGTCGGTATCTTTGTTCTTTTTGCATTTTAAACATTTTGTATAAACTCCTGTAATGTTATGTTTCAACATATTTTCATGCCTATTTCAAATCATGACATTTGGGATATATTATCTGCATTTGGTAAAAACATCTATTTTGTGTGACCTTTTTATTTAAGTAGCAGATTTATAGAAATTTAAATTTAAAAATAAGTATTTGTTTTCATCTTGCATGGCCTTCTTATTGTTCTATGATTTGAGTTTCTATTTTTTCTGTTGTATTTTTATACGTATGGAATTTTTTCGGTTTCATTTTTGTACATACGATGTGGGTTATTTTTATTGGGGTCATTTTTGCCAGACCAGTCCAGACTAAAATGGTGTGGGTAGTATTAGAGCTAGTTATTGGAAATCAAGATGTTTTTCCTTATATCTGATTTGGGCATAGATTTTCTTGTATTTGAGAGTTTAGTAATGAGTCTGATGGTCTCTTGTTCTAGTTTCATATATGCTTTATTCCTTCCTCTGTTGTTTTATATGTTACAAGAATTGTTATTGGCATGGCATCAATGCCAATTTGAATCTAAATCTAAATCCACCTATTTTATTTTATTTGAAATTTCGTTAGTAGCTCCCCTTTAGTCTAGTCAAAAAGCAAGACAGAACTATTTGCCTTTTTCCACTGTCAATTTTTTTCTAACCCTGTCTAGCTTTGGTCTTAGGTAATCTATTATCAATTGTCTTCTATTAACTATGGGATTTTATAAATTTTATTTTTCTAATAAATTTAATTTTTGTATATATTAGATTTTGTTAGTCTGTTATCAGTTTGGGTATTGTTTGTCTGAATTATTGCATTAACTATAATAATTTTGCCATGCTTTGAATCCAATAGTTGTCATGATTTATATAAAAAGTGATTATTTGCTTTCTCTACCATCTAATTAAAGATTTTGGTCCTAATTTTGATTATGTAATCTTTATTTAGTTTCTTCAGATTTACTTTCTTATGTTCTATATCATTTTCTATTGCTTAATGTCTTATTAGAAAAAGTGTTTAATTTTAACCCTAGTATATTATTAGGAAAAGCAAATGGAAGTTTAATTTTCACATGTTTTAATTTTAAATAGTTCAATTTTAGATTCTTAATTTTAGGAAAAGCAAATAAATAAATAAAAATTGTATTCATGCACAAAAACATGTGTTATTTTTAGCCGATGTTCTATATTTAAGAGTTAAGTTTTCTATTGATATATGAAAGGCCTCTATGTATTGGAGGAAATTGTAAGTGTATTTACACACACATATTGTATAGAGTTATAACTCTATAAGAGGAAGAAGATATAGATGCACACAAGTGTTGACTTTAGTTTGCAATAATCTATTTTATTTGCAATATTCTTTGTGTTATTTCTATTGTTAGTTGTTTTATTTTTCCTAATTTCTACAAATTAGTATCAGAGCATGGTTTTTTAGCAGGTTTCTAATTGACACAATTTATGGCTTCTATACCCAATCTACAAAAACTGTAATTTATAGCAAAGAATTAAGAATATTGGTCATTAACCATAAAGGCACTATTTAGATCCCGGTTGTGTGGGAAATTGTAGAGAATGGGTACACAAAACCCACGAGATGTAGAAGCGTATAACACACTCTCATAAATAGAGAAAGACACTTTGAGGGAATTAAGAAAGAAATAATGAAAACATTGTTTTTAAATTCATCAAGCCATGCATGAAATCATCCTACCTAAAGTGACAACAATCAAGTAAAACACAAATTGCATGGAAAACTTTCTAAGTTGCGTATCAAGGTAAAGAGAAAGTGAAAACCACAAAGCTATAATTACTTCGAAGATATTTTGAAAATATATCAATGAAATATTCAGGTTTCGTAGAATCGTTCTTTACTTTCATAGTTGGCCTAGTCAATCAAATCAAATCCCATGGAGAAACTACGACGACAAAAGGATTATTGAACATTTTCTTAGGATTTTTCCTGCTAAATTTGATCATTCGGTAGTTTCTATTGAAGAAAATAAGGATCTAAGTTATTCCTCAATTGATGAGTTGCATGCATCACTAATAAATCATGAATAGAGGTTGAATAGATAACATGCAGTAGTAGATCAATATTTTTCATCACGAGGCATCGGAATTCGTGGAAGAGGAAGAAGAAGCTTCATTCCTAGAGGAAGAGGAAGAATTTCATCTAGAGGATGCAATAGTGGTCCATCAAACTCAAGTGGAAGAGGACATAGTCAAGACAACCGTCATAATCGGGTTTTTGGTTAGAGACAAGATAGGTTGCATGTGCAAAGTCACTATTGCAAGATATATGGGCATTATACTTAAGATTGCAGGAAAAATTAGTATGATCAGAACAATCAGAATCAAAATCAAGTTGATAGTTCTACTCTAAGCTCCATGTTTATTTCTTGCACAAATATTGCTGAAGCAACACCTTATTTATCATCTATTGAGTGTAATCTATCACAAGAGAGTCCTAGTGATGTATGGTATTTGGATTCTAGTTGTAGTAATCATATGTTAGGTAATTTAGATTTATTTTCCAATTTGGATGAGTTAGTAAAGACAAATGTTACCCTTGGGAATAATAATATAGTGTCTGTAAAAGGAAAAGGAATAATCAACATTCTAACTAAAAGGGGGAGAAAAAGATTATGTAGGATGTTTATTATGTTGTAGGTTTGAAGCACAATCTTATGAGCATTGGTCAATTAGTACAAAAGGATACAAATTTTACATTGAAGACAACAAATGTGTGATCGTGGATAAAGCTCCAAGTACTTAGCTGATTTCTAAAGTGAATATGACAAGAAATAGAATGTTTCCTTTGAAGATTAGACCAGCCACATCCGGAGCTCATACTACGATCATCCGAGCTAAATAATTTGAATCTAATTTTTAGTTAGTTTAAAAATATGGATCGTGGCTATGGCATCTCAAGTTTGATCATTTAATTTTTGGTGATTTAAATTTATTACATAGAAAAAATATGGTAATTTTTTTCCTTTGATTCAAAAACCAAATAGAGTTTGTGAAGGTTGCATTTTGGGAAAGCAACACAAAGAATCCTTCCCAATTGGAAAAATAGCAAGAACAAGTGAACCAATTTAAATTGGTCACTCATATTTATGTGAACCTATGCAAACAAATTCTATTGGAGGTTGCTCATTTATTATGACATTCATTGCTGACTATACAAGGAAAACATGGGTGTACTTTTTGAGACATAAATCAGATGTTTTTGATATATTTCAGCAGTTCAAGGCCTTAGTGGAAAAGAAAATTTGGTACTACATAAAATTTCTAAGGAAAAATAGAGGAGGTTAGTATGTTTCCGATGTTTTTCTAAACTTTTGCAAATATCAAACTATACACATGAAGTTTACTACTAGGTATACACCACAACAAAATGGTGTGGTAGAGAGGAATAATATAACCATCATGGAGATGGTGAGAAGTATGATGAAGGAAAAACATATTTCAAATGAATATTGGGCAGAAGAAGTAGTAACTTTTGTTTACATTTTAAACAGGTGTCCAACGAAAATTGTTCGAAACATGGTTCCTCAACAAGCTTGGACTAACAAGAAACACAATGTTTCTCATTTTAGAATTTTTGGTTGTGTGGCATATGCTCATGTGTCTGATGAGATAAGGAAGAAGTTAGAAAAAAATCATATTTGTTGGATATTCAGAGAATACAAAATCTTACAATTTGTTTAATCTAGTTACCATAAAAGTCACAATCAACAAATATGTACAGTTTATTGAAAATGAGGGATCGGATGGAAGTATTGAGAGAACAATTAGTGTAGAAGAAACTATTCCTCATGATGATATGGAATATGAAAGTATAGAGCAACAAGGTATTGTATCTTTTTCGAATATTGGACATGCACCACAAGTTGTAACCCAAGCTACACCTCCATCTACAACTAAGAGGTCTCCAAAATTTCAATCATCTTCAACCATGTAAGAGACACAAAAAAAACACCAGAAGCAACTCCTTCATTCAAAATATCCCATCATCAAATATCCATTTGCAACGGAAAAAATGAGTCTTAGTTAGATTTATGATGTTCATACAACTAACGCTTTTTAAGTATTTGCATTGTTTTCTCAAGTCATGAGATCCATTATATTTTGAAGATGCTATAAATAATGAAGTTTGGGTTCAATCCATCGATGATGAGATAGATGCCATAGAGAAGAATCAGACATGGGAATTGGTAGATATTCTAGAAGGGATGTGATATGAGTGAAATGGGTTTACAAGACCAAATACACTGTTGATGGTAAAGTACGAATCATAAAGCTAGCCTAGTTGTAAGAGGTTGTTCACAGTAATATGGAGTAGATTATAACGAGACATTTACACTTGTATCACATTTGGACATGGTTTTTAGCTCAAAACAAATGGCCTATTTATCAAATGGATGCAAAATCAACATTCTTGAATGGTTTTCTTGAAGAATAAGTTTATGTGAATCATCCAAAAGGTTATGAGATTGAAGGTCATGAAGGAAAGGTATACAGTTGAGAAAAGCGCTCTATGGTCTCAAGTAAGCACCTAGAGCTTGGTACAACATGATTGATTCTTATCTGAAACAAAATGGTTTCTCAATGAGCCTACCTTATTCATCAAGATAAATGAACAAGGTAAAATTTTTATTTTTATTTATATGTGTATGATTCAATCATTACTAGAAATCTATCTAAATATTCATTCAAATCAGCAATGAAGAAAGAATTTGAGATGACAGATCTAGGACTCATGCATTATTTTTGGGCATTGAAGTTCAACAATCAGAAGCTGGAGTTTTTATTTCACAAGAAAGGTATGATAATGATGTTTTGAAGAGATTTAACATGTTGAATTGCAATCCAAAGTGCAAAACTAGTTCCAGTAGGGTTTGAAGCTAAGCAAAGATGACATTAGATCATTTGTAGATCCAACATTGTTCAAAAGGCTAGTTAGAAGTCTCATGTATTTGATGGCCACAAGGCTTGATATTATGTATGGTGTGAGCCTTATCTCAAGGTTCATGAAATATCCAAAAGATTCACATTGGCAAGCTGGAAAAAGATTTTGAGGTATGTATGTGGAACTAAGAATCATGAAATTTGTATTCAACATCAGATGAGTTCAAACTCATAGGTTATACAGATAGTGACAGTGTTAGAAGTATAGATGATAGAAAAAGCACATCCAGATATGCTTTTCACTTTGGAACAGGAGTGGTTTCATGGGCATCAAAGAAGCAGCCCATAGTCACACTATCTTCAACATAATCATAGTATGTAGCACCAACAAGAGCAACATATTAATATTTTTGGATGAGAAGGGTGTTGAAAGAATTGAGGCGGGATCAAGAGAATGCTACATAGATTTTTGTGACAAAACTCATCCATAACATTATCCAAAATCATGTTTTTCACAAAAGGAATAAGAACATAGACACAAGGTATCACTTCATCATGGAGTTGGTTAACAACAAGGAAATTTGTCTTGAATTTTACAAATCTGAAGATCAGTTTGCTTGATATCTTTATGAAAGATTTAGAAATGAAGTTTTTGAGTATTTGAGAAGTGTTTTGGGAGTTTTGATAAAGAACATGTCGATCCGAAAGTACACACTCACTCCATAATAGGAAAAAGTTTGAAGGTCAAAATTAAGGGGAGTGTTAGAAAAAGTGTTTAATTTTTCCCTAGTCTATTATTAGGAAAAGCAAACAACAATTTACTTTTTACATGCTTTTAATTTTAAACAATTCAGTTTTAGATTCTTAATTTTAGGAAAAGCAAATAAATAAAAAATCTTTGTATTCATGCACTATTTTTATCTGATGTTCTATTTTTAATATTTGAGTGTTCTATTGTTAGATGAAATGACTCTATGTATTAGAGGAAATTGTAAGTGTTTGCAGATTGTATTGAGATGAAGCTTTGGAAGAGGAAGAAGATATATTTGCACAAAAGTACTTTTGATTTGAGTTTGCAATAATCTATTTTATTTATGTTGTTAGCTATTTTATTTGCCTAATTTCTACATGTCTTACAACATTTTTTAAGATGGGAACATTTATTTTGGAATCACATTAGTACCTAGAAAAGGAAGTAGCAAATAGTAATAGTTTGCAGTAGTCATTTTGTTTACTTTGGATGAACAGATGAAAGTTTCATGGTTTGATTTACCGGCCTATTTTCATAATTGAGGAATAATGCAGAATTATCTGCCCTTAATTTTATATAAATTTTTTTAGTACATATGTGTTTAGTTTAGGTTAAGACGTAATTATTTGTCTTTCTTAAAGTTCATTTTTCATGATTATATATGAAATTTTACTCAAGTAGTCCTTAACTTTGCATGGTAGGATTGAATTTAATTGATTCAAGGTCTTTTTAGCTAAAATCTAAATGCTTGTAAATATGCCTTCTTGATCGGGTCAAGGATATGTTATCTTTGTGATATGGCAGTGGTATTGATTACGCCTTTTTGTTTTTTATCTATTCATATATCAATTTTAAAGTCGTTTGTGGAGGATTACTTGACATCCATAAGGGTCTTTGCTTAAGGGTTTTCTTTGTAGCATATTCATCTAGGGCTTAAATTTTCATGTACTTGCATCGGGTTAGCAAATACATTTTATGATTGTGATAACAGTTATATTCAAGGGTTTAGGTATCATTTATTACATGTTGCATAATGATTAAAGATAAACTTAGTTCTCTTTTTGGCATACATTTTACATTATGTTATATTATGTAATGCCCGTTCTTTATTTACTCCAGGTAGGCGGCCTGTCCCCACAGCGCGGGGCTCCAAAATGAGATAAAATAAAAAAATTTATGCTTTGGCTAGCTGGCAGTTAGGTGGCGAATGATGTTTCCTGTTTGGCGTGTTCAGTTTTTTCTTCCCTGGTTGGTGGCCGCACCTGCCCCAGTCTTTAATTCTTTTGACTTACCATCTCCTGTCACGTGGTCTGCCTCTTCTACCCAAAACCACGAATGCTTGTTTTGCGCTCCATCAGATGTTGCAACAGATGAATTGCTACAGCGTGTTCTGGACAGTGGATTCCAAAATCGCACTGACCATGCAGGTAGAATCCGTGGGCCGTGAGGAAGCATTTGACTATATCCAGTAGCTACAGGGTCGAGAAGGAAACGTGCCTTAGAAAATCAGTGGCCTCTAGGGAGAGAAAGTGCAACATTCTGCAGGCGATCCCAGGGAGCCGTGGTGTTGATCCTGGTGTTTTGGTTGCACACGACCAGTCACTTTCAGTTGTGCAAAATCTTGCAGCTGTAGTTGAAGAACGAGATAAAGTTTTAGTTGAGCTGTCGTTCCTTTTCATTTTGGAAAGTCACTTCTGTCCAGGTGACAAATCTAACATGGAAGAAGCTCGGTCAAACCTTGAGGCAAGTTTTGCAGCGAGGCTAAGAGTGCCTTTTGTTTGCACTGTCGGTCGTTTCTTGGAAGTGGGTTGATTGGGTATTGCTCGGATCTGTTCACATTCTTTTTGGTTGCAGTATGGGGATTCTCTGTCCAGTTTTTGATTGGGATGGAATGGAGATTGAATGACTAAAACCGTGAATATACTCAAAACTTTGTTTTTTTTTTTTTTGGATGGATTTTAGTTGTGTTGTCCGTGTCAGGAGCTTCAGTCATCCTGGTGATGGATCGGGGAGTGTGATGTGAAATGTGGATTAAACGGCTTTTCCCCCAAAAGTAAGCCTTTTATCTAATAGACTGTGAAAGCCTTGTGTTTTTAATTGAGGCTCCTGCTGTCATTATTTTGCAATTTCAAACCCAATCTAGATTTTGGGTCATTTCAAAATTCAGATCTCATCCCTTCGAAATCCGTAGGAAATAGAAATTAGAATCAAACCCTATAGTATCAGCTTCTGGCATATTTCAATTGCAGATTCATACAACTCTGTGTCGAGTGTCAATTTGGGTTTGACTGCAATGATCACACTTTACTGCTAGTTTTGTGCTAATATACAAATGGGTTTGCCCCATGCTAGTGTTTCGTTTCACATTTCACTTGGGTGGGCAGACTGCAGGCCAATATGAGATATAGTGAACCAATGGCTGCCCCATCGAGACAGAGTTATCAATTCTCAGCTCAGTTGGACAAGGATTGCTTTATCTGTTATAGGCAGCTTGTTTACCCTAATGAGGCTGTGCAACCCGATGCACACATCCTTACTGCAAGCCGTGCCTAGCTTATGTGCTGAGTACTACTAGGGCCTGCCCTTATGATGGGTATTTGGTTACTGATACAGATTCAAAGGTAGTGCAAGAGGCAAATCTGGTATTGGCTAATGCTATAGGCCATGTGATAGTAGTTCATTGCACCTGCACGACAAGAGCGGCCGCACTTAGCAAGGGCCTCTTTCGAGAGTATAGCTCATGGTAATGGTTACCGGTATGGTTCATCCCCTGTTGTATGTAATAGATGTGGCACCCAGTTTGTTCACCGACAAGGACAAGAGCATGGCCGTTACAGTCACGGGTCTTCCTTCAGGCCGAGGAAGAGAAGCTGCTGTTTGGTTGTTCTTGTTGCAGCCCCGTCCATCTTGTGATCGATCTTTGGATGCGTTAAAACAGGCAAGATAGACTAACCATATACATAATATGCTAGTATCTAATAAACCTCTTGAAATGAAACTTTTTCTTTCTAGAAATTGGTTTAAATTCATGATTTTGTGGATTTGCATTCATTATATGGTTAACAGTTTGTTACTTCTGGATTTGCCTCTGTTGGTTGTTCTTGTTGACGTGATCAAACCCTTTATATATAAAACAAACAAAGGTTCTCAGTGTATGCTTTGATTGATCATATGAAATATATATTATATATATGTATATAATCTTAAAGTTACTTCCTTCTGCAAAAATGTCGCTGTTTCTTTTGTGAGCCTGGGTATGTAATCGCCCCTAGAACGTTGTAGCGTTGACTAGTATTGGTTTCCTGTTATGTTGTTGCCCTAGAGGAAAACATACAGTTAAATTATTATTATTATTTTTATGATAAGCGTGATTATGCACTTCGTGTATTGTGCAAATTATTAGGGCTTTTGGAAATTAGAAGTTCAATATTTATATGCTTGTTAAGAAGGAAGTTTTGGGCCGAAAATATGTCCTGGGTTGATAGAAGGGCATAAATTATTGATAGAACCCCATTTCGATTCTACTCTTTCGATGAGTAAAATTTGATAAAATTAATGACCTTTATGGTGTTAAGATATGGTATGTTGATGATTCCTTGTGTGATCGATTTAATCATGTATCGACATAATGCCTTGATGGAGTAAGGTAATATCTTTCACGGTTCGTGAAAGTTAAGGTTTTCATCAACTGCTTAAGGTAACATGAAGTTCCTTAATTTAGTCAAACTTGTTTTGTACTTCCTTCTTGATGAGTGCCCTTTCATTACAAATTTAGAATGATTGTGATGGAAGGTCGTGAATATATTTTGTTGTCAAAAGGGAAAAGAAGTTATGGAATAGTTTTTTTATGTGTCGAACGTAATAATTGTGATTACATCGTTATAGAAGTTCGTTATTGGAGGATATCTATCTTCAATGGTATGTTATGTGTTTAATCTCTGCATAGGTTACCATAAACTTAGTGATGAGATGTAAATTAAGGAGAGTTGAGAGACCTTTTCCTTTGTATACATCGTTTATGATATTAGGAAGTGAGTTGATGTCGGAAAATTTTCAACCAAGTCTAGATTCATGGCTATGTTCCTCTAAAACGGGATTATTATAAATCTAAAGTATTATGAAAATTGCAAGGATGTGTTTAGAATGCTAGATTGCCTACTCAACTTGGGTATTAATGAGGCTTGTCGCTATTCCGACCCTGGTTATGTTCAGTAGGTAGGCTGTTAGGCAATACCTATTCCGGACATTCTTACCGTCCTTTCCACTCATCCTTATTAGTTATGAAGTCACTTATTACCTAAGATATAATGGTCGTGGGTTTGAATATAATATTTTCATCCTTTAAACCTTTTTGATTACATGATGGAACTTGTTTTTACCCTCATTGTTCGTTTATAGCCTATTAGGCCTATGGCCCTACTAATGATTCCAAAACTATATTCTTTTTGGCAGCTAAGATCGAGTCTGGTTTTTATCTTTTGACTTCACCTTGAGAATGTGGACTGATGGGTTACACTTTAGATTTCAATCACGTAATCTACGGGATTACATGATTGAAATCCTAATACTCTCAACTCTTTTGTCTAATCATTTAAATTTCATAGTCTTGCGTTTTTGGTTGTCAAACTTTTGTAGTTTTAGAGGTATCTTCAAAACTAAAACTTATGGTTTTCTTCTTAGTTGATATGTTGAAAATTATATCTTGTTTCAAAAGGTTGTTAGAGGGTAGAACTTTGATCCATTTCCTGAGATAGAATGTTTCCTTTCATGGTATTGTTAGCTAGTAGCTTATTGTTGCTATGTATAGTCTTATCTTGCTCACTTCTCGTGAACTGACTCTTGTTATTAATTGTTGTAGATGGCTTACGTGGTTAGATGATGGAAAGACTTGTAGATTATTGCATCAATCTTGGTTATGATGTTCCTTTGTATGAATGTGTATTATGTTATAAAATTTGGAAAGGGCCTTTGGACATTTTAGAAGAAAGGTCAGTGCCTAGTAAATGTATTGTAGAGTATTGTTGTTGTAACTGTTGAAACTTTGGCATGTGTGGTTATCATGTGAAAGATGAAATATGATTACCACTTGGTTATGGGATATTCTAGTAAATTTTAATCCTTAGTATAGTAGCGGGGCTTGTCCCATGTTATTACTCTCTTGCTCCCTAGTCATGGTTCAATAGAGATAGTATGTCCCTTTGATTTGTGCATCATGTTGGAAAGAATTGATATAACCTTGTTTTGTTTCCGCAAACGAGTACTGTTAAACTTTGCTCTTGAGTTAAAATGTTGAGTTGTAAATCCTTCTAAGGCATAGTAGCAATGAGTTTGTAAGTACTATGAAGTGAGCTGGATAGTCCTTATAAAAGTTAAGCTAAAATTTATATATATGAATGTATTAATGTAGATGTGATCTACTTGATAACCTTTGAGACCTGGAACAATCAAGAGGAAACTATCTTTGTAACGAAATATGATTACTTATTTCTTTCCCGAGCCAAACCAATAAACACTATCCTTTTTCAGTGAAACCTTAAATGATCTCATGGTGAAATCAATGGTTAGATTTTAGAAAATGATAGGATTTAATAAGTAGGAGTGAAAGTGATTAATAAAACCTTAAATATCTCTTTATCGTTTGAAATGTTCCCCTTTGTCAAACTTAATTAAGTAAAGTCTAGATGGAACATTTAACCAATCTCGATAAACTCTTAACCTCAATAAAAGACGGATAGTAAACTATGTGACCCTGAAGCTAAATTCTGTTGTCCTGTTCTGTTAACCCATGCCTTAATTCATGGTGATATTTCTTAAGCAAGGTCAAAATTTGATCCTTAGACAAGAAAGTTATTGTTATGAACCCTAAGCGGTACTTTCCACTCAATCGGAGCTTATGCCTTCACCTGTGCAATAGAGGTGTGGAACATGTGTTAGTGACTTGAGCAAGATTAATTAACCTTGTAAGAAATGGAAAATGTTCTAAAATCAAATGAATAAGAAAGATTTGGACATAAAATTTGATGATCCTAGTTTGGAAAGCTTGGCCTTAAGCTATTTAGTCAATAGTTGAAAATAAAGAAGTTCTCCCTTGTGAAAAGAATTGTGTGAATCATTACATGAAATTTTATAAGAACGTAAGTTAAGAATTAAGAGACACTTTAGTAAACAAGAAAATTTAACAAGAAATTCCTCATGGGTTGCCCTAGCTGTGAGTGTGTCATGTGGATTGGACTTCCATGTCGTCTTGTCAAAAGAAGAGTACATTGTCCTTGATAGGTGTGAACGTTTCCGTGCTGACTTTGTGGTCTCCCCCATAACAAGTGGTTCTTAGTGTTGGTTGTAACCTTGTGACGACATGTTGTGTCGTGTTGAGTCAAAGCAAGTCAAAAAAAAAAATTATCCTGTATTTCACTGTGTTGTCCTTGTGTTGTTACCTTTGGTGCGTTACATATTACAATTTAACCATGGTTACACAACTACTAGATTTAACTATGCCACTTTCTATTCGGCTATGTTTTTCTTGCATAAAACATTGAGAATCCATCTTCCACCTTTCTTAATGGAATCAATCTATATATTATTTTTCAATGTCTTAAATTATCCTCTAATATACTTGTATGTTCCTTGTTTATTATGGAGTCTATTTTAGTAACGAACAAGAAAGGTGTATATATATATATATATCTTTTCTATATTCATTTTAAACATTTGATAGAATTCCTTGTAATGTTCTATTAATTTGTTTCACACCATATGCCACATAACACTACTAGAATTTGGGGTATATTCCTTGTATTTGGTAGGAAACATCTATTTTGTGACATAGTTATCGTGTCGAGGTAATTTAGATAGTATTTTAATTGAAATTAAGTTGTTAGTGTTTTGTTTTTTTCTTTGTTTCTAGACCTTTATTACATGGCGGTATGGGTCGCTTTACAACAAATTTGGATTCAGATCGCTATTTGGTATGGGTTGTTTATCTTATATTGAGTTAGTTGGTTTTCTTCAATCTTTACCAAAACATGATTGATTCTTTGTATAGATCCCTTCTATTGAACATATGTCGAGTGTTTTGAATTTATTTTGCAGGATTCAAGTTATGATTTTTTTTTGTTGACCAATTTTTATATTCCAATTAATTTTTATATTATATATGGTTTAATTTTCTAGAAGTAGTGATGTGAATGATTGAATCCTTGTATATCTACTTGTAAAAAGAGAGGCCAACTTATCTTTACAAATTGCCTTGTATTTACCTTTTATTTTTGTTTTCATTTGATGTTACCTTGTATTTAAATAGACTACAATGTTGTTTATGATTATATTTTGTTAATGCCCAAATTTCACATTTATTCAGGAGTGTTAAAAACATGATATCGCCTTACATAAATGTCATGTGTTTTATATTTATTAAACATAGTTTAAGCTATTATTTTACATTTGTGTTTTGCATTTATTCAAAGAGATTTTAAGCTATGATTTTACATTTGTTGACAATTTTTTCTATTCTACATTTGTTTTATCGTATAATGTTTTTATTTTGTAGTCAAGAATATGAATGTGTTGCATATCATAGAAATTTATTTAGTGGTTTGTTTGTTTTGCATATCTTACATTAGTATGAGTTTTATGTGCTAAAAATGTTGTCATGGTTTAAAATCAGTCTACTCATTTAAAGTTATTGCAAGAGATAAAAGTCTTCAAATTTTTCACTTAAAACCCTTGACATATGATTTTCTTGCTTGTAATATTAGGTGTTTGAAGTTTTTTTTAGTAGCTCCTCTTTTAGTCTAGTTTCGGTCTTTTGTCTTTTTTTCCACTACCAATTTTTTTCTTACCCTTTCTAGGTTAGGTCTTGGGTAATCCGTTATTGGTTGTCTTTTATTAACTATGGGATTTTATTAATTTTCTTGTTTTAGTGACTAATGAATTTACTTTTTGTATATAATGGATTTTATTAACGTGTTATCAGTTTTGGTTTTTGTTTGTTTGAATTATTATATTAGCTATAATAATTTTGTAACATCCACTTCTTACACACAAATACAACACTAAAATACCGGAATAATGTTTTTTAGCTTACATTGTAGTACACATGACACTACAGGAGATCACTGGGACTACACACAACACAAGATATGTTTGCACAAACATTAACCCACATAGATAACATGAAATACATGGTGCACATCAAGGCCATTTTTTTTTCCAAATGACAAGGCACAACATAACAATTCAACTACAGTATAAACTTATAGATAGGGTCTTCCCACGACATGATATTTTTAGGATTACACATTTATTTACTATCATGTTTCAACATTTAACTTAAGTTCTAGAAAGGCTCATAATGTGAGAATCATACATTCCTTTTCCTTTTTGCTAGATTTCCTCTATACTTTTTTTAACATTTAACTTATGGTGTAACTCATTAAATAAGGATCATCTACATTATTTCAATTACTTGTTTAATTTTCTCATTCGTTAATAGGGTATTTATTTGCACACAAGACTACTTACCTACACACAAGGCTACTAGGTGATATCCCTAGGATTCACTCCTAAGGGCATGCATCTTGATCTTATATCATACATCCGTTACACAACAACAAGTGTGATTCCAAAGGATGTGAAGTTCTCTTTTTTGTTTAAGGATTTAGGGTTGAGTTTCTTTCATTCATTGATAAGTTGATAATTGAATTGGTACACAATAAGTATTATAGAAAATAGATTATTTATCCATAGCAAGAGGGTTTAATCACATTTCAAGGAAGATCATGTTTCACTTTACCTGTGGAATAACATCTCACGATCACACTTCCCAAGGACAAGTGTCAATTATTATTTAATTATAATTATACTCCAACAATGAGTTAAGCATTTTGTAACCAAAATATTGTGTAACATTATTAAATAAATTGTAATATTATTAATAATGAGTTTATAGAACTCATATTAATAATATACTTGTAATAATTTTATTATTTGTGAGTTGTGAGAAAAACTCATGTAGCTATTTTAGTGTGAGAGATATCCTAGAGATTATCTAGAGATATATTAAGTGTGACGCCCGCCAAAAATGATGAGGTTCTAGGAACTTGCTTCCACTAAACACATAACCGAAACTACGACTAAATTTTTTTTTGTTACAATACAAGAATAATGCAGGGGTTTTCCAACCTTTACAATTCATTAACTTACTTGCATTACTTAACTTAGGTTCAAGATTGATGAACCAGATCCAGATAAGAAGTATGTATTAACACAGTACTTTCAGGGTTCATTAATCAACCGTTCTAAGAAAGATAACAAGGTTAAAATAATTTAACAAATGTTTTCTATTCTTTCCATTAAGCTTAGTTATTACATGGTTAACCTTGAACTATATTAAAATAATACATTTTTATATTTTGGTGTATAATAATTTATTTAAAATTAATTTTAGGATATAATTTATGTTAATTTTTATAATTAAAATTTTAAAATAGAAATACATGTACTTTTACCAAAAAAATAGAGTTTAATATTTTATCATATAAATCATGTTAGTGTTAAGGAATATAAAATTTCAAATTTATATTTAATCATATAGATTTATATAATGTAAGTTTAGCTAAAATACATATTTCATTGTTAATTATGAAGTTCAAAATCCATCTTTTACTAGGTTAAATGTACTAAAAATGTGAAAATATTTATAATATTGTAATCATTCAAATTTACTTTCTTTAATGTAGATTATTCATATTTGAAATTGAACAAAATGACAAGAGTTTTATCAGTGGTATAACATTCCAATTTATGTTTGAATTTATGGTTGGGGGTGGGTGGCTTTAATAGCCACCTGCCATATCATTAAAACTCCATCCCCTTGCGTGTTGGACTACTCCTGCTGGGCCGCACACTTCATTTATTGCATTTTGGATCCGCAGATCTTATGCCCCCCCCTTGTATTTTGTATTTTGGATCCGCAGGTTTTGCTCGGCCTTGGCCGCGCGGGTTTGACAGGGTGGTTATAGATGAAGCTACAGCTAGTGAAGCAGGCATGTTACCTCCACTTCCATTGGGTGCTACGAGGTGTGTTCTTGGCGGGGATCCATGGCCACGGCTACCGCCACGAGAATCGTCCGTAGCAAAGGCGGTCGCAGAGAAAAAATGGCCTTTTTGAGCGCTTCCAACAAGTAGGTTGTCCAACCATGCTGTTATTTGTTCAATATCGAATGCATCCTCAAATTCGGGATTCACCTTCAAGATATTTTTATCAAAATCGATTAAGGGATAGTGAGAGTGTTACCAGGAGACTGATGAAATTTATTACAAAGATTCTCTATTGAGACCTTACTTGTTTTACTATGTAACTCGTGGAAGAGAATCTCATAGAGGTGGATCTATTTCATATCAGAATATTCATGAAGCACAGTTTGTTTTGCAATAATATGAACTCGCAAAACCTGTTGGTTCGTTGTTTCGGCGTGTCTGTCTTAGGAGGCCTATTAAAATACATATACATACGTAGGTTTATTTATATATATAATTAATATTATTTCTTGGCTATAGTTTATATTAGTATACTTTTGTTAATATAAAGAAAATTATTAATAGTATATTAATATTAATATAATTTAATAATAATAAATCCATTAGTTTTAATATTACTTAAATATGAATAATATTTAAAATATTAGTTTCCTTATTAAGCATTAAGGAAATATGGGTAATGAACTTAATAAGTTTAGAGCTTTTGCATTAAAATTTCTTTCTACACAATTTAATAGGCATTGTACGGGATTTCAAATAGATTTGATTTCATTTCCCTTAATAATTTGCAAATGGATTTACAATAAATTCTTAAATGAGGAAAAACATAATAGAGCTAGAACTTAAATTACTTCATTGGCATATTGAAAACTATTTAAAACTTAAGTCTTTCCATCAACAATACAAGAAGAGAAAATGCACTAATATTCCAACTTTTCCAATACATCTCTTTTAAGTAACAAAATGAAATTTAATATATATATATATATATTTTAAATTTCCCAACATTCCACAAGAGAGTTTCAACAATATTTCCAATAAGTTTTAGAGTAAGAACTACTAATATTCAACAAGATCAACACACTCATATGAGGTTCCAAGCCAAGTTTAAGGAAAATAAATTGTCTTTCCTTCAACTTTCAATTCCATCCACATTACAACCTTAATAATGAAGATCAATACAACTCTCCTTCAAAATCTTAATACAACATTTTCCACTTAATGTGGGAACAATTTACAATAATGGAAGCTAAAATACAAAGCAATATTACACTTTCTTCCACTCTAGGTGGGTAAAAATACAAGGTAGTTTCACATTGTCATCAACAAGGCTCCAATGCTACAAACATCAACAAGGTAGCTCCTCCAATAGTTTGCTTGATTCACAACAAAATAAGGGGAGAGGCAATGCTCTCCTCCCAACCAAGATACCCAATGGAGAAGAGAAGCCATCCTCTCCATTGGCCCCCGAGCCCCAACCACATTACAATGGGAGAAAATCCAACTCATGGCAACTACTAGCTTCCACATAACTTAACATAAAATTTCACATTCATTCCATAATCCTTCAAAACAAAAATCAACAACTCAACAAGAGGGAAACAATCAAAACAACAAAGTCACAAGGCTTATCAAGAAAGCCATAAGAGTAAGACCTATGGGGAGGCCACTTATGCCTCCCAATGGGAATGGGTGCCACCTAAAAGCCTCCAATGCAAAACACAATACCCCTAACAACTCTTATGCCTCCCTCAAGTACCCCTTATCCCTCCATCCACTCTTATGCCTCCCTCAACTCTTATGGCTCCCCCAAAGTAAGAACAAGAAGAAAATGCAAGCATTTCTCATACTAGGTGGGCACCCAACCCAAACTCCCTCCTCAAGAAAATGATCTCTTATGCCTCCCTCAAATAAACTCCCCATAGTCTCCTCCCACTCCCAACTTAGGCATTCTACCCATTCCCAACAAGCATTTCAAAAAAACAACAACATTCAACACAACATATATACACATACATATAACAAAAAAACATAATACAAACAAAGGTGAAGCTCCTACCTTTCCATGGTAGAGCTTGTTCCAAGTATGAAGTCTCAAATCCCTCCAAAGATCAAGCAAGCATCCACAAGCTCCAACAAAATTCCCACAAGTATCAACAAGCTCCAAAATACAAGAGACTAAAAATGAAAACCTCCAACCCCAAAACAAACAAAAGGATCAAATAAATAGAGAAAAGAGAGGGAGGGATGATGTGGCTCCAAGTAGGATGCCACCTCCTTTTCCCTCCACTCCACATCACTTGGTCAACCTCATATTCCAATGCACCATTAATGAGTGGTTGAAAGAAAGACAAGCACCTTACACACTCCATCTAAGCCCACTCCTCCAAAGGACAAAATTAAATTTTTGAAAGAAAGTGCAATTAATATTTTACCCTTTTTATCCCCCCAAAACACCTAAAAGACCCTAAATTTGGCCTTCCAACCCATAGGTAGGGTTGGCATGGGGTTTTAAGAGGTGTGGGACAAGTTTGACTTGTCCCACAAGCTTCCAAATTTGGCCTCTAAGGCCAAATTCGAGTTTCCCATGTGGGGTAGAGTGTGCTACACTCAAAACTCAAACACATCACTCAACACAAAATCCAAAGTAAATCAAGCCTAATAAATGAACTCCCTTTTGGTCACATCTTTTAATTAGTTTAAAACAAATTCAAATTAACTTAATTAAGACACAACAACCCATGACTAAAAAAGGGTAAACACAATTCCAAGAATCAATAATAAACGAAGTAAAAATTCACTACTAAAATAAAATACATACTAACATAATAGAAAGGAAAATTAAAACAAAACAACACATGACCCCTAGGTCACAATTTTCCCCTAACCAAATAATTCTAACACACACAATTACATGTTGCCACGGTGACCCTAGTTGGATTCTTCTCGAATTCGATGTGGTTGGTCTCCACTCCCCAATATTGTTGTGAATATAATATACCTGCAGAACAGAGAATACCTCCTTCGGCCTGTTGGCCGCATTAAAACATTCATGCCAAATATACAATATAATCTAAAATAAATGACACATGATTTATTATCATCTATGCAAATACGATATCACTTACACTTTCTAGCACATTTCTATTCCACATTTCATTTATGTCAAAACGATCATCACATTAATCCAATTATCAAGTTCTACCCAATATGATTAAATATATCACATGTCATGATTAAAGATAAATAACCATGTCAAGAGTATACAAATATCATCATCAAATGTCCACCAGTAGACCATATGCATCATATAAAGATCAAATCAATAACAGTCCAGTGTCTAAGATATCTACTAGCATGCTAAATCAAGAAGCCATAATAAATCCATAAGTGAAGTAACCAGTCTCGAAAACAACAAAACAAAAATGGTGTCGAAGGGAAGTGGGCACTACATCCCCCTCCCCTTAGACTCGAATTCCTCCTGGAAGTCACTGGAAAAGGTGTGGAAACTGTCCTCGTAGCAAAGTAGCATCCTCCCAAGTAGCTGCAGTCTCATCATATCTGTCCCATTGGACCCGAACCTGATCAATCTCTCTACCGCGAAGGCCCAGGGTCCTGCGCTCTATAATGCATACGGGCTCCACCATCACCTGCCCCTGATCCTGCACCTGCAATGCAGTCCAATCTAGCACGTGAGAAGGATCAGAAATATATCTCCTAAGCACAGAAATGTGAAACACATCATGGACGCGAGATAAGCTAGGTGGCAATGCTAGACGATAGGCCAAGGGACCGAGGCGCTCCAAGATCTCAAAGGGACCAAAAACCTAGGAGCAAGCTTAGAACCTTTTCCGTAACGGATAGGGATCTTATGCGGTCTGACACGAAGAAACACCTTTGTGCCCACCTCAAAAATGTGATCTGTCCTATGCTGGTCTGCATACTTTTTCTATATCCTGCGCCTCTTGCAATCTCTGTCTGATCAAGGTAACCTGCTGCTCCATATCCTGTAATAATGCTGGCCCAAGGGAAACCCTGTCCTCAATCCTGTCCCAACTAAGAGGTGTCCTGCACTCTCTACCATATAATGCCTGAAAAGGAGCCATGCCTATAGAACTCTGGAAACTATTATTATAGGCAAACTCCACCAAATATAGATACTCCTCCCATCTCAACTGATGATCCATCACGTACATCCTAAGCATATCCTCCAAAATCTGATTCACCCTCTCTATCTGTCCATCTGTCTCAGGGTGATAAGCTATGCTGAAATTAATCCTCGTCCCGAGAACATACTGCATGGTGGTCCAGAAATGGGAAGTGTACAAAGGATCCTACCACAAATGATCTTCTGCGGAATCCCATGTAATCTCATAATCTCATCAAGGTATACTCGTGCCACAGCACTTGTTGTATAGGTGGTTTTTACCGGAGAAAAATGAGCTACTTTTTTCAATTTATCCACCGTGACCATGATGGCGTCATGGTGGTATCTCGACGTAGGTAACCCAATGATGAAGTCCATAGAAATGGTGTCCCACTTCCACTTTGGTATGGTGTGAGGATAGAGAAGGCCAGCTGGATGTTGATGCTTGGCCTTCACCCTTTGACACTCTAAACAGAGTGACACAAACAAAGCCACGTCTCTCCGAAGTCCTCTCCAAAAATACAACTGTCTTAGGGTGGCGTGCATCTTCTTCACCCCGGGATGGGCTGAATAAGGTGCACGATGGGCCTCTATCAAAATGTCCTGTCTCAAGCCTCCATCTCTAGGAACATATATCTGACCTCTTTTTCTGAGAAGACCATCTACCTCTAATGAAAATCCATCAAACCTCCCTTCAAGGGGTCTCTGAGACTCAATCTCTGCTCTGGCTACAAGGTAGAAACTATCCTGAGGAAGCTGCTGCAAGATCCTACTCTGTAAATTTGTGCCCACTGAGGTGGCCATAGCCACATGTCTCTGCCTACTCAAGGCATCTGCAACCACATTCTCCTTCCCCTTCACATGCTCTATCTCCATGTCATACTCACAGAGTAACTCCATCCAATGCCACTGACGAGCGTTGAGATTGGGCTGCGTGAAGAGGTGGCAAAGACTCAAGTGATCAGTCCTGAGTGTAAATCTCTGGTAAAGAAGAAAATGTCTCCACCGAACTAAGGCATGTACCACTGCTGAAAGCTCAAGGTCATGGGTCAGATAATTGAGCTCATAATCTTTGAGTTTGCGAGACTCAAAGGCAACTACTCTACCCTCCTGCATTAACACACCTCCAAGTCCTGCCAAGGAAGCATCTGTGCAAACGTAGAACTCACCCTGAGGATCTGGCACTGCAAGAATAGGTTCTCTCGTAAGGCATTCCTTCAGTGTACTAAAGGCCTTCTCACATCTATTTGACCATAAAAACTTCTTCCCTTTCCACTGAAGGGAAGTGATGGGGTGCGCAATCCGAGAAAAATCTTGAACAAACCTCCTGTAATACCCTTGCTAGACCCATGAAGCTACGCACCTCGGTCACACTAGTGGGTGATGGAAAGTCCATGATGGCTCAAATCTTGGAAGGATCGACTACGATACCTTCCCCAGAAATGATGTGGCCCAAATACTACACCTCAGTCTGAAAGAACGCACACTTCTCCAAGTTCCCGTAAAGGCGCTGTTCGTGAAGACACTGAAGAACCTGGCGAAGGTGCTCCTCGTGCTCCTCACGTGTGCGTGAGTAAACTAGAATTTCATCAAGGAATATGAGCACGAAGTGATCAAGGAATGTCTTGAATACCCCATTCATCAAACTCATAAACACCGCGGGGGCATTCGTCAAACCGAAAGGTACCACTGTGAACTCGTAGTGGCCATATCTCGTATGGAATGCGGTCTTGTGAATATCCGTCTCCACAATCCTGAGCTGATGGTACCCTGACTTAAGATCTATCTTAGAGAAAACTATAGCCCCCTTCATCTGATCAAATAAATCATCAATGCGTGGAAGGGGGTAACGATTCTTGATCGTTACTTTATTCAGCTGATGGTAGTCAATACACAACCGAAGAGATCCATCCTTCTTCTTCACAAAGATCACTGGTGCACCCCAAGGGGATACACTAGGATGGATTAGGCCTTTCTCTAGAAGGCCCTCAAGCTGTAACTTGAGCTCACATAACTCAGGAGTAGTCATCCGATAGGGTGCTTGTGAGATAGGCTCTGCGCCCGGAACTAGATCTATATGGAAATCTATCTCACGTGGGGGAGGTAACCCCGGTAGCTCCCCTGGAACACATCAGCAAACTCTGATAAGATGGGATGGTCATCGAGGGAAGGTCCTCTTGACTCATCCTCTGATCTGTCACTGACCGTAATAGCAAACAACTGACAACCCCGTCGCGCACACCGCTTAAGCTGCATAGCGGAGATGGTGCGAATGGAAACGGCCCTCCTAACTCCTGATATCACTGACTCTACTCCAAGATCATCTATGCAAGCAATAGTCTTATGGTAACAATCCACTCTAGCTCTGTGAGTGGACAACCAATCCATGCCTAAAACGATGCTATAAGATCCTAATGGAAGGATCCGAAGATCAGAAGTAGTGGTGAATGGTCCCAAATCCACTACACACTCCCTAACTAAGGAGTCTATAGAAATTTTGGCTCTAGAAGCCATCTCAATGTCCCAACTACGGCCCTGCCTAACTGCCACCAGCCTACAATGCTCTACTAAGGATGGTGCAATAAAAGAATCAGAAGAACCAGAATCAAATAATATAGAGGTGGAAATACCACCAATACTACCTGTCGTCTCAATCACAGTACTCTGGTGCTCAGCCTAATGGTTCTCGACCACTGCGTAGATCCGATGACTCCGTGCCATATCTCCAATAGTAGGCTCTGAGCTCTGCGTCTTACCCTTGTTAGGGTTCTATGGGCAATCTCTCCAATGATGTCCAACAACACCACAACCATAACAACTGCCTGGTCCTCTCCAGTGGGAAGCAGCTCCAGCTAGTACTCTAGATGTCTGAGCTACGAGATCATGACGATCCAAATGCATGGATGGATTGCTGAGGTCTTTGCTGATGAGCTCCTGCTGACTGAGCTCTCGGCACACCCTGTGTCCTGATGGGACCCCTAGGAGGAGGCCCCATACTACGTCCTCTCTGCGCATCAAATCTCTGAGGAGGTCGGTAAGGTGGGCGGGTCTGCTGCTGCTGTGGTGTCCTGAATGAAACTTTGTCCACCCCGTGGAGGAGGAACTGACCCCTTCGACCTACCATCCTACATCTACTGGATACGCTCCGAACTCTATCTCTAGCCTGCTGCGTCTTCCCCGTGTCTCCTCTACAATATAGGCCTTCTCCACGGCCTCTGCTAATGTCTGTGGGCAGTGAATGCGCACTGCGCCACCTAAATCCAAGTTTAGGCCTGGATGAACCTGTGAATCCATACCTGCTCATCCTGCATATAGTCGATGTACTGGAGTAGGTCCAGAAATCGACTCTCATACTCAGCTACTATCATCGATGCCTGACGGAGGTCATGAAACTCGTCTATCCACTGCTGTATAAATCTCCTGGGTAAATACCTGCTCCTGAACGCTCCTCAAATAGCTCCCAGGTAATCGTCTCTCGAGTCAACATGGAGCTTCTGCTCCTCGGTCCTCCACCAGACTCCTGCTCCATCCCTCAGAAGATGGATCGCAACACGAGCTTTCGTGTTGCTAGTACAAGGGCAGAGCTTGAAGCATCCGCTCAAGCTCACCAACCAGGCCTCTGCCTGAAAACCACCTGTATCACCCGAATAGTGAGATGGTCGTAGCTTCAGGATCTCCCTGATATGGTCTCAGCAATTGACGTATGACGAATCCTAGGTCTATCTGTATGCTCCTCCCTCTGTCTAGGGCTCCGAGACCTGTCCCTATGTCCTGAGATCCTGTCCCCATGTCCTCTCTGTGGTGACTCTGCCCTAGCCGACTCCGCACGGAAGTTCTCTACCCTGTGCTCCTCGCTGTGTCAAGGGGATACCTGGGCATCTACTGATGGCTCCAAACTATGTCTTACAAATCGTCCTCCCAAGGGCTCTCCGCGTATAGTGACATTGACATCCTGGAGTGTCTGTAAGATCTGAGGTAGAATGGCTGGCTACAGCCTGCTCTAGCGGTGGTATATCTAGGTCTATATGAAGAGACCCCTCGCCTAATCCATGCCTCCTGCACAGATCAAGGCGTGAGTTAGTTCATTATTCTAGGTCTTGTGCCAGTTTTCTAAATTTGTTGTTTCCTATAATTATCAACATTGTGGTTTTATAGATTAAAAGAATCAACTCTGCACTAGGTTAAATGTTCATGTTTCACGTTTTCTAAGTGTTCCCAAGGGTCCAAGCTTTGAACCCACAGCTTTGATACCAAGTGTGACGCCCGCGAAAAATGACGACGTTCTAGGAACTTGCTTCCACTAAACACATAACCGAAACTACGACTAAATTTTTTTGTTACAATACAAGAATAATGCAGGGGTTTTCCAACCTTTGTATTCATGCACTATTTTTATCTCGATGTTCTATTTAGATTCTTACTTTTAGATTTAGATTCTTACTTTTAGGAAAACAACAACAAACAAAAATGGTGTCGAAGGGAAGTGGGCACTACATTAGGGATAAGTGTGAGAGATTGTAGGAATTGAAGATCATGTTTGACTCCACCATTGTAGGGGTTAATTGATCTATATATGTAACTCTCTATCAATGAATAAATTGTCCTAGATGAATTTTATATTCTATATTTTTATGATATTGTGTTAGATTATTTCTAATAATCTGGACCAAATTTATTATTTGGTATCGTAGCGTTATTATTCTTGTGCCTATATATTACGAGAGTCTATTATATATTGATCTAGGAGGATAGACTTCACTTCATATTCCATTTTAGAGCAGATTTGACATTGGATAAATTGCAAGCAAGATTGTGCAAGCTAGTTGTTCCATTTGTTTTTGCATTGAAATCTACCTCTGTATGCGTCCATCAGTGTGTATGGGTGTAAAATATACACGCATTCTGTCAAACAAAAGGATGAGCTATATGTGCATTCTGTAAAAGAAAAGGCTGAGCTATATTATATTATTATTAATAAAGAACCTCCATTACTGATTCAACTCACCGCCTAATGACATCTGAAGGAAATCCGTCACAACCCATGCTCATGCAAACTAAAGGAGATTTGGCACTAATCCGTACATTTATAAAAAAATCAGATCACAAAGTTCATTGCGAAAAGGTCATGATTAGGTTGTTTCATATTTTTTTTAGAATAGTCGGTCAATGCGAGTTTCCGTTTGAATTCTTAATATATAGTTTAGGCTTGTCGGTTTATATTTACTTAGTATTAGTTTATTCCTTATAACAGTTGTTCATTATTTTTATTATTTAATGGTTTATACTTTTTAAACTAAAAGTAATTATATATTACTTTAGTTCTTTCTCTTGAGTATTTTGTGTTTTGTTTTTTAGAGAGTATTAATAATTTAAAAGTATGTGTATTAAGTGCTAGGATTATTTAAAGATTGTTAAAATTATATGTGGCTAATTTTATTTAGGTTTATTCACCATAAAAATAAATAAATTATTATAGTCATTAAGAATTTTTTTTATAATTTATTTTACATAAAAGTGTTTATAGGTTTTATAATGACTATTTAGGTATTGGTTAATTTTATTTTTCTAATTTTAGTTTTTTTGTGATCATTATTTTCATATAGTCTTGTTATTTTTTTAATTTTAACATTATATGATTTTATGTAATTGTCAATTATTTTTTAGTTTGAGTATCATTTGTTATCTTTTGTGTTTTGGTTCTATTTTTAAGTTGTGAAAAAAGTGTCAATTGTGAGTCTTCATCAAAAAGTTGAAAAATATTTTTTAAAAGTTTCCTTACGGACACATTTTCGGTGGTAACGATGCCCATGAATGTAAATTGAGACTCATGATTAAATATAGCTAAGTTAGCATCATACACATAGAGGAAGGGGGCACGGAGGAAGGAGGTCAATCAATGACCTCTCGCTAGCCGCAAGCGATGGGGCCGCACAATGAAGTTGTGGCATTTTTTCAGTTGTGTGTTTATTTTCCACTATGTGAAAATAAGAACAAATGTCACATTCTTGTTCAATTGTAATGTGTGAGAAATTCCTATATGTAACCTCCTAGAAGAAAACATTGTAGAGTATGTCTCTAAGTTTATTGTAACACTCATAGATTTGGAAAGGGTTGGTGGTAGATCCAGAAAACCACAGATGTAAAAAGGTAGATAAACTTTTATTGATGTAGCAGTCCTCTGACTGCCTTCCTTATTTATGAAGATGATCTCGCCAATGGAATGTCGAGTGCATTCTTTTCATGGATTAAATGCGGGATGCATTCCTTCACATAGTTGTGGTCATGTGTAGCAAGAAAATCAGCCAGTTGGAAGTTTACATGCCTTTCTTTGATCTAGATTATGAGGCAAGCCTGTGTAACACGTTGCAAAAAAAAGGAGTTATATTGTACCATGTCAACATTAAGGGAGTGTATATTAGAAATTAATAATATTAACAATAGGGGAGTGAATGTTACTAAAATATTGTGTAACATTATTAAATAAATTGTAATATTATTAATAATGAATTTATAGAACTCATATTAATAATATACTTGTAATAGTTTTATTATTGGTGAGTTGTGAGAACAACTCACATAGTTATTTTAGTGTGCGAGATATCCTAGAGATTATCTAGAGATATCTTAGGAATAAGTCGAGACATTATAGGGATTGAACATCATGTTTGAATCCACCATTGTAAGGGTAATTGATCTATATATGTAACTCTCTATCAATGAATAAATTGTCCCGGATGAATTTTATATTCTATTTTTTTATGATATTGTGTTAGATTGTTTCTAATAATCTAGACCAAATTTATTAGATTCGAAGGTGCTTAACATGGCAACATACTTCCTTATTTTCTTGTTTCTAGGTTAGGTTTCCTAAGTATCATTTTACATCTGACTTAAGAGGTTTTAGTTCTCCCTAACTACGATTATATACCTTCTGTAATGAATTGTGTAACATATTTTATAATAGGGGAATTTGTATCCTCATGAGACCACTAGTCCCTGACTTAGGGGATTTATCCCTAAGAAATGATCACAATTTCACATCATACATCCATTATAAAACAAAATACAGGTAGAAGAGAAAGATGGAGTAGTTCGATGTTTAAAAGGGTTAACGATCACATTAGGGTTTACACAACCTGGATCCCTTTTCTCACTATAAGATGGTTTAGATATGTATTAAGAATGATCTAAATTTCACCTTTTCCAAGCACATCATCTTATGGTTACAGTTTCACTAACTATTCATAAATTAAAATGTTGCTAAGTATCGTAATTAACTCTTAGTATTGCACCATAAAATCTAAACAACAATTGAAATTGGGTTTCAAGTTTATTATTGTCCCAACTATTTAATGTGACTTTCATGGTTAGTTTCCAATATTCACCACCTACACTCTTCACTTTACATGTGTGCCGACCAAGAGGATCTTACATTATGTTGGGGTTTGGTTACCCATAGAGTACTACCTAAAGGTAATCACACTCTCCTTACTACACACACACAACTATCATTCCCATGAGGGGACCACATACCCAAGACAAATTTTTACCATGTGGTTCCTAATTGTCGGGTTCATGACGATGTCACTAAGCATATAGGCTATAACGACCAACTCAAACTTGGGCTCTTAGTTACTTAAGCTAGAAGGTGTTATCAAGTGTAAAGTTTTAAGTTCATTCTAAGGTTTTGATTTCTTATGTGTTAAGAAATATCATGCGAGAAGGGTAGATATGCACAAGTTTTAAACTAAGGTTGATTGATTATAATTAGGTTTCTTTTCTATATTTGCTAGTTAAATAACACAACACTCTAGAGATTTCATCATAAATTTCACAACAAGAATGCACTATAAGATGTCAAATTCAATTTTATTTAACATATTTATCCAACTTTTACAATACAAAATTTGGGATCAAAATAACACCCATGTTTAGATGAACATTTTCCTTAACACTAGCATCTTAAAAATATTACAAAACTTCACTAATAAACCTTTTAATACTTCACTTGAAATGTTGAACTATCCTCTACAATTTCACTTAACATATATATTCAACCCCCTTTTTACCATATGCAAATTTGAATCAAAAGAACACCTATAGTTAAATGCACATTTCCTAAAGCACCCCTAAAACTAACATCTCATTCATATTACCAAATTTCAATAATAAGTATTTACTAAAAAGCAAAATATATATATATATATATATATATATATATATATATATAATATATATATATATATTCCTAAACATACCTAAATAATAATACACAATGGAGTACAACCATGACATTTTGCCATCTTACTTGCATCCTGCAAAACCATGTGAGCGTGAAATCAGTGATAAATCCCTGGCATGACATCCACCTAGATCTAGCATAATTAATGTATTTAGTTTTCCATTTACATAGTAATAAAAAATTACACTTGAAGAGAGAGGGTTAGAGACATATATCCATTTCATTTCATTTCTTACTAGTGAGAGAGAAGAGATTGGGAAGAGAGAGAAATACTATTTTTCCAAAAATCAAATTTCACATGGCAAGCCAAAGATAGAGTTTCAACAATTATTTACAAGTGTTAATAAGTTTCCACGATAGTTTTCTAACTTGACTAGGGTCCTACAACTTTATTTTTACATTTTCCCGCTAGTTGTAAAAATGCCCAATTTAGGCTCGGAGGCTAAGAAACCACATTCAAAAGTTTCCTTCTGTTAGGAGATGCATAATGGGTAAATTCCTATGTTTCCTCCTATATACCAGAATCCACAGGAACTGACGGAATTTGAAACTGGTGAATGGTTTTCAATTGGCAGCTAGGTTTCCAAAGCCACCGGTCATAATCGGTCTAATTTAACTTAGTCAACAATGACCAGAGGCCTATAAAACCCCCTTGCCAAACTAGTTAGGAATGCATTTTTACCCAAATTGAAGGTTCCAAGAAATTGTCTAGTAAAAATACTAGAGGGTTGCAAAGGCGGGAAAGCATTTCGTTTCTCAGGGTATAAATGGCAAGCTGAAACAAAACCCAACTTTTTCAGTTTTAGTAGCTCCCTAAAACTACATAATAGAAAACAGGGGGCTCCTAGAGGAGCAGAGATGAGAGCGCAGATGTTCAAACGAGGTCAAGATAATGCTTGATGTGACTCTCTACATAACAAGGAACACATACGATGCTTGACATCTCTTTTATGGGGCTCAGAGTGTTATTTTGCAAGTCTCTAGAAATTGCATTTTTCTAACTTTGCAAGGTAGACAACAATGGTTGTTTTAGTTAACTCATCTAGCTCTCACCAAAACCAACGAACACAAGCATCAATTTTTGACACCTTGGGTTTAGCAATGCATGAGTTTGTGGTTGCGACACGGTTGAGGGTCAAATTGTAATTTAGTAGCAAAAATATTGAGGTGTGGTTTTATTCATTCCACTAGCCATCTGGTTAAAATATTTAATCTTTTGTGCAACTGATAGTTTAATATTTTAGTTTATAGTAAAATCCTAAGATGTCGAGTGATGAGGTTCGTTAATCCTCACCATTAATAATGTTAATTCATGTTGGTTTCTCAAGGTTGTATGTATTAAGAGAAGAAGATCTTGGAAAGCAGCTCCCTTAAACACAATCCAAAATTACATAAATTGAAAGCACACATGTGAAAATTTAAATGCACACTTGCATAAATGTAAACAATTTTGCATAAAGTAAATCACAATTGTAGGAATAAAACACACTTGTATAAATTGAAATTGCTGAATTGGAAATAAGCAAAATTAAATGAAACACCTACAGGTTTACAACAGACTGAATGTTACAATACAAAGAGAAGAACAACACAACAAGATGATAATTATAGAAAAATAAATAAACACAAATTATTACAAAATAAAAACACAAATATACAGATACATGTTCCTTATAATGAGTGGTCAGCTCATTCCTCAGAAGAGGATTTAAACCATGCTTCGAGATCTTAGTTCAAAACTACAGAATATTAGAGAGAAAAGAACAAATTCATTTCTTGGTAGTAAAACATTACATATCTGAGTGTGGAAGGTTACATTTATAATTTATGCATCCAACCAACTCCTTATTTTGGGAGATACAATCTAATCTTATCTTTATTCTAATCCTAACAACTAAGATCTCTGTCTCCACAAAATATGGAGAGGGATCTATTATTGGAGTCAAAGTCTTATCTTACTTATTTTAGGAAGATTTGCTTCCAAATCTTCTCCTTAATTTTTCAAGTAATAAGAATCATAATGATTTTATTCTCCTACATAATTATAAGGATGTTTTTCCTCAAAATATGATTTTTACCAAATACCTTTCCTAGATTTTCCATTTGACTTTGTTGTTTTTTATTGTGGAACTTTTGACGCTTGTCTGATACACTTTTTCCTCGGACTGCAGTTCACTAAAAGTTATATTTATCTTCATTGGTAAAAATTGTTACAAATATGAATGAGGTTTTTGTTAAACAAATTTCTATGAACAAAAACCTCTCTCAGATTTTTTGTTTTACTTTTCTGTTTCTGTTTATGGAACTTTTAGCACTCGTTTGATACACTTTTCCTTGGACTACAGCTCACTAAAAGTTAGATATCTCTTCATTGGTAAAACTTGTAGTAAATTTGAATGATATTTTTGTTAAAAACATTTCTATGAACAAAAACCTCTCATATTTTCTATTTGACTTTTTGTTTCCATTTATGAAACTTTTAGTGCTCGTCTGATACACTTTTCCTCAAACTTCAACTCACTGAAAGTTAGATTTCTCTTCATTGGTAAAACCTGTAGAAAATATGAAATAATTTTATGTTAAACACATTGCTATGAATAAAAACCTCTCTCAGATTTTATATTTGACTTTTACGCTTCTTTTTATAAAACTTTTAGTGCTCGTTTGATACACTTTTCCTCAAACTGCATCTCACTCACAATTAGATTTCTCTTCATTGGTAAAACCTGTAGTAAATCTGAATGAGGTTTATGTTAAACACATTTCTATGAACAAAAACCTCTCTTAGATTTTCCATTTGACTCTCTGATTATTTAGTCCCCATTTGATGCAAGTTTCGAACTAAATCTGCGAGTTCTAGAACTAAATCTGCGAGTTCTGAAACTAACTCTGCGAGTTCCAAAACTAAACCTGCAAGTTTTGGAACTAACTTTGTGAGTTCTAGAACTAAACCTACATGTTCGGAACTAACTTTACGAGTTCGGAACTAACTTAAAACAACTATAACTTTTGCATACGATCTTGGATTGAGATGATTCTTTTTTGAACTTGCATAATTTTTTTAGAGGAATATAAATATGAAATCAGTTTTTAGTTTAGATATACCATCCATGATCAATTCCACTTTTCCCAATACTAGCATTATCTTTCCTTTATGGCCTACATACACAAGACTTTACATATTTTCCCAAATAATCAATAGGATTAGTCAAAAAAATAGATAACAAAAGATTTCTAAAGAATGAACAAGATATATATCCTATATTCTATCTTAAGCAAACTATAAGTTCCTAGATTACAATTAATTCCTCTTTCAAAGGTAACTTAGAAGGACAAAATAATGGTAATTTATGGCCAATTTATGGCCTCATCACCGAGTTGCGAGACTATCGAGTGCTGCTTCCTAACCCTAACGAGAAGGGGATTGGTGATGGCGGCATACATGGATTATGTGTTGACGGATAAGGTGGAGTAGGAACTTTGTAGGGGGTGGCGTCATTGGTTTTTTTCATACCTAACCATGTGGTTCCAATTGGTGAGGGCAGCCCTCAAAACCTACATCTGCACTCTCGCATCCTTTGTAGAAGTGGTAAAGGCCGGACAATGGGTGAGAAAGCATCTAGATCCAGCTCCCGAACCCCCTGTCCTTAAGCTTCTAGAGAATCTTCTGCAATAGGTGGTGAGTCATGAAGAGGACTATGAAAATTGAGATCTAATATGTCATTTTAGAGACCTTTGGCCTAATATTTCTCAGTTATCTATTTGGATCAAAGAAAAATGGGGGCTTGTAATCAAGGGTAAGGTCAAGATTTATCCTTGTTCAAAGTCTTATTTCATTTTTATTTTTGATTCCACTTAAGATTGGGATGCAGTGCATAAATGGTTTTTGTTTTGGGATGATCATGGTCTCATGAAAAAACTATGGTACCCATATTTTGATCCTTTAACTGACTCTTTTGATACGACGCTAACTTTGTGTTACATTACTGGGTCTTCTGCAGCAACTCTAGTTCGAATCTTGCTTTGAAGCCATTGGAGACACATTGGGGGAATTTATTAAAGTAGATGCTTCCACTCAAATTTCCATGCATACCTCTTATGCTTGGATCTTGGTGGACTTGGATGTATCTCAAGATCTCCCTGAGAAGATTAATTTGTAGATTGGTGATAGGGTTTGATTGCAAAAACTAGACTATGAAAAACTTGCTTTTTAATGCCATAGGTGTTACGAAACAGGTCATTTGATCAAGTATTTCCAAAGTGCTTCAAGATCAAAAGTGCTACTAAGACAGGATGGTTAAAGGGTTCTCATCCCGAGCATTACACAGAGAAGCCCCCGTTGGTTCAATTCCTATTGGTTCTCCAAAAACAACCCCTCAAGGGTCAAATCTACCCCTTTCATGAATGAGAATCCTTTCCATGTTCTCGATGGATTTGAAAGAGCTTTGCATTAAATGAAAACTGTATAACACTGAAATATAATATATTGATATTAAAAAACCTTCGGGATATGAAATACATAGAGGAAGATTACATATATAGATTTTGATCTCCTTGATTCTAGGAGTCAACACTCATCCCACATATCTCTCATAATCCCCACAATATTTCACTCAAACTCTCAATCCCATTATTCTCTCACAACAAACCTTATCTAATTACAATTATTTACATGAGTTAACAACTCATAAATAGTTGTATTTCATTACACTATATTATTTATTTCCACATTCATAATAATGTTCACAATATCTAACATTATTCCTAACATTCACCCCCTTAGTGTGAACATGGGAAAAACATACACACTCTTATCTGCAGTATGCTCTCCTCTATGGAGCATGTCAAACTCTGTGACTCATGACCTTGATACTAATGAAGGGAGAAATGCTCAATGTTATATGGTTTTACTGTGTTTACCACAAACCTTTATGTGTAATGTATCCATTACTCCGTCCACCTTGTGTGGTTTTCTGGATCTCCCACAAACCTTTTCAAGATCCATGAACTGTCTTACACTGGTGCTTTTGCTCACCTATTTCATTACATCGGAGTTACATTCAGGAATGTTTATACATTACTTTTGAACAATCATTTGTTCTTATTCTCACAAATGTACACTGAAAGCAAACACACAACTTAAAAACTTGGCCACCAGTTCAGTTTCGCGGCCTCGTCGATGGTGCCTGACGAGAGGTCATTGATCAACCTCCTTCCTCCATTTCCTCTAGCCCCCATTTCTTTACTACTTAGTTAGAAAATTTATCTTTGAGGCTCATATTACAATTCTCTTGGGTGTCGGTTTCAATTGATAATGCACCCCCTCACTATGAACGTCACGTCTGAGAGAAATTACGTCCAAACAAAAGTGACACAATTTTTTTTTAAATATATATATAATTTTTGAAATATTTTCCAAAAATAAAAATTGGTCTAGTAGCAAAAATTGGCCCAAGAATAGAAGATGATGGACTACCCGGGGGTGATTCATACATAGAAGATAAGGAGCTAGTTAGATGTGCCCCAATAATCGAAGATAGTGGGCTACTCAAAAATGTCCCACAAATAGAAGAGGGAGGGCTACTAGAAGGTGACCCACACCTAGATGAAGATGAAGGGCTACTTGGCACTGACCCCACAAGATATTTTGATTGAGGAATTATGATAGACGAAGAGTTATTGGGTGATGAGAAGATAAGCCATGGATCTATGCAAGACCAAGGAGTTTCATCACATAATGAAGAATGTGAAGATGGAAGAATAAGAGGAGGATCAAGTTGCATGATTTGAGGCTCTTCCTCCATTTCTTGATTAAAGGAATCAACCTTTTCCTCACAATATGCAGATACATCAAAGTCTAAAGAGAATCCTTTTTTGTAATCTATTAAAGGAATATCTTCATATGCCCCTATAAATGCCCTAATTGTTTCTTCATTCTGAAAGAGATCAATCGGTATGAGTTGTTGATCGATCCCTAGGGGTTTATTAAAGGTAACCTTACTTTAGAAGAGTTTAATACATGTTTATGTCTTGTTTCTTGTAAACTCGACATAAATACATATATTGTATTGGTTACATTGCACACATTTTTAACTATTCCTAGCTATACTTTGAGATTTTTAGTTCGGTTCTATTATTACCTTGATTTCAAAGAGTGCTAGGTGTTACCATTTGTGCATGTTATATCAATAACACCTTGATATCAATACTTCACTTTCTAGCAAAGTGGGTTAACATATCTTGGTGATATTGTTGTGTCATTCATGAATTGTAATTGGAACTTTTTGAGATATAGGTCTTAATCGAGTTTGAGCTCGCTCATCATATATCTTGGTTGGGATATCGCATTGATTTCTTGTTTTTACTTACGTTTTGTTCATTTCCTTGAACTTTGCATAAGTGAAAACATCTTGTTGATCATCTTTGCATCGCATTTTCATATGGTGTATTTCCTTTTGATTGGATTTGTGTTTCACACTTGCATGATTGTTCCTTGTGATTATTCATTCAGAAAACTTATTTTCTAGGACAATCCTTCTCGATCTCATCGATATTGCATCATCATGATGTCTATTTTCCTTAGACATTCTTCAGAAAATCACGCACGCATATCAATACTTACAAAATGTCTAGTTGGTTGTCCTTATGCTACCCAAATTGACATGTCACTTCCTTCCCTTTGAAGGAGTTCCATCACACTATCTAGATCTAGACATTTGTGCTTAAAACAGTGCCAAAAATGACTAACTATCGTGCGGTTCCCCATACTTACAAAAATACAGAACCTAGGTTCAACAATTCAAATCATAGGATTCCCATCACAACTAAACCTCATTTGGTTCTTCGTGCTAGAGAGCCCATACGGGTAACTCATTCCCCACCTTCATCTCATAGTTGGTGGTATGATTTAGACATGTCTGATCCAAATTATTATTCGAGTTCCCCCCACTCTTCTTCTAATTCTAATCCAAACATTTCCTCTTCTTCTGAGGATTCCAATCCAAATATTTCCTCTGACTCTTATAAGGATTCCAATCCAAATATGTCCTCTGAATCTTCTGAGGATTCAGATCCAAACTACTATTCGATTCATCTAATTCAACTCCTAAGTCATCTAATGCGACTCTTATGTCGCGGTCCTCCCTTTCTTCACAGTCCCCTTTTATCAGTCACCCCAACGACGTCTTCTTCCTTTGAAGATACATGCGACTCCAAATCCCTCCAATCAGAAGTATAATACAATTCTTGAGTCACGGTCCTCTCTTTCTTCACAGGACCCTTTTCATCATTCATCTAATGCGATGCTTGAATCACAGTCCTCCCCTTCTTTGTAGGACCTTCTTCATAAATCACCCCCATGGAATCTTCCTTCTTTGAAGATTCGTGTGACTCAAAGTCCTTCAAAACAAACATCTGACTTGACCCATGTGTCACAATCTACAGACTTTGGACTTAATCCTACTATTTTACATACGGCATACCATTGTATAGGTAGGTCCACACCACCTTCTTCTATTCCTGAGAGATCTAGCTACACATCTTCTTCTTCTATCAATAATCATCAAACATCTTCTCAGCCTTCCACACCAAGTGAACCTATTTCTTCCAATAAACCCCTAGGGATCGATCAACAACTCATACCGATTGATCTCTTTCAGAATGAAGAAACAATCAGGGCATTTATAGGGGCATATGAAGATATTCCTTTAGTAGATTACAAAAAAGGATTCTCTTTAGACTTTGATGCATCTGCATATTGTGAGGAAAAGGTTGATTCCTTTGATCAAGAAATGGAGGAAGAGCCTCAAATCATGCAACTTGATCCTCCTCTTATTCTTCCATCTTCACATTCTTCATTATGTGATGAAACTCCTTGGTCTTGCATAGATCCATGGCCTATCTTCTCATCACCCAATAACTCTTTGTCTATCATAATTCCTCAATCACAATATCTTCTGGGGTCAACGCCAAGTAGCCCTTCATCTTCATCTAGGTGTGGGTCACATTCTAATAGCCCTCCCTCTGTTATTTGTGGGACATTTTCGAGTAGCCCACTATCTTCTATTCTTGGGGCATGTCCAACTAGCCCCTTGTCTTCTAGGTATGGATCACCCCCGGGTAGTCCATCATCTTCTATTCTTGGGCCACATCCTAGCATCCCATTATCTTACATCTATGGGTCACATCCTAGTAGCCCTTCTTCTTCTATCCTTGGGCCACATCCTAGTAGCCCTTCGTCTTCTATCTATGGGTCACGTCCTAAGTAGCTCTTCTTATTCTATTCGTGGGCCACATCCTAGTATCCTTTCACCTTCTATCCATGGCTCACTTCTGGTAGCCCATCCTCTTCAATTCTTGGATTGTATCCTTTTCATCTATCGGATATTTCTTCTATCAATGGTTGTGGCAAACCCACTACCATTCCTATCGTTCCTATCATCACTCATAAATTTTTGCATTCTTCTCCTTCTCGAGGTCAGAAAATTCAAGCGTCAGCCTATAAGAAACCCAAATAGGTTTATTATCAAGCTCAGGTCAAAACTTCCAATATCTCAAAATCCCCCAACAACTGGAACAATCTCAAAGTTGTAAATCAAGCGTGATTCAAGAATGCACATCAACATAACCATCAATTATGGCGTAAAGTTCATAAACCTCTGGATAGGGAACTCAAGCTTCCACATACAAAATCCATGTTTCAGGATAAATCACAATCATTTGTTGAGTGTGAACTCACCACGATTATCGAGATTGGGGAAAACATGACTCTTAATAAAAAAACACGCTTAGTCTCCCTTATCAAGGAAGTTGAAAACATCGTTGTTGGATCCTATCACACAGAGTGACTTTGTTAGTAACAACGGTTCAATATATATATATATATCAAAAATCTAAAACAAAAAAACAACAAAAATCAAAGGTACAAAGATCAAACATTGCAATCAGGTGTTGCATACACATGGATATTTCTTTCTTCCCTTCCTTGCTATTCTTCTGCAAGTCTTCCTACCATTTTCATCCCTTTGGTGATATTTTGGTTAGCTTATTTGCATGCATTTTGTGACATTTATCTCTATGGTATCTGTTTTCCCCTGGTCTTTTATCACCTTGGTAAATTAAAGAATGACTGACCTCATGGAGATCCTATCACATTCAAACATCTAATAAACTTGTTGCGAAGAAATTTTGGACATATTTGTTGACACTAGCCAATGTTGTCATAATAATCACTTCCACCTCCTTCCATCAAGCCATCAGTGGTTCTTAACCCCTTGTCAAACAAGAGAGCTGAAATAAATTTTCAGAAAGCAAAAGAATCAAACAAAACTCAAAAGCTAAAAGCTACAAATCAAAAGAAAATTAATATATAACTCTCTTTTTGGTTCTCTTTGGTTCTCTTTGGTTAAGCTACAAATCAAAACAAAATGAAAACTAAAAATTAAAAATCATCCTACAAAACGTCACTCTTTGGTTCTCACTTGTTCATGTGTGCGACATGCGGATCATCTTTATCTACCTCCATTAGCAAAAGCTAGGCTGCTTACTTTGTCCATACTCTGGGGCACAACGAGTTGTCTGGTACTTGTTTCATAGTGCACATTGCTTTTCCATTGGACCCAAGTGTCCTCCATTATTCCCCTTGCATGTATCCTTTCTTGGGGCACCATCATCAACCCTTGTCATTAATTTGCATAGGTCGTAACTAAAGCTCGATAATAAAAACATTATATTATGTTTCTCTATTAGTTTAGCTTGTTTAATTTCTCGTATTGCATTACATTTTGTATGTTGCATGGAGTTAGGCATCTTTCACTTTCTCGTATTGCATTGCATTTTGTATGTTGCATGGAGTTGGTGTTTTCAGCAATGGACAATCATTCGTAGTATGGATTTTCATGTCGTTCTACCTTTGTCGTATGCTTATATTTTTCATAAGGACCGATGACGTAGCTCTTATGGCCATATGATGACACCGAAATTGTTCCAAACAAATAAGTGGCTAGAGGTTAAGCTCTTCTCTCCCCTCATCCATATTTCTTCTACACCACTTCCCTTTCACCCCTAATTCTCCCTCTCATCGGGGCATCCTACCTCGTCCCCATTATTCTACCTACTTCTCATCTTTTTCGATCATCGATCGGCTTCCTTCATCACCCCATTGACACTCGAGGGGGCATCTCTCCCTCCTACTAATTTTTCTTCTATCCCTTCAAAATCTCTTCGTCTACTATCTTTGAAGTGGCATCACTTATGCCACCCCAAAGAGGGGCAAATGTAGACACCTATAATTACGCCCAAGCAATTTAAATACTTAAATTGCGCTAATTATCCCCTTTCTCACAAATCAACGACATATCATCAAAAGCACTCATTTTCCCTCAAATCATCATTAATTAATTACACTAAGCTAATTAATTAAGTTTCCTATCCAACAAATACCCTAATTAATGACCTTCCGTTAATAAATCACCCCTTCTACCTAGACTAATTAATTATTAGTAATTAATTAGCTTTCCCTTACATTTAACCAATAAATCAATATTTAATTGTTTTAATCCCCTTATAATATCTTAAATCGTACTAGTATTCCTCTAATTATCTTCTATAAGCTTGCATCTACCTATTAGTTAATCACCTTTGATTAATTAAAACACCCCCAACTCCCATGACTTGTTAAACATGTATTAAACTCTTCTAAAGTAAGGTTACCTTTAATAAAGCAACCTTATCCATTCCTAATCATGTTTTACATTTATCCCACATTCATGAGAATGTGTTGAATCCTTTATCCTTTGGGCTATATAAAGAGCCCTCCACCTACCTTTTTACTTACACCTAAACTCCTTAGAGAGCAAATGCAAAGCATATAGCAAAGAGACTAAGAGCTTGCACCTTGCCCTTTTGAGAGTTCATCATCTTGAAGAGTTAAGCCTCTTTCTTAAAGTGCTTGGGTCATATGGGAGGTGTCAAAAGGGTCTTGTAGCCCAACTTTGATTAGCCCCCATTCCTAGGTTCTTGGAACATTAAGGACAACTATTTTGATAGTCATGGAGCTTACTTAGGTCCATTCATTTATTTGTTGTTAGAGAATAGAGGAGTTTAGATATTTAGCATTGTTAGTTTCAAAGTTTGTATTTATGAATGCTAGCATCTAACCCTTGTTTAATTCTTATCATGATGGTGTTTATGCTTTGTTTTAGCTAAATTGTAGAACTATTTTAGATGGTAGTTCTTGCTTCATTTGATTTAGCATTAAGCAAAGTACACATGCACACACTATTTACATGAGTTAACAAACTCATAAATAGTTGTATTTCATTACACTATATTATTTATTTCCACACTCATAATAATGTTCACAATATCTAATATTATTCTGACGAGGTTCCTCATTCTGAAATTACAACCCTACCCTCTACACTCCTTCTTGAGTTAGATGAGGAAAAATATCTTATTTCTGATTCTTTCTTTAGGCCTATTTCCTGTATTGATGTTGTTATTCCATGTAGGACAGATTCTGAAATTGATTTCAAAAATGATGATTGGTCGATAGTCCGAAATAAGAGAAGATTTTCCTCTAAACGAAAATTAGAACCAACGTATATGAAGCTTAGATCTCACCCTTCACTTTCGATATTTTTTCTTCTTTTCTGTGTTGGGTGTTTGATTCCTATTTTTTTGTCTCTTGTGAGCTTAATTGTTATATCTTTCTTGTAATGGTCCTTGGAGCCTTTCCAAACTTTATCAATAAAAAAATAGTTTAATATTTTAATTTTTATTGCAAATGAATAACCAAATTATATGAAAATTATAAAAGATAACTTTAGGTAAGGATACTATGCCCGAGGGATGATGAATCATCCAAGGTGGCTTTGAACAAGCACCATGCGCACTGGCGACCGTGGTCCAAGATGGTTGTCGATCTTTGTAAGGGCCAAATCATCTCACCAAAGAAGTGGATCAATATATCAAAGTTGAGCAAGAAGGATCAAAGTCTTATTTCAATGTTAACACCATTTCACTTTCGATAAGGAACATTTGAGGATGAGCCACATCATTCAAACCGCAAATCCCACCACGTCCATGCATTATTATCATTTACTTGCGAGTTTCTAGGGCCTTTTTAACAACCCCATTTTTAAAAAACATTCTTTCAAACAGTTCATGTGCTTGTTTATGATTCCACATTTTGCATACATGTCTATTAGGGCCATTGCAACTACAACATCTAACAATATTCCTCTATCCTTATGCTTTCATTGATATCCATACCATGTTCCAAAGATTTCACTTTGACACGAGCTTAGAGGATGTTGCAGAGGTTGTTTTTCTCTGAAAACTTGACCCCAAGCTTCCAAATTTTTATGCGAGCCCACATATTTCTATTTTGAAGGCTTAAAATTAGAATAACTATCGTCATCATTCTCGCAACCAGTGTGACAACACATAAGATCCCGACATCACTGTATTTTTATTAGAGGAACACCCACACGCCCAAATAATTTGGCATTGCGAATTCCTAATTTTTGTATTACACAAAGCACCATGAGAAAATAAAGGCCCACATAGGCACTTTGGGATGGGCTTGCCATTATTGGTCGATCCCAAAACCCAAACAAAAATCAGGTACCCAAAATCACCATGAATGTAAACAAATGCCCATTTTTTAATATCATATCAGATTTCACGGTCCGTGTGGGCACCCATAAGTCCTAGTGCCCTAAATTAGGTTTTTGTCCTTAAGTAGGGTGCAACCCAATGGAGAAAAATTGCCTTGTTTCCTCAACTGGAGAACACCCGAAAGGCAAAAATAGATACCCAAAATCCAAGTACCCTAGAAACTAATGGTTTCTTTCCACCGGGGAAAGATAAAACAAGAATATCTTGCTTGATAGATAAAAATAATATAATTTTAGCCAAGATCACTTTCTATAGCTATAAAATTACTTCCATGGAGAAGAAAAATGTGCGACACAAGGACTTTGCGATTTGGAAAAATCCTTAGCCATTTCTTGGTTTAACACATGCTTTGGATTACCTTTGAGGAAGGAGAGAAAGGGATTTATTTACCCTACTCATTTCCAACACTCTTTTAACAAATCAACATTATTTGCACCCATTAAATATCCAAAGGATAATTCTAGCAAGGGAAAACTGAAAATGATGATTTCAAGCTCCAAACATGGCTTATAATAGGACATAGCAAAGAGGGACTTCACTTTGCATCATCAATTATAAGATACCTATGTTTCCAAAGAAATGAGATTTTTGCCAAAATAAGAGCTTGAAATATGGTGTTTACCTAAACAACTCATACAACAAGCACATATCTCCAGATTTGTAGACATGTCTCAAAATAAAACCTATCATCAATCTCATATGGGCGGGCATACCTTGATTAGCTCCTACAACACGCAACCCCCCTACCCACTTGGCCATTACACTTACGACCCCCGCCATAACTACCCTCCGGTAGTCCACACGTTGAATAAATGTTAAAATTTATTGTGTACATATTTATTATAATGTTAATTATGCTATTTTATTTTATCATAAGGGCACAAAAGGGCATTACAAATTTCATCATGCTTTGAATCCAATAGTTTTCATGGTTTATATAAAAACTTATTATTTACTTTCTCTACCATCTAATTGAAGAATAATTTTGTCATGCTTTGAATCCAATAGTTGTCATGGTTTATATAAAAAAATATTATTTGCTTTCTCTACCATCTAATTGAAGATTTTGTCCTTTTATTATGTTGGTTCTAATTTTGATTATGTAATCTCTGTTATGTTTCTTGGGTTTACTTTTTATATTCTATATCCTTTTCTGTCTCTGGATGTCTTCCAACATTTTTAAAGATGGGAACATTTATTTTGGAATCACATTAGGACCTATACAAGGAACTAGAAATTAGTATTAGTGTGCAACAATCATTTTTTTGAATGAACAGATGAAAGTTTCACGGTCTAAATTACCCTATTTTAATTATTGAAGTAATAATGTGGAAGTCTGAATCGACCCTAATTTTAAATAAAAGCCTATTAGTACATCTTCGTTTAGCTTAGGTTAAGACGTAATTGTTTTTCTTTCTGAAAGTTCATTTTTCTTGATTAGATATTAAGGTTTACTCATGTTGTCCTTAACTTCACATGGTAGGATTGAATTTAATTGATTCAAAGTCATTTTTATCCAAAATTTTAATGCATATAAATATTCCCTCTTGACCGGGTCAATGATTTGTTATTTATGTGATACGGTAGAGTAGTATTGACTATGCCTTCTTTGTTTTTATGTATTCGTATATCAATTTTTAAATCATATATGGAGGAATGCTGGCATCCAGAAGGGCATTTGCTTAAGGTTTTTTTGTACCATATTCGTTTAGGGCTTAAATTTTCATGTACTTGCACCGGGTTAGCAAATACAATTTATGATGGTGATAACAGGTTATATTTAAGGGTTCAGGTTTTATTTATTACAAGTTGCATGATGATTAAAGATAAACTTAGTTCTCTTTTTGACATTCATTTTGTAACCTGTTATATTGCAATTTAACCATGGTCACACAACCGCTATATTTAACTATGGTACTTTCTATTCGGCTATGATTTTATTGCATAAAACATTGCGAATATATCTTCCACCTTTCTTAATGGAATTAATCTGTATTTTATTTTTCAATGTATTAAATTACCCTTATAATATACATGCAAGTCCCCTGTTTATTATGGAATCTATTTTAACAACGAACGGGAAAAGGTAAAGATATATATCTCTTTTCCATTTTCATTTTAAACAATTGATAGAAATCCCGTAGCGTTATATTAATTAGCTTCACAACATATGCACGGAGAACTGTTAAAATTTGGGGTATATTCCTTGTATTTGGTAGGAAACATATATTTTATGACACCGTTATTATGTCCAGATGATTTAGATAGCAGCTTAATAGAAATTAAGTTGTTACTATTTTTTTATTTGTTGTTTCCAGACCGTTGTGTGGTATGGGTTGTTTACAACAGCTGGATTCATATTGTTATTTGGTATGGTTTGTTTAGCTTATACTGAGTTAGTTGGTTTATTCATTATTTACAACAACTAGATTCATTCTTTATATATGTAGTGCCCAACATAAAATGTAAAATAAAATAATAATAAAAAAGGGGGATAAAAGCAAAAGAATGGGCAATGGTGGTGGAAGGGAGTTAGGGAGAAGTAGGTATCACTTAAAAAGGTTGGTAGAGGATGTAGGTAGGAGTGGTCTGGTGTGTGGCAGGAGTATGCGAGGGCATGGGCCACTCAAAGGACCATTCGGACATGTCATTTATCCCTATATAATAGTTCATGCAATATAATTGATCGGTGGCTTTCACCACACAAAAAAACCCAATTTCACGTTACAAATTTAGTAAACATTGGATACTTTCAATGATTCCAACATGATGCAGAGAATTGTGCAAAATGAATCTCCCACCAATAGCCTTTATTTGTCCTAAATTGTTCTATTGTGGATTAAATCATCCCTATTTGGTAATAACTTCCCATTTTCCACTAGTTTTATTTGGATCTCGTGCCTACACATGGTTTTAATAGCACAAAAGGAATTTATTTTGTCATTATCCTTCCATCTTTTCTTCCCACCTACACCAAAATATGAGTGATTGAACACGGTATGGATATCTACCAAATCATAAAAGATAAGAGGAATTTTGTTAGATGTTGTAGTTGCAAGCGCTCTGGGAGATATGTATGCAAAATATGGAAGCATGCACTTGGCATATGAACTGTTTTTGACTAAATTCTTGAAAGAAATGTGGTATGAACTACAATGTTTGTAGGAAACCAAATCATAATGAAGAAGGGGCATGATTTTGTTAGATGTTGTAGTCACAAGTCCTCTAGTATGTATGTATGCAAATGTGGAAGCATGTGCTTGGCATGTGAACTGTTTGACTAAATGCCCTCAAATATGGACTCATGGATTGTAATGGTTGTATGATATACACAAATTGTTTTTTTAATATGTTTTTGGTCATAATGTATGTCTCGTGGGGATGAATTTTCTTCCCGACACAAAACAATCCCAACCTTCATCCTAGTTAAACAATGTTTTGTGAAATCACCTCACCAAATCTCACAAAACAACGCCCATCAGAAGTGTTGCTTGTGCTCCATGTAACATATCTGTGCATACCATCTACATATTCATCCAAATACATCCTATAATAATCACTAAGGACTAGTTGGTTCATTCAAATACTATGAACTTTCTTTAGCATAGGCAATGGACAGTTTTCATAACAAAATGGATGGAGGACCTTTGTTTTATGGTTGTTAATCATTGGTAGTCATGTATGGACCTAAATCTAAGAAAAAGGGAGAGGAATCTTGTCAGATGTTGTATTACCTTGCACTAGTATTTTTGTATGCAAAATGTGGCAGCTTACACTTGGCGTGTCAATAGTTTGTCAAAATTCCTTGAATAGAATGTGTTCTCGTAGACAACAATGATTGTTGGATTACACAAATGGGTTGGGTGACAAGGTCTTCCAAGGTCGTAAGTAATGCAAGTAGATGATGTGGAACTCAACTCAATAACCTCTACTTGCATTTTTGCAGCATGTACGAAAGTGGAGAAGTTTTCAAAATGCATGCAAACCGTTTGACGAAATGCCTCTTTGAAATGCGGAGACCGAGCTTCAAATCTTTGACTGATTCGTTTTCCCCTAAGGCATGGTTCATCTCTCCTTATCCTTCATAAAAAAATTTATTTATTTTTCTTTTGCAACAAAATAAAAATTCAAACTATAGGATTATCATACATTTGATTGTTTTAAATAAACTTGCTTTTAAAACAATAAAACGTTATATCATAACTTACACAATCCAAATATTCCTTGGTAGACAACCATGAACTCAAACCCTCACTTTGAGATGATCTAGAAAACATCTTGACCAAACTAGATTGCTACAATACCCTTTTATTGACAGGTTAAGGTTGAGTTTCCTATAAATATGTTGATCATTCCCTTGTTAAAACCAATAAATCACAATTTTTGGAGACTCGCAAAAAACCTTCGTAACTCTGAAAAGGAGATGTTAAGTTTCCTACGTGTACCTTGTTATGTGAGGAGTCACTTCAATTATTATTTTGATCTTGATTGATTGTTTGTGATCTTTTTGATGCCCTTCTAGGATCCCTATTACACCGTTTTGCAATCAGTAGGAAGCTGCTAAAAGTGAAAAGTTGGGTTTCATTTCGGTTCGCCATTTGGACCCTAAATGAGGAAGCGATTATCCACCTTCACAAATCTATAGTACTTTTACTAGAAATTTTCTTAAAACCACCATTTTTGGGAAAAATACTCTTCTTGATAGTTTGGCAAAGGCATTTTGTAGGCCTTCAGTCGTAGTTTGACTAGGTCAAATTAGACCAATTTTGACCAATGGCTACGGAAATCTTGTTGCTGTTTGAAACCAATTTTCCAGTTCTCAGTCCCATCAACTATGGAAAATTCTCCATATATTGGGTAACTTGTAGGAAATTTCACGTTGCACATTCATCTATCAAATATTAGTTTTGGATGTGGTTTTCTAAGCCCTCGAGCTAACTTTTGATCATTTGTAACTAGGCCAATTACGATCGATGGCCTCGAAAAACTAGCTCAAAATCATAAACCATTCACTAGTTATGAAATCTGTCAATTCCTGTGAACTCTTAGTATATAGGTGGACATGTGAGAATTTACCATCATGAATTTTCTTATTGGAAGACAGTTTTTGAACACACTTTCTTAGCCTCCGAGCCTAAATTGAATGTTTTTTTGCAACTAGCAAGGAAAATGTAAAACAAGTTGTAGGACCCTAGTCAAGTTAGCAAACCATCGTGAAACTTATTAACACTTGTAAATAACTATTTGAAACTCTATCATGTGACTTGTTATGTGAAATTGAACTTTTGGCAAAATAGTGTTTCTCTCTCTTTCTTATCTCTTTCTCTCTCCTTAGTTATGAAATGAAGTGAAATGAATACATGTCTCTAACCCTCTCCTTTCAATAAAAATTATTATTATTATGTAAATGGAAAAGTGAAAACATTAATTATGTTAGATATAGATGTATGTCATGCCAATGATTTATCATTGATTTCATGCTCACATGGTTTTGCAGGTTAGAAGTAAGATGGAAAAAGGCATGGTGTAATTCATTATTTATTGTTGTAATGTATATATGTCATTGTAAAATGTATATATATATAATATATTTCCATGTTACAGAAAATTTTATATTTGAAATTTGGTAATATGTATGAGATGTTAGTTTTAGGGATGCCTTGGGAAATGTGCATTTAATCATACATAATTTTAATTCAGATTTACATATGGTAAAAAGGTTGGATATGTGTGTGTGTGTGTGTGTGTGTGTGTGTGTGTGTGTGTGTGTGTGTGTGTGTGTGTGTGTGTGTGTGTGTGTGTGTGTGTGTGTGTGTGTGTTAAATGAATTTTAATTTAATATCTTGTAGTGCATTTCTAGTGTGCAATAGACGATTAAATAATTGGTGGGTTGTATTCTTTACCTTAAAAATGTAATAAAGAAATCTAACCACAACATGCAACCTTAGTTTAAAACTAGTGCATATCTACCCTTCTCACATGATCTTTCTTAGCATAGAAGAAACTGAAAACCATAGAATGAACTTAAACCTTTACACTCTATGACACCTTCTAGTTTAAGTAAATAAGAGTCCCAAATTTTTGAGTTGTTGTCATAGCCTGTATGTTTAGCAAAATCATAGTGAACCCGACAGTTAGGAACAACATGGTCAAACTTTTATGGAGTAAGTAGAACTAACACTTCCTTAGTATCCTAGTGGACTACCAAGTCTTATGAAGTTAGATCTAGAAATTAACTTCATCATCGAATGAATTCCTTATGGGATCTAGATGACACAAATGGAGCTAGTGAAATAGTTGTACTATGACTTAAACTCTTATTAATGATCTCTTTAGTTCCTCACAACTAAATGTGTTACCTTGGCTAGTGAAATATAACACCTTGGTATTTTACGGAGGCTTTATAGGGTAAATATGTTTTCACACCTTAATCTGATCTATAATAGGGCGTAGAGCCCTGAGTGCAAATTGGAATTAAACTAAACCTCAATTGATTAGGAGGTTAACTTGTGGGTAGAAAATTGTAAGTAACTCTTTGCAAATGAAATTTATTTAAAATATGTTGACTTAAGAGAAACCAAGAAACTGAAAACTTGGTCCCGTAATCCCTTGTTATGCCCTTTTATGACATTAAGAATAAAATAAATTTCACATGTGGAATTGTGAAATGTAGAAACATGGGATCTTACCTTGAAAATAAATCTCTTGTGGTTCGTGTGTAGTCATAATGCTTCCAATCATGTACTTATTCAAGATGTTAGACAAGTACTTTCGTAACTCTTTTTTTTATAAAGTGACACCAATAAGAGACCTAAGAAACAATGTAAATGAGATGAAAAAAAGAGTATATGTGATAATGGTTTAGGAACAAATTTCACTTGAAGTCCTTATGGTTGATTTAAGCATTGAATTTTTGTTAAGAATGGATACAAATTGTTCTGGTGGGACTAGGCATTTGAGCCAATATAGAGTCCACTAAAAATAAAAATTATGATGTAAATGCTAAATTGACTCAAACTAAATTTGGAACTAAAACAACCATAACATGAGAAACAAACCTTTAATGTAAGAAAAGTAATTAGCAAGAATCAAAGTTACTTAAAATTGACTTTAATTAATCAATGATCTATGGATAATTAATGGGATTCGATAAAGGAATCAATCATGCATTCTCCTTTAAAGACTATTTCCCTACAAAGTAAAGTAATTGAAGATTGTAAAGTAGGAAATTTTAAACCTTATGTGTTTAATTCTCTTGAAAACTATAAGGTCATACAATGGAAACCTAAATTTAATGAATATGTAAACCATAAAAAGGCCATGTCGTGGAGTATGCCTACCTAGCATTTCTTATTGTAATTGGGTCATTGTCCTAGTTTATGTCATTGAGTATGACATTGATGGGTACCCTATGTTATCCTATTGTATGAGTGGGTTCATGTTTATGTAAGTGTCTTATGCGTTGTTGAGTTTCTCTACTTAGAGACCTTTGTGGTGTTGTGTAGTGAGCAATGTAAGTCAAAAAAATTTATTCTAGTATTTTTATTGTTGTATTTGTGTGTGTAAAATGTGGGCATTACAATATAACTCCATTATGTTGAAGATATGTCAAAGTGTTTTACATTTATTCAACATGGTTCAAGTTACGATTTCTCCATGCTTGAGCACTTTTTATATTCTAATTATTTGTTATTTTATATATGGTTTAATTTTCGGAAGAACTTATGTGAATGTTTGAATCCTTGTATCTCTACTCTAAAAAGAGAGGCCAACTTATTTTTACATATTGCCTTGTATGCTCCTTTTATTACCTTGTATTTCAACAAACTACATTGTTGTTTATGATTATCTTTTTTAATGACCAAAATTTGCATTTATTCGGTAGTGTTCAAAATATGATATCGCCTTACATAAATGTCATGTGTTTTACATTTATTCAACAGAGTTCAAGCTATGATTTTACATTTATTGACCAATTTTTTATGTTCTAATTATTTGTTTTATCGTATAAAGCTTTTTTTGTAATCAAGAATATGTATGTGTTGCATATTATAGAAAGTTATTTAGTATTTCATTTTTTCTTCATATCTTACATTACTAAGACTTTTATGTGATAAAAATGTTGTTAAAGTTATTGGGAGAGATAAGTCTTTAAATTTTTCACTTAAACCATTGACATATGGTTTTCTTACCTTGTAATATTAGGTAGCTGAAATATTTTATTATTTTTAGTAGTTGTTATCTAATGAAATATTTTATGATCGGTTGATTGCGGTTTTTATTTGACATATAAAACAAATAGTTCAATTCTTAATTCTTACTTTTAGTAAATTAAATTCATATTCTTATTAGATTTTTTTTTGGGAGATTAAAGAAATACCCATTATACCTAATTATTTTATCGGTGGAAAAATACTTTGAAAGAATTTAGATTCACCTTTTTACTTGATATAAAATCATGTTATTTTATATTTGATTTAATTTTCAAATTTATTATCCTTTCGTAAATATTTTAATGTATTTATTTATTTATTTTGTTTATTATATACTTTAAATCTAATATGTTAAGATTGTATACATTGCCTTGTATTTATTTATTAATAATTTATTTTATCTTTTGGATAAGATAAAAAAAAATGGTTTTGAGGGGACCAAAAAACCCCGTACATAGAAAGGAGCTAGTTTAACAAAATCCAGGGGAGGCAAAGTCAAAAACTTGACAACAACACACCATAGAACAAAGTCGGACAACATCATGTTTGAATATTAACCATTACATTTTTTGAGAGAAACTAACCACCAAAGAAAACAAAGCTACAATCCAAAGGAATAAGAACAAAAAAGGACAACAAAAGTCCTGCCATTAGTTCTCCTTATCCTTGTTGTGTGTTCTAGCACATGGCCCACTATCCTTCCTGCCTGCAACTTTGATGATCACACATTTTGGTATTTTATCCTCCTTTTCCATAGTCTGGGTGTCCACAATCTTAGGTTCTTTTGGAAATTTCTCCTCCTTGTCCTCATTCGGTGTTTGTAGTCTCAGAATCAATATTACCATCAGTCTTAGAATCCAACATTTCTTCACTATCAGAACTACTAAGGGCCAGTCTCATATTAGGCTTGCTATTTTCCACTTTGGCCACTTGGTCCTAAAGGATAGAAACCCTCTGCTCTTGCATGAAAAATTCTACATGAATTCCCCAATTTTTAGTTCTTGACTTCAATTTATGGTGGCACTCCATCGATTCTGGATCGACTCTTATTAACCATGAGAATGGTATCAATAGTTGAATTAACCCATAAACCAATCCTCCCAGTTCCACAAATTCTTTATCCCTACACCCATATGTTTCACCCACGTTCAACACCATGTTTTAGATTGCAAAGAGCATTGGAAATCCCTTTGGGAGTGTTTTTCCCCTTCATTTTCTTCATGTGTTTAAAGGTAGATGCAAGGGTTTCTTGGTTAGACTCAAGGTCATAAGCATTCAAAGGATGAGTAGGGATGATGGGTTTTCCCTTTTGCACTAATAGGAGAATCAAACCTTGATGTAAAGGAACATCAATTTTTATTTAAAAGTTAGCAATGGTGGATAACAATGACCTATAGAGGAAGAAATCCATACTCATAGCTTGGTTCCTATGGAAGAGATTTAGAATGGAGAGATGATAAGAGAAAATATTTCTAAATTTTCCTCCATATTCAGGTATTTCATGACAACAAGAAAAATGTCATCCTGGTGTTCAAGGAGCCAAGTACATGTTATGCCATCATCATAGGAAACAATATGCTCACCAGGTTCAAAAAATTGGCTATCTCATGTTTTTGCAAGTTTTGTCTTTAAACATTTCAAGATCATCCATAGGAAGCTTTGATTATCTCAACTATGGATTCTTCAGTAACCCTAATTTCCACCCCCTGAAATTGAATCCCCCTTCAACCCAAGTATTACCAAAATCAACAAAGTGTGAGGCCATTAAATTTAGGTAACCGAATGTACTTTGAGAAGCCCCTCTACATAACAGACTTCCACATAATGGTGTCATTTTTAGAAGAAGGAAGGAAGTGGGCTCATTTCTTACCATGTGACCTCTCATTGTTTTACATGCACACCTTTTCACTTTGAAATAAATAATAATGGAATCACCAATATAAAACTTGAATGAAAGCGAAAGAAAATGGATCGTAACCTTTCCCAAAAAGAAGAATATATTTTTGAGCTCCTAAGCATATGAGCCTTGGTCACCATCATTAAACTACCTCTAAAGACATGTCTTCATTTATCAATTTTATAATGACTTTCAAAGGAATACGTGTCCCTAACCACGTTATCAAATCCAAGCAATAATTTCTTATTTTGTTTATTATATGCTTTTAAATATAATATGTTAAGATTTCCTTATATATATTGCCTTGTATTTATTTACTAATAGGTTCTTTTTTTGTTTATTATATTTTTATCATATGTCTATCATGTCTTCTTATGTTACAAATAAATGTAGTTTTTATTTTTAATGTAGTATGTGTTATTGTTCAATGCTTTTTTATTTTGTTTACTTTGTTCATATGTAATTATAATGCGTAATAGGGGTAATTGATATGCTACAAGAATCTGGATTCCATCTAAATTATAGGTATAGGGAAATGTTTGTATCAAAAACCATCCTATATTTTTTTGTCTTTAGCAAACATTTCATGAAAAAACCCTTCATTTCATGATCCAAAATCACTAAAACACATGCACTAGGAGGCCAAAATTCTCCTCATTTCAAAATCATTCTTCTTTAGTCTCCCATATTTATAAAACATGAGTAATACATCATTTAAACATTTACCATGGTCTAAATTTTCATTAAACAATCAAATTATTTCATTTAATGGGCCCAGTTCCTTTCACAAATCTCAAAATAGTTGTTTCCTGCACCCTTCAACACCTTGGAAACTTAATCGATAAAAAAATCACTACTCTTAAACCAAAACATGACATGTGATAACTAAAAATAAATTTAATAACCTTTTGAAAAACTTCTAAATAACTTATAAGTCATGAAACATCCTTCACTTCAAACCACAACTACTTTTTCCTTCACTAGATCAACATGCCAAAATGTTGTTTCCAAATGTTAACTCATAAAATAATTTATAAAAATATTAAATACATTAAAAATGGATTAATTATATTCCTAATTAATCCCTATTAATTTTTAGGTGATATAAATCATCAAAAAATCCATATAATGCTTCAAATAACATCAAACTTGCACCAAAACATATGTTATCTTGAACTGCTAAAAATATTCTTGCTTAAATAATGACCTAAAACCATGTCAAATGACCTCATAATGAGGAAATAAATGTGTAACTATAAATACCTCTAAATATTATTTCCAACACAACTTTAATCACCTTAAAACACCACTTGTATCTCAAGTTATGCTTAGTTTACTAGACCCTGTTATTTGAGACCCTAAAACCGCCCTTTGACCAATCAATTTGTTTGGACCTCAAAACATCATGAAAATTCATGATTATGTCCATAAACCTTAATGGAAATAATTAAAAATCTTAAACATCATGCAACATCAATTTTTCATGCTACTTCCTTGGACCATCTTGTCCTATTTAACCTTCTTCTCCAGAAATTGGTATTTTTAGTAGGGCCCACACATGACCATGACCTCAACCATACATTTATAGAAATCATGAGGAGTAATATATAACCTAAAATCAACAATTTTAATTAATCAATCAAAAATTGGTCACAACACTTCACTTTTTATCAACTGCTCCTTGCTAGGGTTTAGCTAAGGTTTTAAACCACTTTATCTTCTTAACGATCATTCATAAAAATGTGATGATAAAACCATATCATTATTTTTGTAAAATCTCAATATATGAACATAGAAGCTATGCCTAATATATCATGTTCCCATGCAAAGCATATAATTCATAGCAAACATTAGAAGGTCAAACTTTTCTTGAAAATCACACTACAACTTACCCGGTTTTCCAAAACTTACATAACTTCAAAAATATTTTGCATACTGACCTGAAACTTGGCATGAATAACCATGAATACATCCTATAACTTCTTAAAGTCACCACATATCCCAAATATTCCTCAAACTCTTTGGCCATATTGACTTAGCTATGTAAACTTATTTGTTTCTCACATGTAGCTTCCCAAGGACCTCAAATATGCACTTGACTATATGAATACAGAGACTTGAAACTACCATAAACCTTAGGTAAACTATAAGAACACTATTCCCATGCTTCACATTGAATTATTAGACCCAATCTCACTTCAACGCTTCATTTGATGTTCTAGATATAGAAACATGCCCGAATGAATCGACTCAACCATGATCGGAGACCATAATGACTCAATGCAAACCCATAAACACATATGACACATCATATGGACCATTTTTGTACATCATAACAACCTTAAATCAGATTAGGATGAATCAAATCATGATTCTTCCTACTTAACCAAGCACCAGGACACTATGACAACTCAACAAACCACTTGATCAACATGCATGACAACTGAATAACATCATAGGGAGACACATACATCACCATAACACCCTTTTACATCAATGGGGTTGAAATTAATAAAAAAAAACCCAAAATGGATAATAATCTCTCCCCTTTTCATTGATGACAACCATCATTCAAAAACATTGATGGCAACCAACAAGACAAACACCTACATGACCTCAAATCTATGTTTTTGAGCTTCTCTCCCCATTTTCCATCTATGAAAAAGGAAAAATTTCCCCACTATATGAAAAAATGACAACTAAATACTGGAAACATGGACAACAATGCAAAAATGTACTTACTTACACAAGAATCTCCCCTGGGACTTGAAAATTCTCTACTTTAACTTTAACAACAACAAAAATGATCTTCTAGACATGTACAAAGCCCCCTCGGGTTATTTCCACCTTATTTTTCCTTCATTCAAATTTTCCATCACTTTCTAGGTTTGATTCATGCTCAAATCATTAATTCAATCTTTATAGCTAGAAAAACATCTTTATGTCTAATGTCCCTAATCATCATCTTCGATTGAAAAATGGGCTAACTTCTCGCATGTTATAAAAACTCATCAACAACATATCATGATTCATAGTAACTCCCCTAGGCTCATAGTACCCTTCTCTAACTGATCAAGAATAAATTTGGACTAATGCATTGTAGATACTCAAATGATTTATCATTGTCCCTGGGTTCCTTTTTCAGTAATCTTCACCTTTTACATGAAAATACACCTATGTTAGCAAAAATTCATCCTCTAGAAACCAATGGGAACACAAAATTATCTTATTATGCCTCTATAGCACTCAAATCACTTAAAGGAGAGAGAAACTGAGCCCCCATGTCCAAATCAATGTACATAGACCTTTGTATTTCAATTTTGACATGTACCTTATCATTCAACATGTCCAGCTTTTCCTCATTATGATAATCCTCATTGAGTTCTTCAACCGTATCATGATATGCACCTTTCCACTAGAACACTTTTCAAACAACACTTCATTATTTAGTATGACAACCAACCTTAAGTCTTCTTGATACATAGAATTCACACGCCCTAGTTACTTCATAATGACATCAACCTTTAAGAACAAATCTTTTTAACTTTTGGGACAAGCCTTCAAAGTCTCTTCATCCTTCTATGATGCACATATTATCAATTCAACCAAGCCCTTTTCATTCTCAAAATACTCTGTAGCTTATTCTCAGTCTTTCTCAACATTTTCTCACCAAAACTAAGGCATCCTAAGCTCTTCATCACTTGAATACTTTTACACATTTGTAGCTTGTCAGATTTGGCATAAGAGTAATCACCATACTCTATCATACATTGAATGCACCTTATTTTAGGAGCTTACAAATTTCCTTCCTTCAACTATACTAATATTATGTCTCAAGAACTCATGTATCTTATGATAAAGCCTTAAACACATACTTATGTCACCTACTACATTGGCAAGACAAAGACGCTTAACATTGTCTTTCACCATTGAAGTAAACAATTTTTTGTGTCATCTTTCACCTTCATGTATCTCTGATGGTAATTTTATATTATTTTCATTCAAGATCCCATTAAATCTTCATGCACTTTCACAATAATTCCTATAGTATAACAGTTAATTCTCACTATTTTAAGACACTTCTTCATACTTGTGTCATAACATTTACACTGGAACTACTTGGACATCTGTATGACACCCGAAAGGAAAACTTATACATATTATCCAACTAGTACTCATTCAAATAGAGTTATTTCTTGTCATTAACAATTCATATTAGGTTGTAAAGCATGAGGAAATTCATGAATACACTTTTATGATCCTTAGTCATGTTAGGAAAGACATTTCAAGATGGCACCATGACTTATAGGTCTCCATTTATTGGTTCATGAACTTAGACCATCAACACAAACTCTTAAACCTTATAAACCATGTTAAGGAAATCGGTACATTTTTCTCAGTACCGTAGTGCCAACTTTTCTTCGACACTTTTGATATTGATCATGATCTTTATGCTGCTTGACTATATTATGGACATTATTATAGTTTTGATTTAGTATGGTGTTAGATGTCAGATCATGGATTATTGTTGACTTTGATTCATATATGATGCATGATGATTGCTAGAGACATTTTATATAGATGTTGACATGTTGTTCGACATGGTTATATATATATATATATATATATATATATATATATATATATATATATATATATATATATATATATATATATATATATATATATATATATATATATATATTTGTGACCAAGGGTTATGGATTTTGTTTGGATATGTGTTATTTGGATATATTGAGTAGACCAAGAAAATTGAATTTAAAATTGATGATTATATAGTTGATGATGAAATTATAAGTGATATTGTTGATTGTCTGGATGTTGTTGTGATATATATATATATATATATATACTTGATGATTTTGAAATTATATTATATTCATTTAGATGTTCTGATATGGCCACGAGGGATCGAAGGGGTATTTGTATTGTGTAGGCTAAAAATATCACAACAAACATCGGGGATTGGAGACCAACCACATTGGAATTATAGATGAATTCAAAAGGGTGACCATGGCAACTTGTATTGTTCGTGTTTGTGTGTGTTTGATTGTCAAGGATTCCCATGGGGGGATCACCTTTAAATGTGACCAAGGGTTATGTGTATTTATTTATTTGGTTCATTTTTATTGATGTTTGTATGTGTTTATTAAGTGATGTGTTTACCCCTTTCATTATTTATTAATTGTGGTACATAATGTGAGTAATCATATTGTTAAAATAAATTAACCAACTTGGGTCATAAGAAAGTAATTATTGGAGTGGTTGACTCTTGTATTAAATGTTGTAAGATATGTGTAAGCAATGTGTAAGTGTGTAAGAGATATGTAAGTAAAATTTGGAGTATGAAACACTTCATCTTCTTTGGAATTCGAATTTTTCCTTGGAGGCTGATTTTGGAGGCTTGTGGGACAAGTTAAACTTGTCCCATACCTCTTAAATTTGCATGCCAACCTTACCTATGGTTGGAGGGTTTAAATCTAGCCTTCATTATGAATTTTTGTAAGTCAAGTTGTATGCTTTAATTGCACTTTTCTTACATGGTTTAATTTCAGTCCTTTGGGGTGTGGGCTTGTTTTGGAGTGTGTAAGTAATCATCATATTATTCACCTACTTATTTATTGTTCTTTGGAGATTGAAGTTGACTTATGAGTTGGAGTTGAGGATGTGTGATGGGGCATTCCACTTGGATCCACCTCATCCTCTTCTCTTCCCTCTCTATATATTTGAATTCATTTTATTGTTTGGGGGTTACACTCTTTTTGGTTCTTTGTACTTTTGCATACTTCTTTTGGGGAGAATTCTTTTGCTATTTGGAGATCTTACTTTTGGAGAAAGTTGCAGACTTTTTACAGACCTATGTTTTGTTGATCTTGGGCTATTTTTCATTGGAAAGCTTGTTGGTTGGAACTTGAAACAAACTCCATTATGGAGAGGTAAGAGCTTAGCTCTTGGAAATTCTCTCCTTTTATTTGTATGCATATGTGAATGGTTGAATGTTTGAATGTGTTGTTTTATTTGTTGGTTGGTTGGGTAGATGGCCTAGGGATGGTGCAGGAGAAGACGTGGGCCATTTTCTGGGAGGCATAAGTGTTTTTAGGAGGTATAAGTGTGGAGGAGTTGGGATTTGGGTTCCACCTTACAAAGAAATAGCTTGCATATATTTACTCATTATGGGGTTCCATAAGAGGTTGGGGAGGTATAAGGAGAAGTGAGGAATAAGGGGTACTTGGGGTAGGCATAAGGGCATGTCAGGGATTTGAAATGATATATATTTTGGTGGTTTGTTCTCAGGTGGTGATACCCATTTCCCCTTTGGGAGGCATAAGCAACATCCCCCATAGTTTCTTTCTCCTTTGGCTTGCATGATGAAGCTTGAGTGTTGTTTGTTGTTTTGTTTTGTGGTGGTAAAATGCAGTTTTTTTGGACTGTGTTTTGAATGAAAAATCCATCTTTGTGTTGTGGAAGCCTATTGTTGCCATGAGTTGAAAAAAACATTTCTTATTACAATTTGGTTGGGGCTCGGGGAAAATGAAGGAGATTGGATTCTCCCTTTTCATTGGATGTCTTGGTTGGGTGGAGAGTGTTGCCTTTCCCCTATTTTGTTGTGACCAAATTGGAGAATGATGGAAATTCATACTATTGTTCTGGAACTGAGAAAGAAGACAGTTTGACAATCCTTGTTGAGATCATTTCTTAATGTAACCTTTTCCCACTTGAAGTGGATGATCTTCTATATTATTTTTGATGGAAAGATGGTCTGTATGGGCTATGAAAGTTGTAAATTGAATTGTGAAAGAGATATACTTTGTTTTTATGCTTTTGAAAGAATGTGAAAGAAATCATATTCTATATTAATTGAAAAATGAAAGAAGAAATTGTAAAGGTATCTCTTTGAATCAATAAAGGATTGTATTACTTTACTCAAATGGCATTATTGGGTATTGAAATCTTATTGTTGAATGTATTTTGAAAATTTGTTGGAAGGATGAAAAAGTGAATGCATATGGAGAAATGTCATAATACTCTTTTTTTTTTGAAATAAATGTTTTAGAAATCATAATTGTAATTTGACATTTGAATACTTTACTTGAGTCAACTTAGTATGTTAGATTGGGTTGGAATGAATTCATAGTTTAAATTTGGCGAATGAAAATAAATCTATTCGAATTTGAGCTCTGTTAGATAACTTTTATATTGGCAATTATTAATCAAAATTGAACAGAATGACCCTGCAACATCAAAAAGGAAAAATGAAATATCAAATTTTATTTATAAGTTCAAAATGACCCCAAACATACCAAAATACTTATGAAAAATTTATAGAACCTTTCAAATTGGGTGAAGGCAAAATTGCAGACTTCTTTTTCAGCTTTGTATAAAATTGATAAATTTTGAATGCAAATCAATTAAGCAAACTTAACCTTGAAATCTATCCTAAAATATTCCAAGTAAAATCCTCCATGCTTGTTTGGCAAGTAGAAAAAGAATTAACGACAAATTTGAACAAAATTGATAAGTTAACAATACCAGTTCACTTTCTAAGTGATAGAAATATGTTTTCTCAAAATTGACCCTTTAAACTTTATCAAAATCAAATTCCCAAGGTTGCTGTGCAAAGAGGATGTCGAGAGCTTTCCAAAAGTCCTCGTTTTCCAAAAAACTGAGTTCCCAATCAAAATTTATGGCCTTCTGAAGTTTTTACTTCATTTTGGGCTCAAAATAATCTAACACAAATTTTAAATGAGTAAAATATTCTTGTGTGAGACCCGCGAGGCTAAAACTTTCCTTTTTTTTTGTTTTTCTACCAAAAATGGCAAAAATTCATGAAGTTTCCCGCTGCTCTGCTAATCCCCAAGCCTTCATTTTGATCTAAGTCCAAAATTTAATTCGACAATATTTCCTCCATGGCCCCGCAGCTTAATCATTGATCGACATGTGGCTTCGTTGGGTGTCGGCGGAGGCTCGGATCAATTTTAACATTAAGTTCTTTTAAAAATAAATTTGGATTTTTTTTTAAGTTTTCCCCACACCCAAAATCGGCCCGTAGGTAATCAAGTGCTACCACCGTGGGTTCACAAGGCATCAGCAGAGGAGCGGATCTTTTTAAGCCTTAACGCTTCAAAAAAATTGGGAAAAATTTCCAAATTATTCCTATCGGCTGCCAAACCGCAACTAACAATTTAATCTTTGACATGTGACATCTTGTCGTGTTAGTGGAGGCGCGTGTTCCTTTGAAAATTTTAAAGAACCTTTTTTCCCTTCCTTTTGAATAGTCAAATTTTCCAAATGTTCCCCACCAACCCGCTGACCCACAGCCAATAAGGAGCTACCACGTGGCCTCCCTAGGTGTTGGTGGAGGTGCGGGTGTAAAATTCACTTTGTCCCAAAAGGGAAAAAGTGCTAAATTCCTTCCTCGCTCCACTGGCCCGCGTTTGGGAAAAGTTTTCTTCCCGCTCCACCGGTCCGCTTTTCTCCTCTCGAGAGAATTTTCTCTCCGAAGTCCACAGGCTTTGAGTTGGGGAAAATTTTCCTCCCTAGGCCCGCAGCCCGCTCTTGGGAAAATTTTCACCCCAAGTTCCACCGTCCATAACTTGAGAAATATGAGTTAGAAGGACTTATTTATATCACCGGAAAGGTGAGGAAATTCCCTATCTAATGGGAATGTTTTTCAAGAAGTTTTAATTGTGTTAATCATGGAAAAAATAAAATTGAATATTTAACCGAGTTCTAGGAGTGGGTAAGTAAGAATTTACTCTAATGATTTTAAATATGTATTATTTTCCCCATTATAATTAAACCTTGCTCTTGTCTTAGATATTGTGGAATTAAATACCTTGGGTATTTAATTATTTTGGTCCCTTAACCCTAAAATTTTAATCAGGGAATATTTAGCTAAAATGTCAATGTAATTAGTGATTAAATTAATCCCTAAGGAGATTTGAGCTAGGTGTGGACTTATTACACTTGTTGCTTTATAATGTGGAATTAGTAATTATTATAATGGGAAAATTTATCAGTTGAATTTAATTGTCCTTGATACTTTGGTTGTTAACACTTTAAAAAAAAATATTCCATAATTTTGTAACTAAACCTAGGTTGTTCATGGGTCTCAAGTGGGAGATTTTAGTGGGCATTACAGACTGTACACAAATTTCTTCAACTTTGAACATACTCTACTTCAAGAATTATCACCAATAACGTCTTCAAATGATCATTTGCCACTTGTACCAACATGTAGTACCACATGAGAAGATTTAATATTTCTCTTACAATCCAAAGATTGTCATACCATTTTAAGAATTTTCATGGCTTTAAGCATCTTGGAGCTAACAAGAGGGTATCATGGATCATACTCCTAACATTACCTTCAAATACTATAAAACTTGTTGGTTTCACTCATTCTTATCTATAGCCCATTGATCTAGTTCATTAAAAATATTCAAGTGACCTCGAATCAACCTTTACCTTGAACACTCTTTTCACCCCAGCCAAAAATAACACATACTTATATACCCCGCATATTTGATTTACTACCTATAACATGGATTCAAAATCCATATTGCTCTTATTTTGCTCAAAGTTATGTCACTACATCTTCTTGAAAATACCCTAGGAACCTTCATACTTTGTGTTATCCTTTACCTCACATTCTTGTGTGGTGCACCTTGAATCAATGCAAGATGATCTTAATTTCCTTCATGTAGCTCTTAATTTTTCCCAAACACAGAGCATAACTTTGTATTACATGTATTTATTCACAGTGGAAAGATACACTAATGTAGACACCTTTTTTACACTTGAGACCTCAAGAACTTGTCTAATTAGTATGGATAGACCATTATATAGTTCTTTAGATCACTTAAAAAATTGTAGACTTTTTGAAACTTTCTTTGCCTTATAACACCTCTCATGAGCTCTATGAAATTACCAGTAAGGTCTCTTGAGCATTGTTTTCATTCATCAAAACTCTAAATAAAAAATTTAACCACTATAAGTGTTATCACACAAGGAGTATAGACACTTAAAATTCTGAATTATCAACCATGTGACTGACCTTTTGAAAGCTTCTCTAAGTCTTTACCTTACCTTGATATTCTTTCTTAGAATTGATACACATCCATATATCTCTTCAACATCTTAACAAACCTATAGATACATATTTTTACCTTATAGCATACATAACCTTAAAAAAGTGATAATCCTCCTTTGTAACATGTAGATGTACATAATAGTAATATTTACACTTGAAAAAACCAATCTCTATCTTGTATCTTGTCAACCATGAATCAACATTTCTTGACAACATTTCACACAAATTCCAATAGAACAATAATTTCATGAGTACACTTGTGTATAACTTAGAATCACTTTATGAACCAATTATAAGAAAAAAATCATCTTGTAGAAGAATGTTCACTTGATAGTGGACTAGATATATCATAAGACTAGAACATATTGTAGAAATTTTCAATGGCTTCAACATCACTTAGAGTTGTCAATTATCCTTATAGCTCTTACAAGACACTTGTAGTTATGCATCATGTTATATGGATTCCTTGAAAGTGGAGCATGTTTCACACATTTATGTCTTTTGGTGGGAACATTGAATTCAACAGAATGTGGACATTGATAGACTAAGAAACCTTATCATGTTTTTAGGCCAAGAAAAAACTGAAAATTTTTACATTAACAAACATCATTCTCCAGGATATTGAAAGGAACACACAAAAGGCCATGCTCCAAAGACTAAGAACTTAGTATTTTCAAGCATCATCACAGACATATCTACTTTGACATAGTCACACTTGAACCTTCTTGAGTATTTGAAGAAAACAAACTCAAGCTTATTCATTTGTATCTAGAGTTGAACAAGGTTGGCACATGAACTAGCACCTCCAAGATCATAGACTCATAATTTTGGAAACTCAATGAACATAGACCATACAAACTCCATGTTTTGGTTCTAGAATTTAAGAAAAATACATTAGAGTTCTTAACACATGATCACATACATGAGAACATTACTTATTTCATCAAGAAACTGACACAAGGACAATTTATTTCAAGCATTGAATTAGAGACATAACATCATTTTTCTAAGAATACACAAACTCTTGTCATGATGCAAGACCAAGGAACACTCAGGTTGACTTATTTTTTGTTATACATCTCATATGGTGACTTAAGACATAATAATAATGTATATCAAGGAATAATAGAGGACCTACCACATATTCACATGCTTAAGACACCAAACATTAATTCTTCAACATATCTCAAAGTGAACCATACCTCAAACTTTGTTAAACTTGACTAATGGCCTAGAACAAGACAAGTCCTCTTGACACATGGATCTCCATGTGGGAAACACAAGACTTATAAGTATGTGACACTCAATATAGAAAAACTAATTCTTATGAATGATGACAAGATATATAACAAAATTTTCTCTCCACTTGTCTTCAGATTTATGCCCACATTCCTTGTGGAATACGCGATTGATACAAATTTGCACTATATGCATAAGGTAGTACTTTTCTTTCCTCCATGATAGCTTGAAGATAACCTCCTCAAATAATCTTTCCAAAAGAATGTAAGCTTTCATCCACTCATGATCACTTCTCCAAGAACACTTCTTAGGGATATAGGATTTGTAGTCTACCTTGCTCATTTCAAACACACTACTCAATATTATTCCATGAGTCTCTTTGACTCAATAGATGGATTTCATGATTAGGGATTCTTGAAATGATACATCTTCCATTTTGGTTCAAACACATCTAGAACATCCTCAAGCTCTTCTTCTAGGGCATCATCATCTCCATCAACCCATTTAGGGTCACATATATCAAAATCAACTTCTAGGTCACCTTCATCAACAATAGTTAGACCTTAAACCTCACCATTTGGATGTTTTGCTTTCAAAATCAACATAACAACCTGCTAATCCTTTTTTGTGAGAATTATAAACTATGCCGATGGAGAGAGATTACACACTTCATATATGGACTTGCCAAATGTCAAAACCCTAGGGGTTGTAAGAAAACCTCATTCGACCAATGGATTCTCTTCAACTTAATCTAAACAATTTTTCATTCATGTTCTTTAGTAGGATCTCCTTAAAGTGATGAAAGATACTTCTCAAGGAATTTCTATGATACCAATTATTGGAATCATGGTGACTAAGAGGGGGTGAATCAGTCATTCAAAAATTACAACTTCATTTTCCATTGCTTAGATTCATCATTCAACTTAACCATTCAATATCCATAAACCATGTAAAATTATTATGTGTGCAATAAACAATCACATGTGTAATAATCAAGAGAGAGAGAACATAAGACACCAGATATAAGTGGGAAACCCTCAAGGGGAAGAAAACCCACTAAAACCATTGCTTATATTACTCAAAGAAAGGACTTGCAAGAATATTACACATCCTACAAGATTTTTTTAGTGAGGCACCAACCCCACAAGGAGCACCAACCCCTAAACCTTTGCTGATATTACACAAAAAAAGGACTCAAGTGAAATTATATGTCCTAATTGTCCCATGATAGTTGGGATAGTAGGTGAAATAAAATGCACCCCTCTTCCTAGGCTTGACATGTGATAGAAGCTAATAGCCGAACATGGGAGATGAGGGAGAAATATTTTAGCCTTCGAAGGACAAATTGGGGTCATATGCATGACCGAGAGGAGACCTAGGAGTGGGGATAATTTTACTATCCCAACTATCCCAAATAGTAGGGATGGTAGGGGTAGAAAAGTTCACCCTAGGCTTGGGAGGCTCCATACTTAGTCAAGTTTACAAAAAAATATACTTGGGAGCACTTAGAATGACTTAACACATAATGGGGGAAACGAGACACATGATGGGTCTAGGGGATTAAATTTTGGGTAGGGAACATTTAATTTTACCTACCATCCCCACTTTCCCCACTTTCTTAAAATTTGGGACACCAAAATGCGTCATGTCCCAAACTGTGAAATTTTCCAAGTGTTAAAACCAAGAAACAAACTTTCCCTGAGTTGTAGGAGGTATTTTTGGGTGAAATTGTATATGAATATTATATAAAAAAACTGTTTAAGAAAAATGGGATGGTTTTTAAGCCCTGATTATACCTATTGATCTAAAAAAAGTGGATTTTTCATTTTGTCTTGTGAGGTGAGTGTACACAAATTGCTCTGCACAAGGAAGCACTTAGATTTTGTGAAGGATATGATTTCTCCATCTTGTAGAGCTATAAAATAAATTTTTGATGGAATATTTTTTTCCTCTTGACTCATCTTAGAGCTAAACAAATCTTTAGTTGAAGGATAAGTACTTTTTGCAGTGTTATTTCCTTAGGCCTCCAAGACTCACTTTCATTGTTTTGATCCCAACACCTCTAAAACTTTCCAAAACTTCCTACACCTATCCCAATGAATTTTAATATCTTAAATAACATTATTGGATGAATTAAGGTCTCTTGATCATATCCGGAGGAAGGAAACTGGGTTTGTGGAGGCTAGGGAATAACTTTTCTAGGCCTAGTGCAAATTTCAATTCTTGATGACACTTCATGAATGAGCCGGATGACCTTATGTACACATGGTAGAAACCTAGGAAGTATTCACATGACACTATGAACCTTGGTAAATATGGAGAAGAAATGAATCAAAAGGCTAGGTGATCCATAGGATAACTCGAGATGAGTTTCAGAAACTTTTTCAACACAAAGTAGTACAATTGTCATGCTTTCACCTTGGTTTTTGACATTGTAAAAATACATGAAAACAATGAGATCTAACTTGGATACTTATTCTAGATCCAATAAAGTGAGAAAAGGACAAGAATAACTACATAATCTCCATACATAGTGGACCATTACCTTATCCATTAATCTTTACAGAGTCATATTTTAAATAAGAGATAGATTAGAAGAAAGGACACATACACAAAACGGAAAGGAAAACACACCATACGTAAAAGGAAAAACATAGAAAATGGGGAAAGGGAAATACATACCTAAATCACCTATGACACAATGTGGGGACAACCCACTTTCACTACATGTATAATTTCATTTATTTCCTATTACATGGAAACTCGAAATGTCCCATCTAGATATGATAGGTTGAAGGCATTTGCTCTGCAAGTTTTAAGAATCTAGAATGGACCGAGACACAAATAGTCAAACTTCCCATGGATTCCCTTCGATTCTCTTTTTATTATCCCAAAGTAGAATAATGTATCCAACTTTTAGTCTTGGCTTTTGGTTTTCTTGTCAAAAAAACCTCTTGACTTTCAACCGATGCGCTTTGATTTGGCCTACTACTTTGAATATGTCTTCCTCAAGTTTATCAAGAAACAAAATCCTTTTTTCAATGGAATCTTGATATCACCCATCTTCTACTTCTGGAGAAATTTGAATGCCATCATTTCCATGAAAAATAGAATCTCTTCCTCAATCCTTTAGATAAATTGGAATGGAAACATACCAATTACTTTTTTGGGAGTTATTATGTCCACCCACAATGCATCGTAGATATTTTTGTGCAAATTTCTTTGATTTTCATCTACTATTTTGTAGACTATGATCATAATGATCTTATTGCTTGATTCTGCTTGACCATTCCTTTGGGGGTAATATTCTAATGCATTTGACAAAGAGATCCCATAACTATAGTATAACTCATTCATCTCCCTAGAGGAAAAAATGTGGCATTTTCTACCACAAAATTTTAAGGGATACCGAAATGAACAATGAAATTTTCCTTGATAAAGTAGCACATTGTTCTTGTCTGACAAGCCTTCTTGGCTAGGATTTCCTCTTCCCACTTCATGAAATATTTGGCCACAAAGTGATCACGTAGGTATGACCCGCACTTGGGTGAGGGTTTAAAACTCCAATGAAATATAAAGCCCACTATTAGAAAGGATCCTCGATCACCACTAGTTTGAGGTGTAGCGCATCGAGCTGTGGTCTCCCAAAAATTGTTGATATGTTTCACATTTGAAGACCCATTCTTGGGAATTTGCAAACAAGGTAAGGCGTAGTAGTACTACCACGAAAATTTTTATGGGTTGTCACCATCGCAGAAAAATGTCCTCCACATGCTTGATCATGCTACATCTTTAACAAAATCTTTTGTTGCTACTTGGCCATAGTGAGCATGTAGGTATTACCTATGTTTGGGTGAGTATTTATAACTCCAATGAAATCTAGATCCAATTTGAGGGTAACGCAGGAGCTATGGTCTCCCGAAAATTTGTTGACATGTTTCAAATTTGGAGACCCATTCTTTAGAATATACAAACAAGGTAGGGAAATAGTACCTACCACGATGGATTTTATGGGTTGTCACCATCATATAAAAATTTCCTCTACATGTTTGATCATGGTACGCCTTTGGAAGCCACTCTTGTTGCTTCTTTTCCATGTATCTCAAGAAACCCATTAAATATTTTTTTGTAGAGTGCATGATTTTGTATGACATACTTATCTTACCTTAGCTTGAGGGTTATTTTTGTTTGTGATAAAGGTGAGGAGGAACTCACCATAGGTTAGAAAGTAAGAAACATTTACATACCATTCATTTAATGTGCTTACAAAGAGAACTTGAGGCAAGTCCTTTCCTATATATTCATAACAAAAGAGTTCTCTTGTATCATTATTTGTCTGCAATGTTAAACATCTACTTCTATTAACCTACATAGCCAATTTCCTTTGACCAGTTTGATGTTTTCATCTCCAAGTCATACTCCTAGATTCTTGTAACCCAATGTGTGTGTGCATTTTTGCTTAAGCTAATCTAGATGAATAAGAACTACCACCTAAATAGTTCTATAACAAATCTAAGACAAAATATAGGCACCATCTAGATGAGAGCTAAACAAGATCAATAATAAGCATAATGCATTAACTTTGAACCAAGATAAAACTAACATGCTAAAGTATTCAAAACCTTTACTTCTCTAGATTACCAACAAAAGCAAATGGACCTATGTAGACTCCATGGCAATCAAATTGATTATTTTGATCTTCAAGAACTTAGGAATGGGAGCTTATCAAAGCATGGCTACAAGACCACTTTGATTATTCCCATATGACCCAAGAACTTGGCTAGAAAATGTAAGAAATGAGGCTTAGCTCTTCAAATGGTGAATTTCTCAAGAATAACAAAAGGCTTATAGTGTAATTGCTATATGCTTTTCTTTTGTCTTCTCAAGGAATTAGGTGTAAGTGTAAAGGTAGGAGGAGGGGTCTTTATATAGCCTAATGGATAAAGGAACCACTATATCCCTTTGCATGTGGGATAATAGAGATGTTGAATTAGTTGTGGATAAGGGGGGTTTAGATAGGGTTGAGTTAATTTTAGGAGAGTTTAGTTTGTCCTTCAAAGGTGACTCATGTGCATAAAGGGACTTTGTTAATTAATCAAGATGATTAATTAATAGATGTGCAAGATTATTAAATCTTTTTAGAGGGATATTAGCATGATTTAGACTATAGAAGGGGATTAAATCAATTAAATATTGATTTTTTTATTCAATGAAAGGTGAAGTTAATTAATTAATAATAATTAATTAGTGTAGATGGAAGGAAGGATTAATTAATGGAAGGTCGTTAATTAGGGTACTTGTTTGATAGGTGACTTAATTAATTAGCGTAGTGTAATTAATTAACGACGATAGGAAATAAGATGATCGCTTTTGACGATATGTCACCAATTTGTAGGAAAGGAGATAAATAACAAAATTTAAGTATTTAAATTGCTTGGGTGTAATTATAGGTGCCTATATTTGCCCCTCTTTGGGGTGACGTAAGTGACGCCACTTCAAAGATAGTAAATGAATGAAATTTTGAAGGGGTAGAAGAAAAATTATTAGAAGTGAGAGATGCCCCTCGAGTGTTAATGGGGTGATGAAGGAAGATTATCGATGATTGAAAATGGTGAGAAATAGATAGAAGAATGGGCAAGGGCAGAATGCCCCGTGAAACAAAAGATTAGAGGTGAGAGGAAAGTGATGTAGAAGAAATATGGAGAAGTGGAGAGAAGAACTTAGCCTCTAGCCTTTGTAGTGGAACAATTTCAGTGTCATCATATTGCCAAAATATCTATATCATCGGTCCTTATGAAAATATAAGAATATGAAAAAGTAGAATGACATGAAAATCCATACTACAAACAATTGTCCATTGCTGAAAACACCAACTCCATGCAACATATAAAATGTGATGCAATATGAGAAGGAAACAAGCTCATTTAACAGGGAAAACAAGTATGAATGCACATATCCAACCCAACAATGGTCAAGATAGTTGTACAAATGTTTTGTTATCAAGATGAAGAGGTCCACATGTTCGTGATTGACAAAAAGGGTTAAAAATGATGCCCCGAGAAAGGATACATGCAAGGGGAAATGATGATGGACACTGGGTCCAAGTAGAAAGCTTTGTGTATAATGAAACAACACTAGGCAACAAGATGTGCCCCAGAGTACAAATGAAGCAAGCAACTAGCTTTGTGAATGGTTGTGAATCTAAATCCACAAGTCGTGTTGATCGGGAAGATGTGAAACAAACTAGTAGGATATGGAAAGAATACCATGTGCAAGACACAAGTTTTAGCCGTAATAAGCAGGTTACCTATTTTTGTAAGTTTTTTTACTTTTTAGGATTTTGTGAAGAATTTTACCTTGTTTTTGGATTTTTGAAGTGATGTGTGTATATATATATATATTTGTGTTTTCGTAGAAAAAATAGAAGAAATAGAATGAAGTGCCTAGATGCAAAAGAAAATGCCCCAGGTGGGAAGAAAGAAGAAACATGTGACAAATAATGTCCCTATATAGTGGAAAAATTAATAAAATAATTATTTTTAAAATAAAAATTATTATTCAAAAGAGTGTGGATAAGAATAAAAATCACCTAAGAGCAATACAAATTGTCCTAGTGAGAAGAAAGGGGTACTAGATGGAAAAAATGCCCCAGCATGATGAAAAATGAAAGAACAATAATTATTTAATTAAAATAATTATTCTACGGTGAATAGATGAGGAGAAATAGCTTATCAAAACGAGCCTCGAGGCACCCCAGGTCGATGGAAAATACCTTTATACACCCCACCCGAGGTGGTAAATCACTACAACTAATTTATTTGTTACCGATTGTAGCTAAACTTTTTACCGAGAGGCTCTAATAGTGACGAGGATTCTAGTGAGAGCACGAGACTGATTGAGACGAGAAGACACAGTCTGAGGATATGAGTGACACTCAGATGATGACATCTTTGTGAGTATCCTAACCCTCTTTTCTATTTTTACAATTAATGCCCATAGAAGTAGGAAACTAGGGCTAGAGGTCATGTCGGTGCGCGCATGCACACTGGGCGCAGTGCACTAATGGGGGTGCATGTGCCCTAATGGTGGCGTGGGTGCCCTAGTGTGTATGTGCGGATGTGCAAACCCCCAAAAACACACATACACACATGCGTATACACAACACATATGTGTGTGTGCACACACCACATAATAGCACATATATAGAGGGCACGCGCATGCGCAAGTACCCGGATGATGGCGCAAGCACCCAAAAGTGGATGCATGCATGTGCATGTGCTTTGAAAGGATGGGGCATATGTCACAGGGGTGTGCACACGCCCAAAAGGCATGCACACACCTTGAAGTAGGTGGAGGACAGATAGAAAAATGTTTAAAATGATGGCATTTAGAAGAAAATTAGGATTTTTGGGTTAACCCTAAAAATGATAAGAAAACTTAGAAGAAATGTTAGTATTTGACAAATGGAATAATTTTGTAGAGACACTTGCCCATGTTTCAGATGCATGAGCTAAATTCCACATAGTAGAGCTAGAGGGGAGCATGCACAGATGAGACAGGCATGTGGTGGCGATACTCCTAGAGGTGGTGGGCCTAGGCCCAATATCCTAGATTCAAAATTTGCTCTTGGGTCCTCCAAATTTTGAACTATATACTTCATTTTCTGCACAGGAAGCAAATTTTCATTTTCCCTTTCACTGGAATGGCCATATAGGATAAATCCATTCAAATTTCCCCAACTTGGTCTCTACGAAACATCTACTTAAGAACATACTATTAAAGAATACTTGAATGTCTGCCACTAATATTGTAAACAACACCTTCTTGTTTGGAAAGTATGTCAAGGGCACCTATGCATCTTTGATCCTTCCTACAAATGTTACTTTTTTAGACACCATAAATTGAGATCCATTTGCACTGTAATAGTAGGTCCTAAGGCACTTTGAATACATTTATGGGAATGATGTTTTCAGAGGCTCTTAAGTTTATGATATAGTTGTTTAGTTGATAGCATTTGATCGTAAGGGATAGGTAGAAGGGTTTAACCTTATTCGTTTTGGATGCGCGAAGTGCCAACATGTTCTATGTAGGAGGTGTAGGTGGTGTTTGCAGTAGGCCCTTAGGATTAGGATTTATAGTGTTATATTTTGGGCTACCACCTTGGATAACATTGAAAATCCTCTTGAATTTCTCTAGGTATGTTTACAAATATTTATTTTCGAAATCTAAAATTTAGTCTTTTTGCATGTTTGATGTAATATAATGGAGATAAAGTTGTGAACTTAGTGTTTTGTGGATAAAAAGGTTTTACATTGTGGAGGACACACTACCTTGGGGATTGAATGTTTTTGGTGGATGGGGTAGCACTTTTGGAGGGAGTGGCTAAATTTGGTTGAGCTCGAGGAGAATTTGTAGGACTAGCATTAGGTGAAGGATTAGCTTTATAGGTATATTTTGAACTAAGGGAAACACCAGAGGACTTACTTATCACAGAAATCAAATTATTGATCGTTATTAGGCCCGATTTCTATTTTTGATTCCATTGATGGTGTGAGTGAGGATCCTCTATTGATAATTTTTTTTATGGAACTACTACCAGAGGATCCTTCTTTTTCTTTTTTACAACAACTACCAAGGAGAAAACTTCCTTCTAAGGTTTAAAGCGGTGAACACAACACACGAGATTCTTGGTGTCTCTTCATCATCATCCTCTTCTAAAGAGTGGTATTGAACGAGAAAATTTTGAGTACCACCATTGAATTATTCAATCTCAAGGACATTTCCATATTCATTTTCTTCTTCTTTCGGATCTTCAAATTATTCTTCTTATTCTTCTTCTTATTCTTCTTCTTCTTGTTGTTATTTTGTATTATAGGTTGAATTGATCAAAGCAATGCCTCAAGGGAAATTTTGTGAGTGTTGATCAGAGAAAACACTTAGTTGAACTTGCACACAGAGTCTACATGGAAGAACAACATAGGAGCAAAAGTGCGAAGGTATAGGAAGGCATCACGTGCGGAGGTGTTGAGTCAGACTCTCAAGGACTTAGCCGATTTTGGAGATCAGGTCTATTCTTAGAGATTGGCGTGTGGAGCACACAAAGCGATGCCGAGATTTGCGCGCCACTCTTCGTGGAGATTCTTTGAGGAGCATGACAACTCACTCTTACATGGGCATAAGCTAAGAATAGATCCACCACTGTAGTTAACTATCAACGATCTACATATAACATACTTGCATGTATGGCTATAGTTGTAAAAAGGCGTGTGGTTATTATTAGCATGTGACCTATTTTTGGTAGAGTTAAGTGGTGAAGGGCTATTTTCCCACCCTATATATACATATGTAATGAATTACTTAAGATATAGAGAGATAGATAGATAGATAGAGACACATGCTTTGAAGAATGAGAAAAACATGAGTACATGTGACTGGATAGTTGTAACAGATCCATGTGCACATGCCTAGTATTGTATGAAGATTTTGTACTGTTGGTATGATGAATAGATAAAGAAAATTGATTGAACAAATAGTGTTTGATGTGTTTTATCAATGCATATTATTACTTTCATGATGATTTACCTTTAAGCGCTTATAGATCCGGTTAAGTGTAATGATGAATAGATGGATTAGTTACTAAGAATATATGTTTACTACTTTGTCATGCCACCATTCTATTTGTAACCTTTAAAGAGGGACCCGGTACCTTTGTGCGCTTCGGGTGAGTGCTCAGCCTAGGCTGAGTGATGTGCCAACACGACTAGGTGTTACTAACAATTCTAGGCTACATCATTGGTTCATTGTCGGGACCTCTTTTTCAGTTGTTTCAAAATGGTTCGTGATGAAGACATACCAGCTAACTTTGGTGAGCATTGAAGAATGGATTCATGATTTGGAGGAAGAATACGCATGGAGGTTTGACACTAGATCCAGATTTAGCACACGCACTTGGGTAGAGCAGAATCTATATGACAGTTTATATGAAAGCTTCTTTGCTATCTTTCTAGTAGAATTATACGAATGGTTGACTACATATGCATCTAAGCGGAATTGGAGGTATCACACACTTGTTTAGACATAGGAGGAATTTCAAACACTATATGATGCTGACCTGAGCTAGACTCGCATGGTAGATACCTGGTTTCACGGTGTCCTAAACAACTATATTTTGGAGTATTCAATTTTAACTTATTCATGCCTGGAGGTAGTGGAGTTCCAGTTCCTATGATATCCTAGAGGGACATATTTGTAAGGTATTCCACTGGCAATCAAAATACTAATGGTAATGTTGAACTTGGAAGCTAAACCCATGGAAAGCTAAAAAAATCTCCACGCATGGGGGTAGGAATAGGATTGGTGAAAGATGGCAGACCTAGTGGCAACACGATAGAGGGAAGAGAGGCGGCTGAAGTATGATGAGGTGCGCGAGAGGGAATTATGCAAGAAACAAGAAATTATAGAATAGATGGTGTTGTGGAGAGAGATGGCTCGTGAAGGATTTGAGGCTCATGGGGAGGAAGAAGAGCAAGAGCATCAGGAACTCCCCATCTAGGAAAGCATGACATAAAACCCTCTTTGGCATCACATGGAAGCATGCCGAGTAGATATGACTGGGCCATGGGTGCGCATCTAAACCAACCTGCTGACCTAGACCTTGCACTTGGTTTTCCAATATTCAATATAATAGGTAAAAATAGTTTTAATTTAGGAAGTGAAAGAACAGAAATAGGTCGGATAGAAATTACATCAATGTCAACATAGACAACTTTGTTATTCTTTGGGGGTACGTTTTCAGGGCTCATCATCTGCACAGAGTATGAGCACACCGAGTGTGGATTCACCTCTCAAATAGGGACTACTTCCCGCATTATAGGGGTCTAGTATAGTACCATTGTCGAGGCACAAGGGAGTGCATCCACAGGCCTATTATAAATCGTAAAGGAGGATTGAGTAGTATGGGTAGTTCTAGTTCTAGTGGTTCAAGTGGTATTGGAGGAAGAGGAAACCAAGGAGGTTCTGGGTCGGGTGGTCAAGGCCCACAGCAACCCCAAAATATTTATATGGAGATGTCCCTTCATCTTCTAGAATACAGAGGTATTGAGGATGCTACTGAGCATGTTCATATGTGTGAAATATTGTGGCATGCAAAAGGTATTATGGCCTATGAGAACAAGGCAAGTCAATTTGTGACTACATTGTAGGTGCACGCGCCTACAACTAGTATAGGAATTTTGATCCCAATAGAACTTGTATTGGCTATACAAAGCATTGAAAGATGCTTTCTTAAAAGAGTTCCACATCCCGAGTTTGAGTAGAAGAGTATAAGCCCACTTAAGGATATAAATCAAGGAACTACCGAAAGTGTAAGTGAGTATGATGCGCGCTTTAAACACTTCTATCCAAACTCTCTTATGGCATTCATGCAAGTCAGCATGCACAATGGTTTTTCGGAGGATTAATTACCCCATTTCGAAGAGCACTGTCATCGCATAATACTTATACCGATCCGCATGAAGCATTGGAATCCGATTTACACGCTGAAGCGGTTGGGAGTATTGACATTGGAGTTAGTCAATTTTTGGAAGCTCGAGATAGAGCTATGGAAAAACAGTTAGAGAAGTTATCGGAAAACTCAGCTCATGAAATGCTCTCGAGATCTAGTTTACAGATTGTGAAGTGGAAGGGCACACTAAGGATAGTTTCACTTAGAACTATATGTTCGTTGTTATTAGATTGTGATATTTTCCATTGAATCATGATTCTAGTCAATGCCCCTACTACAACGCGTGATCAGGAAGAATATATCCTCCTTTCGTAAAATTTGTAGGTCCACGACCCATGATACTAAGGATTGTAGATTGATTGGCTAGATCCATGATGCCATTGATATTGGGGTAAGACAGATAAGTGTGGCTGATTATTCTAAAGGGAAGAATGAGCATCAGGATAGGGATTATAATAAAATGCGCTATGATGAGGAATGGCGAAAGGTTTGAAGGGGTTCGTGAAAGGGGACAAGGATATCGAGGTGGATATGGAGGACGAGGCTGAGGTGGAGGAAGGAGTGAATTCCCTTTAGGAACTTGCTATACATGTGGTTCACCTGACCATTATAGGCACAAATGCCCACGGAATATTTCTGTTCATTTTGTGGAAAGGGGCATGGTTATCAAGAGTGTCCGAACTTATATGAGCATCTCAGTAAGCAGCACAAGAAAGAAAACAAGGGTGCGGGGATGGTTAGAATCCATCACGCGATAGAGAATTAGTGGATGCCTAAGTTAACACCATAACTTGAGGCGATAGAATACCAAGATAACCACAAGAGCTGAGGTAGTACGCACAAGAGAGGTGTTGTACAAAGGCGACAATCACTAGGGAGGAGGTTTTGCATGCTAGATATCTAGATCCAACTCATTAGAAAGAAGTCTATCAGGAAACAATGGAGGTCCTTAGGAGCCTTCAAGGTGAGATACAAGGTTTAAAAGAGCATTCTTAGAAATTGGAGCACAAGGATACAGAACAAGCCCCGTCGTATATTGACGACATCAGAGAGGTATGTAGAACATTGCGCCAAGAGAATATTATTCCTTCATAAGGAAATTGGTTGAAAGGGAATACTCCCACACGGGAACTAAAACTAAGAGATAAATACTTCATGCGAATCTTCCCCCCGATAGCATTGACTACGACAAAGAGATCACTTTGAATGCTATTGTGGACGGGTGGTTGTTGAGCAATATCTTGATTGACATAGGTGTGGAAGTAAATGTACTTACATTAGATGCGTGGGAACAAATGGGGAGACCCCCATTGCAACCATCATCTAATGTATTATTCATGGCAAACAAAATGAAAGCTACTCCCATAGGAGTTTTGAAGGATGCATCTATCACTATACAAGGGGCCAAGTTCATAGGAGACTTCGAAGTACTAGTGCTTGCAGAAGTTGATAGCTTCCCAGCTCTGCTTGGGCGCCCTTGGTGTTATGCGAACAATGCTAATTTGAGGTTTAACAAGGGGTATATCAGCTTCAGAACAAGGAGGAAAGGGTCATAATACCATTGACAGATGGGAAATCCATGCCATATGTGGAACCTTTAAGCGAAGAGGACTTGAACAAAATCTATATATGCATTATTCGAGACCCAGAGGTCAATGATCCGTCTAAGGAATCCTTCATTGGGAAGATTCTTAGTCAATCAGCGATACTACTAGTATTGCTTGTGATAATTGGGCTCATGGCACTTATGAACTGGTGGGGCATGAAGTTAAGTGTGTGGTTACTTGCAAAATGGGTTTTTACTCTGTTTGATGTATAGGTTACGCAGCACCCCACTATACTGGGTCTGAAGATTTGGCTGATTTTTACAGGTCATGGAAACAAACTGGGTTGACCAGCTTAAACGAAGAGATATGTTGTCATATACTTTGGGTGGGACGGCCACGCGCTAGTGGGTAGTCCACAGGATAATCTCTTAGAATGGGGAATGATTGGGACCACCTTATCAACTAGGTTTTCAAGAAGTAATGCACCTACAAAAATAATCCCTTATCATGGTGATCAACCTACTCAACATCATATCCAGTAGTGTGAGAGACTCTGGACAAGGGACGGTAGTATTACCACCCTCACTTTTGGTGCATCGGTTTTATTCTAATTTACAAGGTTACGCACGTGCGCTGGTATGTCTATGCTGAATTACATCGCGACACCGCAATTGGAAAACATTGATCTGTAGGGATGATCCAAATGTTTGACTTCTTTTTATCTACACCACCAGTAAACACAACTTTAAGCTTTATCAAGCGCTTTAACCATGGGAGATAGTGGGAAAGAGGAAGAACTTTTTAGGAATTATTTGGTGAGATAGAGACAGGGGCAAATTTTGTGGATGAAGAAGATGATATCATATGACTTGAGCGTGCTTCTTTGGAAAAAGATATGGGGAAGATGGTTTACATAATTGATGAGGAGGAAGTTGAACACTTGGATGTGGATTATTCACATGGAACATGTGAAGTACTATCCAGTGTGGATGTCGATGCGTGCACATATCACGAACCTATGAATACAACAAAGGTAAATATAGGCATAGAAGTTTGAACCTAAGGAGGTGATAATCGGGATTACTTGGTCGAATCCAAGGTAGCAAAGATCATAGAGTTACTTCAAGACTATGAGGACTTATTCTCGAGATGATACCATGGACTTAAAGGCGTGCATATATCACTCAGGGAAATGAAGATAAAGCTCAAGGAAGGTGCGTGCCCTGTTAGGAAGCGACCATATCGAATGAATCCCAATTTGCATGAGAAAGTAAAGGAGGAGATTGATAAGATGTTGAAATCTAGGATCATTTGACCATTGGAATGAATCGAGTGGGACATTCTATGGTGATAAGCATCAAAAAGGATGGTAGGATTCGAATTTGTGTTGATTATAGGGAGTTGAATGCAACATGTGTTACAGATCCCTTTCCTATGCCATTCACGGAGGAAATATTAGGAGTGGTCAGGGCATGAAATATATTCATTTACAGATGGGTTTTCAGGGTATCATCAGGTTAGGATTGCCCCTGAAAGATCAAGAGAAGACCACCTTCACTACTGAATGGGGAAGCTTTGCCTATACTGTGATGCCCTTTGGATTGAAGAATGCACCTACTGTATTTTCAAGGATAGTGGTACAAGCATTCAAGGATTTTATTCATAACTTCTTACAGGTCTATCTTGATGATTGGACCATTTATGGGCTGATTAAGGATCATTGTGACAATCTGCACTTAATGTTTGAAAGATGTCGACAGTTGAGTATCTCATTGAACATCAAGAAGTGCATCTTTGCTACTCCCTTTGGCACACTTTTAGGACATATTATCTGCAAGGAAGGGTTGTTGGTTGATCTAGCTAAAGTTGTAGTTATCATAGGCTTGAAAGTGCCAACCAGTCAGTGCGAGGTGCGCGGATTTTTGGGTCATACAGGGTATTACAGGAAGTTTATAAAAGGGTATGCAAAATTTTCCACGCCCTTGGAAGAATTGCTCTAGGGAAAAGGTACATTCTACTAGGGGGAGTCACAACAGCGCACGTTTGAGATATTGAAGAAGAAACTTACTACCATACCTATCTTGTGTTTTCCTTCATGGGATAAACCTTTTCATGTTCATGTGGACACCTCTGGCACAACCATTGGTGCCGTCTTAGCTCAACCAGGAGAAGGTATTGTGGATCATCCCATTTGTTTTGCTAGTAGGAAGTTGACCCCTGTGGAACAAAATTATACCACCACAGAGCGCGAGGCCTTGTCCATGATCTATGCCTTGCATAAATTTCATCAGTATTTGTTGGCTACACCATTTGTGTTTTATATAGATCACATGGCATTAAAGTACTTGGTGAACAAGCCCATTTTATAGGGGCACATATGCCGATGGATACTCTTATTTCAAGAGTTTGACTTTACAGTTATGGTAAAACTAGGCAAAAGTAATTCTGGACCGGATCACTTGTCTAGAATTCAATCAGGAGAAGAGGCACAAACAATAGAAGAGACCATGCCTGATGCATAGTTGTATAGGTTACAATGCATGCCATCGAATTGGAGGACATTTCTATTTTTCTAAAGACTGGTATGGCACCGCATTTGACGACATGAAATCTTTAGAGAAGAAGCAATTTTCTATTCGTGCGCACCATTCATGTTAATTAGTGGTGATTTGTATAAGTTAGGAAGAGATGAGGTGTTACACCATTGTGTCTTAGAGCATGAACAAAATGACATAATGGAAGAAGCGCATGGTGGTATTGTAGGTGGCCATTATGCAGGTGATGCAATAGTGCACAAGATCCTACTTGTTGGTTTGTGGTGGGAAACATTATACAAGGATTATAAAGAGTATTGTAAGACATGTGACCATTTTCAATGTCTCGGTCGACCAGGAAAAAGGGATGAGATGACCCTATGACCAATAACAAGTGCAGAACCCTTTGAGAAATGGGCAATTGAATTTTCGGCCTATTTCACCAGCCGCATAGGACTAGATTGCGCTATATCATCACTTGTACATATTATCTTACCCGATGGGTAGAAGCAGCACCTACAAAGGACTGTACAACGGCTACAGTAGCACGGTTCTTATGGGAGAATGTTCTTACAAGGTATGGCTGTCCTTTAAGTTTAACAAGTGATAGGGGCACACATTTTTTAAATGAGACAATATGAATTATTTTAGACGAGTTTATGGTTGCCCACCATAAAACTACACCCTATCACCCTCAAGAAAATGGGACTGCTGAGGCTTTTAACAAGATTTTGAGCCACACATTGACCAAGATTTGTGATGTTGGAAGGAAAGATTGGGATGATAAAGTATCTGTTGTTCTTTGGGCTTATAGAACAACATACAAAAGATTGAACAAAGCCACACCTTTTCAATTGGTGTTTGGCATGGAAGCTATTCTTCCTATAGAATTTATGTTACCTTCTTTGCGCATTACATGCTACTGGAGGTCTAGCTGATGAGAAAGCCTTGGAAGAATGGATTGTGAAGATGGTTCAACTAGATGAGTGCTGAGCCATCGCACGCTGGAGTCAGAAACAAGAGAAAGCATGCCAAAAGGCATGGCATGATCGACACATCAGGGATAAGAAACTTACAGTGGGACAACTGGTACTTCTTTATGACTCCAAGTTTTGCACCATCCAGAAAGATCAAGGTGCATTGGTTGGGGCCATATGCTATCACTCATATACTTGAGTCGTGTTTTCCATTGGAAACAATTGATGGTACAAGGTTACCGGTTACTTTAATGAGAGAAGGTTGAATCCCTACTATAAATAAGTCTTCTTGGTGTTTGTAATAAGGTAGTATTGCCAGATAAATTAGGTTTCCCTTTATGCATTTCCTTAAATGTATTTCTTTCCTCGTCACTATGCTTTGTCAATTTTCACTCTTGCACATGAAACTAACTACAATATGAAGCATGTTGATGCGTAGAGGACCTGCACATCCTTTTCATGTGGGGTGGATTGTTGGTGACTCTCGGTGTATATGGTACAAAGATTTTTATTGTTGGTGACTCTCGGTATATGCTACAAAGATTTAATGTTGTGGGTGTTGAGAAAGAAGGTTGCTAAGGGTAACTTAAAAAAGATTGCTTCTCAAGATAAGAAAAAATGAAGATGGATAAAGGAATGTATAACGCAAGGTAAGTGGTGGCCATGGTAATTACCTGGAGATGATGTAGTAAAGAGGTATTTGAGCACTAGGGTGCACGCCGAGGAGAAGTCTCGTGACAAAGGGTAAAAGGGCGGGCTAGAGGCTATAGCATTTGGCATGAAGATATACCACGCGAAAATGATAAAAACAGATCATAAATGACGAGAATTTGGTATGTGGAGGAGTAATTAATGCAACAAAAAGTAGAAATATATATAAGGATGGGATGCGATTTCATTTTTACCCTTGTGACTACGAGAATTTGATAAAGAGCCTACATGCAAAGAGCATAAAACTAACCGATTCAAGGTGCACGAAGCAAGCGAACCAAGCACGAAAAGAGATTTGTTTATTAGAAGGGATTGAAAACAGAGCTAGGTACGCAAGTTCGTGATTGGAAATTAGGGCATGGTTGGATCAAGTAGGGTTTGAAGAAAACCACGAAAAACTTATAGCATACAAATCTAGACAACAAGACCCTGAAAGAAGAATGTCACCAAAGAAGAAAGTAGCACCAGTAAAGGAAAAGAAGGTGGTGGTGGAAGAAGAGGAGGAGATGGCCCCAGATAGCAATATTTCAAATGCAAAGCACTCAGAGGAAGTTATTGTGGGGCAGGAATGGAATACCCACATAAGAAAAAGTAAGATAAGTGAATACAATCACTAGACCAATGAAAACAAGAATAAATTAGATTACCTGCTCACTTCTCAAATGAACAGGCACACTAAGGAAGGCATGTCGATATATGATGATGCCGGGAAAAGCTACTAAAAGGAAATGGTGTCTACCAGCTTTATGAGCTTCCATACTTTGGAAAGTATGCACCCTTGTATAGATGGCTGATGAGCCAAGTCCATGAGGACTTCTTCTACTTTACAGGATGGAGGGTAAGATTGACACCCATCCTTATTGCCACAGTTACTAGATTATGGGCATCAAGTGAAGATATTAAGACCGACTTAGCTGACAAAAGTGCCATCTTGGAGACACAAAAGGCATTGGGCTATCGAGTAAAGAATCATGCGGAATGGACATTAACAGATTGAAAAATTGTCCAAGAGGTACAGCAAGACACATCTAACCACAAAATTGAATGACCAAGAATGATGGTCACAAGTTAACTCTATGTGGCTGCATGTGGCAAAGCGCATGTCAGAAGGAGTCACTTATAACATTGTCGGCTTCATTGCAGAGTGGATAGTAGAGGAAGCGCGCAAAGGGAATAAGATAAGTTTTGGCTACGTCCTACTAAGTTTGGTCTTCATGGAGATTGGGGTACCAGATGGCCCAAAAGAGAATATATGGGAATACCCCATAAATAACAAATCTCCAGCTGAGTGATTCAGCAAGTATCTCTGCAAGGGATCGATGACAGAAGAGGTGAAGGAGCGAGCAAAGATGTGGTATGATAGGCTTTGTTCAACGCGGCATTTGGAGAAGAATGGCGTATACCCAAGGACTTGCCTTCGGTCCTAGGGAAACATGTACAATTTGTAGTCTACCAACACTTCTGTATTATGCGCTTTCCAATGATAGATGGGTCATGGAGCCCTTAAGGTGCAAGTTACCATACACATTTCCCCGCACAATACTTCCAAGTCACATCGGTTCCGTCGACACTAAAATTTTCCTCCATAATTTCTATTTCATTAATGTATGTATTAGAAATATGATGTTGTTAAGTATAATTAGTAGTAGTGTCCAATAAAAGATAATGGCGCACAAGATTTACACCACCAATAAAGTAGAGTATGGTAACGCAAAAGTACAATATGACTCGTTGTGGTAAAAAGTAAATATTTGTCGTAAGTGGTCCGGTAATGTTAAAATGTCAAAGTTGGGGTAAGTAGAGAAGTAGGGTCTACATGATTAGGAATTACAAATATTATATTGGTAATAAGGATAAGAAGTGATGTCATAAATATTTTGTGTATTTTATTTGTAAAAAGTCTAAAAATGTGGAACCCATGTGAAATGATAATGTTTATTTTATCTTAAAAGATAAGCTTACATGTACGTAGATAAGAGTTAAGGTATGGAATATGATTCGTCAGAGTGGATTTCTTATCCTATCTTAGAGATAAGATGGATAACCACGAAAGTTCTATAAATAGAGAGGCCACCCTCATTTAGCATAGAAAGAAGTAGTGAGAAATATTGTATGAGTAAGTGTGTACAGGAAGCCATTAAGAGGCCATTAAGAGGTGTAATTGTGAAGTTTCTCCCATAGTTATTGTTGGAAGGCAAGTGAAGTTAGTAACACTTGAAGTACCTCATGGGTGAGATTGTAACAATTTCATGTTGATATTATAATTTACACCTATATTTTCAGATTTTTCATCATTCCTTTGTATCATAGTCTATGGTATTCTTGTGTTATGTTTGTTGTTGTGTTTCCAGATTACATCCACCAAACTAAAGGTTGTGCATTAGTAAATAATCATAGCATGAGGAGTTCCCAGTGGTGAATTATCATAGTGCTGGATTGGTGATGACATTTTGGTTCCATTGCCGAGACCATTCCTCGTTGGTGGATTTTCTGGAGAGATATTCCCACTTAGTCAAAAAACATTTGGAGGGTAACCTTGTTTTTACTTGTGCATAGTAGTTACCATGGTAAAGTCACTTTTTACCATGAATAGTATTTACCGTAGTAAAGTCACTTTTTACCGTGAATAGTATTTACCGCAAAGAATTCCTTGTTTACCATGAATAGTGTTTACCACAGTAAAGTCATTTTTACCACAATAAGTCAAGTTTTACCATAGTTTACCGTGGTCATTTCTATTTTACTGTAGAAAGGTGTAAAGTCACTTTCTATTATAGTGATTCCAATTATTTTTGCACATAAGTCTTGTTGATTGTACTTGTGGGTTGGTATTTCACAGTGGTTATTTTTGAAAATGGAGAAGATTCCTATTTTTCAGCCCAATCTAATGAAGATGCTTCCTCTTTCATTCAAGAGTTTAAACGATCTTGTATTTGTAATGGCCTTATAAGAAGGGAACAATGGACTGAATTTTTTCCTACCTTTTTGGATGGTTCAGCCCTTAGGTGGTTTGAAACACTAGGTGATAATGTGAAAAACTCATGGGATTTATTAACTGAAAGTTTTCTTGAAGAATTTGGTGAACAACAAAGTAATATGCGAGATCTCATAATCGATATCACAAAGCTATCCCAAGGAGAGAAGGAGAAGATAAGGGATTATCATGCTCGTGTTCTAGAGCTAAGGAGGAAGCACGATGCCCGGATCCGAGAAGGAAGGAATAGCGGATGGGTTGATGAATGGCATGGATAATCTCCTTTGTAAGCACTTCATTCTTGGAATGAATCCAAAGATAAGACAACGAGTGAAGTATGACCGCTAGCTACCATTGAACAAGCAAAGGATATTGCAAGAAGGTAAGAAGAAAGCATGGAAGAGGAGCCCAAAGAAATTGTTGCTAAAGTTAAGCCTACACCAAAGCACCTTTGGTCCGTAATCCAAAACCACTCTCAATGAGCACAAATATTTCTCCTAGTACATCTACCGAGTATGAAGATCTGCTCAAGAAGATGGGTCGATTAACTATTAATCTTCTTCAAGGAAAAGAATTTAGTTCTCGGGAGGAGATAGAGGTCCAAAAAGAAATATTTACAAGTTGTATGTTATGGTTATTATAAAAGGGTCATTATAAATATAATTGTCCGGATAGAGCTTCTACATGTGGTACAAGAGATAATGATAAAGGAAAAGCACTGTGAATTCTTTTGATGTAGTAGATAAGAGCATAAATAATGAAGTAGATGTGTTTGTAACAAAAAAAGAAGGAAAGAAAAAGATAATCATGATGGAAATGATCCTAAGAAGATGAAAGGAGAAACTCGAGCCAAAAGGATGAAAATGGGATTGAACATCAAGTTTACTTTGGGAGCGACAAATGTCTAGTGCTAAGGTAAATCATACTTTAAATCTGAAAAAGAGGCTTTAGCTATCATTTTTGTTGTAAAGAAGTTTAGAAATTACTTTCTAGGGCAGAAATTTATAGTTGTAATGAGATCATCGGCTCTAAAATATATTGTAAATAAGCCTAACCCATCGTGAGGATAAAGCAAGATGGATAATTTTGCTACAAGAATTTGAATTTGATATTATAGATAGGCCAGAAATAAGCATGTCAATGTAGATGCACTCTCTCGAGCCTATGATTGTTTAGGTTCATCTTGTGATGATGACAATTTTCCGGACACAACATTGTTATCCTTGACACAATACCTAGTGAATACATAGATTTTTGGAATTATCTGAATGAATTCAAGTTTCCTGATGGTGCCAATGCAAAGAATAAGAGGAAGATTACTCAAGCTAGTCATCCATATTCTATTTTACATGGAGTATTATTTCGAATAGGACCTGATGGACAGTATAAGAGGGTAGTTGGACGTGATCAAGGGAAGGAGCTGATAGAAGAATTCCACAATGGTACATGTGGAGGGAAATTATCTGGACAACTTACAACAAGAAGGATCTTGGATGCAGGTTATCACTGGCCCACTCTTTTTAGAGATTGTTATAATTATTGTAAGACATGTGATATTTGTCAAACACATGGTAACCGTAAGACTTCATCAACTCCATTATGCCCTATTCTTCCACTTGGTCCCTTTGAAAAGTGGGGAATAGACATTGTAGGTCCACTTCTAATTACCCCACGCCAAAATAAGTATATTGTAGTTGCCATGATTATTTAACCAAGTGGGTTGAAGCTAGCCATTGAAAATAGCTTCCATGGATGAAGTGGCAAGGTTAATATATGAACGCATTGTCACCCATTTGGTTATCTATTATAAATTGTAATGAGATCAAGGAAGCCACTTCATTAATGAGGTGGTAGAAGCCCTAGTCAATAAGTTTTCTATTAGCACGGAAGGCAACAACATACAAGCCAAGAACAAATGGACAAGTGAAACGAAAAATTGTGTTGTGTCAAATTCTAGCAAAAGATGCAGCCTTGCACAGTACATAAGTGGGATAAAAAGATTCATGCAGCATTGTGGGCATATAGGGAAACTTCAAAGTCAGCAATAGGATACTCCCCATTTTAGTTGGCTTATGGCATTGATCCAGTTCTTCCCGTTGAGTTTGATATTCAGACCGTGAGAGTTATGAAAAATGAAAGGATGGATGAAAGTGATTCAAGACAAGAAAGGTTGGTACATCTTCATTTGTTAGAGGAACTGAGGGAGATAGTGAAGGATACAAGCTATAAGAAGAAAATGAAGTAGAAGGAATACTTTGATCAAAATATACGTTGGTCTCCATTTCATGCGAATGACTTGGTTCTAGTATATGATTCTAGATACAAAAGAAGAAGACAGAGAAAATTTCTTCCAAAATGGATGGGGCCCTACAAAATAGCATTGTGCATGAAAATGGTACATACTGACCGGAGGAATTAGATGGCACTCCCATTACAAAATGGGTCAACCATGACAAGTTGTATATTTTCCATGCACTGAATAGTCTACTCAGAGGACGAAGTAGAAGCTAGGAAGGGGAAGATGTCGACACTAAAATTTTTCTTCGTAATTTCTATTTCATTAATGTATGTATTAGGAATAGGATTTTGTTAAGTATAATTAGTAGTAGTGTCCGATAGAAGATAATGACATTGCCAATACTGGGTGCGCTTAATAAAGTAGAGTATGGTAATCAAATAAAGTACAATAGGAATGTTGTGGTAAAAATTAAATATTTTTCGTAAGTGGTCCGGTAATGTTAAAATGTCAAAGTTGGGGTAAGGTAGAATTAGGGTCTACATGATTAGGAATTACAAATATTATATTGGTAATAAGGACAAGAAGTGATGTCATAAATATTTTTGTATTTTATTTGTAAAAATTCTAAAAATGTGGAACCCATGTGAAATGATAAGGTTTATCTTATCTTAAAAGATAAGCTTACATGTATGGATAAGAGTTAAGGTATGGAATATGATTCGTCGAGTGTATTTATTATCCTATCTTAGAGATAAGATGGATAAGCTTGAAATTTCTATAAATAGAGAGGCCACCCCCTCATTTAGCATAGAAGGAAGTAGTGAGAAATTTTGTATGAGTAAGTGTGTAAAGGAAACCATCATTTTGAAGGTGTGTTAAAGAAGCCATTAAGAGGTGTAATTGTGAAGTTTCTTCCATAGTTATTGTTGAAAGGCAAGTGAAGTCGATAACACTTGAAGTACCTCATGGGTGAGATTGTAACAATTTCATGTTGATATTATAATTTACACCTATATTTTAAGATTTTCATCGTTCCTTCGTATCATAGTCTATGGTATTCTTGTGTTATGTTTGTCGTTGTGTTTCCAGTGATTACATCCAATAAACTAAAGGTTGTGCATTAGTAAATAATCATAGCACGAGGACTTCCCAAAGTGGTGAATTATCATAGTGCCGGATTGGTGATGACAGTTCACCAACACGTGGAGGTTGGTGTTTAATGCGACATAAGGTGGACTATGAATATCACACTCTCGGAAGACATGGATATACAGGAGGAATGCTTACAACGAGAATAACATCTCGTAGATCTTGAGCATTAAGCCGTAAACACTAGCCATTATGGATATAGGGGCCACGCTAATATACAACTCCAACCAAGCCTAAAATGGAGAATAACTAGTACGTGGAGAATGCATTCCTACTTCTAGGGCCACCAAAGGAAAGCATACTATGGAGAACATTCTCGCACCAAGGCCCTCTATGCCCAAGTAAGATGATGAGGAAGAGGATGAAGAACATGAAGATAGTGGTGGCCTAGTTTGAAGGAGGAAGTAGCCATCTTGGCTGGGAGGGGGAGCACGTGACAACTCCCTGTGGAGAAGGAGTTATGGGGAGGAGTAGGGTGCACAAAGATTTAAGAAGGTGTTTAAGTGCACAAGGGCAAGGAGAAACCCGCAAGTGAAGGAGCCAGAGGAGAAGAAATGAAGAAAACTCAGGCTGAGTGAGGAGACAGAAGAATCTGAGGAGAAGGTGCCTTCCTCTCCAACTAAAGAAGAGCCTCAACACGAGGAGGAGAAGATGGAAGGAGAAGAAGGGGATCAATTAGAGGCTACACAAGAAAAGGGTGGGGATACATCTAGTATTCCTAACCTTGATGCAGCCATTCCAAGAGGGCCCAGATCCTGTCGAATAGGGGAGGATGCCAAGGCACATACCATGGGGTACGCAGAAGACCCAAAGCGCATTATTCGCGCTTAGTTCCAGAGCACCATCAAGTAGAAGGATTTATTCAGATGGGCACTCATGGACAGGAAAAGGTGACTTTGTGAACATGCGAAGTAGCTTTCATGGTCTATGCACACGCATATGGATGAGATCGACTTTGATATTGATGAAGAATCGTGCATGTCAAGGTGGTTGAAGAAGACACCTGAAATGTGCCACATGACAATCAAACCAATGGTGATGTTAGATGAGCAGGTGAGCAAAGCTCTGGTCAAGGTATCCTCCGAAGTAGCAAGAAGAAACATATATGCTACCATCAAGGCGTTGACAGAGAAATTGAAAGCCATGGATGTGGAGATAGCGCGCCTTGTACAGGAAAAGTATTTGATTAAAAGGAAATACGACACTTTTGTTAGTATGGCAGAGGAAATTAGAGATGATGTCCTCAAAGTATGCCCACATTTGGAATCCCAAGTGCCAAAATAATTTCCTTCTGCAATGCATTATGTAAAGACAATAATAACATTAGTGTTGGAAGATGAAAAGGCGTGCGTATCCTCACAACCCAAGGACTTCGAGGAAAAGATAGAAAAGGTGCAGGCTGCAGTAGCTAGGAAGATTTCTACTTATGAAGGCCTACTGCAAGCCACCCATGATGAGCTCAAGAAAGCCGATCATGCACTAACAATATGCACAGCCCTAGATGCGCTGATCATGATAAAAACCTTGGAGGAAGAAAATGAAGTACACAAGGTGATGAAGGATGCTTCCCTAGGCCGTGCTGAATGCTTAGTCCTGGTAAAGAAAAAACATGAGGTGCTAGCTGTGGCATAGGCACCACATAAGGAAAGGTTGGAGGAGCTAGGAAGGCCCATTACTTAGAAGATGGATGTATTGGAAGGGTACAAACCTCTATGTTAAGCGTGATGCTTGTGATACAAATGAGCAAGGGATAACTCACCATGGAAGAGTTGCAGTCCATCATTACAGACGTGCCTGAGACAACAGGAGTGGCGCTAACGGCATGGGAGAACCTGGAAGTAGATATCAAAGAAGAATATCGAGAGTTGCTGCTTTAGGATGAGATGGAGGGGTCTGCGGCTTAAACAATTTTGTTAACTGTGTATACCTTATTCAAAATTCCTTATTCATAATTCTTTATTCAACCATTCTTATTTATCCATTCTTTGTATAATTTTTCGACATCACCATTGTCGGGTGATAATGAGATTAGTGTGGGGTAATTTTGATAAGAGAAAACACTTAGTTGAACATGCACACAAGTCCGTGTGGAAGAACAACACAGAGAAAAAGCACGAAGGTATAGGAAGGTGTCACGCGCGTAGAGGTGTTGAGTTAGACTCAAGGACTTAGCCATTTTGGAGATGAAGTTGATTCTTAGAGGTTGGTGTGTGGAGCACACAAAGTGATGCCAAGATTTGTGCACACCAATCTTCATGGAGATTCTTTGAGGAGCATGACAACTCACTCTTGCATGGGCATAAGCTAAGAATAGATCCACCACTGTAGTTAACTATCAACGATCTACAGATAGCATACTTGCATGTATGGCTATAGTTGTAAAAAGGCACATGGTTATTATTAGCATGTGACCTATTTCTGGTAGAGTTAAGTGGTGAAGGGCTAGTTCCCCACCCTATATATACATATGTAATGAATTACTTAAGATATAGAGAGATAGATAGATAGATAGAGACACATGCTTTGAAGAATGAGAAAAACATGAGTACATGCGACTGGATAGTTGTAACAGATCCATGCGTGCATGCCTGGTATTGTATGAAGCTTCTGTACTATTGGTATGATGAATAGATAAAGAAAATTGATCGAACAAATAGTGTTTGATGTGTTTTATCAATGCATATTATTACTTTCATGATGATTTACCTTTAAGCACTTATAGATCTAGTTAAGGGTAATGATGAATAGATGGATTAATTAATAATAATATTTTTTACTTCTTTTCATGCCACCATTATGTTTACAACCTTTAAAGAGGGACCCGGTACCTTTGTGCACTTTGGGTGAGTGCTAAGCCTAGGTTAATGATGTGCCAGTGCAACTAGGTGTTACTAACAATTCTAAGCTCGCATCAAGTGAGGAGACAAAGTTATACTTGGCTTTCTTGAGAGGTTTGTCTTCTTCAAACATTACTCATGGTGGTTTGGTAGATTTTCCTTTTGAGAGCAATTATATCATTGACCATTTTTTTAATCATAGGATTTGTGGGAATGGAGCTAGAACTATGGCATGTTTTTTTTCCATTCGGTTTTTCACATTTATAGATAAAATTAGATCATCCTCTATTTCAAAGGTATAGTCATGTGCTTCCTCTCGATTTATAGGTTGGGACCTCTAGGGAATAAAACCATCTTCAAGAAACTAAGCGCTTATGAATAATCTCTTATGTTATCATATGAAGGCATGGCCTCAATAGGTATCCTCTTGACCAGTCTATTGTATCTAGCCATAAATCCTCATGTCTTTGTTGGATTCTTTCTTAATGTGCACCAATTGCATCAAGATATCTCTTTAATAGATTTGAAAACATATTTGAAGGTTTTTCCGATATCATCCCAATAAGTGATATATTCTAGTAGAAGGTAAAACCATTAAGTAGCCTATTAATAGATTTGAAAACATATTTGAGAGGTTTTTCCGATATCATCCCAATAAGTGATTGATATTCCTAGTAGAAGGTAAAACCATTAAGTAGCCTTTTCTTGTAGGGATTCTACAAACAATATGATAGATATATCTTCATGTTCTACCCTAAGTAAGCCACATGTGGTGATGAATGCTACCATATGTTCTTATGAGAGATGTGTACCATCTCCCTAAATTTTAGAAATCTTTTCCTTGAACCTCACAACACCTCATGAAGAGGTTGTGGGGAGTGTAAGTGGCCCCGTGTTTCTACTCCAAGGCACAATAGGTTGTGGTCTATATTTTTCACCCATTATGGATTTGAATCATTTGGTCCTATCTTTTGCTTCTGCTTTGGATTTGGCTCTTGCGCTAGCTCTTTCTAGCTTTTATTACACTTCAAATTCAGCTAGCACTTATGATTTGACTTCTGCTCTAGCTTAAGATTCTACTCATTTTCTACTTTAGAATATTTTAAAATCTTTGTTGAGATTAGGAAACTCCATGTCCAAGGGGTTGACACCACTTGAACCACTAGTGATAGAAGATTCAGGATGACAGGGGTGCCTTGAAATTATGGCTAGTTCTTACCTTTTTTTAGATCTTCAAAAATTGGGTCAAGATTTCCTCGTCATTTTGACTTGGTGTACTTGAGATCAGCCATCTTGTAGACTTGAGATGGAATTAATCTCTCCTTTATTACATTTGGGCTTGTCTCACTCTTTCTCTTTCTTCAGCATGTTACTCATCGATTTCTAGCACCTTGATAGATATGAAGTAGTGTGCAAAAAAATTTTCTCCATTGTGCGTAAAAATTCAATCAATTCGGATACATTATCTTTTTGAATGTGGAAAAGAAATTTGGGTATCTAGACAAGAGGGTTATGGGACTAGCCATGAATATTATATATAAGGCTCTATAATCTTCAAATTCCTTTTTTCAAATTTTTGGGATTTTTTTCCGTATTTTCTTGTGATTCATATTTTGGGTGCATATTTTATGAATTCTACCCCATGGTGGGCCCAAAAATAGTTGGCAAGAAAAATTTTCACACTCCATTTATCATGCATGTCGTGAAATTAAAAATTTTAGGTGGCCTAACATATGGGGATTCAACAAGAACACCTCACTAAACCTATGGAAAACCTTGTAATTGCTTGCAAGGAAGGAATTATCTCGAGGAGGTAGGAAAGGGAGAGGGAAAAAGAAAGGGGGGATTAATATCTTTGATAGATAATCAAATTCTTGTAAAAATTAATCAGAGTACTTCAAAACACATATATGGAAAGAAAACAACTTTCTTGTTGGAAAAAGAAAATGTAGGATTAGGAACAAATTTTTTTGATAATTCTCTTATCAAAAAGGTCAAGAAACTCCTTTTTTCTTCATTGATGTTTTTGCAAAGTTGTACATAGTGGGAAATAGAAGAACATAGAGGTGAGAAAATAGGGAATATTTGTCTCTTCTATTTCATCACAAGTAACATCTACTCATAAGCATTTAAAATTGATAACCCTTTGGAATAAGGGTGACATTACAATATATAGACTTAGAAATGACTTTTCACTTGTCTTTTCCACTTGTGACTCTTGATATTCCTAGGAAAGAACATTAAGTCCCCTTTTATTAATTAAGGGTAACTTATTACATTTTATACTATAGTCACATTAGTGAATAAGACGAAAGTGAATAAGATGAAAACAAAAAGTGCAATCCCCAATGAAGGATTAGAATGTGAAGGAAGAGGGGAGGGGAGTGAAGAGAATAAGAGAAAATATACTCATGTTATAGAATAAGCTTCTACCGATGGAATTTTGGAGAGCCCTTCAAGAGAAATCTCAATGCCCTTCAATTTCTTGTTGTACCTTGCTTACTATAGGTGCTACTTTTCGGCCTCTGGGATGTGAAACAAAAATAAGTGACTTGATCCGATTTTCAATGATGGAATTGATGTGCTTGCATTATGAATACCATTAATAATGATCCTTTATTGTGTTGGATATGACTGATCTTATCTCTGCCAAAGACTCAAATGTGTCTTCATTGAATGAGAATGGATCTCCGGCCTCCTTCTTAACTAGATATTTAAAAATCCCCAATAAATCATCTACTAGGTATCTTCCTTTACCAATAGCACTCCAAGATTAGGCACTTCAACATTGGCATCCTTCGCATCTTTTCAACCCATTCCTTGTATGAATCAAGATCACCAATGGCATGGTTCATCATTTCATCTTGATTAACTAAGTTTGAGCCCAAAATTGAGACAAGTCTTTGATGTCGAAGTGAATACACCTTAGATTATCAAGAGATATGATTTGTCTTGTTTCATATCAAAATACAACAGTACACTTGATCTCAATGATCCTTTATGCTTCGATAACTTCTAGTTTCATGATAAATTTCATGGTTGTCACCTTCATATATTTAAACAAGGTCAAGATCCCATGAAACAAAACCTTCCATTTTTCAAAAAAAAAAAACTCACCCACTTTTCATTCACGTTTCCTTGCATGGTGAAAGCTCATGTTTTTCTGATGGATTCAGTGTTCAAATTTGGTAATAGGGGTAACTTATTTTTCCGGAGGTAAGTGGAAACATTCGGATATGATCTCCTACTTGATCTAATTTCTCCTTGTATTCTTGATTTCTCAACCTATGGAGAGCGGAAGACTCCCGAAACAAATGAGCATCACCCTCATGTTTTCATGGGCCCAAATGGAATAGTTTTGATTTCATAATTTGATGGTGTCATATCATTAAGGGGTTTGATGATTGTGGGATGAGCCAACTCCACTAAAAATTAAGATTCAATCAGATATTTCCTTTCTTTTTTGACCTTCATCATTACATATATGGATTGGAAATTAGGCGCCACGACCTATTGACTTGTGTGATTCTCTCTTCACGGATAATGTCTTGTACCCATGAGAATTTCTTGTTTATTTCACGTTTAGTGTTGGGCATGCTATCCATCTCCTACTCTGGTTGAGAAGGTGGGTCTTGGACTAGTCGAAGGGTAAAACTACAGTAGATGAAATTATCTAAGTCCTCTGAATGATAGGTGGTTGAGAAATCTCAATATCACCTCGCTCCAATCTTTCTAAAAGTTCTCTAACTTATTTAGTCTTCTTGTGAGCTCTCTTTTAGTGCGATGGTTCGGACTCATGACTTTCCCTTTTGCACCTTTTCATAATGAGATGAACTAGAGGCCTTCTTAATTATCATATGGGTTGGAAGAGGAGATGTTTGTTTCTTGAGAGTATGAATACCTCCTAATTCCATGAACGCTTCCCTATTCTTCTCGAACCAAACTCTTCATATTTTGATCACTACCTCAGTCATTTCATGTATGTCAACTGATTCTTTGATGCTCCAAGAAACTTAAGGAAGAGGAGAAGCTTTCATAGCTAGGAACTCTAGATCATATAGCTCAATTCCATCATCTTCAATGCCTTCTTCAAACCAATCAAAGTTGAACTTCCTCATTTGATCCATTTTCATTCTCATGTGATCTCTTCTTCTCACTTCATGATCATTGACACAATTCACCCAATAATCCTCAACTTATGACACATGATGCAAGTTCGGAGATGTGGAACATATCAAGGATGCTCTGCATGCCAATTTTAGTCCTTAAAGTATAAGAAAAGAGATTCAACTGAGAGAAAGAGGCCTCCAAGTTGGATGTATTGATGAGATATTTACAAGATAATATTCCCAAGGAGATGGGGAAAGCTATACCTTTCTTCTTCCTTGTTTTGAGCTTCCTATTGACATGTGTCAATTTCCTATAGAGTTCAAGCATGAAAATCTTATCACTTAGGTACCGAGGGAGATTTCATGGAACAAATTCAAATCCACCTATACTAATGTATGAAAAAGTTGTAAACTTTGTGAAGAAGGATTTATATTTTTGAATCAATGAGGTAGCTTATGAGGACAACTTGTACTTGGGATTTCCTTTGAGTAGTCTCACCACATATATGGTGAATGATCATTGACCTTGACAAAGTGATGGATACTCTCTTTTAAAATAAGTTACGAATATCTCAAGTAGGCAGGAGCCTTCGAGAGATGTTTTGTGTGAGATTTAAACCTCAGTAGGATCTCATACTAGAAAGAGTATCTACTAGATATGATTTCACTGGAGAACTTCCTTGTGAGAGTCGAGAGTTAGAACACTATCACTAATGATTTGGCCCAATTTAATCATTTGTTTTCTCTCTATAATGGTGATGATGAATAATGTCATCTAGTCATGAAACTCCTTGGTACTTTCCTCTCCCATCACCTTACTTAGAAGAATGATGACATCCGAGTACCCCTCGTGAAATTTATGACTAGACCAAGACTTAGGCACTCAGTGAAGGTTTCCTCACTTTCTTCAACCAAGACCCCAACACAAGGTCCTATAGATAAGAGTCTGTATTTATCCATTCACCTTCTAAAAAATCCTTTTAGATGACAACCATGTTTTCCCAAGCTAGAACTTGCATACTCTATGATATCCCCTTGGGTGTGAGTACTGCCAAGATCAAACCATCATCTACCCTTTCAATTTCTTAAGTCTAGTTCATAATTTTGAGCACAAATAATGACCAAATCCATGTTATAGAATGATAGAGGATGACCACTTGCAACATATAATCCACTTGTATAGATCTTGTCTTCAACATGATCCAGTGGTCCGCCAAGCATCTAACTTTTCAGGTCTTCCAAATCCATTTGAGCGACATCATTGTCACCCACCTCCAGATACTAATATGAGAGAGATGAAATGGGATACAAACTAGAAAATTTGAAATTCATTTTAAAAATATCAATTAGGTGAGAGAAAATGATGAAGATAGACACTTTCGCACCTAAAATAAACACTTTCTATTTTTAGTAAGTAGGAATCAACTTGCATTTTCTATTTATTTATTTATTTTTTTTTCAGTATCCCAAGATTCCTAACATACCATGTACACTTTCATTTGGGTCATTTTCATGATCTTTGTCAATTTCTATTTTTAGAAAGTGTTGTTTTATTTTTTGTTTTTTTGTCACTTTTTTCTTGGTTTGTCTTCACTATTGAATTCTCGGGTCCACTATCTTAAGAATTGTTTTTACATTGGGTTTCTATTTATAGTAATTGGAAAGACTAGATAATTACTATTTCTATAAGTGTCACTTTCCTCTATCACTTGAAGATGAAAACAAATATTTTTGGAATGGGTTTTCTCTTTGGATCACGTGGTTGAAATTTCATCGCAAACCATCTCAGTGAAAATGATGGGAAATCAAAAAAGTGTCATTCTAGGGAATGTAATGAGAGTTTAATGCAATTAAAAATAAATGGAATGAGATAATTCCCTATTATAAAGGTCTTAAAGGTGCCTTGATCATGAAGCTAGTGTGAAGCTTTTGTGTAGAATGGACCACCGATTTAAAAGTTATACAAAAATCTTCGTTTAAGTTATCATGGCTGCCCGGAAGATTTTGATAGTTATTTTGGTAAATTTTCAGGTTATTTTGTTATTTGGTATGTCTCTAATGGATTCTTGGGTCGATATGGAAAAAATAATGTAGAGGACAAGGAAAGCAAGGCTTTTAAAAGATGAAAAATGGGTTATTTTTGAGTCAAGAAATTTAACTTTACTTTTTACTTTTTTCAAGAAAAGAGGAGCACACTTTTGTGTCCTAACTATCCTAGGAAATTTTTGATAGTAGGTGCAAGAAAATGTGCCCCTTTCCCAGCCTACCATGTGGCGAAGTGTTGATAGATGAGCATAGGAGATGAGGGAGGAATCTTTTAGCCCCACTGACGGATAAGTTGGGGGTAACATGCATGACTAGAGGGAGGGATAAGAGTGGGTCACATTTAAATGTTCCATATTTCTGATATAGTTGGTACTGTAGGGACATAGAAGTGTACCACTAGGATTTGGGAGGCTTATACTTAGTCAATTTTTAAAAAAATGGACTTGGGAGTGCTTAGAATGAATTAACATCTATCGGGAGGAACCAGTCACATGAGGGGTCCAAGGGATTCAGTTAGGGGTAGGGTGAACTCTATTGTCCCTAATATCCCCACTATCCCCACTTTCCTAGACATTTGGGATAGTCGGGACAGTTGAGACATAAAAATGCGCCATGCCCCAAACTATGAAATTTTCTAACTATTGGAACGAAGAAACAAACTTTCCCGAAGTTGTATGAGGTATTTTTGGGTGAAATTTGACATGAATTTTATTGAAAAGAGAATTTTTTGAAAAATTTAGTGGTTTTCAAGACTTGATTCATCCTCCTACTCCGAAAAAAGTGGCTTTTTCATTCTGACCCGTGAGGTGAGTATGCACAAATTTCTCTGCATAGTGAATTTATTAGGTTTTGTGAAGTATATGATTTATTCATCTTATAGATCATTGAAATATATTTATGATGGTATCTTTTTTTTCCTCTTGAATAGTATCGAGATCTTAAAATATTCTATTGAAGGACAAGTACTTTTTCAAATGTTATTTCCTTAGGCCTCAAAGACTCACTTTCACTATTTTGATCCTAACACCTTTGAAACTTTAAAAACTTCCCTAAACCTTTCATAATTAATTTTATACTTCATCAATAACATCCTTGGATTACTTTAGGCCTCTTGATCAGCTCTAGAGGATGCAAACCTAGTTTGAGAAGGCTAGGGAATAGTCTTTCTAGGCCTAGTGCAAATTTCAATTCTTGATGACACTTCACCGAATGATCCGGTGACCTCATGGAAACATGGTAGAAAGTGGGAAGGATTTAAATGACATTGTGAACTTGTACAAGGACTAAGGAGACATGACTTATAAATCTGGGTGATCTAGAGGATAACTCGGGAGGGGTTTCAAGAAAATTTTCATTATAGGTGTACAATTGTCATGCTATCAACTTAGTTTTTGACATTGCAAAATGCATAACAACACATACTTGCTTATTTTTGGTGCCATATTGTACTTAACAACCGTATATCATATTTTACATCAGCTACACTATGATAAGGTTGAATAAAATACTATTTGTGTTAAATCAATATCCCCATCATACAATTTGAATCAAATGGTTGTGGGAAATCCATGTGTCAATCCACACTCTCTCGTGATTCATGACCATCGATTTTCTTATGGTTGTCAAATAGGCGAACCCCTAATCTAACTCGAAAACACCTTCAACATAAAAATCAATAAACCATGGGGATTAGAAATAAATGGAAAGACATAAGATTTATTAGTTTTTTATCAAAAGATACATTTCAATCCTTCTTATTAAATTTGTTCGATCTCAATATATTTCTTCCTCTTTAGCTTAGGATTTCCTATGTTAGTGTGGATGCAAATCAAGAAATTATTATGCTAAGGAGGGCTATGCTAAACTTGTGGAGACTTTAGAAGCTCCAAACTAATACGTGATCCAAAATATTTAGAATCAATGCAATCTCTATAGAGAAAATATGAATTTTAACCTAGGACAATCTCAAAAGAATAGGATATAGAGGTCCATGTATATATTGATTTTTCCTTAATCATAGTGAAAATATGAATTTTAACTTGGGATAAGCTCAAAATAAATGAGCCCCCTACTTATTTTGGCTAACTTGCCTTCATTCTTCCCTTCCTTGTGCTTCAACTTCAATTTTCACACATTTCAAGCACTCAAGGGTTTCTGGAAATGGCTCCATCAGATAGGATTTTTCTTCCCCTTTCCAGAAAGGTAAAATTTTCCTCCTAACTCCAAATATTTCGAAAGTTATGGCCCGATGGAGTTTTTTGGGGAAATTTTCCTTGACAGCCCACAACCAATGAGAAGGTGCCACGTGGTGGTGGAGGTCAGGCAGCGGAGGTAAGTTGGAAAATTTTCCAAAGAGGGAAAAGGGCACAAAGGGAAAATTTTGGCCCACAGCCCGGAGGAGAGGATGGAGAAAAAGTTGCGGAAGGCCCGCGGCCAATGAGGAAGCGACACGTGTCCATGACAATGGCGGGAGTCGGAGGCACGGAGGAAACTTTGGTTTTTTTCCAAAGTGATAGAGGCACAAATGGAGAAAAATAAGTGTGCCCCCACCAAGCAACTAGAAGCTGACACGTGTCACCGAGCAGTGGAGCGTGGGGAAAATTTGGGAATGTTTCCCGATAAAAAAATCAAAGGGGAAAAGCGAGGTTTGAGCCCGCGTTTCCATCAACGATGGGAAATAACCACATGTCAAAGGAGTAGTAGGGTGTGGGGAATTTTGGGACATTTTCCCAAATTCAAAAATGGAAAATTTTCAAGTTTCGGCCCGCCAACCCAATTTTTGCCCTAAAATTGCTATTTTTGCCCTAAATCTTCAGAGGGGCATAACTTTTGATCCCGAGCTCAGATTTTCATGTTCTTTATATCATTGGAAAGATGTTAAAATCCTCTACATGATGAAGGATTCAATTTTTATTTTTGATGGATATTTGTGGGAGAAAAATAGGAAAACGTCTCTAGCATGCAAAAATGTAGAAAACGCCCCCAACCACCAAAATTAATGAAGTATGGGCCTCTTTCTTGCTCTACAGAGCAATGTACTTTGGCATATGGGTTTTCCATGAAGCCCATCACTTTGCAGGTGAGATTGGAGGATTTTTGGTGGTTGGAGTTTCAATTTGATTTTCCCATTTTCCACATTTCTTTCATTCTGTTCGATGGTTAAAAGCCAATTTGGCTCATTTGTAAAGGTTGTTCATCATTCTTCTCTGCCTCTCCCTTCTTTTCTTCCCCAGGGTCGAAAATGGAGTTTGAACCTCCTCCCTTTCTCTATAATGGCATTTTTCCTCTTACCAGTAAAATGATGTTTTGTGCAAACTTTTGGAGCAATAAAAACATGTTTTGTGATGCATTTGTCCATCCTTGCTCGTTTTGCTTGTCTTCTTCTTGCCTCTCTTCATTACAGGTATTTGTGCATGTTTGAATGTTCATTATAGGTTTTGGAGCTGTGTTCATGGAGTTTTGGAACATTTTTTGTGTGAAATTTATCCTTGGTTTTGTGATGCACTTGTCCATCCTTTCCATTACTCACCTCTTCTTGTTCCATGGTAGTTTTGATAGATGTTCAACATTTTCCTTCTCTGGTGTATCACTATTTTAGTGTAGCCTCTTTTTTCCCCTCTTTTCTCTCTCTATATCTCCTTGGCATAGTTATATTAGGATTAGATTAGCTTGTGTGCACTGGAATAGTGCGTGGCAGGTAGTTTAGGAAGAGGAACCAACCTTCTCTGGAGAGCTTTCCCCATTTGCAAAGGTCCCACACTTTGGGAAAGCTCAATGTTGTGCATTCACACCAAATGACATTACCTTAGAAAAGTAGATCCATAGGTCATTTTGGGGTGTGAATTTTCACTAATAGTTTTGCATGCCCAATGGGACCTTAGAGGTCTTCCACTTTATTTTTGACAGTTGGTGTGTTCCTATTAAAGATTCAGCCTTTGGAGGCATATTCAAAATCACATCTGGCGACTCCATCTTGGTAAATAACTCATTCTCTAAGTTACATACCCTCTTTCCATTCATTTTCATTCATTTTTCATCCATTCTTCCTTCCATCTCTTCCATCTTCTTTCATTTCATGAAGTTGTGCAATCATGACTTCATTTCCATCATGGAATTCACATTTACAATAGCAATATATTCCACCTCCAACATGTTTTACAACTCCTTCAAATCAGCATTTTGATCAAATTCAAAATCAGTATGCATATCCATATGAGCAGTAGTGCCAAAATCAGTTTGGCTATGGTTCTTTCCAAGAGCAGGAGTATACAAACAATGAAGACAATCAAATGGAAGATGCTGATTTTTTGGAGAAGATCCAAAAAATGGAGGTTGACATGGTGCAATCAAGAGCAATAACTCAAATGAAGGCTTTCAGAATTGGTTGCAGGCACCTTGTCCATGGGTTGGCCCTTTTCCAAGACACTTCAGCCCTCAGGAGAAGCTGGACTTCATGATGGAGATGCTTGCCCCAACTTGCACAATGGACAATGGAGATAGAGGCCTATAAATTTGGTGTTGAGCAACCTTGTCAATGGGTAAGTTCTACACCATCATTTGGTTTTTCTCCTTCCATTCCTCAAGTAGCACCATCTCATTTTGAATTCCAAATTCCAAATCCAGCCCATGTTGCCCCAAGAGTTGATTCCATTTCTCCATCCCCTAGTCTTCCATCCCATCTCAGTTTTTCTTCTCTCTTCTCTTCCAAATCCAAATCCCCTCCACAAGAGAAAAAGAAATACCTTCCACTCCAAGGAAACAAGAAGTTTCATCTCCTCCACCACAAAAAATAATTGCAAAATCAATTGAGTTACAACCCACCCCTCCTCTTGCATTCCCAATTCCATGTGGGGAAGAAGAAATTGCAAAAATCAGTCATGAAGGAAAGAAGAAGAAGAGCCAAACAAAGAAGAAAAAATCAGAAGTTTGGTAAGCTTGGCTCTTAAATTCGGGATTACAAAAATCCCCTTGATGGTGAAACCAACAGAGGAGGCCAAGGTTGAAGAACAAGTGGTGGTTAGGACTGATTTTGTTGCAGTAGAAGAAGAGCAAAAAGAAGAGGCAAATCAGCAATCAATTTTCTCATAATGTAGTGTCCATGTTGGCACTCTACTTGAAGAAGATGCTGATCCAATTCAAGTTGCACAATCAGCCATGGAAGAGGAAATCTCTAAAAGAGATCTTGCAGCCCCAACTCGTCCTATAGAGTAGTAGATTGAAGAGTTTGACTTGACAAACTTCATGCTAGAGGAAGAGTTCAATCAAGAGCAAGATTGTCTTCAAGCAACAGAGGAAGGAGAAGCTGCTCCAAATCCAAAAGAAGAGGAGCACATTCCAACTGTGGGGAGAAAAGTGTAGATCCAAAAGCTTTGAGCACAAAATCAAGCTATAGAAGAACCTTCAGTTCTTCTTTCTACTTCATCTCTCTCGACTTCTAGTGTTGAAGAAGAGTTTGATCTCTCAAACTCAATGTTGGAGGATGAAAGAAACCATGGTGATCAAGTTACAAATCAAAAGAACACCATGGGGGAGGTTGAGCATTTGCAGCAGGACAACAATGAGGTAGTTTATCTGTCAGATTTGGAAGACTATTTTGATGAAGAGGAACCGGTTGAAATCACGCCATTTTCTCCTTCATCACCCACATTCCAAACACAAGAACCTGCTGCCATGAAGGAGAGCATTCATTTGTAGCAACCTGCATTTTATAACAGCCTTTTGGAGCCAAGATTGGAAGATATTAATCTTCCATGTTCTTCATTGGAGGAAGAAGGAAAACAATAGAAGAACTTCATCACTTCTCCCACATCATCCATCCAAGAAGGTCTACAAGAGGACTCCATTTTTGGAGTTGAAAATCAGAGCAATGGGCATATCAAATGGATCAGACCTTGCCCAATAAGGTATTTGGCTTCATTGGAGCCAAAGGAGAAGTCACAACCAGTCATGCTTGCTTCTAAGCATGAGGATGAGCATCTAAGCACCAAGGATCAGCTGCAATACCTCTACAATCCAAATGCAAAGCAACTAAAAGAGGTATCTAACTTGTTTTCAGTTGACACCTTGCTGATATGGGTAGAAGACCAGCTTCTTGTTGATTTTCCACTCATCCTAACAGCCATGATCAGCTCCAAATCAATTGCATGGCTGCCCATTTTGAAGAAAGGAAGCTATTTTGCACAACCAGTTACAGGGTTTGTTTAGCTCACCTTTGCTTCCAGTTAGAGTAGAGTAGGTAGGTTTTCTTTCAGCAAAAGAAGTGCTTGTGCACACTCTACATATCCCACTTGGGGTATGTATGATTTCCAATTTTGTACATAGTTTTTTGGTGTGTTGTGTTGCTCTTGCACAATCCATTTCAGTGGGTTTTGGTGAAGATCAGCTCCAAGTTTCAGTGGGTTTCCAAGTGGCTCAGAGGTCAGATTTTCATAGTTCAGATCAGAATCAGTTTATCAGGCTTGACTCCATGCCCAATGGATGCTTCAAAGGCCACTAATCATTCATCTAGCAGTAGATGACCCCTGAGAGTCGCCAAATTGTTATCCAAAATGAGCCCCCTGCTTATTTTGGCTAACTTGCCTTCATTCTTCCCTTCCTTGTGCTTCAACTTCAATTTTCACACATTTCAAGTACTTAAGGGTTTCTAGAAATGGCTCCATCGATAGGATTTTTCTTCCCCTTTCCAAAAAGGTAAAATTTTCCTCCTAACTCCAAATATTTCGAAAGTTATGGCCCGACGGAGTTTTTTTGGGGAATTTTTCCTTGACAGGCCCACGACCAATGAGAAGGTGCCACATGGCGGCGGAGGTCGGGCTGGTGGAGGTAAGTTGGAAAATTTTCCAAAGAGGGTAAAGGGCGTAAAGGGAAAATTTTGTCCGCAGGCCCATGGAGGAGGATGGAGAAAAAGTTGTAGAAGGCCCACGGCCAATGAGGAAGCGACACGTGTCCATGACAGTGGTGGGAGTTGAGGCGCAGAAAACTTTGGTTTTTTGCCAAAGCAACAGAGGCACAAATGGAGAAAAAGAAGCATGCCCCTGCCAAGCAACTAGAAGCCAACACGTGTCACCGGAGCGGCGGAGTGCGGGGAAAATTTGGGAATTTTCCCGATAAAAAAATCAAAGGGGAAAAGCGAGGTTTAAGCCCGTGTTTCCATCAAAGAATGGGAAATCTCCACGTGGCGAGAGGAGTGGGGCATGTGGGAATTTTTGGGACATTTTCCCAAATTCAAAAAATGGAAAATTTCAAGTTTTGGCCCACCAACCCGATTTTTTCCCTAAAATTGCTATTTTTGCCCTAAATCTTCAGAGGGGCATAACTTTCGATCCCGAGCTCGGATTTTCACCTCTTCATATCATTGGAAATCTGTTGAAATCCTCTACATTATGGAGGGTTAAATTTTTATTTTTGATGGAAATTTGTGGGAGAAAAATAGGAAAACGTCTCCAGCATGCAAAAAACATAGAAAATACGCCCAACCACCAAAATTAATGAAGTATGGGCCTCTTTCTTGCTCTGCAGAGAAATGTACTTTGGCGTATGGGTTTTCCATGAAGCCCATCACTTTGTAGGCGAGATTGGAGGGATTTGTCGGTGGTTGGAGTTTCAATTTTATTTTCCCATGTTTTCCACATTTCTTTCATTCTTGTTCGATGGTTAAAAGCCGATTTGGCTCATTTGTAAAGGTTGTTCATCATTCTTCTCTTGCCTCTCCCTTCTTTTCTTCCCTAGGGTCAAAATGGAGTTTGAACCTCCTCCCTTGCTCTGTAATGGCATTTTTTCCTCTTACCAGTAAAATGATGTTTTGTGCAAACTTTTGGAGCAATAAAAACGTGTTTTGTGATGCATTTGTCCATCCTTGCTCGTTTTTTCTTGTCTTCTTCTTGCCTCTCTTCATTGTAGGTATTTGTGCATGTTTGAATGTTCATTACAGGTTTTGAGCTGTGTTCATGGAGTTTTGGAACATTTTTTGTGTGAAATTTATCCTTGGTTTTGTGATGCACTTGTCCATCCTTTCCATTGCTCACCTCTTCTTGTTCCATGGCAGTTTTGATAGATGTTCAACATTTTCCTTCTCTGGTGTATCACCATTTTAGTGTAGGCTCTATTTTTCCCTCTTTTCTCTCTCTTTATCTCCTTGGCATAGTTAGATTAGGATTAGATTAGCTTTCCTGCACTGGAATAGCTTGTGGCAAGTAGTTTAGGAAGAGGAACCAACCTTCTCTGGAGAGATTTCCCCATTTGTAAAGGTCCCACACTTTGGGAAAGCTCAATGTTGTGCATTCACACCAAATGACATTGCCTTATAAAAAGCAGATCCATAGGTCATTTTGGGGGTGTCTTTGTGAATTTGCACTAACACTAGAATCGGTTCATAATAATGATAAATAGATTTGGTGCTTATTTGAAAAGGTTAACTATATAATTCCATGTTAATTCTCATCTAGTAAATAAATGGGGTTCATAAGTGAGTGTAATTTATAGAGTTTTTTCATATATTACATCTTCTTATATTAGACAAGTGAGTGTAATGGTAAACTTTCCTAAGTTATTTGATATTGAGAAAGTTTTTCACTTACACATGCTAGTATAATTGGAGAGATAAATTTGAAGCATAATATCTCCATTCCACATGTATTTTTAAAGGTAAATGTGATTCTTATGAGACCCGTATTAGGAAACAAGGGGGATATTGAGAAAACTTTTCACTCACACATGTCAACATAATTCGAAAGATAAATTTGAAGCATAATGTATCCATTCTACATGTAATTATAAAAGTAAATGCGATTCTTATGAGACCCATCTAAGGGAACAAGGGGGATTTATAACTTTATCCAATAAATTTTAACCTCAGTAAACACGCGTTTTGGTAATTCATGACTTGCAATAACACAAATTATACAACATTCTTGAAATAATTCACACTTTCTCAATTTGGATACACCCACTCATTCTTGCTTGCACACATAACCTCTTTTTTGCACAGTGGTCATATTAATCCATCAATTTTTTTATACCTTTACATATCAAAATTCTAACTTTCAAATCATTCGCACATGTATTTGACAATATTGGATAGAGAGGACCATAACACCCATATAATATGGGTCAACCTACCTGTATTGGTCCCTCTTCCTATAACAACATTTTTTTAATTTGAACCCCTTTCATACACTCCTAATGGACCTTATTCAAGTCTTCATGACTCGAAACACATATATAAGCAAGTTATTCATCTCTCATTAAGAGATATTTCTTCTACTTGGAACATAAAATTACAATGAGAAAACATGAAGAAAAATCACAAGAAAATATACTCCAAGACTCCCTTGAGCTTCACATACTTTGTATACACATTCTAGATAATTCATCTAAACATATTTATAAGTATAAAGTCACATAATCAAAATCAAGTAAATCTAGGGAAAGTATCACACACAATCCCATTATGGAAAGAGCATGGTTATTAATTTGGTTTCATGAATAATGGTGTCTGTAACCCACTTGACATTTTATTTGTAGGACTTGTTATCCATATTTTTTCCCCTAGAAAAATATTGGATCAGCCATGACCCCGCATAGAAATAACCAAATAAATCACATTTGAATCCTGCAAACATGTTGCAGAGGGACTCTACGATGGAGTGGCAAGACAAATGACCCTATGTAAAAGATCAAACGAATCTATGTAGGAGAAATTACATGCGAGGCTTGGAAATGGAATAACAAGGTCGAGGAAGGAAGAGACAGTGTCAAAGAAGCTAGAATCTCAAAAGAGAAGGAATGATGAAGGTTCAAAGTCTTCGAGCTCTGAAAATTCGAACGAGTCCAAAATTGACTAAGTATGGAGGAGACAGCGGAAGCCGCAAAGTGTATAAGCGGCACACCTCCAAATTTGAATCAAAAAGGAATACTTGAACAAGCGCTAGGCCCCCACGTGTCCCGTGCCCAAAACGGAGGCAAATTAAAAGCTAAAATTCGGAAGATAGACAAAGCAGGCCTCAAAAAGGCTAAGTATAGAAATGTTAGCGAGAGCTACCACGTGTCAGCTTGGTGCATCTCCAAAAGTTAATCAAAAAGTGGAGACCCAAATGAGCATGGGCTCGCCACATTGTCTAGGGTCCGAAAAGGTAAGGTAGATCGTTGAAAAGTCCAAAGAACCTACGAAGGCATCCATGTGTCAACCCGACGCTCCTTCAAAGGTAAATCCTGAGTGGGCTTTTAAGTGAGCACAGAGCCTCCACACATCCAATTTCACAAAGGGAAAGGATTGAGTTGAATAGTCAATGCATTGAGACAGCCAGCGGAGGGTGCCAAGTGTCCAAATGATGCTAATTCAAGAGCATAATTAAGGGGAGGTTTCAAACAAGTGCCAAGTCATCGCGTGTCCCCTGGTTAGATATATGACCCTGCCGAGCAAAAGACTTAGCCAAAAACATAGAAATTGAGCAGGTCATGGAGGAAACCACATGTTAGCCCCATGCCACTCCAAAATCAAAATACAAAGGCTACCCTCAGACATGCGCTAGCCCTCCACGTGTCCGGTTTCAAAAGGGGCCCGTTTTTGAACTAGTTTTCCCACTATTTTGTATAGACCCAATTCAAATTTCAAATGGGCATATCTTTTGACTTGGGGCTCAAAATCTAGCAAATCTGCACCGTTGGAAAGATCTTGGCCTCATCTATGCCATGGAGATTTGAAACTTTAATTTTGGAGAGGTTAGGTGGGGAAAAAATGAAGAAACATCTTTAGGCCATTAATACAAGATCTATTTGCCCCAACAACTAGATCGGATTCGATCTGATCCGTCGTTTCCTCCTCCTTCGAGGTACCAAACCAGTAATTGATGCAATCAAGATAGATTTGGGGTAAGATTTTATAGGAGGCATTGATAGTAGTGGTTGAGCTTCAAACTATTTTTCCCACTTCTCTCTCTTTCTTCCCTCTATGTTGAATCTATAAAAGTAGGGTTGGGACTCATTATAAAGGGTTGGACATTCTTCTATTTTGTAGGCTCCCCTTTTCCTCTAGCAAATGAATTCATGGAGTTTCAGACCTTCCATTAGATTGCAACATATTTTCTTCCTTTTGGCCATTTTGTAAATGCATTGTATCAAATTTGCAGAGCAATAATACATGTTTGTGGCTGATTTTTGACCCTTTCTTGTCTTCATTTCTCTCATATGGTCTTTCATTGCAAAACTGGTTATCTGTGCTTGATTATTGTATGCATTTTTTGGTTTGTACCTATCAGCAAAAAAAACTTTTCATCATTCCTTCTGTATCACCTGGTTAGCTTAGTTTTAATTTCTTGTATTCCTTTCATCCTTGTCTCCTTGGAAATATTAGATTAGGTTTAGGAATCAATCCTTTGCAAATTTCACGTATGCACCTAGACAAAGGAATAGGAACCAACCTTAATCTAGAGAGTTTTCCCATTTGCAAAGTCCCACACTTTTGGGGAAAACTCAATGTTATGCAAATCACATCAAATGACAAGTTTGAAACACCAAATCTGAGAGGTCATTTGGGGTGCTGTGATTTTGCACTAATAGTTTTGGCACACCTGGGACAAATAAGTCTCCATATTTATTACAGTAAGATTGATGTGCACTTGTTGTGATTCTAGCTTTTAAGAAGTTTTAAAAATTGCACATCTGCAACTCCAAAAGGGACAGAAATCCACTAGTTTCAGCAGTCCAAGCTTGCCAAGTTCATGAGAAGAATACAAATAAGGTCAAGAACCAAAGAAGAGGGATAGTTTTTCCACCTACACTTGTCTCCAAATAGAAGGAGAAGGGGGAGAAGATCCCAGAGATCTCCATCTCCACTAGATAAAGCCCCTCACAACACCTCCTCCTAGTAGGCCATTCTTTCAATCAAGAAGGGTGCTTGGGATTTATCGGATTACATAACTAAATCCTTATATTAGTTTCACTAGCAACAACCCTCTCTGCTCTTAATGCACAACATTCAGTCCCAATGGCAACATTAAAGAGCATCCCATATTTCACTAGGGAGAACGAGACTTCACCTAGTGACCACATTTAAGATATTACAAATGTCTATGCAATCCATGAGATCACTGAGATGGAAATTGCAGTTAAGTTACTAGCCTCTTCACTCAAGGGAAAAGCTTCACAATGGTTCAGGAGCCTAGCAGAAGCTCTATTCAAAATTGGGACCATTTGTGCAGATCTCTTTATGACCAGTTTGGAGAAAAGGGAGATAACTTGTCCTTGTTGGAGCAACTAAAAATGATCAAAAGAGATCCTAATGAGCAGTTGATAGATTTCAACCTCATATTTCAAAGGACTTGGGACAGAGTTCCATTAGCTGTAAGGCCCACAGAAGCAAGTGATTTCTTATACTTTCTCAGAGCTCTAAATTCGAGATATTGCTTTAATGATTCAAATCAATGTGAGGCACAACCTTACCTGTAGCTTATAGCCTTTCCACAGAGCCGAGAATTTTTCATTCAGCTAGAAAATTTCTCCTAGGCTACCCATCCCTCTATACCCAAAGTTAAGAATTGTGATGCTCGGTTAAAACAACCCACTTGAGAACCATGAACAACCTAGGTTTAGTTAGAAAATTATGGAATAAATTTTTTTATAAGGAGTTAACGACCAAAGTCTCAAAGACAAATAAATTCAATAGATCACTTTTCCCATTATAATAATTACTAATTTCACATTATAGAGCAACAAGTGCAATCAGTCCACCCTAGCTCAAATCTCTCTAGGGATTAATTTAATTTCTGATTACATTGACATTTTAGCTAAATATTCCCTAATTGAAATTTTAGGGTTAAGGGACCCAAAAACAATTAAATACCCAAGGTATTTAATTTCCACCAGATCAAAGACAAGAGCAAGGTTTAATTATAGTGAGGAAAGGAATACATATTTAAAATCAACAGAGTAAGGTCTCACTTACCCACTCCCAGAACTTGCTTAGGAGTGTCTACAACCAGGTTGCTAGGTAAAAGCTGCCCCTAACAGATTTTAGAACAACTCAAATCCACAAGAACAAACTTCTCTTTTATTAACAATTCTCAGAGGTCACAAGGCCCAAAACTTAGGGCTAGAAGTTTCAGTTAGGTTCAGGGAGAAATTTACCCCAAACCCACTCTCTAACAAGATCAGATTTTCAATAGGATTTTTCTCTTACATAAAACTTCTAAATTTTCCCTAACCATTTCCATTAGATAGGAAATTTTCTCACCTTTCGGTGATATAAAGAAGTCCTCCTAACTCCTTACAAAACTCAAGATATGAGCGGGCGTTCTTAGGTCAAATTTTCCCCAAGGGGACACGTGTCAAGAGGAGGGGAAAGCACCTCCAACGGGTTGGCGGGTTGTGGGGCAGCTTGGGGATTTTTCCCATCATGTGGGCACAAATGAAAATTTTCTTCCACACCTTTGCAAGTACCTAGTGGACACTGTGGCGGCATCAGAGACAACGCCGGGGAAAAGGGAAGGGCGGAACAGCGGAAGGATCGGAGACACTTAGTCCAAGGAAGAGGAAAAAAAATAGTGCTCCCACCTATGGGTACACTTGGGGATATGTGGTGCTCTACGGTTGGCCACGAGGAGAAGAGAGAAAGAGGGGCACGGAGCGGTGGGAGGATTTAGCGCATTGCGCCCGATGGAGGACAAAAGGGAGAAAGGGACGTGTGGGTCCACATGCCCATGGAGGAAGAAAAGCCCGAGGTGGGGGCTGGTGATGCGGGGCCATGGGGAATCTTGTTGCAATTTTCCCAAGGCCAAAAACCAAATAAATTAAAGGGGTCCTCCCTCCCCACTGTTGCCACCCCAAGGTGCCATGTGGCACCTTCTCATTGGCTCATGGGCCGGCGGGGCAAAAGTGAAAAATTTTCCCCAAAATTTTCAAAAGGCTAAGGGCTAAAAGGGAAGTTGCACCTCTGCCATATCCCCAAGAGGACACATGGTGCCCTCTGATTGGTTGCATGGCTGGTGGAGGAAAAAGTGAAATTTTTCCAAGTCACAATTTTTCCAAAACTTTTCTAAGGAAAAATGACGGAAATCTTTGGCTTGTGGGCCCGCTAGGGAAAATTTTCCCAAATTTTCCCGCCAAGGCACAAAAACTTCAAAGTGCCATAACTTTTCTAGGAAGCTCATTTTTGGGCAAACGAGGAATTTTTGGAAATATCTCGATGCCTTCTTTGCACAGGAAACATAAATTTTACATTTTGATAAGTTTTAAGGGTCAATTTTGCAAAAAGGGTCTGCAGGCTTATAAATAGTGAACTAGCAATTTTCAACTTCTCAATTTGGTTAAATTCGGTCTCCTCCTTCACTCAACATGTCAAAAAGACATGGAGGATTGATCTAGGGAGGGTTTATAGTGTTTTAGGAAAGTTAATTTGTTCAATTGATTCAAAATTGAATTTGTCCAACAAATGACAGAAAATGGTTGAGGAAGAGATTAAGCTCAATTTTGCAATGGTTCAAGATATTCTCTTAAATATTCTTTGTCAATTGAGTACATTGCTAATATATCATGGTAAATTTTAAGGTTTCCAAGTTGATTGTTAAGTGCTAGTCCAAACTGTGCATTTTTATTAAAATTAATTGCCAGTATAAGGTTTATAACAGAGATCTATTTCTTGAAGTTTGTTTATCAAATTCATCCTACAAATATGGCACTTCATTCCTAAACTAGTCCAATACATTCCGTTGTTTAGAAACAAACCATTTCAAAGATAAATTGCAATTTTGATTTCCACTTTAATAATTTTCAAAAGAGAACCAATACAATATAATTCCCTCATATGTATTTCTTCTTCTTTCATTTTCCAAAACAGTGATTCCAATCACAATTTAACATTCCAATTCACCCAACAATGCAATGAGAGATAAACTTGCAATCTTTATTAAATCAAAAGGAGATACATCTTTACCTATTCCATTCCTTGAATGTAACTACAGAGTTCTATTTCTTTCCAACAATAATACAGAATGTACATGTCTTTCATAATTCCAATATCTAACTTCATAATCAAGTTTCACACATCCTTCACAATTACATGAAACAATTTCATCCACAACAAGTGGGAAAGGATTACAATGAATGTGTCTCCATAAGGTACTGTCAAACTACACTTTTCTTTTGCTCCAGGACAACAACATGCAACTTCCATTTTCTTCCAATTTGATCACAACAAAAGAGGGGAAAGGCAATGCTCTCCACCCAACCAAGACATCCAATGAAAAGAGAATCCTTCCTTCATCATTGGCCCCAAGCCCCAACCAAGATATAATAAAAGGTGCAATTCAACCATGACAACAACTGGCTTCCACAACACAACATTCTTTCACACACACATTTCTTTTTGCAACACAATGTAAAAAAAACAAACAGTAGTTCACAACTACATTTAGAAACATTTCAAAGCAGAACTCAGGCTTGAGCTTGTAAGCCAAAGGAGCAAGGACTATGGGGAATCTACTTATGCCTCCCAATTGGGAATTGGGCATCCACCTATAATCATACAACCAATATAACATATCATATCCCATAAACCTTATGCCTCCCAACCCCTCCTTATGCCCCCCATAAATTTTCCCTTATGCCCCCATAAAGTAAGAAATGCAAGCTATTTCTTTTCCATGGTGGATCCCAAACCCAAAACTCCTCCAAAACTCTAATGCCCATGGCATTCCCTTATGCCTCCCACATGGATTCATCATAGCCTTCTCCTACACCTTCCCTAGGCGCCTACCCAACCAAGCAACAAAAGCAATAAAACATTCTCCATACACACAACTCAACAAGAAAATAATAGCAATAAAAGAAGGAATAAACTCCTACCTCTCCATGGAAGGATTTTCTCCACATAACAAGCTTTGAATGTCAAAAATACAGTCCCAAAATAGTAGTGCCAAAGTATCAAATGCTCTCCAATCTCCTCCAAATCAACAAGAGCTCTAATCACAGAAAAAAATGTGCCCCCAAGGATGAATGCAAAGAGGTTCAACAACCAAGCAAAAATCTTCCCAAAGCTTCTCCAAAGTAAGAGTTCCAATCACAAGAAAAATGCACCCAAGGAAGCATGCAAAAGGTTCAACAACCAAAAACAAGAAGAGAGTTTCCAATATATAGAAAAAGAGGATGATGTAGATCCATGTAGGATGCCACATCATAAATCCTCACAATCAAACACAAAATACAAAATCAAACTCCAAGGCTCAATAAAGAGGTGGGTGAAGAATGACAAGTTACTTGCACTCAAAATAGCCCACACCTCAAGGGATAGCCATTAATTTAAAAAGTAAGAAAGTGCAATTAAAACATGCACAAAAAGAATAAAAATGCATTATAAAAGTCACAAATCACATCCTCAACCATAAGTATGGTTGGTAACATAAATTTAGAGGCATGAGACAAGTTTTACTTGTCCCACAAGTTTCCAAAAACAGCCCCTAAGGTCAAATTCGAATTTCCATGGAGGTAGAGTATTTCTTACTCTAAAATCTGACCTACACAAACTCTTACACCTCTTACACATCCCTTACAAATTAATTATAAATAGCCAACAACTCTAATAATTACTTTCCATATCCCAATTTGATTTAATTAAACTTTAAACATATGATCTCTCACATTAATCCACCACAATTAATAAAATACACAACCCATAGTCACATATAAAGATGATTCCGCCCATGGGAATCTCTAACAAAACAACACACAACACAATAAAATGAGTTACCATGGTGACCGTGTTGAATTCACCTATAATTCCATTTTAGTTGGTCTCCGATCCCTCGATGTCTATTGTGATATTTTAAACCTGTAAAACACAAATACCTCCTTCGGCCTCATGGCCATATCAGAACGTCCAAAATGAATATATAATAAAATCAAAAAATCATCTATACATATAAATCACAACAATCACCAAGGCAATCAACAAAATTATTTACAATTTATATCGACAACTATATCATCATCAAATAATTTTCCTTTTCTAGGTTTACTCATAATCTCCAAAATCACATGTCCAAATAACTTCCATTAAACATCCATGTCAATAGTATATCATCATCCACATATGAGTGTCTCTAATAATCACTATGAATTATATATAATTAGATTCAACAATAATCCAAGATCGACATCTAACACCATACTAGATCAAAACTATTAAATGTTTGTCATAGTCTACAGTATCATGATAAAAATAAAAGGTGCCAAAGGGAAGTGGGCACTACAGAATCCCAAGCACTAGCAGACACCCACATTAGCTCCTATACCTACTCCTAGGAATCAAAGTTCAGCCAAATCCTCCATCTCATCCTCTAACACCTCAAAAGAACTTCAAGAGATCATGAAATAGCTTTAGGACCTAGGGAATGAGTTAGTAAATATCAAGAGGCAACATGCTCATATTTCTAGGCCATATCAGCCTTAGGCTCAGTATCAAGCTAGACCCCCATATTAGCAAAATAGACCACCAGCTCAGTGCTAAAATCGAGTCAAAACCAAGGACAACCTCAAGCTACTAGACCTTTGAGGTCATATGATCCAAACACTTTTCAACATCAAGGGCATTGGTTCCAGCACAAAATAACATGGAACAAGAATATGATTGGTGTTTCCCATGTAATTAGCCACCTAATCAATCAATGTGCTTCAATGGTGCACTAACCCAAGCCTTGATGGTATAGACCACTGGTGTGTTACAAGAATCTAGCTAAGAAGAAAATCAGCAAAGAAGGAGCTCAGCAAGAGGGACCTCCAAGTGAAACTATGCTTGTTAATTGGCAAGTTGAAGACTTATGTGGAATGAATCAAGCTCCTTCTCAAAGTATAGCTGCCAATACACGGTCCAAGAAGAGAAATATTGGAGGAAAATCACCAAACTTAGGTAATCCTCAATCCTCCATTACTCCATAAGGTATTGGCATTCAAAATACAACTCCCAATATGCAGAGTCAATCCAAACCACCTTCCAAATCTACTCAAGCACCGGTTGTAACGACCCATGTGCAAGAGAAAATGTGCTAGGAAAGGGGTAGCAGAAGGATAGCTCATTTAATATCATTGAGCAAATGAAGAATGTGAACATTTCACTATGGGAGTCACTTTAGACATTCCAGAAAAGGGATATGTTGCAGACTACCATGGCCAATTGGTCAAGCTCAAATAATTCCCCTAGCCAATAGGAGAAAGTGTTTTCCAATGTAGCTCAACTTGAGGGAAACCATGGAGGACAATAGGGTAAGAATCTGAAGCATCCTCCATTCTATGTTTTATTGATCATTAGAGGACAAAATTATTACATAATTACATGATTGATTTGGGGGCAAGTAGTTCTATAATGCCCAAACAAATAGCCGATCAACTGGGTCTTCAATATGAAGTCATCTCCAAAGGGGTAGTGCAATTGGATGGGAAAGTAGTGACAACTATTGGAGTCATCAAGGATCTAAGCCTTACATTACATGCCTGCCCTAATGTGACTGTATTACAAAACATATCAGTCATAGACTTACCACCACATTTTGCATTGTGTTTGTCTAAGGACTTCACTGCCAAAATTGGAGGCTACTTGTGTAATCTTATTGGTCATATATGCTTTTTAGAACAAGGTATGGAACTAAGGCTATAATCAGATTTGAGCCCATAATAGATTACCATATTGAGTCCTATGTACCCAGCCCGATCAATGCCAATTGTTCAACCTTTGATCAGGAGGACCTCCTAAGCACTTGTGAAGTGGATACCAAATTGGGGTGTATTCCCACTTGACTCTTGACAAATGGGAAAACAAAATACATGCTTTTAAACCCTATAAGGAGATGGAATAATCCGAGCTAGGAGTTTACTACCTATATGAGGAAAAGCATCCTCTTCCTAACATCATTAAACCAGAACAAAAAGATGACAATGAAGTATGGAAATTGTTCTTTGATGGCTCTAGAAGTAGGCAAGGAGCCAGAGGAGGAGCTATGATTGTGTCCCCCCAAGGTATGAGATACTACTTAGCTTTCCATTTCCAATTTTCATGTTCAAACAATGCAACAGAATATGAGGCTTTGGTTCATGGATTGCATTGGGAAAGAAGATGAGGAATCAAGAACTTGCAAGTGTTTGGTGACAGTGAACTAGTTACTAATCAAGTCGAAGAAAAATTCTATTAAGAACGACCTACTCAAGAGCTACAAGAATAGGGTATGAGATCTCATTGAGGATTTTGAAGCCTTCAACATTGTGTCCATACCAAGGAAGGAGAATGAAGTTGTTGATAGGCTTGCAGCAGTTGGAGCAACATTTGATGTGGTTGACAACATCAAGAGGGACAAAGGACAACCACATATCCATGTGATTGTGAGGCCAAGAGCGTAGCAGATAACAACACATGTTGGCAGGTGTTTGAGAATGATCAACAAATCATCAATTTCTTGCAAGAGGAAGCTGAATTCTCAGCTAGGAATCAAGACAAATTAGAGAAACAATATGGAGATCAAGTAGTGCAGCTGCATACAAACAATCTTCCCAAAGGTTTTGTGACATTAGAATCTATCTTCAATCCTAATGATTAGTTTTAAAAAGAGAAGGCTAACATATAGATCAAAGGAGAATATTCAGAGTCAATTCTAGTTGGAAAAGGCAAAACACTTCAAATTGGCAAAGTGGCCACCGAGCAAGAAAGGTATGAATTCATGCAACTTTTCCAAGAGTTTCCAGATGTATTTTCTTGGAGCTATGAAGACCTAAGAGGGTTCAATCTGAAGCTAGCACAACACACAATTGAACTAGATCCAGATGCTAAGCCCATCAGGAAAAAGTAGAGACCAGTCAATCCACACATTGAACCTCTAATGAAGAAAGAGCTAAACAAGATGATAGAGGCAAGTATTATATTTCTAATCAAACACTCAAGTTGGGTTACAAACTTGGTCCCAATCAGGAAGAAGAATGGAGAGATTAGGTTGTGTGTAGACTTTCAAGACTTGAATAGAGCATCTCTCAAAGACCACTACCCACTCCCCTCAATGGAGTAGATTTTGCAAGTGGTGTCTGGATCAGAGAGATTCTCCCTCCTAGATGGCTACTCAAGGTATAACCGATAATGGTGAAAGAAAATGATCAGTTCAAAATGGCTTTCACCACCAAATGGGGCACCTATGCCTACAGAAAAATGCCATTTGGATTGTCTAATACTGGACCCACTTTCCAAAGGGCAATGGATATGGCATTCAAAGGGTTGATCAATAAAATAGTACTGATATATCTAGATGACATCACCATGTTCTCTAAAAATGCAACGGATCACCTTTTTCACCTAAGATAGGTATTTTAGAGATGTAGGAGATTCGGGGTATCATTGAACCCTAAAAATGCATATTTTTGGCCCATGAGGGTAGGCTTCTAGGCCATATTATGTCAAAGGAGGGTTTGAAATTGACCCAGAGAGGGTTGAAGCAATAAAAGAATTTCCATTACCAAGCCATAAGAAAGCTCTTCAAAGCTTCTTAGGAAAGATCAATTTTGTGCATAGGTTTGTACCAGACTTTGTTGCCCTTGTCAAGCTAATAATGTTGATGTTGAAGAAGAGATTAGCATTTAGGTGGACAACAAAAGGAAGAGAAAGCTTTAAGGCCATCAAAGAAGCTATATCACAAGTCCCAACTCTTGAATCAAGACTTCCTTAAGGACTTCATATTATACGCCTTTGGTGGCAGTGACACAATTTCTGTAATCTAAGTATAACAGAACAAAGAGGGTACATATCAACCAATTTCCTTCTTCAGCCAAGGTTTGGAAGATTATGAAGTGAGATACTCCTTCATTAAAAAGCACATCCTTGTAGTGATTAGAGGGTTAAAGAAGTTTAAACATCTGGTTTCAAACAATAAAATCCAACTGTTAGTCTCCCATGTAGGAGTTAAATACTTCCTTCTCAACAAGGATTTGAATGAAAAATGTGCAGATGGATCACTCGTGTCATGGAGTATGACATTGAGATCAAGGTTACTAAGCTGGTCCATGGGAAGGGATTGTGTGAACAACTAGCCTCGAGTCAACAAGATGAAGCAAGCGGTGAAAAGGAAGTTGTTTTTGTCCTGTAGAATAGTCAAGAGGAAGAAAATGATGATGTGCCCACTCCTTGTTGGACTCAGAACATTATGCACTTCCTACAAACAGGCCTATGCCCTCTAGAAATGAGTAAAACAAAAAGGAGACACTTTAGACTACAAGCCATCCCATACGTGCTTATTGATGGTGTCTTGTTCAAAAGGGACATCAATGGCATTTTGTTAAGATGCATTGGGACAGATCAGATTGAGAGAGTGTTACAAGAGTTCCATGTTGGAGCAGCTGGAGGCCATTTTTCTCCATGGGTGACAACACTCAAGATCATGAAGGTGGGTTATTATTGGCCCAGGTGTTTATTGAGTGTTATGCATGGATCAAAAAGTGAAAGAACTATGCGTTCTTCAAAGGCAAAGAAAGGCTAGTAGCACTTCCATTGCACCCAATTTCAGTTGACTAGCCATTCATGCAATGGGGATTGGACTTCATTGGGGTCATCAATCCAAATTCGATCCAAGGCCATAAATGGATTCTGGATAACAGCAACAAAATATTTCACCAAGTGGACCGAGGCAGTGGCACTCAAAGAAGCTAATGAGTCTAACATACTATATTTCTATGAAGGGATAGTGACCAAATTTGGATTGCCAACCACCATTATATCAGACAATGCATTGGCAATCATAGGTTCCAAAATCATAGGATGGGTTGTTAGGAATGGAATTTACTTGAGCACTTCATCAAACTATTACCCTAAAGGTAATGGCCAAGTTGAGTCCATAAACAAGAACCTGCTAAGGATTTTCAAAAGAACTCTTGATGAAAATCAAAGAACTTGGCACACAAAACTCAAATCAGCCTTATGGGATGATAGGACAACACCCAAGAGGTCTACAAGCTTCTTAGGAAAAATCAATTTTGTCCACAGGTTTGTACCAAACTTTATTGCCCTTGTCAAACCAATAATGTTGATGTTGAAGAAGAGCTTGGCATTTAGGTGGAAAGCTGAAGGAAGTGGAAAGTTTTAAGGCCATCAAAGAAGCTATATCACAAGACCTAACCCTCTTGAATCTATACTTCTCAAATGACTTCATACTATATGCCTTTGGTGGTAGTGACACAATTTCTGTAATCTTAATACAACAAAACAAAGAAGGTACAAAACAACCAATTGCCTTCTTCAGCCAAGGTTTGGAGGATTATGAAGTGAGATATTCCTTCATCGAAAAGCAAGTCTTGGTAGTGATTAGAGGGTTAAATAAGTTTAAACATTTGGTTTCAAATAATAAAATCCAACTATTGGTCTCCCATGCAGGAGTTAAAGACTTCCTTCTCAGCAAGGATTTGAATGAAAAACATGCAGGATGGATCACTCATGTCATGGAGTATGACATTGAGATCAAGGTTACTAAGCTGGTCCATGGGAAGGGATTGTGTGAACAACTGGCCTCAAGTCAACAAGATGAAGAAAGTGGTGAAAAGGAAGTTGTTTTTGTTCTACAAAATAGTCAAGAGGAAGAAAATGATGATGTACCCACTCCTTATTAGACTCAAAGTATTATGCACTTCCTACAAATATGCCTATGTCCTCTAGAAATGAGTAAAAAAAAGGAGACACTTCAAACTACAAGCCATCCCATATGTGCTTATTGATGGCGTCTTGTTCAAAAGGGACATCAATGGCGTTCTGTTAAGATGCATTGGGACAGATCAGATTGAGAGAGTGTTACAAGAGTTCCATGATGAAGCAGCTAGAGGCCATTTTGCTCCATGGGTGACAACACTCAAGATCATGAAGGTGGGTTATTATTGGCCTAGGGTGTTTAGTGACTGCTATACATGGATCAAAAAGTGCAAGAATTGTGCATTCTTCAGGGAAAGAAAGGCTAATAGCACTTCCATTACACCCAATTTTAGTTGACCAACCATTCATGCAATGGGGATTGGATTTCATCGGGGTCATCAATCCAAATTTGAGCCAAGGCCAAAAATGGATTTTGATGAAAAAGACTATTTTACCAAGTGGACCGAGGTAGTGGCACTTAAAGAAGCTAATGAGTCTAGCATACTAGATTTCTATGAAGGGATAGTGACCAGGTTTAGAGTGCCAGCCACCATTATATCAGAAAATGCATTGGCATTCATAGGTTCCAAAATCACAGAATGGGCCGTTAGGAACATTATTTACTTGATCACTTCATCAAACTATTACCCTTAAGGTAATGGCCAAGCTGAGTCCACAAACAATAACCCGCTAAAGATTGTCAGAAGAACTATGGATGAAAATCATAGAAATTGGCACACAAAACTCAAATACACCTTATGGGTTGATAGGACAACACCTAAGAGGTCTACATGCAGCTCTCATTCAAACTTGTCTATGGGAAAGAGTAAATTTTCCTATATCACTTGATTCACCAACATTGGAACTCATGAAGTAGCCGAGATGTCTACATTTGAACCAATGGAGGTCGGTATGTAGAGCTGATGGAGTTGGAAGAAACTAAAGAACATACACTTCAAACAATGGAGAAGGATCATGTCTCAATCAAGAGATGCTTCGACAAGAAGGAAAGAATAAGGACCTTCCAGGAAGGAGACCTAGTTTTGAAATGGGATGTAGATCGTGAAAAACCAAGAAGGCATTCCAAGTTTGATGCCATTTGGAGTGTCCCTTACATGGTCACAAAATGTAAAAATTAGCAATGCTTTCCAATTGTCTACATTGGATGGTGAAGAGTTGCATATTCCAAAGAATGGAATCTATCTTAAACACTCACTGCTAGAAGGAAAGTCCGCACTCACCGGTACATACTAGTTTAGCTCTCATTCCTCTAAGTGCTTGTGCACATTGTCTTGTTGTAGTTTAGGATGCTTTTCTCCTAAGTTATTTGCATGCTCTGCATGTTCTATTTAGAGCATGTATGATTTCAAATTTTGTATATAGTTGTGGTGTTGTTTTTTTGCTCTTGCACAACCCATTCAGAGATAGATGAAGCCTTGGGTCAAAACAATTTTCTACTCTCATAAACCTTCGTTTCGAGGTTTCTTATGAAAATTGAGAGTGAAAACAATTAGGCTCATGAATCAGAGGCATGATCAGTATCAAGCCGTCATTCTTGACTCTATGCCCAAGGGATATGACAAGGAAATTGGTCTTTTCATATAGCAGGCAGATACCCCTATGAGTTACCAAATTGTTATCCATATTTCACCCCTCGAGAAAAATATTGGATAAACCATGACCTTGCACAAAGAACCAGAGAAATCCCAATTCTAATCCTCGCAAACAGGATTCGGGAGACTCTACAATGGAAGTGGTAGGGCTTGCAAAGATCAAATGACCCTATGTAGGAGATATTTAGAGAACGGATTTGTCGGTGAATCCGTGTCTTAAATCTATTTAACAGTTATAGGTGAGCTCGTAAATAGAATAACATGGTTAGAGAAGGAGGAGATAGCCGAAGAGAGCCACATGTCAACATGACACTTCTCCAAAGTTGAATCCAAAAAGGGAAGCTCAAATGAGTGCTAGGCTTCCATGTGTCCAGAGCCCCAAAAGTTGCACACCATTGAAAAAGTCTCTACCTCGGTGGAAGGGGCTAAGTGTCGGCTTAGTGTAATTCCAAAATGGGAGCCTAAGGTGGAGACTCAAACTTACCAACCCTCCACATAGCGAATGGTCAAGAGAGGTCCAAAGTTAAATAGGGCGGCCTCAAAAAAATGCCAAGTATAGAAGTGCCGTGAAACCACCACGTGTCCAAGCGGTGCATCTCCAAGGGTAGATCTAGAAGTGAAGGCTCAAACAAGCACCAGTTCACCACGTAGCCCAAGGTATGAAAAGGTAAGAGGGAGGTCATTAAAATTCCAAAGACCTACATAGGCTTCCAAGTGTCAACCCGACGCTCCTTCAAAGGTAAATCTTGATCGGGATTTTAAGCAAGCGTGGAACCTCCATGCATCCAGTCTCAAAAAGGGGACAGATTCGTTTTAATAGTCAATGCATGGTGGAAACCTGGTGGAGAGTTCCATGTGTCTAAGTGGTGCTAACTCAAGGGTCGAATAAAGAGAGGATTTCCCGGACAAGCACCGATCATCACGCGTGTCCCCGGTCAAGAAATATGACCCCGCCGAGCAAAGGACTTAGCCAAAAACATAGAAATTGAGAAAGCTGGCAGAGGAAGCCACGTGTTAGCCCCATGCCATTCCAAGAACAAAATACAAAGGCCACCCTCAAACATGTGCCATCCCTCCACGTGTCCCATATTAAAAAGGGGCCCATTTTTTGAACTGGTTTTCCCACCTTTTTGTATGAACCCGATACAAATTTCAAGGGGCATATCTTTTGAATCAAGGCTCGAAATCAAAAAAATATAGCACCATTGAAATATCTCAACCTCGTCTATGCCAAGAAGATCTGAAACTTTAAGTTTGGGAAGGTTAGGTGGGAGAAAAATGGAGAAATGTATTCGGGCTATTAATGCACAGGATCATTTTCCCCAACGACCAGATCGGATTCGATCTAATCCATTGTTTCCTCCTCCTTTGAGGTGCTAATCCAATGGTTAATGCAAATCAAGATAGATTTGGGGTAGATTTTGTAGGAGGCATTGATAGAGGTGGTTGAGCTTCGACTATTTTTTCCCGCTTCTCTCTCTTTCTCCCCTTTTTGTTGAATCTATAAAATCAAGGTCGAAACTCATTGTAAAGGGTTGGACATTCTTTTGTTTTTTGTAGGCTTCCTTTCCTTCTAACAAAGGGATTTGTGGAGTTTAGACCTTCCATTTAAATTACAAATATGTTTCTTTCCTTCTGGCCATTTGTAATGCATTGTATCAATCTGTGAGAACAATAAAACATGTTTTGATTGATTTTAGATCGTTTCTTGTCTCCTTTTCTCTCGTATGGTATTTCATTAAAATTTGGTTATCTCGTGCAGGATTATTGTATGCATTTTTTTGTTTTGTGTCTATCAACAAAACTAATGTTCATCATTCCTTCGGTACATCACCTTGTAGCTTAGTTTTTATTTCTTGTATTCCTTTTATCCCTGTCTCCTTGGTAAAACTTAGATTAGGTTTAGGAATAGGCCCTCTACAAGTTTCCATACATGCACCTAAACAAAGGAATAGGAACCAACCTTTAATCTGGAGAGTTTTCCCATTTGCAAAGTCCCACACTTTGGGGAAAACTCAATGTTATGTGAATCACACCAAATGAATCTACCTTAGAAAAGTAGATCTGATAACTCATTTGGGGGTGTTGTGATTTTGCACTAACAGTTTTGGCATGCCCGGTGGGACAAAGAAGTCTCCATCTTTATTACAGTAAGATTGATGTGCACTTGCTATGATTCTAGATTTTAATAAGCTTTTAAGAACTACACATCTAGTGACTCCAAAAGGGACAAAATCCACTGGTTTTAGTAGTCCAAGTTTCCCAAGTTCATGAGAAGGATACAAACAAGGTCAAGAAAAGAGAAGGATAGTTTGTACACCTACACTTGTCTCCAGATAGAAGGAGAAGAGGAAGAAGAGCCCAGAGGTCTCTATCTCCACCAAATAGAGCCTTATCAACACCTCCTCCTAGTAGGTCATTCTTTCAATCAAGAAGGGTGCTCAAGATGATTAGGATAACATATCCAAATCCTTATGTCAATTTCACTAGCAGTAGCCCACTCGCTTTGAATGCACAAAATCTAGTCCCGGTAGCGAAGATTAAAGAGCATCCTTTATTTCACTAGAGAAACCAAACTTCTCCTAGTGACCACATTCAAGACAATTACAATGTCTCAGTACAATCCATGAGATCACCGAGATGGAAATACGGTCAATTTTCTAGACTCTTCACTCAAGGGTAAAGCTTCAAAATGGTTCAGGAGCCTAGCAACAGGCTCTATTCAAAATTGGGACCATCTGTGCAGAGCTCTTCATGACCAATTTGGAGAAAAAGGGGATAACCTATCCTTATTGGAGCAATTGACAACAATCAAGAGAGCTCCAAATGAGCAGTTGACAAATTTCAACCTCATATTTCAATGGACCTGGGACAAGATTCCAAAGACAGTAAAACCCACGAAGAAAGTGCCTTCTTATACTTTCTCAAAGCTTTAAATTCTGATATTGCTTTAATGATTCATCAATAGGGGCACAACCTTGCCTGCTAAACTTATAGCCTTTCCATAGGTGCTAATAAATTTAATTCAGGCTGGAAAACTTGATCCTAGGCCATCCATGCCTTCATACCCCAAATTAGGAAACCCAAGCACCAACCAAACACCCACACTAGCTCCTATACCTACTTCCAGGAGTCAAAGTTCAGTTGAAGCCTCCACCTCATCATCTAACACCTCAAAGGAGCTTCAAGAAGTTATGAAACAACTTTAAAACCTAGGGAATGAGTTAGTAAACATCAAAAGACAACAGGCTTAGATTTCTAGGCCATATTAGCCTCGTGGCTCAATATCGTCGACCCTATATCGTAAAATAGACCACATGCTCAGGTGTAAATCAAATAAGGACAACCTCAAGCTGCTAGACCTTTTAGGTCATATGATCTAAACACAACTTCAACATCAAGGGCACTAGTTCCAGCACAAAATAACATGGCACAAGAATATGATTGGTGTTTCCCATGCAATCAGCCACATAATCAATCAATGTTATTCAATGGTGCACTAAATCAAAATTTGATGGTGCAAACCATTGGTGTGTCACAAGAACCTAGCCAAGAAGAAAATCAGCAATAAGGAGCTCAGCAAGAGGGACCTCCAAGTGAAACTATGCTTGTCAATTAGCAAGTGAAGACTTTTGTGGAATGAATCAAGCTCCTTCTCAAAGTATAGTATACACACATTCCAAGAAGAGAAATATTTGAGAAGTATAATCACCAAACTCAGTGATCCTCACTCCTCCATTGCTCCACAAATTATTGGCATTTAAAATACAACTCCCAATATGTAGAAGCCAATCCAAACCACCTTCCAAATCTACTTAGGCATTGGTTGTAATAACCCATGTGCAAGAAAAAAATGTGCTAGGGAAGGGGTAGCAGAAGGATAGCTCATTTAATATCATTGAGAAAATGAAGAAGAAAAGTGTGAACATTTCACTATGGGAGTCATTGGCCATTCTAGGGTAGAGGGATCTATTACAGACTGCTATGGCCAATTGGTCAAGCTCAAATCAACCCCCTAACTAGCAAGAGAAAGTGCTTACCAATACAGCTCAACCTGGGGGAAACCATCGAGAGAAACAAGGTAAGAACCTAAGACCTCCTCCATTCTATGTTTCATTAATCATTGGGGACAAATTGGTGCATAATTACATGATTGATTCGGGGGCAAGTAGTTCTATAATGCCCAAAAAAATAGTTGATCAACTGGGTCTCTAGTATGAAGTCATCTCTAGAGGGGTAGTACAATTAGATGGGACGTAGTGACAACTGTTGGAATCATCAAGGATCTAGAGCCTCACTCTACATGCCTACCCCAATGTGATTGTATTGCAGAACATATTAGTAATAGACTTGCCACCACATTTTGCATTGTGTTTGTCCAGGGACTTCACTGCCAAAATTGAGGCTATTTATCTGCTGACTAGTCGCATATGCTCTTTAGAACAAGGTATGGAGCAAAGGCCACAATCAGATCCGAGCCCATAGATGATTCTCACATTGATTTTATGTTCCTAGTCCATCAATGCAATTTTTTCATCTTTTGATCAGAGGACCTCCTAAACACTTGTGAAGTAGATACCCAGTGGGGGTGTATCCCATACCGACTCTTAATGAATGGGTATCAAAAGGCATGCTTTTGACCCTATAAGAATATGGAAGAATCTCGGTTAGGATTCTATGTTTGCATGAGGAGAATCATCCTCTTCCTGACATCATTAAGCCAGAACACAAAGATGGCAATGAAGTATGGAAATTTTCTTTGATGGCTCGAGAAGTAGGTAAAGAGCCAGAGGAGGGGCTATGATTGTGTCACCCCAAGGTATGAAATATTACTCAACTTTCCATTTCCAATTTTCCTATTCAAACAATGCATTAGAATATGAGGCTTTGGTTCATGGATTGCATTGGGCTAGAAGATGAGGAATCAAGAACCTGTAAGTGTTTAGTGATAATGAACTAGTTGCCAATCAAGTCAAAGGACAAAATGCTATCAAGAATGACCTACTCAAGAGCTAAAATAATAGGGTATGGGATCTCATTAAATATTTTTAAGCCTTGAACATTATGTCCATACCCGGAAGGAGAAAAAAAGTCACGATAGGCTTGCAGTAGTTGAGCAACATTTGATGTGGTTGACAACATCAAGAGGGATAAAGGACAACCACATATCCATGTGATTGTGAGGCCAGCAGTGCCAGATAACAACACATGTTGGCAGGTGTTTGAGAATGATCAACAGATCATCAATTTTTTGCAAGAGGAAGCTGAATTCTCAACTAGGAATCAAAACAAATTAGAGCAGCAATATGGAGATCAAGTAGTGTAGTTGCATAAAAACAAGCTTCCCAAAGGTTTGGTGACATTAGAATCTATCTTCAATCCTAATGATCAGTTCCAAAAGAGAAGGCTAACATACAGATCAAAGGAGAAGATTCAAAGTCAATTCTAGTTGGAAAGGGAAAAACACTTCAAATTGGCAAAGTGGCCACCGAGAAAGAAAGGTATGAATTCATGCAACTTTGCCAAGAGTTTCTAGATGTATTTTCTTAGAGCTATGAAGACCTAAGAGGGTTCAATCCAAAGCTATCACAACACACAATTGAACTAGATCCAGTTGCTAAGCCCATCAAGAAAAACTAGAGAACAGTCAATCCACACATTGAACCTCTGTTGAAGAAAGAGCTAAAAAATATGATAGAGGCAAGTATCATATTTCCAATCAAACACTCAATATGGTTGCAAATTTGTTCCCAATCAGGAAGAAGAATGGAGAGATTAGGTTATGTGTTGACTTTCATGACTTGAACTGAGCATCCCTCAAAGACCACTACGCACTCCCCTTAATGGAGTAGATCTTACGAGTAGTCTCTGGATAAGAGAGATTTTATCTCCTAAATGGCTACTCAGGGTATAACTAAATAATGGTGAACAAAGATAATCAATTCAAAATGGCTTTCACCACCAAATGGGGCACCTATGCCTACAAAAAATGCCATTTGGATTGTCTAATGTCGAGATACTTTCCAAAGGGCAATGGATATGGAATTCAAAGGGATGATCAAAAAAATAGTATTGATCTATCTAGATGACATTATTGTGTTCTCCAAAATGCAGCAAACCACCTTTTTCACCTAAGACAAGTGTTTCAAAGGTGTAGGAGATTTGGGGTATCATTGAACCCTAAAAAATGCATATTCTTGGCCCATGAGGGCAAGCTTCTAGGCCATATTGTGTCAAAGGAAGGTTTGAAATTGACCCAAGAGAGAGTTGAAGCAATAAGAGCATTGCCATTACCAAGCCATAAGAAATATCTTCAAATCTTCTTAGGAAAAATCAATTTTGTCCACAGGTTTGTACCAAACTTTGCTTCCCTTGTCAAACCAATAACGTTGATGTTGAAGAAGAGCTTGGCATTTAGGTGGATAGTTGAAGGAAGGGAAATTTTTTATGCCATCAAAGATTCTATATCACAAGCTCCAACCCTCGTTAATCCGAGACTTCTCTAAGGACTTCATACTATATGACTTTTGGTGGCAATGACACAATTTCTACAATATTAGTACAACAGAACAAAGAAGGTACAAAACAACCAATTTCCTTCTTTAGCTAAGGTCTGGAGATTATGAAGTGAGATATTCCTTCATTGAAAAGCATGTCCTGGTAGTGATCAGAGGGTTAAAGAAGTTTAAGCATCTAGTTTCAAACAATAAAATCCAACTATTGGTCTCCCATGCAGGAGTTAAAGACTTCCTTCTCAGCAAGGATCTGAATGAAAAATGTGCAGGATGGATCACTCGTGTCATGGAGTATGACATTGAGATCAAGGTTACTAAGTTGGTCCATGGGAAGGGATTGTGTGAACAACTGGCCTTGAGTCAACAAGATGAAGAAAGTGGTGAAAAGGAAGTTGTTTTTTTCTTTAGAATAGTCAAGAGGAAGAAAATGATGATGTACCCACTCCTTGTTGGACTCAAAGTATTATGCACTTCCTAAAATAGGCTTGTGTCATCTAGAAATGACTAAAACAAAATGGAGACACTTTAGATGACAATCCATCCAATATGTGCTTATTGATGGTGTCTTGTCTTCAAAAGGAACATCAATGGCATTTACTGTTAAGATGCATTGGGACATATCAGATTGAGAGAGTGTTACAAGAGTTCCATGATGAAGTAGCTTTGGAGGCCGCTTTTCTCATGGGTGAAAACACTCAAGATCATGAAGATGGGTTATTATTGGCCCAGGGTGTTTAGTGATTGCTATAAATGGATTAAAAATTTCAAGAACTGTGTGTTTTCGAGGCAAGGAAAGGCTAGCAGCACTTCCATTGCACTCAATTTCAGTTGACCATCCATTCATGCAATGGGGATTGGATTTCATCGGGGTCATCAATCTAAATTTGAGCCAAGGCCACAAATGGATTCTGACAGAAATAGACTATTTTACCAAGTGGACCGAGGCAGTGGCACTTAAAGAAGATAATGAGTCTAGCATACTAGATTTCTATGAAGGGATAGTGACCAGGTTTGGAGTGCCAACCACCATTATATCAGACAATGCATTGGCATTCATAGGTTCCAAAATCATAGAATGGGCCATTAGGAATGGATTTACTTGAGCACTTCATCAAATTATTACCCTCAAGGTAATGGCCAAGTTGAGTCCACAAACAAGAACCTGCTAAAGATTGTCAAAAGAACTCTAGATGAAAATCAGAGAACTTGGCACATGAAACTCAAATCAGCCTTATGGGCTGATAGGACAACACCCAAGAGGTCTATAGGTAGCTCTCCATTCAAACTTGTCTATGGGAAAGAGGTAGTTTTTCCTATATCACTTGAGTTACAAAATTGGAACTCATGAAGCAACTGGAGATGTCTAGTTTGAACCAATGGAGCCGGTATATGTAGTGTTGATGGAGTTGGAAGAAACTATAGAACATGCACTTCAAAAATGGAGAAGGATCAGGTTTCAATCAAGAGATGCTTCACCGGAAAGGCAAGAACAAGGACCTTCCAGAAGGAGACCTAGTTTTGAAATGGGATGTAGATTGGGCAAAACTAGGAAGGCATTCCAAGTTTGATGCCATTTGGAGTGGCCCTTACATGGTCACAAAATGTAAAAGTAGTAATGCTTTCCAATTGTCTACATTGGATGGTGAAGAGTTGCATATTCCAGTGAATGGAATCTATCTTAAACACTTCTACTAGAAGGAAAGTTCTCACCTTGTACATACTAGTTTAGTTTCTCATTCCTCTAAGTGCTTGTGCACATTGTCTTGTTGTAGTTTAGGTTACTTTTCTCCTAATTTATTTGCATGCTCTGCATGTTCTACTTGGAGCATGTATGATTTCAAATTTTGTATATAGTTTTGGTGTTGTTTTTTTGCTCTTGCACAGCCCATTTAGAGACAGATGAAGCCCGGGTCAAAACAATTTTCTACTCTCAGAAACCATTGTTTCGAGATTTCTTATGAAAATTGAGAGTGCAAATAGTCAGGCTCATGAATCAGAGGTAGGATCAGTATCAGTGTCATGTCATTCTCACCTCCATGCCTAATGAATATGATAAGGCAATTGGTCTTTTCATATAGCAGGCAGATACCCCTGTGAGTCGCCAAATTGTTATCCATATTTCACCCCGGAAAAATATTGGACCAACCATGACCCCGCACAAAAATAACTAGAGAAATCATGATTCTAATCCTACAAATAGGATGCAGGGATACTCTACAATGGAATTGCGAGGGCCTACAAAGAGCAAATGACCCTGTGCGGGAGATATTCGAGAGACGGATCTATCAGTGAATCCTTGTCTTAAATCTATTTAATGGGTTACAGGTGGGCTTAGAAATAGAATAACGGGGTTAGTCGAGAAGGAGGAGACAATGGAGAGAGCCACATGTTAGCATGGTGCTTCTCCAGGGTTGAATCTAAAAAGGGAAGCTCAAATGAGTGCCGGAGGCTTCCATGCGTCCAAAGCCCCAAAAGTTGCACGGCCGTTGAGAAAGTCTCTGACTCGGTGGAAGGGGCCATGTGTCGACTTAGCGAAATTCCAAAATTGAAGACGAAGGCTGAGACTCAAACTTGCACCAGCCCTCCACACAGAAAATGGTCAATAGAGGTCAAAATGTGGACAGGAGGGCCTAAAAAATGCTAAGTATAGAAGCACCGCGGAAACCGCCATGTGTCCAAGTGGTGCATCTCTAAGGGTAGATCCAGTGGAGGCTCAAACAAGCACCAGTTCGCCATGTAGCCCAAGATCTGAAAAGGTAAGAGGGAGGTCATAAAAATTCTAAAGACTTGTAGAGGCTTCCAAGTGTCAACTCGATGCTCCTTCAAAGGAAAATCTTGATTGGGATTTTAAGCGAGCGTGGAGCCTCCACATGTCTAGTCTCAAAAAGGGGACAGAGTCGGGTTGAATAGTCAATGCATGGTGGGCAGCTGAGAGTGCCAAGTGTCCAAATGGTGCTAACTCAAGGGTTGAATAAAGAGAGAGTTTCCAGACAAGCGCTAGACCACCACGTGTCCCCGGTCAAGAAATATGACCCCACCAAGCAAAGGACTTAGCCAAAAACATAGAAATTGAGCAGGCCGATGAAGAAAGCCACGTGTCATCCCCACGCCATTCCAAAATAAAATATAGAGGCCACCCTCATGCATGTGCCAACCCTCCACATGTCCCATATTAAAAAGGGTCGAGTTTTCGAACTAGTTTTCCCTCCTTTTGTATGGACCCGATACACATTTCGAAGGGGCATATCTTTCAACTCGTGGATCAAAATCCATAAAATCTCGCACCACTGCTTGAAAGATCTCAACCTCATATACAGCATGAAGATATGAAAAATTAAGTTTGGGAAGGTTAGGTGGGAGAAAAATGGAGAAATTTCTTTGGGTTATTAATGTAGTATCTTTTTCCCCAACAACTAGATCAGATTCAATCTAATCCGATATTTCCTCCTCCTTCGAGGCACCGAACCAGTGGTTAATGCAATCAAGATAGATTTGGGGGCAGATTTTGTAGGAGGCACTGATAGTGGTGGTTGAGCTTCAGAATATTTTTTCCCACTTCTCTCTCTTTCTCCCCTCTGTGTTGGATCTATAAAATAGGGTCAAAACTCATTGTAAAGGGTTGGACATTCTTTTGTTTTTGCAGGCTCCCCTTTCCTTCTAACAAAGGGATTCATGGAGTTCAAACTTTCCATTTAAATTGAAATATGTTTCCTTCCTTTTGCCATTTGTAATGCATTGTATCAATCTACACAGCAATAAAACACATTTGTGATTGATTTTAGATCCTTTCTTGTCTCCTTTTCTCTTGTCTGGTCTTTCATTATAAATTTGGTTATCTATGCAGTGATTATTGTATGCATTTTGTTATTTTGTGTCTATCAAAAAGAATAATGTTCATCATTCCTTTGGTGCATCACCTTGTAACTTAGTTTTGATTTCTCGTATTCCTTTTATCCATGTCTCCTTGGTAAAACTTAGATTTGGTTTAGGAATAGGCCCTCTTGCTAGTTTCCACGCATGCACTAAACAAAGGAATAGGAACCAACCTTTAATCTGGAGATTTTTCCCATTTGTAAAGTCCCACACTTTGGGTAAAACTCAATGTTATGTGAATCACACCAAATGAATCTTCCTTAGAAAAGTAGATTTGATGACTCATTTGGGGGTGCTATGATTTTACACTAACAACAATTGGAGATGTCTAATTTTGAACCAATGGAGGCTAGGTATGCAGAGCTGATGGAATTGGAAGAAACCAAAGAGCATGCACTTCAAACAATGGAGAAGGATTAGGTCTCAATCAAGATATGCTTTGATAAGAAAGAAAAAACAATGAATTTTCAAGAAGGAGACCTAGTTTTGAAATGAGATATAGATTGGGAAAATCCAGGAAAACACTCCAAATTTGATGCCATTTGGAGTGGTGCTTACATGATCATAGAGTGCAAGAGTAGTAATGCCTTCCATATGGCTAAATTGGATGGCAAAAATTACAGATCCCAACAAACGGGATCTATACCAAACATTACTACTAAGTGGGAAGTTTTCACCCCTATAAATATTGGCATAGGATTTTTATTTCCCTAAGTGCGTATGCATGTTGTTTTGTTGTAGTGTAGTTTTTGTTTCCCTAAGTGTTTTGGCATAGGTTCTTTATTTCTCCAAGTTGCGTTGTTACACAGTCCAATGTGCCTCCAAGTGGATGTGTTATCCCTTTCAGTATTCATAGCAAGGAAACTCATAGTTACCTGTAATAGTTGCCATCTTCAAAAGAAAACAAATGCAGAGCAACTAAAATCCATCTTCAAACAATCCATTCAGGGACAATCAAAAACTCCGAGTCGAATCAATTTTCTACTCTCATAAACCATTGTCTTGAGATTTCTTATGAAAATTGAGACTACATATGGTCGAGCTCATGGATTAGAGGTAGGATCAATACCAGACATCATTCTTGACTCTGTGCCCAATGGACATAACAAGGAAACTGGTCCTCTCATCTAGCAGTAGATACCCCTGCGAGTCACCAAATTTTTATCCATATTTTGCCCCCTAGAAAAATATTGGATCAGCCACGACCCCACACAAAAAGAACTAGATAAATCATGTTTGAATCTTATAGATAAGTTCTGAGGGACTCTATAATCGATTGCGTAGTACATGTAAAATATCAAACGACCCTCTCTCAGAGAAAATTCAAAAAATGGCTTTGTCAAGAAAATCCATGCCTTAAATCCATTAAACATATTATAGGCAGGCTCGAAATGGAATAGTAGGGTCAGGGAAGGAGGAGACAATGTCAAAGAAGCTAGAAGCTCAAAAGAGAAGGAATGATGAAGGTTTGAATTCTTTGGGCTCTTAAACAGGTTCATAATGAGTCCAAAATTGACTAAGTATGGAGGAGACAACAAACGCTGCCAAGTGTCCAAGCGATGCACCTCCAAAGTTGAATCCAAAAAGGGAGACTTGAACAAGCTATAGGCCCACACATGTCCCATGCCCAAAATGGAGGCAAAGTCAAATCTAAAATTCAAAAGGCGGATAGGGTGAGCCTCAAAAGGCTAAGTATAGAAATGCTAGCAGAAGCCACCACGCGTCATCTTGGTACATCTCTAAAATTAATCAAAAAGTAGAGACCCAAATTAGCACGGGCTCACCACATTTGTCTAGGGTTCGAAAGGGTAAGGGAGGCCATTGAAAATTCCAAAGAACCATTTGGAGGCCTCCATGTGTCAACCCGACGCTCCTTCAAAGGAAAATCCTAAGTGGGCTTTTAAGTGAGCATGGAGCCTCCACGCGTCCAGTTTCATAAAGAGATATGGTCAAGTTAAATAGTCAATGCATTGAGATAAGCTAGTGGAGGGTGCTAAGTGTCCAAATGACACTAATTTAAGAGTAGAATTAAGGGGAGGTTTCCAAACAAGCACCAGGTTGCCACGTGTCCCCGGTAAGATATATGACCCCGTGGAGAAAAAGTCTTAGCCAAAAAACATAGGAAATTGAGTAGGTCATGGAGGAAACCATGCATTAGCCCCATGCCACTCCAAAATAAAAACATAGAGGCTTCCCTTAAACATACGCTTGCCCTCCATGTGTCCATTTTCAAAAGGGGCCTCGTTTTTGAATTGGTTTTCCCACTATTTTGTACGGACCCAATTCAAATTTTAAATGGGCATATCTTTTGACTCATGGCTCTAAATCCAGCAAATCTAGCATCGATGGAAAATATCGGCCTCATCTACACCATAGAGATCTAAAAATTTATGTTTAGAGAGGTTAGGTGGGGAAAAAATGAAAAAAACATCTTTGGGCCATTAATATAGGATCTATTTTCCCCAACAACTAGATTGGGTTCGATCTGATCCACCGATTCCTCCTCCTTCGAGGCATTGAACCAGTAATTGATGTAGTCAAGATAGATTTGGGGTAGATTTTACAGGAGGCATTGATAGTAGTGGTTGAGCTTCGAACTATTTTTCATGCTTCTCTCTCTTTATTCCCTCTGTGTTAAATCTATAAAAGCGGAGTTGGGACTCATTATAAAGGGTTGGACATTATTTTGTTTTACAGGCCCCCCCTTTTCCTCTAGAAAACAAATTCATGGAGTTTCAGACCTTTCCATTAGATTATGAACACGTTTTTCTACCTTTTGGCTATTTTGTAAATGCATTTATCAAATCTGGAGAGCAATAATACATGTTTGTGGCTGATTTTTGACCCTTTCTTGTCTTCAATTCTCTCATCTGGTATTTCATTGCAAACCGCTTATCTATGCGTGATTATCTATGCATTTTTTAGTTTATGCCTATCAACAAAACAAATGTTCATCATTCCTTTGGTGTATCACCTGGTTAGCTTAGTTTTAATTTCTTGTATTCCTTTCATCCTTGTCTCCTTGGCAATATTATATTAGGTTCAGGAATCAATCCTTTGCAAATTTCACGTATGCACCTAGACAAAGGAATATGAACCAACCTTAATCTAGGAGAGTTTTCCCATTTTCAAAGTCCCACACTTTTGGGGAAAACTCAATGTTATGCAAATCACATCAAATGACAAGTTTGAAACACCAAATCTAAGAGGTCATTTGGGGTGGTGTGATTTTGTACTAACATGACTCTCTCTACTATCTAGGGTTTTACAAGTTTAATCATCTACACATCAAACATTGAATAGGATCAAGTTCCAAATTCAAGATAGGAGTGAAAAATAAGTGACAAATAGAAACATAAATTTGTAAAGGATAAAAATACGGAGGGACAAAACATACATAAAGGGCCATACTTGGGTATGGTTTGGGACATATCATACACTTTGGGCCAAACAAATGCTCACGTATCAAATCATTTTCATCCTTACCTAATCATCACACCATCTTATATAAGAATATAATTCATAATATCAACTAAGAGTCCCATTCTTCTCCAAATTGTTAACAATTTGTTCAATTATCTACCATTCTTTTCCTTTTTATAATGATTATTATTGATATTTCTACAATTATCCTTAGAAACTAATTGGTTAGGATAATCTACCATTAGTTACTACCCATTAATAATTAACCATTTAGGTTAAATCATTTGATGATCTTGAGTATTATATAATGTGAATTAGATATCTCTTTATTTCTTCTAAGTCATTTTTATGAACCCTAGTGTCTCTAGGTTTTGCATCTCATGCCCAATACATGTAGTGGTCGGTTTGGTTTTCAACAATATCTTGAACTCCCACCTCATACTTGAAATAATTCAAATATATGTCCTCATCTATAGTGGTGAATTATAACCATTTATCCAATTCTACTCATATTCCCTTATAAGACATAAAATATTCTACGATAATGATAATTCTTATGACAAAGATAGTAATGTTGACTAGTAACAAACCGATACTCTCTCAATTTCATACTCAATTACATGATAATATAGATCATGTGAATCTATTCCTTGATGTCTTCTTAACTACCAAACTTTCTCATGATAAGGCTTCTCATGAGAACATGCTTTAAAAATTAGGGTCTTCCTCTATTTATATATATTTCATTCCAACTTATTCTCCTCCTACCTCCATGAGCGCATATATTCTTAATGTATTCATTCCTATGTGTATCTCTATTTTTCTCCTCTTACCTCTCACATTCATCCAAATAATTCGGGAACCCATGCCTTAGAATCATTAATGTGTAATCTAGAAGCCCAAGTTCTTTTATTACAATGTGGTGCCACTACCTCCTCTTCTTGTATGGATTCCTCATTTCTTCTACAAAGTCCCCTTCCTCCTAATTTTTTTCACATTACTTTTTATGTTTCAATGGAAAGGAATATCCACAAAACATCTTAGATCATTTCTTGTTGTTTTCTTCAATTATGATTTCAATGATACACTATTAAAAAAATTCGTAGAAGTATACAAGATTATGCATTACAATGGATTTATGATTTTCCTATTCATATGTACAATCTTTTACTCCATTATCAAATATTGTTTTAGTATGTTTTCCTACTAATATTGGTACTAAAATACCCTATGCATAAATAGATAAAATGAAACAAGGACTTAATGGGAACCTTAGTGATTATGATTTGAGTTACATTCAACAAATATTACTAAAATGAATAATGTCCTAGTTGATTATGAATTAAGACCTCTTTTTCTAAGGCCTTTTCCTCCTATCCAAGAATCAATCATCTTTGATACTTTTTGTTCCTTTGATCACTTGTGTCATATCTTTAAGGAATGTGAGGGTAAACTAATTTCCATGAAAAAATCAAATATCATGATCAATATTCTAATAAATTTCATCTAAATTTCAATGTAAATATTATTTCAAGAATAAATCTATTAAAATAAGATCCAAGGCCAATGAAAATGTTAATAGTGTGCACACCTAAATTTTTACTTTTCATCTTTCATACATGTTACTAAGATTTTCCATGTGCGAGATAAGGACCACTAATGCATCTATCTCTAGAGTGAGTTCCTTAAGGGTCCATCAGAATGGGGAATAGTTCTTCACTTAACTAATATCAATTAGAGATGGTCCTTAGTTATCCTTGCACTAATTATATATTTTCTCTTAGGTTTAATACATATCACATTCATGAATTCTCACATTCCAAAATTTTACACCTTTTTGACCATATTTCATCACCCTCAAACCATTTATTTTACCTTTCATGATACCTTACTTCATTTTTACATCCTTGGTTGACACAATCATTCGTGGGCAATTGTGTCACTATTATATTTTCCCATGGTAAACTCCATCGCCTATGGTGATGGTGTACTATATATAACTCCAAATCATTTAACACTAAAAATTACATGAAGCCAAGAAATCCAAACTACTATTTTCTCTTCTCTTTTACACCACATTCAAATCTATTTTCTTTGCTCTTGGTTCATCTTACATTTTTCTTAGATTTATTTGGACACTCTTCTTCTTAGATAATTGCTTACACGATTCGGTCAACATATAGAGTGAGTCTAATACGTGAATTTTCTTACCTTACTCCACTTAATAGTGATTATATCCATGCATGTTACTTTTTAGGGGATATATATGCATCAACGACCACCCTACAGGTACATGTGAGTGATCTAATCCTTCTTTTTCCTTTTTATAGATTAGTTTTCTTCCTCTTCTTCATTTTGTTATGTTGGTTTAGTTTTGTGCATGTTTGATCTTGTTAGCATATTACTATTATAAAATATCATCTCCTTAGCTTTAATTTCAGGTTATTACATGTTTCTTGTATTGTTGATCAATACCCCTTCACATCCAACTACCGATATCTCAGTAGGGTTCCTACCTCTATCTCAATCGTGGGCCTTGGAAACCTAGGTTTAACTTGTGTAAGGGTTAATTCCACTGTAGATATGCGAACCTAACACTCACTATAGCCCCTTTAAGTCTATCCCCTTATATGCTAGTACATGTGTGTCTCCTACTCGTTGCCTCGAATACCCTAGTTGAAAAATGAGTAATATTGTATGTCATTATGACACATTTTGGCCCGTATACATTCTATGGTGAACCTAACATGAATACTACAAACTTATTAATTGGGTACAACTCATTAAAATAATCCATATTATTTTATTTAATTAATTTAAGTATCCAAAATCATAAAAATCATATAAAAAACATAGACACCATCACCCAGGCGATTCTATCTATTTCTGTCTACTCACATCTAGAAACCTTTGCCCCCTAACATACCTATTTTTCATGGCTGATCCCTTATGTTTGACCAAATTTATTTCCAGACACCTTCGACCATGTGTGTATTTTTGTAAAAGGCTGATTTTTTCAGTATCCTTCATTTTTGTACCTTTCCTTAGCCAAATTATTACTTCACCATGGATTATTTGGGTCAAGGGTCCTCTAAATCTGTTATGAAATCATTTCAAGAAACCTACCATCCTAAAGATAAGTTTCCTTTTGTATGGAATGTTGCATCATTGGTGAACCTAGAAAGAAGCCATTTACTTGTCGCAATGTCCCACTTGAGGATGAAGAATAAGAAATCCATAATGATGACACTTATGACCCACCTCCCAATATTCAAAATTCTTATCTTAATTTCTTAATACAAAAATGAATCGAAGAGGTGTTTGGAAAGTGCCTTATCAAATTACTCTTGAGAAACTTTACCATAGGGCGAAAGTAAGAAATCTCTTGAAATAGGATCATATAAAAATGCCTCCATTTATGATCCTACTAATCTTATTCTTCAACTTATTGACAAAATGAACCAACAATAATCCTCCACTACCGCTCAACTCCTCCAAATTCAAGCTAATATGGCTTAGCTAGTTAACCACCCTCTTACAGGATCTTAGGCACCACACCCCCTCCTTTACCAAATGGGCCTAATGGAGTGTCCATCACTTAACCCCTCATTTAAAAACATTCTTACGATTAGGTTAAGAAGATTCATTAACACAATATATTACAATTATGAATAGTGGTGGCATTGATCCATCTATCTCTTACACCATGGGTCTACTTATCATACTCTTCACATCAAGACCTTCAATCTCTCTACAAAAATTTTTTAAAGATGATGCCCAATGATATCATCTTTAAAATTTTCTTCTGAGCCCTTGAGACCTCGCTTTCATACAAAGTGAGATCCTTTTCTCCTACTTGGAAGAGGATTTTGAGCAAGCCAAAAGAAATTTATCTCATAAGGGAATTTGAGAAGGATCCTTCTAAAATTCTACACAAAATAACAAGCATTCTAAATCCTTCAGTTCTAAGAAGAATAATGCGGCGGATGAAGATGTATCAATACTCTACCTATCATGATCTTCAAAAATTATTTTAACCATTGACAACGCTACTTCATCAATTGACCAAATATCATAACCATTGAGGAAGGAAGAGTTAAAATCGGTTACTTTGTTTACCACGATATTGGATCCTTCTTGACCCTATTTCTTATTGAAATGATGAGAGTAACATAAATGGGTTCCTCAATGAGAATTTTCATGCACTTTGTAAAATCATCTTCTACTTAGGACCCAAATTTGATTATGATGCCACACTCGTGTTTGGTAGAAAGCGGTCAATATTATGATGAAACTCAAAGAAAGATCCTTTTCTCCATCACTAGGATAATGAGAAGGTAGAAATATTCCCTAATCCTATGCCTAAATATGACATACTATTCTAAAAAGTAAGAGAATGCTACTAACCGAGAAGTTGGGATTACTCTCTAAAATACGACACAATGTAGAACATGTTATACATGTAGAACAAAATATCTAATTCCATCCTTGGAATCAATAGTCATCTATCAATAATGCCGTATAATTAGGTTCCTCAGAGTCAAAACCTACCTCTCTAGATGCCATCAAATCGTGGAAATTCTCTTAATGAGTGTGTGCAGGATTCCCTTTCTACAACACCATTGTCACATGTGAAAACAAAATAGGAGGGCGATGGCATAGGAAATAAATAAATATTAGTTTCCTTTATAAGTACCCTTGCACCTTTCGGTTTAGTTTTGAGGACTCCCAACAATTTCATCCCAGGATAGTCGAACGATTAAAGATATGCTTGAAGCACTTGCTTAAGTTCTGGTCAAGTCCACTTATAGAACTCATGCACACATCCTCACCATCTTGAGCATCTCATTTCTTATGTTAGAGGGATGATGGCATAGGAACTAAACAAATAGTAGTTTTAGAGGTCTTTATAAATACCCCTACACCTTTTGGCTTTGTTTATGACTCACATAAAAATTTCATCCTAATCTATTCATGGCGAGTGCAATCAAAGAACTTTCTTAAATCCTATATTCTACTTCTTAGAACTCATGCACACATCACCTCACCATCGTGAATGTCTCATGAGTGTGATGTTTGATATAAACGTCCCTTTCCCTCCCTCTTTGGGAAAAGTCCTACATTACATGGATCGGAAAAAATTCATCATCAATATGAGGAACTCTCTTTGTTTGTAGATCTTGCCACATATACCCATTCTTGTATTTGTTTTCCCTAAGCTTCATGATCTCGGATGAGATCTTGTTTCATGTAGATGATCTTCCACTCTTCATTTCAGTTCAAATTATCCACATTATGGTTAAGTGTGCTCTCATTGATGAGGGAGTAGGCACGTGTGTGGCATCTAGAGATTTCATTACGACTCTATTCTATCAATAACTTAAAATCCACAAACTACTAGTCAAGGATATGGCGTTGTGAGATGCCTCTGATGGGGTATATTTGGTTACCCATCACCATTTCCCATAGGAGTTTCCTCTCCAAAGTCATGATATTAAACTTCCCTCTATCTTATAGCGTTCACCTCAGAAGCCTTGGACTCATTGTATGTATTTCATTACCTCTTCCGCATGTTAGTGTGTGAATTAACTCACCAAAGAGCTATTTATAAGATTTAAATGGACACTAACCCTTGGAATTATGATAAAATTAAAAAAATGGTACATATTATCTCCTCACGCTTGAGGAATTATCACCAATCCCCTTTCAAGAATATTGGTGCTTTAATTACCCTATGGATACTCTTTGTGGAAATGTTGGTAATCTTGAGTTGGTTGGGAAAACGTCACCCAATCTCTTGGAATTAGATGATGATGATCCCAATGAATTCACCCTTAGAATCAATACCTCTGATCTTCTTGAGCTTATAATATCTCATTTTTCTCCTTATTTGTGGCATCACAAAAAGGATCCTTTGATTCAGGTATTTATCTCACAAACCCCACATCCTCGCGAGAGCATATGGTATAACTTAAAACCATAGTCGACTCTTATGCATTGGATGATTCCATGTTAGATTATGATGATGGTTATGCTTTAGATGACCCTTATTTGGATCATTATTCCCATATTTGTGATGGGGAAGTCTTTCACTACTAAGAAACCCTTCGTATCAAACTTATCAGATGTAAAAATTATCCTAGTGTAAGAAGAACCTCCAAAGCCATTGACGATTATTCCCACTAGTTCTTGAGCCTCATATTTCTCCACTAGATACATTTCCACATACTACCATAGACTTAGTTGACCCATTTTCCTTGACAGAAGATCAGGTTTCCAAATTTAACTATGAAGCCAATTATCTCATGGGTGATTATCTTAGTTATTGATCCTTGATGATTGGGAAAACACTGCTCCATTGGTGACATGGCATCCTCATCCATTGCATTAATACCCTATTAGATACTCTTATTATACCTCTGCAACCTATGAAACCTATCCCTCTACATATTTCCCTCATGGCTCCTCAATCTTCTACGTAAGCCATCTTACACATGGCACAAGGCTTCGAGGCATGATGTTTCTTATTGTAGAGTGTATTAATGCCACATGAATAATCTTGAAGTTGAGGTCAAACATGAAAAATACAAAAGGATACATATCCTTCCACTTCAGATTCATTATTCTAATATTGTTATGGTTAGTGTAGGCTACTGACGCCTATTGTTGGATTTTATGTAGTAAGCATATTACCTCTTGTTGGATTTTATGTAGTACCCCCACCCCACCCCTTCACGAAATTAGAAAATTAGGGATGATTCCTCTTAAAACATCTAAAATTCCCATCACCCACTTAAACCACAACCTACATATGGCCATACACATCACCCTAAGCCTTGCCCCACTCTTGATGATTCTTAGTTGGAGGACCGGATATATGATACCTTGTTCGCCATGTAATCTGAATTCCATCAAAGGTAGCTATTACACATCATGCTATCGAGGAATTCATGACCCATGCCTAAAGCCACATTCTGCATTTGGTTGATGACATTATCAACGACACACTATGATCTTTTTCCCCTCATGGCTAGTTATGTATAATACCTTGATTATATTTCATTTTCATTCTTTGATCGATCTTTCACATTTTCTTGGGCTCTAGGTCCCCATTTGGGTTTTTCACAAATAACTTCTATCTTTTCTTGGGCTCTTGATCCCCCTTTCGTTTATCACCATATCTCCAATATCTCTTCACATCCTTGTTTGGGTTATTCTCTATGATTAGATTCATCACCAATTATTCCCTAACATCCTACTATTTGATGTCTTGTCCTTGATATGCCTCTTGGATTTTTCACATTGCATGAGTTGGGATATATTATCGAACCCCTTCTCACTATGTTTTATTATCTTTTTTTTAATCATTATTCATAAGTATCATGGGTATTATCACATACATGCATGCGAAAAAAATGAAATTGATAATCCAAAATCCAAACATCACCAAATATATATATGATCAAGTTTTCATATATATATTAAAAAAATCATATAAAAGGGGCCCATCTATAATGTGGCTTAAGCACCCTTTCCCCCATGGCGTCTCTAGATGCGTTGGGCCAATGGGGCCATGCTATCTGCTCTCGTTGTGCAAGCTAGAGATGTTGCCTTAGATAAGGCTTTACAGGCCTCTCTCTGTGCCCTCGCCAATTGTGCCTCTAATGAAGTAATTTGTATTGTATCTCTTTGGGCATCGAATATGTGAGCTATCTACTCTTATACCAGAGCTTCATGTTCTTTTACTAGAAATTAAACATGACATCTATGCTACATGTATTTGTTTGCAAATGTGAATCTCTATATCACCATATCATCCTAGATGCCTCATCCACTAAACAAAATGTTCACACTCGGTCCTTGTATGACGGTGATGATGGATCCACCATCACTGTCATATCTTGAACATCTCATGGTAGACACTCTCAATCAATGAGTTTCACTCCACCATCTACTCTACAAAATCAAACACCGACATACATCACTAACCATATCACATTTTTCCATTAAACACCTCATGTTTCTCTATTATAGAATGTAGTGATCAACATATGGGGCATATGTGTAAACCTAAATTATCATTTTTCATCTTTCATACCTATTACTAATAATTTCCTTGTGTATATAAGGGTCACTAATGAATCTATTTTGTCGAGTGGTTGCCTTAAAGGGCATGTTGCTAGTAGGGAATGGTTATTCACATATCCATTATGGGTTAGAGATGGTACATAGAGTGAGTGATGTTATTGGGTCTTGGAATTAGTTATACATGCACCAAGTACCCTTGTCCTCCTAAGTCTCATGCATATCACATTCATGACTTATTTCTTACATTCCACCATTTTTCACTGTGTTTATCCTCTTTCATGGCCCAAGACACATTTTTACCTTTCATGACACCTTACTTCATTTTTGCATCCTTGGCTAACACAATCACTCATGGGATATTGTGTCGGTGATTTTATTTTTCATGGATGAATCCATCACTCACGGCTGATGGTGTCCTATATATACCTACAACTCATTTTGACATTAAAAACAACATGAAGCTAAGACATCCAAACTACCATTTTCTTCTCTTTTTTACCACTTTTACATCTTCTCACTCTGCTCTTAGTTCACCTTACACTTTGCTTGGATTGATTTGGAAACTCTTCTTCTTGGATGATTTCTTATACTATTGGGTAATCATATAGTGTTCTAGGACAAGAATTGTCTTCCCCTACTCCACCTAATAATGAATATCTCTTTGTGTGTTGATTCTCAAGAGAGATAGATGCATCAATGACCACCCTATAGGTATAGGTGATTTTTTAACCCTTATTTTTCATTTTTATGTATTAGTTCACATCCTCTTATTCATTATGATATGTTAGTTAGTATTTGTACAATTTGATAATATTTATCATAATACTCTTAGCAAATATCAGATCCTTAGCTTTCATTTCAAATAATGCATGTTTCTTTTATTGTTGATTCCATACCCCTCCACATCCAATTACTGATATCCCATTAGGGTTCCTTCCTCTTTCTTGATCGCGAGCCTTAGAAACCCTTTGTTTACCTATTGTAAGGGTTACTTCCTCTAGATATGTGACCCTAACACGTACTATATTCCCTTTAATTCAATCCCATTATATGTTGGTACACACATTTTTCCTACTTGTTGCCTCAAATATTTTAGTTGAATGGATGAGTAAGAGTTTATCTCTTGTTGAGAATAATTTTATCCCACATAAAAATATAGTGTCTCAACCAACAAAGCTCTAATTTAATCTCCTCAAAAACATTTTACTAATTTTCCCTTACCATATTGGGCTATGTTATGACTCCTTACTAGTAATGTTATCTCTCTTCCTCCACTACTTTTGTTGGGATCTAGTCATCTTTAAGGTAAGAACTTTGACTACCATTGATGCAACAAGAACTTTAAAATATATGTTTCAAGCTTAAAAATTTGATTCAAACCTTTAACAATCTTGATGTAATTACCTTCCAATTACACTCCGAGGTTACTGCTAGGCTTAAAATATTCAATGCCCACTTTTTAAACACAAACAAGTTACACTTAAATCGACTTCTAACTATACTTATAATCTAGTTTTATCTCCTCAATCTACCAAGTCTCATTCATATTTTATTTTGGTGGTACCATTACTTCACCACTCGTCATTTCCTTTATTGATGTCAAATTTCATGCTTCTTTCAAATATTCCAAGATTCACATTGATGCTTCTATTGACAATCATGCTCTTAATAATGTAATGATCAATCCCAATTTTAAGCATAAATCATAATCACTTTCACTCCTACATTCTATTTGATTTCCATTATCCCTAATATAACATAATTCACCTACCTCATATGGGAATATCACTCTTTCCATCATAGTTGGACCTCTCACTATTTGATTACCTTTTATTATCACATCAATAGTCAAGCATTATGACATTATCTTAGGTCTTCTGATCTTAAGGCTATTAGGGTCGTCCCATATATTTTACACCAATACATCATGTTCATACATAATCTTCAAGTAATCACTATCTAGGATATTCCACCTAAGGACCCTTTAAGTCTTATGTCTTCCTAACTTAAGGCTTTTAGGGTCATCCCATCGATTTTGCACCAATTCATCAAGTTCATACATAAGTGTCAAGTCATCATTATCCAATCTATTCCATCTAGTCCCCATTTATGTATTTTCCTAAAACTTCACAAGTTCCTACCAATTATGCAACATTGAATCCAGTTAGCATTATGTCTAGTCCACCCACTATTACCATCACTCCTATATCTAACCATAATAGTCTTAAGATTTAACCACAAAATCCTAGTCATATTCCAATTATTTCATCTTCAACTACTAGCCTATATAGTTCTCCTCAAATTTCAATGCCCATCACTCACTCTTGGTGTATATCTAAGTATCATAATCTACCATATAGGACTAGATCATCACACAGGGTTCATGGTACACACTACACATCTAACTCTCTTCATAGCTCTATTTCTCATTCTTGAAAATAAAAATATTTAGGACATAGCCTTCCTACACAATATCCTCACATGGTATCACATAATACTATCCCCATGACCCATGATCAAATGCTTCCTTCATTCACAATGACATACACCATCACTCAATATGTTCATTGGATAAATCATATGTTACTCACACAATTGGGGCATCTAACTTTCCATTAATTTTACAATGACACACGCTTTGTGTATAGGATTTGAGAGAGTGGATACACACCGTAGCCTCACTTTTCACACACATATTGGGGGAAAAACTTTCTTTGCTACTTCTAACTGCATAATCTATATGTATCAAAAGCACTTAAAAACTAAAATTTTCCCCTTGGGGAATTCTTAGATCACCCTTCTCTTTAAAGAATAGGTTTTCATCTATGTCCATAAAGATATAATAACTAGTAATCACACGTGAGTAGTGTGATGTGAAAAATGAAAGGGATGCGGTGGAAGAAATAAATGTGGAAATGGAAGGAAACTAATAAAAATAGTTGTGTTTTTAGGTAATTTATTTTTGGCTATATGGAAGAAGAGAGAGTGGAATATTAGTTAAAATTAGTACAAAAGGTGGTGGTGTAATGTGTGGAAATGTTAAAGAGAAGTAGCTACTTATGATTATTGTTTGAAGGAAAATAACGTAAATGTAAGTTAAGAGAATGGGAAATTTTTTCATAAAATGTAGTTGACAAGAAGAAAAGTTTTATAAAAGAAAAAAAGTTGACAAGGAAGAAGAGTAGAAAATATCCGTGATATGACACCAACCAAAACATCTTTACAATGGGGATGTGGACGATTGGAATCGGGAGACGAAGGAGAGTGTCTATGGTATACTCCCTCTTGATCTATATGCATCCCCTCATACTAGATAGAGGGGTTTGGGGAACCATTATTAAACTCTAGTTCCCTACAACCATATGACATATTTGTGATTCTTTTAGAGGGGTAACAACTGATTGCGTAGTCATTAAGGCAATCTATTGTGGATATATCTCAAAAAATAAAGAATAGTTTATAAAAAATGTTGAAGTGAATAGTTATTTGTAATTTTAGGTCTTTTGTTTGATGAGTAGTTAGAACACATATTTATATAAGGTTAATTCACATGCGTGTCTCAAGGGACAATTTAGAGATAGAGAGATTACCATACATGGTGTGTGAGGGTCTTGATTTCATACAAATTTGAGGTTATGTTTCTCTATAGCTATAAGGGTATTTATTAAGAGTTACCTCATCAATATTATTGATGGTGTCATTTATCAACAAACATCGAGAGTCAAGGATTGTAATTAGATGGTGTTCAATCTATTAAATAAGACAAAGAAAAATGAATGAAAATTTAGAAATAAGGTGGTAATTAAATACCTACACACCCACACCCATTCCATGGCTAAAATTGTCACTACCAAAACAATATTTGATATTTTTGCTTCACATTATTGTCTTCATCTCACTTTCATCATTCATGTGAGTACAAGTTGTGCTTAAAGATTCAAAATAAAAAAATAGGAAATCCAATAGGTTATTTTTTCAAAACCCAACCACAATGCTTTCTCCTTGTTTTCCCCCTTTTAGTTGTAAGGTTGATTAAAGGTCGAAATCAAGAAATTTGCAAACAACTATCTATGATTAAAACTTACGATTCTTGTCTCATAGTTGATGGGTGAATGTGAAAACATGGTATTGGGTTGTCATGATCCTCATCTATAATTTAATAAGTAATGTTAATAGAGATATTTAGAAAGAAAATTTCCATGGTTAACATTTCCGGAATAGGTGGTGTCATCTCAAGCCATCGATAGTCCTAATGGTGTCATCCATCTATGAGCATCAATGTCAAGGATCACGAATGGGTGGTCTTAAATATCTTATATAAGACAAAGACATGAATGGAAAGTTAGAATAAATTTGGGAATTATATGATAGGACCAAAATATTAAATAAATATAACAAATAATGTTTAAACATACATTATAAATAATCTGAAACACATGCAATAAAGTAGGTAACACATTGGACATAAGTATAACATGGAAACCGCCTAAGGGGTAAAAACCATGGAAAAGATAATTCCATTTATTGAGAAACATTTACGATTCAGTAAATCTCCTTCCCTCACTTCTCTCATGATTCATCCAATGTGAATTAACAATTATGGCCCACAACCATATTTAAATAACCCCAAGGGTTATGAATATTAAGTGACAGAGTGTGCACCCTAGTTTATAAATAATTAGTTACTAAATAACTAATAAACATAATATAAAGTTTATATTAAATAATTAAGAATATAAACTATATTATAAATTATTTAATTATAAACTAAACATTATAAGAAATTAATATTATGTTCTAACACTCCCCCTTAATATTAAGTGGGGAACCATATGCCAACATTACCTGTTTGTACAATAGGATTTACAAATCCATAAACCATTAGTGAAGGTTTAGGCTAACATATCACTTTTGAAGGATTTATAACACCTTCATCATGTTCAACTTACCTTTTGGTACAAAAGGATTTAGAATCCATAAATCGAAGTTATGATTTAGGCTAAGCATGATTTGTGAGACTACATCTCACAGTTTCTCATGGAAAATACATCAAACCGCATCTCTAGGATTCTTTTATAACACAAGGACCTCCTTTACAAATAGATGCAACACACTTTATTATACCGTAAACTTAGAGTTATAAGTTTACAAATATCATAAATATATTTTTACAATGCTTTACAATGGAGCATAAGTATAGAGGTGAAGGTGATATTAACTGGCTGACCATTAGGAGGTGACATTGCCATGCCCACTCCCCATCAATGGAAAATCTAAAATCCAAGCATTACACAAAAATTAAGAATTTAATAGCACACAATATCTCGTAAACATAAGCGTAACTTGATCTTCAGATAATCAATATTGGAGATCTATACCACCACATATAACCTTCTCTCGAATTACATGCATATGAACTTCTATATGCTTCATTATTTGATGCTAAACTAGATTCTTAACAAAATAAATATAATTATGACCATCACATAGAATAGAAATACTTCCTTTAGCTTCTATATGTGTATCTTCCAATAGCCGCTTTAGCCACATGGTTTCTTCGATGCTTCTATTGCACTTCTCTACTCGCCTCAGGAGAATAAATGGACATTGTTGGATGGTTTTTTTGTTTCAAGTAATGAGACTTGTACCAAATAAAATTTAACACATATCTAGTATATTTATATCTATCACAACATCAGTATGGTTAGAGTCAAAATATCCATATAGACATCATAATAAGCATAATATAAATCATTATTGATTTCACTTTTAACCATCTATAAATATTACATTGATAGGTTAAACAAAAAGTTGTATAACAACTTAAATAATAACATGGTTAACAAATAACCTTGTTATATTACAAAAATGTTAAAAAAATTCAACATATTAATCTTGTAAAATACATTATATGCAATCATTATTGGACGTCTCCAATACAAACACAAAGGTGTCCCCAAGTGTCATTTGATATGCATATAATAATATTTTAGTAATCACATACTAATAAATGTTTTATAAAAATGTATATATCTTCATTATCTATTCTAAACCCTTTAAAAATGTGATAATCCTACTAGGTAATATATCTAAAAATATAATCAATTCATGAAAGAATAATCACAATATAAACTTTGAATTATCTAGGAAAAACATAATAAAATTATGGACACATTCCACGGATTTAAGTGAAGTTTTCTCAAAAATGACTATGTAAGCACCCTTCACTACATTTCATAAGAGGCAAATTTAAGCCTAGACATGTCCTATATAATCATTTTTCATGCCAAAAAATGAACAATAGTTTTATTTTTGAATAAACTATTAGGAAATCAAAGAAAACCTTTAATACACAAACAATCCACTTTTTTTATGTTTTTCATAAAAGGGATGATGATGAAAACTTTAGTTGATGTGTCATATAGTACATCATTTCGAATGAAAAACAATTCATTTAATTAAAATAATTTTCTCATTTTAAAATAAAAAAGAATAAATTAAATAAATTTAAATTTAAATGAGAAAATTAAAAATTTTCATATACAAAAAAATGGAGAGCATTGCCGCTGTAGAACATTTTATATTTTGCTCACCCGAGTTAGGTTACCCAACTCGGTGAGTTGAAGAACGAGCCATCATGTAATGGGGAATCGAGCCAATTTACAAACTCATTGTATGGCTCGGTTTTATCCATATCTAATCGACCAACATACTTAGAAATTAACTTCATCTCCCATCCTTCGTGGCCGCCTAACCAAGCCAAACATCCAAATTAGCACTTGTAGGCATGTGTCGAATTACCAAAACCACTTCCATGGCATTTCAACTTCACCCATACACATGGGCAGACAAAATAATTTGGTTATCATGGTCGAAACCACATTTAGGAATGATCAAAGGTGGCATTATAAACTTGTATGCATCCCTTTACCATCCCCATGTGGGACTAAAGTTTTTAATAAAACAAACCAAGGAAAAAAACATAGAGTGACTATATAGATGAAAATCGACACGCGACCTTCAACCGCACTCAACCGCTCGAGGTCGTCTTGAGGAAGTCGATGTGGAAATGTGGATGGCTAAATGATAGCAAAGTGTGGAAGGTGGATGAGAGTGGTCATAAATGGGATGAGAAATTTTCAAGGTAAAACAATGTCCTCAATGCGTAATAAAGGGATTTATTCATCAAGTTCAAGGAAATCGCCATTCTAACTTGAATAGGTCCGATGAATGGATCTGAAATAATGGCTACGTGGAAACTCCAAATCAATATCAAGCTCCATGGAGATCCTTTTAAGTGGTTGTGGGATTTATGGAAAACCAATGAGGGCCTCGTAAATATGTCCAGACAGGGTCATGGAACAAGTGAGAGAGGCATGGTTTCACAAAATATAGATTCGGTTAGCGGGAGCGGTCCAAAATGCTAGGGCTCAGTGAGCTTCTTTTTTTAAAATGTTCAATTGTGATATGATGTCAGGATGTAATGGTGATGTGCACAAAACCAATGTGTAGAGACTTGTGTCAATATCTATGAGAAATCAAGCGCATTTGGTTGGGGGACCCTTGGATTGCTATCATATGTTCTTAGCTATTGAGGTCCTTGCATGGTCATGTGTATATATAAACCCTATTTCTAGGGGCAGTCCAGAATTCGTAGACCTTATCAATCGCAATGTTTAATATGTTTAACTATTGAATCTTCTCATTCTATCGATCTGGTGTTCTTAGGACAAGAAGATGGAGTTCCATATTCGTAAGTAAATCGTAACCATTCGTTTTTGGTACCCATGGATCACTTTCGTATGTGTGTTCTTGTTGAGGACCATTGAGGGTCATGTATTGCAATGATATATTTAATTTGATAACAACTAATTGAATTAAAACTATTCTATGTCTTTGGTATTTTTCAAGATATAAGTTAAATCAACTACTCTAATAAAATAAAATAAAATAGATCTTTTAAAATTTAAAGAGGAAATGAGGAAATAAAAGCTTCTACTCTAATTAATAAATCCTAAAACAAATAAACAACCAGATGTAGTTGTTTATTTGTGTAGAAGAAATATAATCTATTTTAAATAATGAAAGCTTCACTAAACTATGGATGAAAATATAATCCCCTATTTTTACCTCAGAAGCAGGGAAAGAAATCAGAGCTTCTCATAAGCTTTTCTTCCCTGCAACTTCCCTGAAAAAAGTAAAGAAAATTTATGTGGAGGATTTCTATGAAAATTGATCTACTGTGACTATTGAATGATTGCAACAATGGAAATGCTTATTTTCTACTCTATTTGATATAAATGTATGCATACGATTTAGAAACAATAATATGAAGAAATGAGGAAACCAACATCAACCCAAACCTAGAAATACATAGTAATGGGAAATTCATCACTTTGTTCTTTGTCCCGCTTTGTCTTTTTTCAATCTCTTGTGTTCACGTGAGTCTAAGGAATTAGGAATGTAGTAGAAGAAGCAATGGGAAGGTGCTAGAGCAATGGAAGATTGAATGAAAATCTAGTAACAATGCAGGAAGAAGAGAGATATCACAAGTAAACAGATCTTGGCTATGCAATTTCCAGTAAGAATGAGGCAACTCAAATATATAAGAATAATTAAAATGATCTCAACCATTTCCTTGAGAACAAGTGATGAATTTATAGAATTTTGGCTGGGTTGTGCACTAACACACTTGATAGCCATGGGGTGCCACATCAACACATGAAGAGGCAGTTAACAAGTCAATCAAAAATCACAAGTGGAAGAGGATATTTCCACAAGGTAATCAATCTTGAAATCAGCTAAAATGGTTCACAAATGTGCATTCAAAGTGAACTAGAGTGGAGTAACACGTGTCTTAAATCACGTTGGAATATTCTAGAAAATTTGCACAGTACCACCACCCTACGTAGGGTGGAGGTTATAGGACCGCCGCCCATGGAGGGCGGCGGTCCTGACACTAAAGGTTAAAACTAGGCTAAAATGAAGTGGGAAGGTTTAGAAAATGTGGTAAATTTTTAAGAAAGACAAACTAGGTCACAAATATAAGCTACAAAGAGGTTTAGGAGCTCGATCAACTTTGGAAAAAAATCAATCATCATTAGGATCTTTTATAGCTATTTTCCAACAATGTAGCACATGAAATTTTGGGTGCGTACAACAATATTTGTGGTTTTTAGTAGAACCCAGCTTTCATTAATGAAATTGAATTCCATCATCATCTGTGTGTGTTAGCGGTTTGCCTCTTCTCAATACATTTTTAACTTAAATATGTTATTTAGGTAAGCAATCACTTACTTTGGATTATGTGATTATTTTATTCATAACCATGATCATAGGGTAATAAATAAATATATATTTTAAAGTTACGCATTTAGAGGCATTCGGTTGAGAGATCTAATGAGGATGAGATGCAATGGCTTTCGAGCTCTACAAAAGGGTTGTAACAAATCATGCATTCTCGAGGTCATTTCTTGAGTGGCTAAATAATGCTCAATCAAAAGTAAATGTTACCATTTTCCATGCAAAAATTCTATGGCTACATGGGCCTCATACATCTTCATCTCTAATGACCCTCAACATTCAAGGCTTGGTTTGTCTAATAATTACATTGTTTTCCATTTTATCATTGTTTTGGCTCTTTTCATAAGGAGAATGGTGTTGTACTTTAGGTTTATTAAAGTCTCTTTTGTATGAAGCATGTGGAAGGATATTGAATCCCATATACGGATTATCGGGCCTCATCTATTTTGGAAATTGGGCATTTTATCGGCAGATTGGACTAAATTCTTTAAGGAATGTACCCTCTTTTGACCTTTCCAGATCATAATTCAAATATACCTAATATTACAAGTGATGATCCAAAGTAACACATGATTAGCATAGATAACAATCTACACAAAGTGATGGATGAGTCAAATTTAAGTGTGCTAATTATCCTCAAAAGAAACCCAAATCTAAAGAATATCGTGAAATAGAGTGTTAAGATTTTGGTTGAAAATATATGATATGATACGTATAAATTCAAATGTCTCATATCTACTACTTTTTTACATGTATTTAATGGCAAAAAAATGTTGAGTAGGAAAAATAGACCCTTGTCAAACAAACCCACCAATTGAGTTAATAAAACATCCTAAACGGCCTTTCGGACCTCTCATTTTCCTTGCATAATAATACAAGCACTTTATTTGAGATCTATAGACACCTAAAACAGGGGGATAAATACAATCCCTATTTCTCGAGGTGATGATTGAGAAGAAAAGTGTGATAAAGAAAATGGAGATGAAGAAAAATAGTGATGAAGAAAACTCACATATGGAGAAAAAAATATATTTGTTAGCTTAGGAATAGCCTTTATCTTATAATTTTTCTTTGATCTATGTCATCGACCCTTTATTAGATATAAGCATACAAAAAAGTGTAAAATAACATGAAAAGCCGTAATAATAACATTTTTTCATTACAAAAACACTAACTCAAAGCAACGTACATAAAGTAATGCAATTTACGAGAAAGTAAACAAGATATCAAAAGGAAACAAGTGCAAATAAATGTACTCAAACAAACAACATTTAAGAGAGTTGCACCAATGATTTTGTTATCGAGCTTTAGTTCCCACATGTTTGAGTTAACAACAAGGGTTAAAAACAGAATCCCAAACAAGGATACATGTGAGGTGAATAAAAAAATGATGTGGAAGTCCCATGGAAAAGCAGCCATGCACTATGAAACTGCCTCTAAGCAACTGATCTTGTAAAGAAAGACAAGCATAATAAGAAAAACAACTTTTGTTAATGAATGGTAGATAAAAATGATATGCAAGTCGCACAACAACAATGCGAGAAGCCAAGTAAGATATTTTATAGGATAATTTTTTTATGTTTGACGACATCATGTCTAGTAAATGATTCAAATGATTTAATTATTTATTACCAATATTTGATGGGATTTTTGGATATTGTACCAATTTTTTTGGATTTTTTGAATTTTACCAATTTTGTGAATTTTAACAATTTTGACAATTTTTTGATTTTATAAAAATTTGGGAAGAATATGATATATAATGATGATGATGTATGTTGGTCATCGAAAAAATCCTGGGAAGCAAAAATACGCCACAACTAGAAGAAGAGGTTTCCAGGAAGAAAAAAGTATGCCCTAATGAGGTGAAAATGGTAGAAAAATGACTATTTAATAAAAATAATCATCATGATGTATCGCTAAGACGTGGCAAGAAGAAACTAGAAGAATACATTAGTCATCTATCACCCGGGGGGAAAAAAAGAATAATTATGGCATGAAGGCATAAATAGTAGAATGAGAGGGGTAAAATCCATCATGGCCCAAGATTTGCTATTACATTCTACCGCATTTTTGAGAGATTTTTCTAACATGCGAGAGAAACAACACAAGTTCTAAACCATGACATCTCGCAGATTGAGTTTGAGAGTTCAAGAGGGTCTAGCAAATGGTGTCTCGGTAAGTAACAAAAAATTTAAAATTGTATTGCATTTATTACATGTTTTTTTAAAGGAAATTAGCCGGTTAACACTAGTGCAAGCCTTTGAGCGCACTAGTGTAACTAAGCATGCACTAGTGTCAAGAGCCATGTGTTAGCATTAAAACATGAGTTATGTGTTACATTGTTAGCTAGGCTAGGTAGGGAAAGTGATAGCGTCAAAATGAAATCATGGGCGTTAAAAGGGATAAGCTAGCGTGGCATACACTAGCATTGAATGCGCTAATGTTAAAAGGCATACTATAGAGTTAAAAGCATGTGCTAGTGTAAAAAAGCATATGTTAGTGTAGAGTTAAGCCTTTAAGAAGACCCCAAAGAATTTAGGAGATGTCTATAAGTGATTAGAAGAACCTAGGAATGATTAGAACACCTTAGGAAGAAGTTTTTAGAAGAAATGATGTTAATTGTGTGTTTTGGGGAATCTTGCACTAAATATTACTCAACTTAGATGTGCGAGAGACATGGATACCTTTGAGCGTATGAGAAGACTTTAAATAGATGAGAGAAGTGAGTATATGTTGTCTTTTTAAAGGTGATGTGATTATCATACATTTCACAACCGCAACACATCATGTTGGGCCATAGCCTTCTTATTGCCTTAATAGAGAGGTGGCATAGTGAGTGCTAGACATTTAGGAATTAGATTTGTGAGATGACTATGAATCTCTAGAGGATGTATATCGATCCTCTAAGTTCCCATCTTTGGAAACTTAGTGACATACGATGGGCTCTAAAGTAAGATTCTAGAGCATATATGGGATCTTTTCCAGCTATGGGATATTCCTCAATAGGGTATAGGAAGTGTAGTTTTATAGGTTCTTTAAGGATCGTAGGATTTCCCACCTACCAGTGTACCTTTTGGCTCGTGTCAATGACTACCTACTACCCGAAAAGACTTGATACTTACTTTCCACTTGGCTTGATAGGATTTGTTCACGGACTTATGGAATGAGAGGTATTTTTCTAGGTTAGTTTATTTTACCCACATGTATTGGGATTTACATTTGATTTCCTACAGAGGCATGAGGATATTGGGCCATACCACGCTTCTACGATTTGGTCATGGGACCATATTGCTATCGGGTGCCCACTCGGAGAGCTACGTGCTGTAGTACTAGATGATCCCTCTTGCAGGGGATGGGATCCAATAGGATAGGATATTAGATAACATATGGGAGACACAACTTACTATAGATGATATTTTGATGACCTTCAGCTACAATGATGATCCTGTGACCATATCGTCTATATCGGTGACACAAGGATGTCGCAGAGCTTAGTATTATTGAGGTGGACCACTTATTTATTGGTAGTGGCAAACATATTATAGAGTGGTACCATAAGGACAAGGTTTAATGGCATTTTTTCCTCATCCAAGGCATTCCCGAGGATGAGATGTGGTATCTACATCGAGTGCGTGAGACCTTCGATTTAGGGCCCTGGATCATACCACAATGAGCACTTAACAACTTTCTAGGTGCCTTTTTATAGAGATGGGATGTTCGAAGATAGATTGTGGACCTAAGGACCACTATGGAATATGGGCCTTGGTATGTGATAGTAGTTCCTCATCGGATCGACCATTCCATAGGTGGTCCTAGATGCTAGTATAGCTACAAAGGTATCAAGTCTTCTAGGTCCGGATTTGAGAGACAAGGTTATATTAGGACAACCCAAGGTTGAGGCATAATTACAGGGGATATGGATCAGATACATGAACAATGTCCAACACAAAGCCAATAAGGGCCATAGGTACAACCTCCTCCATATGATCCACCACCACACTAGGATCCTCTAGAGTAGGTATAGGTTCCTCTTGTGCAACAAGTTGTACATCAGATATTTAGATTAATGACATTAAGAATGAAATACTATCACCTTTGAGAGTAGATAGCCCATAAATGACATCAGGTGGGGATGATGGGGATGGAGTGGGGGTTGCATAGGGACAACCAAAACATGTTATACTAGTGTTTGGGTATCTAGGTTATTCCAAGGGTAGGAAAACCATCATTTTTTGCTTTATAGGTTTAGCGATACATGGCCTTGATGTGGGGAAACATAATCTTTATTACCATTTAGACCCTACAGAGATATGTGGAGTAGGTTGTCACGGATCAAGTTGATTTGAGGCATCGATTACATGAAGCAAGGTTTTGCAGATCACCGCTTTGAGGTAGTAAGTTCAATAGATTACTACAAAGAGGGATTAGGTCACCACCAGCAAGATGAGGCCATAAAAAGAGGATCAAGCCAAAATAGAGAGGGATCATGTCATAGCTTCACAAGAGAAACTCAGGATACACCTAGGGGTTGACATAGACCTTATTATAGGGGAGTGCAATGTTCTTTACCATGCATTTACGACATATGGAGTAGGTGATTTAGCATATGATTTTTCAATAGCTTCAGTGAGATAGCTCATTATAGGGTTATATATCATGTTGAAGTACCATAGGGATAAAGGGCAGCCCCATATACTCAAATTATCGACATCCACTCAAGATCCGAGATCATACATGCCTTATAAGTAATATAGATTAGTACACATGCCCCGACCTACTCGAGATTCAGGGGTAGCCCGAGTCACAAGCCAAGCAATCCTAGTGTCAATGAAATTCATCGATGACTCTCTATTCATGTACTATTTTTTATGTATGCATCTTGATGAAAGCATAGTTTTGACTTGATTTATATGTATATATTTTTTTATTATGACTTGAGATGAAGGAACAATATTTATCCATGCATATAATGGCTCATTTTTGTATCTTATGTTCATTGAGACACACTTATGTATATGGACATTTATTTTTTGACATGGATGTGATGATGATATTTTTTATCACATTTTGTGTTATGAGATAACATGTTTAGCCCATGTTTTTATTATGGTCTATGATGAGGGGGGATAAAAATAATCCCTATTGCCCCATTGATGATATTATATGATGTTAGCTTAGCATACATGTTTGATGTTCATTTTATGATGATGTAGCTTTGCTTTTAATTGATGAAATATGATGTTTAGATGTTATATGTGATGGTATAGATTTGGATGAAGGAATGATAACAAACAACATACAAGTAAACAACACAAGTACGAGCAAAATTTTATCAAATCTAATAAATACACAACTAATAATGACAACACAACTATGTACAAAAATGAATATGTATGGAAACATAATTAATCTAATGATCTTGACAACAAATTAAAGTAAAACTTAAAATAAATAAGAAAATAAAAAATTAATCTAGAAAATCATATAAGACAATGCACAATATGTACCAAAAAACCAAAAAAACTATGTATAAACAAAAAACCAATGAAGTAAAACACTACTTCCTTTCTTTTTATGGGACAATTTATAAACGTTTTGTGTTGTTTTTGGTATTTTCGTGAGATAATTTTATATTTTTTGTGTTAATTTTGAGAACACGTATGTTGAATGTTTGGTTTTTTTCAAAGTTTATTTGAATGTTTAGGGTTTTTCAATGTTTATCAAAGCTATGTACATGAAAAAAACATATGTGGATGCCCCATCTTTAGATGGGGAATATAAAAGGGAAAACATCATGCATATGTACAAGAAAGTGAAGATGTAAAGGATTTCCCCCAATGTTAAATGGAAATGTACAAAGAAAAATCCTCACATATTTACAAGTGTAGGATTAGCCGGATCAAGGCCACGAAGGATAGGTTCAAAAGGATCTTAGACATAGGAAAAAACTATCTTAGGATAAATCCACCATACCCCTAGGTGTGAGATGCTTGCCAATAATGAACTCTCCTATGGCGTGGTTTTTCACCATAGGACTGGTCTAAAGGGCCACAATTTTATGGTTTTCACACTTGGATGAATTTATTTCTCTTTATTTTTCATTGCTTTTTTCATATTTTTTTACTTTTTAAATTTTTTTAGGACCCCTCATGCTTAAGTGTAGAACTATTTAAGGTGCATGGCATTCATAGGTTCCCTAAGTTCATCACCGATACAGGGGCATCTAGGGTGTAAGAGTAATCTTGCATCACCCAAAATACTTTGTTGTTTCTCTTCAATAAGGGATAAAATGGTAGGGTTACTATTGTTTTTGTTGTAAGTTTATATTATTAAATATTTGAAGTCAAATTTGAGGCCCTTGGAGGCTCCAGATGGACCCAAAAATTAGCAAAAATCCAAATTATTCTACTCAAATCAAGATTTATTATCAAGTGAAGTTGTACTACTAATTTGGATAAAAATTATAAATATCTACTTGTGAGGGGTTACATTTTTAGAATCATATAGGGAAGATACATTTTCCGAAGGTTCTAGGGTAGTCAAGCATTCCACATAAGGGAGAAAGGGGCTTCAAGAAAGGGCTGAGTTGATGGTGGCTTTGATTTATAGATTTAAAGACTTATGAAATCAAATTCCCATGAGATGGCAGTTGTAATATTGTAATTTCATTCCTATTTTAGTAATAATAAAAATATTGGCTTCCTTCTAGCATTTGTTTGTGACATTCTCCATTGTTGGTTTCAAATTTTAAGGGGGAACCATTAATCAAACACCATCTTAATTGGTAATTTTATATGCTCCTTAACATAATTTAGTGACCACAACATATGGTCCCAATCAGATTAGGTTCGAAATTGACTTTTTTTCTTGATCTTTTGTTGTGTTGAACTAATTTTTCTTCAATAAAATATCTTCAATCTCAAATGTATGAGGTATGATCTATTTTTGTAGCTTCAATGCACTCAATTATGATACACTTTAAGGTAATAATGTGCATGAAGATGCCTCTCATCCAAAGAGCTCAAACACTACTAGCCTATCCACTTTATAGTCCTCTTATTTTTCTAGATAATATTTTAGGGGTATACACAAAGAAGGGATCTCGAACTCAAGGGGTGTAAAAAACAAAAGAATACGAGGTATCACTAGTAGGGGTGTGGATGGATGTTCAATAATCCTAGAGGGCATGATGAATTTTAAGGTTCTAATTATGGCCGTTTTTCTTAACATCTTTTCCATTATGCGAATAAGAGTCTTATTCGAGGCTTTAGCTTATCCATTAGTTTGAGGGTAATAAGGAGTTTACCATTTTTGAGTGATCTGGAAGCATTGGCACAAAGCTTTCACTATCTTATTTTTGAAATACTTAACATTGTTAGATACAATGGGAGAGGGATGTCGTAATGGAAAATTATGTTGTTCATTATGATCTTAGAAACTGCGTGCACCAAGAAAATAGGTAAGAGTAACAACCTCTACCCATTTTTTGAAATACTCAGTGGTAGTTATGATATAGTTGTGGCCATCGTGAGGACCGCCTCCCTACCTTCTCGATTCTGAGGACCACCACCTAGGCAAGGTGGCGGTCCTAACACTAAAGGTTAAAACTAGGTTGAAATGTATAGAGAAGCTTCAAAAAAGAGGTAAATGGATAAGTAGGACAAAATAGGTTACAAATATAAGATACAAAGAGGTTTAGGAGCTCCAACACCTTTGGAAAAGACATGAATCATCATTAGATACCTTTTATAGTTATTTTCTGAAAATGTAACACATGTAATTTTGGGTGCATACAACGGGCTTTGTGGTTTTAAGTAGAACCCAATTTTCATTAATGAAATTCAATTCCATCATCATCTATGGTGTTGGTGGTTTTCCTCTTCCTTGAATAAAAGTTTTCCTTTAAATGTTATTAGGTAAGAAATCACTTACGTTAGATTATGTTATTATTTTATTCATTACCATGATCATAGGGTAACAAATAAATATATATTTAAAGTTTCACATTGAGAAGCATTCAGTTGAGAGCTCTAATGAGGATGAGCTGCAATGGCTTCGAGTTCTATGGAAAGGGCTATAACGCTTCATGCATAATAAGATCATGTCTTGAGTGGATAAATAATGGTCAATCAAACTAAAATGTTACCATTTTCTGTAAACAATTATACAATTGCATGGGCCTCATCAATCTCATCTTTAACATCCCTCAACATTCAAGGCTTGATTTGTCTAAGAATTACCTTGTTTTTCCATTTTATCATTGTTTTGGCTCTTTTTATAAGTAGAATGGGTGTTGAAATTCATCTTTATTCAGTTATCTTCTGTATGAAGTGTGTGGGAGGATATTGAATCCCATATATGGATTATTAGGCCTCCTCTAGTCTAGGAAATTGGGCACTTTGTCATGAAAGATTGGACCTAATTCTTCAAGGAATGTACCCTCTTTCCTTTCCAGATCGTAATTCAAATATACCCAATATTACAAGTGATGATCTAAAGAAGCACATGATTAGCATAGCCAACAATATATATAAACCGATGTATGAGGAAAATTTAAGTGTGTTAATTATCCTCACAAGAAACCCAAATCCATAGAATATTGTGAAATAGAGTGTTAAGGTTCCGGTTGAAAATATATGATATGATAGGTATAGCTTCAAATGTCTTAGATCTACTGCTTGTTTTTGCCTACATTTAACAACAACAAAATGTTGAGTAGGAAAAAATAGACCCTTATCAAACAAACCCACCAACTGGGTTAAGAAATAATCCTAAACGGCCTTTTAGACCTCTCATTTTCCTTGCATAATAATACAAACACTTTATTTGAGATCTATAGACACCTAAAACAGGGGATAAATACAATCCCTATTGACCCGAGGGATGGTTGAGAAGAAAAAGTGTGATAGAAGAAAATGGAGATGAAGAAAAGTCACATATGGAGAAACATTTATATTTGCTAGCTTAGGAACAACCTTTATCTTATAATTTTTCTTTGATCTATGTCATCGGCCATTTATTATATATACGCATACAACAAAAGTGTAAAATAACATGAAAATCCATAATACTAACATTTTTCATTACTAAAACTCTAACTCAAAGCAACATACATAAAGTAATGCAATTTGGGAGAAATTTAACAAGCAGACCAACAAGGAAACAAGCACAAACAAACGTACTCAAACAAACAACATTCAAGAGAGTTGTACCAATGTTTTTGTTATCGAGATTTAGTTCCCACATGTTTGAGTTAACGAAAATGGTTAAAAATGGAATCCCAAACAAGGATACATGCGAGGTGAATAAATGAAGGACGTGGAATTCCCATGGAAAAGAAACCATGCACTATGAAACTTCCCCAAGCAACTAAATGTGCAAGGAAGACAAACATAACAAGAAAACCAACTTTTCTTAATGAAGGGTAGATCAAAATGATCCGCAAGTCATGCACAAGAACATGCAGAAGTCAAGTAAGATGTTTTATAGAATAATTTTTGATGTTTGAGACATTGTTTCTATTAAATGATTCAAATGATTTAATGCTTTTTACCAATTTTTGATGGGATTTTTGGATATTGTACCAAATTTTTGGATTTTTAACAATTTTTTTGTTTTTCTAAAAATTTGGGAAGAATATGATATATAATAATGACAATGTACATGGGTCATCGAAAAAAATCTCTAGGGAAACAAAAATAGGCCCCAACTAGAAGAAAAGGTATCTGGAAGAAAAAATATGCCCCAACGAGGTGAAAATGGTAGAAATCGACTATTTAATAAAAATAATCATCACAACAAATTGCCAAGATGTGGCAAGAATAAAATAGAAGAACACATTAATTATCTAGCCCTTAGGGACAAGAAACATGAATAATTATGGCGTGAAGAGAATAAATAGTAGGATTGGAGGGTTAAAATACATCGCGGCCCATTATTTGCTATTACACTCTACTACCTTTTTGAGATATTTTTCTCCGACCCATGAGAGAGATCGCACGAGTTCTAAACCATAGACATCGCACATAATAAGTTCGAGAGTTCGGAGGGTCCTACTAGCAGATGGTGTCTCAAGTAATTAACACAAAAAAATAAATTTTTGTACATTTATAACTCATTTTTGTGAGAGGAAATTGGTGGTTTAACGCTAGTGCAATCCTTTGAGCAAACTAGTGTAACTAAGCATGTGTTAGCATGAAGAGCCTTGTGCTAGCATTAAAACATGAGTTAGGCATTACATTGTTAGCTAGGTTAGGTAGGTCAAGTGCTAGCATCAAAATGACTTAATGGGCATTAAAAGGGGTATTTTAGTGTGGCATGTGCTAGCGTCAAAATGATAGAAAGAGAATGAGAAAGCCTACACTAGCGTTGAATGTGTCAATGTTAAAAGGAATGCACTAGCATTAAAAATCATGTCCTAGTGCAAAAGGCATGTGCTAGTGCAGTGTTCAACCTTTAAGAAGACCCTAGAAGAATTTAGGAGATGTTTAGAAGTGATTAAAATAACCTAGGAGTGGTTAGAACACCTTAGGACATTAATTATGTGCTTTGGGGAATCTTACGAAAATATTATTCAACTTAGATGTGTGCAAGAGACATGGATGCCTTTGAGCATATGAGAAAACTTTCACTAGATGAGAGAAGAAGTATATGTTGTCATTATATAGATAATGGTATTATCATACATTACACAACTTCCACACATCATGTTGGGCCATAAACTTCTTACTACCTTAGTAGAGAGGTGGCATAGTGAGATTTAGACATTCGAATTTGACTGATGAGATGACCTAAATGGAGGATGTATATTGGATCCTCCAAGTTCCCATCTTGGGAAGCTTAGTGACATACAACGGATCTCCAAAGAAAGATTCTAGAGCATATATGGGATCTTTTTCAGATATGGGATATTTCTCGATGGGGTATGGTAGTGTACTTGTGACAGTGCTTTGAGGATAAGAGGATTTCCCACCTACCAAGGTGTACCTTCTAGCTCTTGTCGTGTTTACCTACTACTAACAATACTTATCATCACTTTCCGCTCGGCTTGATAGTAGTTGTTCATAGACTTATGGATGGAGAGGTATTTTCCTAGGGTCAATGCATACTCCCACATGTATTGGGATTTGCATTTGATTTCCTATAGATACATGATGAGCTTTGGCCCAACTATGCTTCTATAGATTTGATCATGTGACCATATTGCTATCAGTGTGCTCACTCGGAGAGCTACATGCTAGAGTATCGATGATCTCTCCCGCAGAGGATGGAAGCTAGTAGGAGAGGATATTAGATCACATATAAGAGACACAACTTACTATATATGATCTTTTGATGACCTTTAGTTATGGAAGATGACTTGGTGACCATATAATCTATATCAGTGGCACAAGGATGTCACATAGCTTAGCATTAATGAGGTGGACTAGTTATTTATTAATACCCACTACACATTATAAAGTGGTACAGGGAGATAGGGTTCAATGGTAGTTTGCCTCATCAAGGGAATTCCTAGGAATGAGATGTAGTATGCGCACCGAGCACATGAGACCTTCGATTTAGGGCCCCGGATCAGACCATGGCAAGCACTTTACAACGTTTTAGGTGTCACTTTATAGAGATGGGATGGTCGATGGTAGATTGTGGACCTAGGGACCATTGGGATTATGAGCCTTTGGTATGTGATAGTAGTGCCTCGTCGATCACCATTTCATAGGAATCCCTAAATACATGTATAATTACGTAAGTAGTGGGTCTTAAGGGTCCAACTTTGAAAGACAAGGCCATATTAGGACATCCCAAGGTTGAGGCAAGATTACAGGGAGATTAGGATTAGAGACACAAACATTTTCCAACACAACCATAGGGCCACATGTATAACCTCTTCCATATCATCCACCACCACAAAGAGGCTCCTCCGCAGTAGGTATAGGTGCCTCTAGTGTAGCAAGTTATACATCAGGATATTTAGATGATTTACATTAGGTAGGAATACTATCACCTCTCGAGAGAGGATAGCCCATAGATGGTAGTAGATGGGGATGATAGGGATTGAGTGGGGGTCATATAGAGACAACCACAACAAATTATACTAGGCTTTGGTATAGGGTTATTCAAGGGTCCAGCACCATCAAGTGGCCGCTTTATAGGTTCATGCAAGACATGGCCTTGATGTGGGGAAATATAGCCTTTATTGCAGTTCGAGACCCTATAGGATAGGTGGAGTAGGGTGCCACAGATTAGGCTACTTTGAGGCATCGATTAACATGGTTTATGAAGATCAAGCTACCTTGAGTTAGCAGTTCAACATATTAATGCAAATAGGTATCAGTTCACTACCAAGGAGATCAGCCATAACGAGAGAGGATCGGGACATAATGGAGAGGGATCGTGCCATAGCTGCACAAGATCAGCTTAGATATAACTAGGGGTTGACATAGCCCATATTACGAGGAGGAGCGTGATGTTCTTTAAAGTACATTTAAGACATATAGAGCAAGTGATTTAGTATATGATTTTGTAGTAGCTTCAGGTGAGACAACTCATTATAGGGATCTATATCATGTTGAAGTACTAGAGGGACAGAGGGCAGCCCCATATAGTCATATTATTGGCATCCACTCAAGATCTTTATCATATAGGCCTTCCATGTTTTCCAGATCGGTACATATGCCCCCACCTACTCGGAGATAGGGTAGCCCGAGTCACGTGCCAAGAAGTCCTAGTGTCAACAAGATTCATCCATGAATCTCTATTTATGTACTATTTTTGATGTATGCATCATGATGAAGGCATAGTTTGACTTGATGTATATGCATTTTTTTATTATGGCTCAAGATGAAGGAACAATTTTTATCCATGCTTATAATGTCTCATTTTTGTATCTTATGTTCATTGAGACACACTAATGTATATGGACATTTATTTTTGAAATGATGTGATGATGATATTTTTTATCACATTTTGTGTTATGAGATAGCATGTGTATTCCATGTTTGTATTATGGTCTATGATGAGGGAGATAAAAATAATCCCTATTACACCATTGATGATATTATATGATGTTAGCTTAGCATACATGTTTAATTTTGATTTTATGATGATGTAGCTTAGATTTTCATTGATGATATATGACTTTTAGATGTTATATGTGATGGTATAGATTTGGATGATGAAAAGATAACAAACAATGTACAAGAAAACAACATAAGTACAAGAAAAATTTAATCAAATATAGTATTTACACAACTAATAATGACAACACAACTATGTACAAAAATGAACAAGTATGCAAACATAATTAATCTAATGATCTTGACAACAAATTAAAGTAAAACTTAATCTCGAGTAAGAGAATAAAAAAGTAATCTAGAACACCATATAAGATAATGCACAATATGTACAAACAATCCTAATAAACTATGTATAAACAAACAACCAATGAAGTAAAACACTACTTAATTTATTTTTCCGGGATAATTTATAAACATTTTGCGTTGTTTTTGGTTTTTTCGTGAGATAATGTTATATTGTTTTTGTCTTAATTTTGAGAACACGCATGTCAAATGTTTAGTGTTTTTCAAGGTTTATTTGAATGGTTAGGGGTTTTCAATGTTTATCAAGCTATGTACATGATAAAAACATATGTGTGGATGCCCACAACATTAGATGGGGAATATACAAGGGAAAACATCATGCATATGTACAAGAAAGTTAAGATGCAAAGGATTTCCCCAATGTTAGATGGGAATGTACAAGGAAAACTTATCGCATATTTACAAGTGTAGGATTAGTCGGTTCAAGGCCACAAAGGATAGGTTCAAAATGATCTCAGACATGGGAAAAAACTAGCTTAGGATAAATCCATGGTACCCTTAGGTGTGAGATTGTTGTGAACAATGAACCCTCTTATGGTGTGGTTTTTCACCAAAGGATTGGTCCAAAGTTCCACAATTTCATGGTTTTCACACTTGGATGAATTTATTTCTCTTTCTTTTAATTGATTTTTCATTTTTTTTTTTACTTTATTAATTTTTGACAAGACCCCCATGCTTAAGTGTAGAACTACTTAACATGCATGACATTCATAGGTTCCCTAAGTTCATCACTGATGCGGGAACATCTAGGTGTAAGAGTAATCTTGCATCACCCGAAATACTTTGTTATAAATGGTAGGGTTACTATTGTTATCTTTTGTAAGTTTCCATTTATGAAATATACAAAATCAAATTTTAGGCCCTTAGAGGCTTTAGATGGACCTAAAAATTAGCGAAATCCTAACTAGTCTATGGTCGGATCAAGAGTTATGATCTCTTGAAGTTGTACTACCCATTTGGATAAAAATTCAAAGTATCTCCTTGTGGGGGTTTACATTTTTGAGAAGCATCTAGGGAAGATACATTTTCTATAATTTTCTAAGGGGGTTACTATTATCAACAAATCACAACACCCTTATGTTTGCACAAGTGCATATGCTTGAACTCACGTGTGATTGGATAACATGGGTACTATGTCCAAGTTGTGGGACTTGTTACTTGAGATAGACCTCCGAGAGAAAGTTGGTTCTTGCTCCAAAACTACACCACAATCTACTCTAATGCATGGTAAACTAGCTATTCTAATCTAACTTTCCAAGGGACCAAGGAGAGAGAATGCATAAAATGAAAGCCTACACTAAAGCGGTGATACACCAGAAAAGGAGGGGTGTGAGAGTATTTTTTCAATGTGTGAAATATAGAAGCAAATTGCACACTAGAAGGGGTGATGACAGCTTCTCCACAATCTAGCAAAATGCATTCACAACAATGTTTCATACATACACAATAATAATGGATCCTTGCAAGAGTATAAATATAGACACAATACACTTTTAAAGGGGCGAGAAGAATGCAAGAAAACATAGCAAGGGAAGATACATCCACAAACTTATATTTTATTGCTTCATGATATGCATAGTTCAATGCATTACAAGATAAGGGCCTGGATCTCCATGTAAGGAGCATACAACAAGCCTATACTAGGAGTCGACAACAAGGTCCCCATCAAACCACTTGTAAGAGGCATTAAATAGAATGAAATTATTGTTGTTACTTGTAAAAGGATCCCCATACTGCAGGTGTCAAAGTGAGCAAATGCACAACCTGCCACGTTTTATGAAAATACCCATCGATTTCTCATAAAATATGGAATTTATTGATTTCTATGTGTCGAGATCAAAGCTACAATTCCAACGGTACCAATTTTGCTTCACAAAATGCAATTTTGACATAGCTTTTTTTTTTTTAAATATATCTAGAAAATGTGCTCATTTCCAATTTTGTGACAATGATCCCAAAGTTATGGCACTCCAATTTATAGAAAAATGAGAAGAGAGAGAGAAGGGAAAATGGAAATCCCCTTATGAAATTTGTCCTTCAAAAATCAATTGTAAGAGGCATTAAATGCATTAAAACAAGTGTGCGACTTCATTTTTGGATTTTTTCGATTTTTTCCTAAATTTTTGGATTTTTCCTTTGATGGGAAATTAGGGAGAAGTCATGACCCACAACCTTTAACACCAAAACATGATTTTGGCCCTTGAATCAATATACTTGCTTTTGGGAATCAATGAAGAATATTATGCATGTTATCAAAATTACCTTGAGAGGTGAATTTTGGATAACATTACATTTTCCAAAAGGTTCTAGGGTAGTCGGCATTCCACATAAGGGAGAAAAGGGGTTGTGAGAGAGGGAAAGGTGGATGGTGGCTTGGATTTGCACATTTTTAGACTTATGAAATCAAATTCCCAAGCGATGGTAGTTGTAATCTGTAATTTCATTCCTATTTTAGTAATAGAAGAAACATTGGCTTCCTTATGAAATTTGTTTGTGAAATTCTTTGTTGTTGTTGTTGGTTTTGGATTATAAGGGGAGAACCATTCATCAATCACCATCTGAATTGGTAATTTTATAGGCTCCTTAACCAAATTTAGTGACCACAACATCTGGTCCCAACCAGCTTAGGCTCAAAATTGACTTTATTTTCTTGATCTTTGGTTGTGTTGAACTATTTTTTCTTAGAGAAAATATCATCGACCTAAAATGTATGGGGTGTTATCTATTTATTACAACTTCAAGATGCACTCGATTATGATAAAATTTAAGGTGATCAAGTGCGTGAAGATTCCTCTCATCCATTAGCTCTAGCTCTACCAACCTAGCCACTTTATAGTCCTCTTCTTTTTTAAATAATCTTTCAGGGGTATCCGCAAAGAAGGGATCTTGAGCTCAAGGGGCAATATGACATCTCGTGCCAAAAACCAAGGAATACAAGGTAACACAAGTAGGGGTATGGATGGATGTTTTATAAGCCCAAAGGGCATGATGAATTTATAGGTGTTAATTATGGCTATTTTTCTTACCATCTTGACCATTATGCAAACAAGAATCTTGTTTGAGGCTTTAGCTTGTCCATTAGTTTGAGGGTAATAAAGAGTTGACCATTTTTAGTGATATGGAAGCATTGGCACAACGCTTTCACTTTGTCTTATTTTGAAATACTTACCATTATTAGATACAATGGGAGTGGGGATATTGTAATGGAAAATTATGTTGTTCATTATGAGCCGAGAAATTTGTGTACGAGTAAAATAGGTAAAAGGAAAATCTCTACCCATTTTGTGAAATAATCGAAAGTGGCGTTATGATATGGTTGTGGCCATCAAAGGAAGAAGGATGAAGTTTCCCAATGAAATCGAGTCTCAAATTTGAAAAGGGCCACTATGTTGTGATGGGTTGAAGATATTGTGATGGAGCATGTATTAAATTCCCATATTTCTTACACGGAAAGCATTTTTACCTACCGACAACAATCATTTTTCATGGTAGGCCAATTATAGCGTACTCTTAACATTTTTTTAGCAAGAACCATTATACTTATATGGTCCCCATAGATGCCTCTTCAGCACCTCTTTTTCCACTAAGATAAATTCTTTTGAATTAAGGTAGCGCAACAAATTCTCTTCATAGCCTCTATGATAGATAATTCCCCCAAGCGAGGGTATAGCGGGCTATATGTTGAATAAGGTTGCATTTTTTCAGATTAGGTAATGTTGGGGAGAAAAGTTCTATCATTTAGATAATTATAAATGTTAAGATATCATGGGGATAAGGGACCAACAAATTCACATACAAAACATGATAATAACATGATGTATGCAATCATCCTCAAGTGATCCATGAAGAAAGGCATGTCATTATTACTAGGTGGGATGCATAACAAAGATAAAATGGTGACCATGGCATCTGTTGAGTGATTCGGACCTCTATGTATATGTTGGAATGTAATATGTACAAAACATTTCCTTCAAAGTATCAATCAATTTCTTATAAAGAATGAGCTTCTCATCCTTAAATTTGTATTTGTAATTGAATTGATTGATTATTAACTAAGAAATCACCTATTACATTAATCTATATGATATCCCATCTAAATTAAATCTTCAGTCCACATACAAGGGCCTCATATTCCCTTATATTATTTTTACAGAGAAAACCCATTCGAATGCTTAGGAATCAAATCTCCTAAAGGAGTGATAACCATCACTCAAGTTCGCTCTTGATCGACCATGAAAAGTAAAGGATCCATCAAAATAGATTTTCCATGTAGTGGGCTCTTCAATGTACATCATAGAAGTTTCTACGAGTTCCGATTCAAAGTTTTGGTTCTGGAAAAGGGGCTTCTATCAATTAATCTATAAGCACCTACCCTTTGAGTGAATTTTGACTAACGTACTATTGAGTTGTGGAGCTCAATTACTTTAGATTATCATGCAATGTAAAAATTACTGGAAAAAATAATAACCATCATCAGTTAGAGGGACCAACATCAATCACCTAGGATCGACATCGGTCGGACAAGGAGTAATCGACATCGGTTAGGGAGAACCGACATCGGTTACCTATGCGTGAGTGTTTTAATTAAATCTTGGGAATTAGATATATTTTAGCATTAAAGTATATCTATTGATTGTAATTGCATGGCTAAATTCCCTAAGTTTATAAATGCCTATATAAACATGAAATCTAGGGTTTAGAAACAAGAATAGAAGTTATTGTCAAAATAATTGAGAGAGAGAATTCTTGGAAGAGAAGCAAAAGCTTGAGAGAAAGAAAGTATTGTACATCTGAGAGGTGTGGAAGATTGTAAATCTTCAATTGTATATCTTGTCAAAGGTTTGGATAATATATTGGCTTGTTTCTTAGTTGACGTAGCCCACACTGGGTGAACCACATTAAATCTGGTGATGATTTATATTTCTTGTTTTATATATTTATTCAGGTATAATATCCGCTTTTATTTGCATGTATGTTCGATCTAATATATTATTTGTACAATCGGTGTGCTAACCCAACAACCGGTATCGAGCTTTGTTTGAGGGTTTTGTGTGTTGACCAATTTACTCATAGAGGGTTTTCTAATTGAGTGGGAGTTACAATAATGGAAGAAGAAAACAAATACAAGATAGAGAAATTTGATGGCCAAAATTATCAATTATGGAAGATGCGGATTGAGGATTATCTGTATCAAAGAGATTTGTATTTACCATTGGATGATATGTCTAGACCTACGAAGATGACTAATGAAGAATGGAAGATTCTTGACAGAAAATATTTGGGATCTATAATATTGAGCCTTGTAACATCCGCGACTTCCAATATTACAGAAGTGACTTCTACGGTAGGGTTGATGAAATCTCTTGCTAATTGATATGAAAACCTTAGTGCTTCAAATAAAGTTTATTTGATGAATAAACTATTTATTTCTAAGATGCATAAGGTGGATCTACATCTAGTCATTTGAATGATTTAAGATCTATTATAAATCGCTTAAATTGGTTGATATAACATTTGATGATGAAGTGAAAGCACTTTTATTCTTATGTTCTTCACCTAATAGTTGGGATAATTTGGTAATGGTTATTATTAATACAACATTTTCTAATAGTATTTTGAAGTTTGATGATGTGGTTAACATAGTCTTGAATGAAGAAATTCACAAGAAGAGTACAAATGAATCATCATCTAGAATGCTTTGAATGTAGAAATCAGGGCATGAAGGAGAGATCCAAGAATAAGAGTAATGGGAAATCAAATTCAAGGAATAACAAATCAAAATCCATAAGTAAGGGTATTACTTATTGGAAATGTGGAAAGAAATGAAAATAAATATTTTTGGTCAAAAGACAAAGAGAACCAACAACTAGACAAAGGTAAAGAAGTGAATCTTACTACATCAAAGGTAATGCAAGATGCTCTTATTCTTTCTTTAGATAATAGAATTGAATCATGGGTTTTAGATTCAAGAGATTCTTTCCATGTAACCCCTGATAAGGGTTATTCAGAAATTATGTCTAGGGAAATTTTGGGCATGTTTATTTGGGTGATGATGAACCTTGCAGTATTACTAGTAAAGGAGAAGTTCATCTAAAATTGCAGAATGAAAATAAACGGGTATTGAAATATGTGAGGCATGTGCCAAGCCTTGGGAGGAATCTTATTTCTCGTAGGCAACCAAGTGAATCTAGTTGCATGGTTACTTTTATAGGAGACCCTTGGAAAGTCACCAAGGGTGATTTTTTTGTGGCAAGAGGTAATAAGGTAGGAATGTTATATTTATCTACCTATGTTACTAATTCTTTTCCATATTATCTACTTCAGATTCGGATGCATCCATGTGGCATAACCGGGTCAAGGTTATATGAGTAAAAAGGAATGCATATCTTAAAGGCTAATGGTAAGCTATCATATTTGAAAGATTTAGATCTTGATTTCTGTGAGCATTGTGTCTTTGAAAAGTAAAAGAGAGTGAGATTTCTCAAAGTTGGGGCAACTAAGAAGGAAAAAAAATGGAGCTTGTACACTCAGATGTGTGGGGACTAGCTCAAGTAGCTTCTCATGGAGGATCTCAATATTATGTTACTTTCATTGATGATGCTACAAGAAAGGTATGGGTTTATTATATTAAATGTAAATATGATGTTTTTGAGACTTTTAAAAGATGGAAATCCCTTGTTGAGAATGAATCAAATTCTAAGTTAAAGTGTTTTAGATTTGACAATGGTGGTGAATATTGTAGCAATGATTTCAATGATTATTGTTCAGTGAATGGGATACGTAGAGAAAGAACAATTCCAAGAACACCACAGAGAATGGTATTGCAAAAATATTGAACATGAAAATCATGGAACGTGCTAGAAGTATGAGGATACATTTTGGACCCCTTATAGTTTTTGCGGAAGCAATTGATAGAATTATTTATTTGATTAACCGTGGGCCTTCAAGTTCACTAGATGGAGGAATACTAGAGGATTCTTGGATTGGAAAAGAAGTAGATCTTTCTTTTCTTAAATTTTTAGTTTAGAAGCTTTTGTACATGTTGATAAGTAAAATAGAAAAAATTGGATGTAAATATACAAGAGATGCACTTTCATTTGTTATGGATCTAGTGATTTCAGATTCCATTTTTGGGATTTAGAGAATTCTAAAATTATTAGGAGTCGTGATGTTAAATGGAATAAAAAAGGAACAAGGATCAAATTTTGGTACCCAAGGATGAACCAGTTGAGAAGTTTGTGAATGAAAATGAACTCTTAAATTTAAAAGTAATACCTATGAGTGTTACATAGTAACTTGAATGTCGGTTTACCCCTAACCATCATCGGTCATCATAACCGACATCGATTCTGAAGAGCCAAACTAGAATCGGTTAGCAAAAACGCGTCGGTTACAGTGATGGTGTGACCGGCGTCGGTCATTGTCAAATTTGGATACAAATGTCCAGGAGGTCCAGAGTTGAGCCTCTAGTACCCCAAACTCTTGTGAGAAGGTCACAAAGGGTAAGTAAACCTCTAGAAAGATTTACACCTTCTCTATTTTATTTATTATTGACTGATAATGGTGAACTAGAAAGTTTTGAAGAAGCAATGCAGGATAAGACCCACATCTAGTGGGAGCATGGCATGGATGAGGAGATGGAATATTTGAAACAGAACTAGGCCTCGGGATTTGGTTAAGTTTCCATCAGTAAGAGGACATCACAAAACAAGTGGGTTTACGAGATTAAGGAAGAAGAGGGTGGATATAAAATATACAAGTAAATTCTTGTAGTAAAGGGATTTGCATAGAAAGAAGGTATTAACTTTAATGAAATATTTTCTCTTGTTGTTAAGATTACTTATATTCATATTATATTGAGTTTAGTTTCGAGTGAGCGGTTTTACATTAGAAACTAGATAATGGTTTTCTTCATGGTGATTTGGATGAAGAGATTTACTAGATGTGAAGATGGCTTTTCTTCATGGTGATTTGGATGAAGAGATTTAGATGCAAAATGGAAGCTATTTTGTTATTGTATGCTTGGGTCTAGTGTAAGTCAATGGTAATGAGAAATTAGTGTGCAAAGAGTTGAAAAAAGAGCTTGTATGGGGTCAAGCAAGCTCCAGGAAATGGTACCTAAGGTTTGATAGTTTTATACATGAGCATGGTTACTTGAGATGTGAATTTGACCATTTTGTTTATTTCAAGAAGCTTGAAAATGGAAGCTATATTATTTTGTTACTGTATGTGGATGATATGCTTATTGCAAGATCTAGTATGTAGGACATTGGTGAGCTTAAGGGAAAGCTAGCTCACACATTTTCTATGAAGGATTTAGGAGTTGCAAAAATAATCCTTGGCATGCAAATACAAAGAGATAGGAAAAACAAGAAATTATATGTCTTAGGAAGATTATATACTATTTTAATGGCGACATTTATTTAAAACATCATAGTTACGCTATGGAGGTTCGGACATTTCATTATGTGGCTAAGGCTCGAGATTTGGATGGTAGAAGGAGCACCTTCTTAGATATATTTTCATTATAGGTACTAAATAGGTAGAGTATGTTGTACGAGGCATGAGGCTAGCAAGGAGATCATATGTATGAGTAGGGTAAGTGCACCAAGTTGGGGGCCAAAAGGGTCTTAAGTGGATGCATTTTTTTGGAAAAAAAATCAACTTGTACGAGTTTTTCAAATAGTTACACTCAAAATTGGAAGAAGTGTTAGGAAAGGTTCAACACGTAGAATGTAAAACTGTTAGTACACATATGGTTGGACACTTCAAATTGAAAAAATATCGTGTCCATCATCACATGTGGAGGTGAAATACATGACATGAGTGCCATTGTGGTATGATTCACCAGAGTTGGGAGTCATTTTCTTGTAAAACATGTATGTTATGGTTTGTACTAGACTAGACATTACACAAATGGATCCCAAACCTGGGAGTCTGTGAGTAGATATATGGCCAATCCAATAAACATAACAGTATTGGAAAGCAATCCAATGGATAATCGGGTATTTGAAAGGGACATTTAGCATGTAAATTTATTTATATAAATATAAGAAATATGGAGGTTTAGACATTTCATTATGTGGCTATGTTTATTCGGATATGGCTCGAGATTTGGATAGTAGAAGGAACACTACTAGACCCATAAGCCCTAAACCCTAAACGTTAAACCCTAAACCATGAACCATGAGCCATAATGATAAAACCTAAACCCTGAACCATAAAAACTAAACCCTAAACCCTAACCCCCCTAAACCCTAAACCTTAACAAACCCTAAACCCCGACTGAATCCTAAACCCTAAGCCTTAAACCCCTACACCCATCCCCGAGCCCTAAAATCTAAATACTAAACCCTAGACCATATACCCTAAGCCTTAAGCCCTAAACCTAAACCATAAACCTTAATCCCTAAACATCAAATCCTAAACCATAAACCATAAACCTTAATCCCTAAACATTAAATCCTAAACCCTAAACCTAAACCATAAACCCTAAAACCTAAACCGTAAACCATAAACCCTTATCCCTAAACACTAAATCCTTAACCCGAAACCCTAAACCCTAAACCTTAAACCCTAAATCCTTAACCTCGATCCATAAACCCTAACCATAAACACTAAACCCTAAACCCTAAACCTAAAACCTAAATCCTAAACCATAAACCTGAACCTTGAACCTCAACCCTAAACCCTAAACATTAAACCCTGAACAATGAGCCCTAAAACCTAAAAACCAAACCATATTTCATCAATATTTCCTAGTCTCGTGCCTAGAACCATCATTTATTATGATTATAGAACTACCTTGTTTATGAGAGGTGGGACAAGTAACTAAATGGATATGACATCTACCTTGTGCCTTGTAATGCATATATTACACATCTCTTCCAAACTTGTTTCTCCCCACATATACTTGCGCTCTTAAATGTAAATTTATTCACACTCTGAAATAAATTTCACATTTCTCATATTTCCATGTATGGTATTATGCAAGCTAGGATGACCCATTGGAAGCTGGAAAAAATAACCATCACAACAAAAAAATAAATCTTAAAGGAAACAAAAGAAACATAGAGAATATATCAATGCAAAGGTGTAGGATCATAATTGAATTTCCTATAGTATCCTCTCCTCTCGGAGAAAGATAAAGTTTAAGTGTTCTACTGGAATGGATAGTAAATTTGACATAACTTCCTAAAGTGTTCAAAATAAGCATAGAAACAGGGAATGGCTAAGAACACTAAGGGGTTATCAATCGCCTAGTAAATCTTTCTTGTTTAGTTCTAAATGGGAGTTACCTAGCCTACGACTTAGTGACCTTCCATTCATTGATAATTCCTTATATGATAAACCCATGGATGTTTTCAAAATATCAACAGATGAAAAACATCAAATTTTGATGACTCTCTTTGAATGTTCTACCTACAAATTTGATGAACCCTAAACTCTGTGACCTAAACCCTTAACCCTCAACCATGAGACCTAAACCCTAAACTATAAACCATAAACCCTAAAACTAAAATAATAAATCCTAAACCCTAAACACTAAATACTAAACCCTAAAACCTAAACCCTAAACCCATAACCCTAAACCCTTGACCCTAGACCCTAAACCATGAGCCCTAAACCCTAAACCCTAAATACTAAATCTAGAGCCTCGGGCTCTAACCCCCAAACCTTAAACCAGTAACTCTAAACCCCTAACCTTAAGCCATAAACCATGAACCATGAACCCTAAACCCTAATCCCTAAACCATAAACCCTAAACCTTAAGGCTTGAACCCTTAACCCTAAATCTTGAGCCCTAAACCCTAAATCTAGAAACCCTAAATCTAGATCTCTAACCCCTCAACCTTAAACCTATAACTAACCCCTAAACCTTAAACCTAAATATGAACCCCAAACCTTGATTCATAAACCTTAAACAATGTACCCGACCCCTAAACCCTAAGCCCTCCCTAAGCCCTAAACCACAAACCCTAAACCTTAATGCCTAAATGTTAAACCCTAAAGGTCCCTAAACCCTAAACCCTAAAAACTAAACTCTAAACCCCAAGCACTAAATCCTAAACCCTAAACCCTAAGCCCTAAACCCTAAACCCTAAGCCCTAAACCCTAAACACTAAACCCTAAACCCTAAACTCTGCAACCTAAACCCTTAACCCTAAAACCTAAACCCTAAACCTCAAACCTTAAACCCTAAAACCTAAACCCTTTTCCCTAAACCCTTAACCCTGACCTTTAAACCTTAAACCCTAACTCCTAAACCCTAAACCGTAAACCCTAAATCCTCAACCCTAAACCCTAAACCCTATACCATAAACCCTAAGCCCTAAACCCTAAACTCTAAGCCCTAAATCCCTAAACCCTAAACCCTAAACCCTAAACCCTAAAACTTGAGCCCTAAACCCTAAACCCTAAGCCCTAAACCCTAGACCTTAAGCCATAATCCCTAAGCCAAAACCCTAAAACTTGAACCCTTAAACATAAAACCTAAACACTAAACCCTAAAAACTAAACCTTGAACCCTCAACTCTCAACCCTAAACCCTAAACCCTCAACCCTGATCCCTAAACCCTAAACCTTGAACCCTTTTCCCTAAACCTTGAACCTTGACCTTTAAACCTTAAACCCTAACTCCTAAACCTTGAACCATAAACCCTAAATCCTCAACCCTAAACCTTAAACCCTAACTCCTAAACCCTAAACCATAAACCCTAAATCCTCAACCCTAAACCCTAAAAACAAACCTTGAACCCTCAACTCTCAACCCTAAACCCTAAACCCTCAACCCTAGATCCCTAAACCCTAAACCCTAAACCTTGAGCCATAAACCCTAAACCCTCAACCTTGACCCCTAAACCCTAAACCTTGAACCTTGAGCCCTAAACCCTAAACCCTTAACCCTTAACCCTTAACCATAAACCCAAAACTCTAAACCTTAAACCATAAACCCTAAACCATGAACCCTAAGCCCTGATCCCTAAACCCTAAACCCTAAAATCTGAACTATGAGCCTTAAACACTAAACCTTAAACCCTAAAATCTAAACCTTGAGTCCTAAACCCTTAGCCCTAAACCCTAAACCCCGATCCCTAAACCCTAAACCCTAAATCATAAACCCTCACCCAAAGGAAAGTCCTAAAAAGATCATTCAACATGTTTCAGTGTGTAGGGAATAGTGTTTAAGGTGATCGATCGACTCATTTAGTTTTTATGAGAGACTACTTCCTTTGAAGGCCTAAAAGGCATTTTTGGCCATTTTGTAGTTAATTGAACACCCTTCAGAACAAGCTAAAATGAGCTAGTCATGTCACCGAGTTATCAAGGACCATTATTTGTGAAGTATTAAGGAATTGTTTGTCTCCATAAGAGACATATCAGCAAAAGAATGTATGAGAATCATGAATTTGATTCCATGAAAGGATGCTTTTAGAGCTAGGAAAGGTGAGGGGATGATCTTTATATGGAATACCATGTTTCTAAGAATAAGCAATTATCCGAGTTCACTTGATGCAATTCACTTGGTATTATTTGTAAATGTAACTCATTCAACACCTAGTAGTGTTATCACACCAAGTAAGGAGGAGGCACATTACAATAATCTCATTTTGGCCATAGGACAAGAATCTCATTCAGGAACAATCCTCTATCTACAAAGTGAGGATCTCTTTTTAGTAAGAAGTAGACAAACATCATAGAGTTAATTTATGGTCACTAAAGTGAATTATGGACCAAATTTAAAAATTAGTACCAATTCAATCAGTGGTAGGGCCAAAATCCATTTTAGAAGGTCAAAAAACCTAAAAATGACTATATGCTTTCCCAAAACAAAGACCGACTATAATATATATGCCCAAAATTTTTAGGTTGTTTGCTGAAATCTTGAAAATGAGTAAGTAAAATCTTGACTTGATTGATTTTGAAAAACTATCTTCTAGATTATAACTATTGGAGCTACGAGACCACTTCCATAAGGTGCAGAGTGACCCTAATTTCTTATATTTACTAAAATAAATTTAAAGTATAAGAAATAATAAAAGAAATCTTATACTTATGCATTATAACATGTACGTTTTACCTTTTTATGGTTATGGTGATTCACGAGCCAAATAAATTAAAACACGAGCGCATTTTTCTTTTTTCAGATTCTTGTCTACTTTTTGGCCCCCCAACTTTGTGCACTTACCCAATAGGTTCATTGAAGGGTTGGGAAAGGAGAAAGATGATTGTAAATTGTTCAAATAAAGTCGAGTGCAATTTATTTGGAAAAGAAATCTATGTTTCATTAGATAGCAAAACACATTCAATTAAGGTATCACTTCATACGATGGGTATTGGAGTATGGATATTCGAATTTAGAAAAGATTCATACGAGCAAGAACTCTATATATATTCTAACAAAGACATTAACAAAGGAGAAGTTAGAACTACACTCCACTTCTGTTGGTATTTGAGTTTGAGACTTGAAGAGGAAGAAACAAAGATAAGGAAGGATCCAAGAATGATGTTGTACATGTATTGTGCAGTAATTAATCTCTAAGTGGGAGATTGTTAAGTTGTGGAGCTCAATTACTTCATATTAGCATGTAATGTAAAACTTACCGAGAAAACACATGAATCGTCATCGGTTAGGAGGGAACACATCGGTCACCTTAGACTGACATCGGTTAGGAAAGGAGGAAATGACATCGATTAGGTTAAACCGACATCGATTACATGTGCATGAGAGTATTTTAATTAACTCGGGAATTAGATCTATTTTTAGCATTAAATTATATCTATTGATTGTAATTACATGACCAAGTTCCCTAAGTTTATAAATGCCTATATAAGCATGAAAGCTAGGGTTTAGAAGAAAGAATAGAAGAAGAACTTGATTGTTGTGAGAATTATTAAGAGAGATAATTCTTAGAGGAGAAGAAAAATCTTGAGAGAAAGAAAGTCTTGTACATCGAGAGGTGTGGAAGATTGTAATTCTTCAATTATATATCTTGTTAAAGATTTAGATAATAGATTGGCTTATTTATTGATGGACGTATCCCACACTAGGTGAACCAAGTTAAATATGGTGTTGATGTATATATCTTGTTTTGTATATTTCTTTTGGTAGAATATCTGATTTTATTTACATGTATGCTTAGATATAATATATTATCCATACAACCGTGTGCTAACCCAACAACACGTACTCAATATCAAACTCGGTGATAAAAATGATCCATTTAACCATATTCCAAGTAAGTTCCATTTTAGACAATAGGTATTTGAGTCGGTCATCTTAGATATGAGCTTGGTCTTTTTATTCAATGAGATAATGTCGACGTTTTGGAAAGAAAAATGACAACCAAGCAAACTTTCTCGGTTTGTGGGTAGTTAAGCTCATAAGCAATCAAAGTGCAAATGAGGTAATAAACATGACAATATATGATATAGGAGCGATTTCTAGTTCAATATGATATAAATAAAAAGGAAAAATTAATCTATTACCTCAGTCGCACTTTGATGTTTTATGAGCTTAACTACCCACAAATTGAGAAAGCTTGTTTGGTCAATGTTTTTAATTTCTAAAAACTTTGACATTATCTATTCAATAACTAGACCAAGAACATATCTAGAATTGACCCATTCAAATACCTATTGTCTAAAACAACACTTATGGGAGGATGGCTAATTGGATCATTTTTCTCAGTAGTTTGATATTGATTATGTCAATTAAAGGGAAAGTGCTTGCAAATCAACTAGCGAGAAGCCCCTTTTCTAGGAACCGAACCTTTGAATCTGAACTCCTGCAGGACACTTCTATGATGTACATTGAAGAGTCCACTACATGGAAAATTAATTTTGATGGATCCTTTACTTTTCACAGTTTAGGAGTAGGAGTGGTGCTTATCACTCCTTCGAAGATTTTATTCTTCAAGTATTCAAACTGGGTTTTCCTTGTAATGAGATACAAGCCCTACTGCAAATGAAATATCAAGGTGAGTATGGGTTAAGTACATGAGACTCCCAACCAACTACCTATACAATATAGGATCACAAAGTGGTGTGGTACATGTGGAAGTAAGAGTAACCCCAAACTGAAAAGGAGATGGACTTGGCTTGTAATCAGCCATATCAAAGTGCTAAAGAAGATCATGGGTGTACTTTTTTTGACTCAAATGAATCCCTAAATCATGCTCTGATAAATTTGCAAACTAGTGAAATATTGCAAAAACCCAAGATCTCACATGTCAAATTGTGTAGAAAGAGCCCTCTGAATACTCTGAATGTGGGAAGAAGAGCTGCCAGTAAGTAACATATCATCAACATACAAGACAAGTATCACAATATCCTCACCAACATGTTGGAGATACACTGTATGATCGGAGTGGAAACAAACAAAACTAGTAGATAGAAGAAAAGAATCCATCTTCTCATACCAAGCCCAAGGGGCTTGTTTGAGACCGTAGAGAGACCTTCAAAGCCTACAAAAATATAAGAATCCTAAACAAATCTAGCCGGATACTCCATGTATATTTTCTCTTGTAGATCTCCATGTAAGAAGGCACTCTTCACATCCATCTGGTATATGGGCCACCCCTATGATGCAGTAAGAGAAAGTACAAGGTGTATAAAATCCATCTTGGTAATGGGTGCAAAATTCTCAGAGTAATCAATACCTTCAACTTTTGAAAAACCCTTTGCAATAAGATGAGCCTTATACTTGTCAATGGACCCATCAGCTTGCGTATTTGGTTCGGTATAGCCACTTACACCTAACCATATTTCTTCCTTTAGGAAGAGATACCAAATCCCAAGTATGATTCTTCATCAAAGAAGAATACTCAGCTATCATCGCATCATCCCACTCCTGTATCCCATGAGCCTTTGAAAATACTGTGGATCCTCAAAATTACCTCACACAAAATTCCAAAACTTGTATAATGTGCATGATAATCCCTAATGGGTGGAATATCCTCTATGAAAGGTGTTTCCTCAAAAACTATAGTATGAGCCCACTTAGGCATAGTGACAACATCAGTGGTAATAGGATCCTCAACGACATATATAACCTCCTCATCAACCTCCTAAAAGAAAGGATCCTCAAGATGAGATGAAGAAGAAGGACGCATGGAAGAAGATGAATAATCTTGAGGAGTAAATCGCTCATCAAACTGAACATGTATTCGAAAAGAAATGTTGATGGTGAATCACAACACCCCTGAATGTCTGCAACTCAATGGGTTGAGACTCTCAGTGTGATTTCATAACATGGAGCTTTTCCCAAGTGTGGGACCTTGTGAATCAAGAAAGCTCTCCGGATGAAGGCCGGTTCCTATTCCTCTGTTCAGATGCACACATAAAAATGCAAAGGGTTTACTCAAAAACCTAATCTAACTTTCCAAGGAGACAGGTAAGAAGATGCATAAAAATAAACCTAAACTAACAAAGGTGATGCACCGAGGAATGAAGAAACACCTGTCTTGCCAATAAACACAAACCATTAAAATGCAATGCAAGATCATGCACAGATAACAAAAATTGTAGTGAAAGATCAGGAGGATGAAAATAAACACAGAGAGGGTTGAGAATCATCCACAGACATGCATTATCTACTCCAAAGATTGATACAATACACTACAAAATGCCAAGAGGCAAAGTTGCATTACAGTTTTAAATGGGAGGTTTGAACTCCACAAACTCACCTGCCAAAGAGAAGAAGGGAGGGGCAAAACAAGAATGTCCAACCTTTAGAAAGAAGCCCCTCCTTACAATTTATAGGAATAATGAGAGAGGGAAGAGAGAGGAAATCCAAATCTACCCCAACCACCTCTAGGTTACATTTAATTTATCTCATTATGGCGGTAGGTGAGAACCCTAGCAAACCCAAAAAGTGGCGAACTATATTTTGAATTTTTAAGAATTTTTTCTCACCCAATTAAAGATATCCAATCGTAGTTGGACAGAGGACCTTGTAAGCTTTCCAAAAAGTCCAACCTTGCGTGAATCTGAGCTCCCTGTGAAAAGTTATGGCCATTTGAATATCTGGGTCAGGGTCTACTTCCTGTCAGGCGCTCAAAATGTTGCGCCTCCTAAAGATGCACCCCAGCGCATCCATCCTTATGTCAACATACTCTTATTTGCACCAAGGCACGAATTTATTCATGTCGACACCTTATGTCGTGTGCCCTTTACCTGCACCAAGGCGTGAATTTCTTCATGTCGATACCTTATGTTGTGCGCCCTTTACCTGCGTGCCAAGGTGTGAATTTCTTCATGTCGACACCTTATGTCGTGCGCCCTTTACCTGCGCCAAGGCACAAATTTCTTCATGTTGACACCTTATGTCATGTGCCCTTTACCTATGCCAAGGTGTGAATTTATTCATGTTGACACCTTATGTGCACCTTTACTGCGCCAAGGCGTGAATTTATTCATGTCGACACCTTATGTCGTGCGCCCTTTACCTGCACCAAGGTGCGAATTTATTCATGTCGACACCTTATGTCGTGTGCCCTTTACCTACGCTAAGGCATGAATTTCTTCATGTCGACACCTTATGTCGTGCGCCCTTTACTTGTGCCAAGGCGCAAATTTCTTCATGTCGACACCTTATGTCGTGTGCCCTTTACTGCGCCAAGGTGTGAATTTATTCATGTCGACACCTTATGTCGTGCACACTTTACCTGTGCTGCCAAGGCGCAAATTTCTTCATGTCGACACCTTATGTCGTGCGCCCTTTACCTGTGCCAAGGCCCGAATTTATTCATGTCGACACCTTATGTCGTGCGCCTTTACCTATGCCAAGGCACAAATTTATTCATGTCGACACCTTATGTCGTGCACCCTTTACCTGCACCAAGGTGCAAATTTCTTCATGTCAACACCTTATGTCATGCGCCCTTTACCTGTGCTAAGGCACAAATTTCTTCATGTCAACACCTTATGTTGTGCGCCCTTTACCTGTGCCAAGGCGCGAATTTCTTCATGTCGACACCTTATGTCATGTGCCCTTTACCTGTGCCAAGGTGTGAATTTATTCATGTCGACACCTTATGTCGTGTGCCCTTTACCTGCACCAAGGCACGAATTTCTTCATGTCGACACCTTATGTCGTGTGCCCTTTACCTACGCCAAGGCGCGAATTTCTTCATGTCGACACCTTATGTCATGCGCCCTTTACCTACACCAAGGTGCAAATTTCTTCATGTCGACACCTTATGTCGTGCGCCCTTTACCTGTGCCAAGGCATGAATTTCTTCATGTCGACACCTTATGTCGTGCACCCTTTACCTGTGCCAAGGCGCGAATTTCTTCATGTCGACACCTTATGTCGTGTGCCCTTTACCTGTGCCAAGGTGTGAATTTATTCATGTCGACACCTTATGTCGTGCGCCCTTTACCTTCATTATTCCCATATCTACCCGAGGGGGAAGATATATACAACAAGAACGTCATGAGTATTAGAATCTAGAAATCGATAAGCTCTCATGTCCTTACAATACCCTACAAAGATCACGTTTTTCTCTTCTTATCCAAATCTTTCATTATTTTATTTGGCACAAATTCCCAAGTATGGCTCCCAAAGAATCAAAAAAATGAGACATCTAGCTTAGTGTTGGACCAAGCTTCCTCTGGAGTCAAATGCTCAAGTTCTTTGTGGGGTGTGTGATTCGAATGTAGTTAGGATAGTTAACTCGCTTCTTCCCAAAGAGATAGGAGGTAAATATATAGAATGCATCATACAGTTAGCCATTTCCTTCAAAGTTCTATTCTTCCTTTTTGCTAAGCCATTCTATTGTGGAGTATGCGAAACAAAATGTTGGTGAATAATGCCTTGAGTTACCAAAAAGTCAGAAAACTCATTGTTGAATTATTCCCCCATTATTAGTACGAAGGTTATTTATGCTACTAGAAGATTATTTCTCAACCAAAGCCTTGAAGACTTTGAAGTGTAAAAAAAATCACTTTTTTACTTGAGAAAATAAACCAAAGTACACCTTGAGAAATTATCAATAAACATAAGTGCATACTTAGCTCCATTGAAAGACAGGGTAGGAAAAACCATCAAGTCACTATGCACAAGCTCAAGTGGTGAAGAATCTCTCTTAGACAAATTCTTAGGAAATGCATCTTGGTGTTGTTTCCCTAATGCACAACCATGAAAAAAATCCCTCAAGAAAAGAAACTCTAGGAAGACCATCTACCATACCATGAGTGCTCAACTCCTTCAAATATCTGTAATTAAGATGTCCAAATATTTCATGCCAAAGCTTACTCTATGAATCTGCATGAGAAACCAACCCTATCCCTATAGAAGAAGTTTCATCAAAACCCTCAAAGTGATATAGTCTAGAACTATGATCAACAATACCCTGAGAAAAATTGAATAAGGCTCCAACAAAGTTCTTACTTTTGCCCCATGTGGTGTAAAATTCAATGTTTTCCCTTAACCAAAATGAAAATTTTGATATACAGAAAGAAAATTTGTAGTGATGTTAGGAACATATAGTGCATCTTGGATATTGGCAACATCAAGTTGTATATCACCTTTTCTCTCAACAAAAGAAAGGAAGAATCTCAAACCTCAATTTTGGAAGTAGAACTCAAACCTAGAGAAACAAAAGACTCATTGAAGTAGTCATGTGATGAGAAGCACCAGAATATATTACTTGAATTGTCTCGCAAGTGGTGACTAAGATCTCCAAAAAAATTAAGTTCTTTTCCATGTTGATTAGAAGGAGGTGGCATGGAGATATAAATTTTGTGTTTCTTGACTGCATCCTCTAAGGCTTGCATTCGCTTATAACACCTATGTTCTTCATGATTACTACCCCCACAAAAAGAGCATGAACAGTTAAAATTATTCTTAGATTTAGAAGAATCCTTGGGTTTTGAGTTGTTTTCTTTGGGTTTATGGTATCGAGCATGAGATTATTGTTGGCATCCATCTTTAAGTTTTGTTTTGCAAGCATTTTTTTGTATATTCATATATTCAAGATTTTTCCGTATTTTGTTGTTGCATGCATTTTTATGCAAAAAGAGGCCATCATTGATCCGAAGGTGTAAAACCCCTAATATCAATTGTAAAGTCAGCCATTTATGGAGGTAGTCATTTTTGTTTTTTTGGTGGTTGTAGAGAAACGCACTTGTTCACCTCAGAGGAAATTGATTTCTAGGTTTGTTGGATCTACACCGGGTTTTTTTGGTGTGGTGCAGCATTTTTGCACTGTGTACATGAGGATTTCAGTTCTTTCCTCTTTTATTAGGGTACCAAGACGATTAAGTACGGATTTTGCCATTTCGGTAATTCTATATCCTGTTATTTTCGACAACGCAGCCGCACACTCATTGAAATCCTTAGCCCCTGGTCATATGAGGGCTTAAATCTTGTGATTCCTACTATTAGGTGCTTAACTCCATCCCCTTTCATTTTATTTGTGTGGTGAAGGCAAGAGCATTTTATTCTATTTTAGTGGCAACTAAAATAAATAGTAGAGCATAATATTGAAAAGCTTGTAACTTTTGATCGGTAACTCAGGTTTTGAGTGTCGTTTTTGTAAAAGTACTTTTCTTTTGTCTTTATGATACCATAAAATGAATGATAACCATATTGTACCAAGCCAAGAACGTAGATGCTAATCAAACACCACAATCTATAAGATGAAAGAAATTCACCGAATACCTTTACATAAAACCTTTGCAACAAAATGAGCAAAGAATATCATATATTATTATGGAGCTGAATGAAATATGATGAGAATGGTCCTTGCTTCTATAGGTAAAGAAGAACAATATAAGAACCATTCAAGGTCATAGATCAAGCCATAAATCATGGAAAGAATTAGTCATCAAAGAACTAGTCAAGACCATAGATTTAGAAAAGAACTAGACATCAAGGATCTAGTCAATACCATAGATCAAGGAAAGAACTATACCTAACAATTAGATAATATCCCCCTAATATCTAAATAAATAAAAAGAAATATCCACACACATAAGTGGGTGATGATAAATACAATAAAGGTAAATAAAGTACCTAGGTGAACATGAGTTAAGGTAAATACCTACTCTAACATGCCTTTCTTCATAGAGCACTTGAGGATGCCTGCATATGACATGTCGAATCATGTTTGGTATGTGAAGTTATTTCTCCCTTATCCCCTTGGTATCTTGACATTTATAATTATCTAAATGACAGAACCTTTCCCATCGACATTACTCAATAAAAAAACTTAACCTTATTCAATGTATATCCCGCTATACCCTACTTGGGGGCACTATCTATTGTAGACGATATGATGGGAATTTCTTGTGCTTCCTTAATTCAAAAGAATATATCTTAGTGGTCAAATAGGTGCATGAAGGCATCTATGGGGCCCATACAAGTGGAATGGTTCTTTCTAAAACATTATTAAGAGTAGGTTATTATTGGCCTACCATGGAAATTGATTGTTGTTAGTACGTAAAAAAATTCTTGTTGTCTCTTAAATACAAAAAGTAAATACATGCTCCAACATAATCTCTACAACCCATCACAACATTGTGGCCCTTTTCAAAGTGGGGACTCAATCTCATTGGAAAACTTCATCCTTCTTCCTTTGATGGCCAAAACCATATCATAACTACCACTGAGTATTTCACAAAATGGATAGAGGTTGTTCCTCTTACCTATTTTACGGTGTGCATATTTATAATCTCATAATGAACAACATAATTTTACTTTATTGCATCCCCTCTTTCATTGTATCTAACATTGGCAAGTCTTTCAAAAATAAGACAAAGTGAAAGTGTTGTACCAATACTTCCAAATCACTAAAAACTCCTTATTACCCTCAGGGTAATGGATAGGCTAAGCCTCGAATAATAATCTTGTTTGCATAATGGAGAAGATGGTAATAAAAACTAGCCATAATTGGAACCTACAAAATCATTCTTCCCTTTAGGATTATCAAACATCCATCCGCACCCCTCACCGATGTTACCCCGTATTCCCTAGTTCTTTGCATAGAGGCCATATTACCCCTTGAGATCGAGATCCCTTCTTTACACATATCCCTAAAATATTATCTAGAAAAAGAAGAGGAATATAGAGTGGATAGGCTGATAGAGATGGAGCTACTTTGATGAGATGTGGCTTCACACACTTGATCACCGTAAAGTGTATCAGAATCGAGTGTGTCGAAGCTATGAAAAATAGATCATACCTTTTACTTTTGAGGTTGGAGATCTCGTCTTGAAGAATAATCAGTTGAACACAACCAAAGATTGAGAAAAGAAAGGTAATTTTTAACCTAACTTGTTGGGACCATATGTTGTGGTTGCTATATTTGGTTCATGAGCATATAAACTTATCGATTCAGATGGTTCAATGAAATTAGGGAATGTATGAATACCATACACCTCAAGTTGTTCTATGCTTAAGCATGGGGGGGTCCTATAAAAAATACAAAAAAGTAAAAAAATAAGAAAAAGAAATGAAAAGTAAAGAGAAATAAATTCGTCGAAGTGTGAAAACCACACAATTGTGGCACTTTGGACATGTCCTTTGGTGAAAACTAGTTTATGGTGTCATAAGAGGGTTCATTGTTCAAAATCATCTCATACATAGGGGTATAGTGGATTGTTCCTAAGCTATTTTTTCATGTGTCTAAGATCCCTTTGAACCTATCCTTTGTGGCCATGAGCTAGATGATCCTACTCTTGTGAATATGCATGGATTTTTCCTTGTATATTTTCATCTAACACTAGAGGAAATCCTTTGCATCTTCACTTTCTTATACATACGCATGATTTTTTCCTTTGTACATTCCCCAAATAACGTTGGGGGCATCCACACATATGTGTTTTTCATGTACATAACTTAGATAAAATTTGTAAAACCCCAAACATTCAAATAAACTACGAAAAACACTAAACATTTGACATATGTGTTTTCAAAATTAACACAAAACCAATATAACATTATCTCACGAAAATACACAAAATAACACAAAATGTTTCAAAATTGTCCCACAAAAAAAAAGTAGTGTTTTACTTACTTGGTTATTTATTTGTACATAGTTTTGTTGGCTTGTTTGTACATATTGTGTGTTGTCTTACATGCTTTTCTAGATTAATTTTTTCTTTGTTTACTTAGATTAAATTTTTGCTTTAATTTGTTATGAAGATCATTAGATTAAAAAAAAATTCATGTTTTTTCATTTTTGTACATAGTTGTGTTGTCATTATTAGTTATGTACATATTAGATTTGATTAACTTTTTCTTGTGCTTGTGTTGTTTGCTTATACATTGTTTATTATCATTTCATCATCCACATCTATACCATCACATCTAACATCTAAACATCATATATCATCAATAAAAATATAAGCTACATCATCATAAAATGAACATCAAACATGTATGCTAAGCTAACATCATATAATATCATCAATGGGGAAATAGGGATTATTTTTATCCCCCCATCATAGACCATAATTAAAACATGGGATAAAAATTCTATCTTAGAAAACAAAATCCGATATAAAAAATATCATCATCATATCCATGTCAAAAAATAAATATCCATATACACAAGTGTGTCTTGATTAACATCATATAAAAATGAGCTACTATGGGCATGGATCAAAATTGTTCCTTCATCTCAAGGCATGATAAAAAAAGTTACATATACATCAAGTCAAGACTATGCCTTCATCATGAAGCATACATCAATAATAGTACATAAATAGAGAGTCATGAATGACTCTCGCTGAGACTAGGACTATCTGGCTTGTGACTTGAGCTACCCTATCTATGACCATGTAAGGGCATCTATATTGATCTAGCTAACCTAAAAGGCATTTTTGATCTAGATCTTGAGTGGATGTTGATAATATGACTATATAGGGCTTCCCTCTGTCCCTCCGGTACTGGCACCGTGATATAGAGCCCTATAATGAGTTGCCTCACCTTGAGGTGCTGCAAAATCATATACTAAATCACCCACTCCATCTATCTCAGCTGCATAGTAAATAACATCATACTCCCCTGTAATATCGGGCTATATCAACCCCTAGTTGTATCCTAAGCTACCCTCATACGGATATGGCATGATCATTCTCTGTTGTGGTCTAATCCCTCTCTGTTATGGTGCAGTCTGCTCTCGCCAACGGTGACCTGATCTCTCTCTATGGTAATCTACTCGAAATTGTTGCCTCAAGGTAGCCTAATCTGCAAAACCTTATTTTAATTGATGCCTCAAAGTAGCTTGATCCGCGACACCCACTCTACCTATCTCTATAGGTTTTTAATTGTAATAAAGGCTATGTCATCCTACATCGGGGACATGTCTCATTGAACCTGTAAAGTGACCACAAATGGTCTTCCTTCTCCCGGAATAACCCTATACCCATGCACTAGTATAAACTACTATGATGGTCCTTTTATAGCCCTCACTTCATCCCCATCATCCCCACTTGTTGCCATATATGGGATATCTTTTCTTAGAGGTTATGGTAGATGTTGCTCAATGTCATTCATTTGAATATATTGATGTACAATCTATGGCACTAGAGGCACCTGTACCTACCGTGGAGGAGCTGTTGTGGTGGTAGCTACTATGGAGGAGGTTGTACCTATGGTTGTGTTAGACCATGTTCCTATCCCTACTCCCGATTTCCTTGTAATGTTCCTTAGCCTCATGTTGTCCTAATATGGCCCTGTCTCTTAAATCCCGACCACGAAGACCTATTATTGCATCTATACTAGCATCTAGGGCTATTTGTGGAATGGTGATCCGACAAGGCACTACTTTATCATACCAAGGCATGTAATCTACGCTTGTCCCTGGGTCCACAATCTATCGTCAACCATCCCATCTTTGTACACCTAGAAGGCTATCAAGTGCTCATTTTGGTTTTATCAAGGACCCAAAATCAAAGGTCTAGCATGCTCGATGCGCATACCACATCTCATCCTCGGATATATTGCGGATGAGGAAATAATATTGTTGAACCATGTCCATGTGGTACCACTCTATAATATCACGATGGCTACCAATCAAAAAGAGGTCCACCTCAGAAATACTAAGCTTTACGACATCCTCATGCCACTAATATAGATGGTATGGTCGTCAGGTGACCATCCATAGCTGAAGGTCATCAAATACTCATTTGTAGTAAGTCATGTCTCCCACATGTGATCTAATATCCTCATCTATTGGATCCCATCCTTTGCATTGGGTCTCATCTGGTACTCTATCACGTAGCTCTCTGATTTGACACCTGATAGCAATATGATCCTATAATCAAATTTGTACAAGCATAGCAGGGCCCAAGCTCCTCATGCCTTTGTATTGAATCAAATGTAAATCCCAATACACATAGGTTAGTATGCACTGAACCCAAGAAAATACCTATCCCTCCATAAGTTTTTGCACCACTCCTATCAAGCCGAGTGGAAAGCGAGTCCCAATATTTTTAGGCAACAAGTAGTCGCTAACAAGAGCCATAAGGTACACTGATAGGTGAGTAATCCTCCAATCCTAAAATCACTTATACAAGTACACAACTTTTTCTTCATCAAGGAATCTACCGTAGGTAAAAAACATCCCAGATATGCTTTAGAATCTAGCTAGGGCACCCGTCATATGTCACCAAGCTACCTAGGATGGGAACTCGGAGGATTTGATATATGTCCTCCAAAATCATGGTCAACTCACCAGTCAAAAGTCTGAATGTCTAGCTCTCACTATGCCACATCTCTACTAAGGAAGTAAGAAGGATATGGTCCAACATGATGTGTGGCAGCTTTGTAATGTATGATAATCTTGTCACCTTTAAAACGAAAAGTAATCCTCGATGCTCTCATCTAGTGAAAGTCTTCTCATATGCTCGAAGGCATCCATGTCTCTCGTGTACATCTAAGTTGAGTAATCCCACCTACAAGATTACCCAAAGCATGTAATTAAAGCTGAGATAAATGATTCATTGTCACTCGGAGAGAAGGAACTGTAAGGCCACGCACAGGTAATGGAACCAACAACCATATATTTGTTGTCCATTTGAGGAATGTGATCTCTGAAATGTTGTGAACTACTTTTGTATGGTCCAATTAGGTTGCGAACATGAAATTTGTGAATAATGAGAGCTATATCCACATACACAATTGTCTCCTCAATCAATATTTTACTTTTATATGATGGAATGACTTTGTTATTAACCATTCCTTAAAAATTTTCATTGAATATTTTCATCACATTTGCATGAAATGCTAGTTAGTTAAAGTATTCCAAATGTAAATTGAGAGGATGTGGGCAGTTGTTTTTGCTTTTTAGTCATATATTTTTGGGAAAAAAATTAGTAACTAGCAAAAATGATAGGATGAAAATTTATAAAATCATATAATTTTTAAATAGTCTTCGATAAATATAATATACAAATCTATAGGAAGAAATAAAAATATAAGCATAGAAAAATGTAATTTACAAAGTCACATAAAAGAACTGCGCTATCAACAAACTTTGATTTGACATGTAGAGATAATATCAAATTCCAAACATGATTCTCGATTAAATGTTTGATTAACATACTCTACATCAACTGAACACAAAATACGGGTGCTCGGCTCCAGGAGTTAGATTTAAAATACTAACAATATGTTAGCTTGAGTAAAATTAGGGGAGAGTTGGGCCTCCTCATTACTTGTTGTGGTGTCATTGATACCGAGGATTCGCCGAAATATGGACCATATGTGCACTAAAAACAAATAAATCACCATTTTGACGTTGACTAATTTCCTTTAAGCAAGTGAAAATTATAAATTATTCAATTTATTTTTATGCCAAAGGCATTACCCCTATTAGATTCAAGTATGTTAATTCTAACACTTTGGTTAGAGAGTTGGATGGATAACGCCTAGTTTGTAGGAACATTCAAAATACGGCTTAATCTTCATCATCCATGTATGTCTTCCAAATACAAACCGCTATCAAAATCACTTATATCGATGAGTCTCTAATATGGTTCACTTGGTTGAGGCAATTAAAATCACTCATATGGTATTTATTCCCTCTCGGGGTTCCCAACACTCTATCACTACCATCCAATAACGGAGCACAATAACTGATGGCTGGGATAATTATGAACTATTTTGGGAAAAGGTAAGAAATTTGGTTGTCATCATTCTGGGAAAATATCATAAGGTAAAAATATTTCAACATACAACCTCGTGATTATTATATTTTTATTTTTTTATAGGAGCCTTTGTATAAGTGTTTTGTATCATCCAATTGTCATTGCGTTGATCGACTGGTTTCGCATTAGAAAAACATAAGCATCATAAGGATAATGTTTGTTGGATAACTCAACCGAGAATGTGTCCCACAGTCCACTTATGGATGTTTGCATTTTCAAGGTCTTTAGGTAGCCATTGTGAGATGTCGTTAAGATGCAAAGAATATTTTGGGGCCCCATTTAAGCACAAATTAAAGTCACGTGGAACCTATTATATTTCCCCCTTTTTATTTTTCCCTATTTAAGTGCAAATTTCAGTCACGTGAATAATGCAAGTAATATTGAGATGGTAAAGTAGAGCACATATAGTATATATTATTTGGGTAGGGACAATTTGAGTCGTGGAAGAGGCGTGGGACATGCATGTATTTAATCCTTACCTTTTTCATTCCATATTTCCATTCATGTATTTGTATTATATAATAAATACAACATGGGTAAGTGCACAAAGATGGGGGGTGGGCGGGCAAAAATCAAACAAGAATCGAAAAAAAAAGAAAAAATGTGTATGCGTTTTTAATTTGTTTGGCTCGGGAATCACCAAAGCATAACGCGTACGCGTTATGCCTACTATAAACAAAAAAGAGGCCCAAGCCTCTATCATTTTACCTCCCTCAAACATGAGTTTCAGAGCTTGTTCGTGCCCTCGTGTTTTTCATTCAGCTAGATCTCAAGCTCAAAGGATCATTTTTGGATCACCGGAAGATCTAAATCGACGATGGCACCATGGAGAAGAGGTAAGCACAATTATTTTCTCAAAATTGCATTGAAATATGATAATTATAGATTAAAATTTGAATTGAATACATATTTTTATTATTTACGAGTAGAGTCGAGGAATCAACCACAACCAAACCCTGTTATTCCTGACATCCCTCCCGACACTCCCATAATTGCTCAACATCCCTCGGGTAGTCAAGAAGATTTAATAGCCCAAATAGTTGAAAACAAAATTGAAATTGAGGATTTAATCAAAACAATGAGGGATGCACAATCTACAAACCCCCACCGTGCCTCTCTTGCAAACACATTGGAGGCATTACTTGTTCAAATTGACATGGCAATGGGGAAAATTGATCATTGGACAACTTACAGAGAGGGTTGTAGGGTTTATTATTCCAACAAATTGTCATATGTGGATGTAAAGAAAAAAATAAATTTCAAAAGAACTCATATGCACCTTATTCATGGACCCCACACTAATTTTCCTATTCCGTTGACATGTAAACAATTTCCCATCCATTGGTGCAATAATAATTTGATTAAAAATAATTTTGGGACCGATGGTGGATGGTGTTTGATTTTCCACCTTGTAATAACAACGAGGTGCCACTATACTTTTTGAGGAAACTCTATTGTGATTTTATCCTCAACGAGATCCCAAATTATTTTGATTTCGAGATTTCCAGGGCGAGAAAAGGATCTCATACAGATCGACCAGTGCACAATGTACACCTATTCAACAGGGTAGATTCCCCACACAGAATCCCCCTCACCCTGAGATTGTCCCTCAAGCAGTGAAGGAGACAGTAGAGATTGATACACTCCACGCGCTTCAGGGCTATCTATGACCCTTGTTCGACATATGAGGGAGATTTCTGAGCCAGATGCTCACAGGAGGTACACAGAGTATTCCCTCAGGGAGTACTAGCATGAGGCCACATCTTTGCTCATCATGTGGTAGCATATGTTTGGGGCTCGAGGAGGATGATACTTTCATGCGTACTGATTTTGGTGCACCTAGTGCTAGGGGTGAACACGATAATGTCACTATGTCAGATGTCCTTTTGAGTGAGACATTTGGATTACATTCATCGGCATCACCTTTAAGTAAATTTGTTATGTTTTGTTATGTGTGTTACAAAATGTTTGGAGTACCTGATTTACTTATATATGTTAAATTTTTGAAATAATTGTATTTGTACATGTACATGCATTGATATTACAACGTGCGTGGGAGGCACATCTTCATCCCGACCATAGGTGGCGAGCACCATGCATACACATACATTCATAGAGGTAATTTAGAATGTTAATTATGTAAAATTTTCACATACATGTGTGTGTATATATAATATATATTTACACATGTATATATATTAGTTTTGAAGTCAAATATATGTATGTTCTTGTATGTCCATCTAACTCACGTGATATACATGTTTGATAAAGATGTTGACTTCACTAGACACCCCACCATCTCTGCGACAAGTAGATAAAGGTGTTGCCACTATGATTTCATCTCACGCAAAATGACTCACTTGAGGTATTCAAACAACACATAAATTTTGTTAAATTTCTCGTGTAATTCATATTATGTTAAATTACATGTTAGTAATGTCTTTCATTGTAGAATTATTAAATTATGTTAATAATGTCCTTCATTGTGTGTATGTAGGAGTTACTGTGATAGTAGTAGCCTCCTGTTCATTTGATTCACAGGCGTGGCGGGGTAAAAACAATAGTTCTATATTGATAAAATTAGTTAAAATATTGTCATTATGTAGATACATGTACTTAGCTCTATTTTCGCTAATTTTGATGTTAGATTTTCTGATCTTATGTGTATGTAGGGAACTTCAACCCCCTCCATTTTGACTTTGAGGGCACGGACTCCTCCATCTCATCGTCTTTGTACCCTCGTTCATACTGCAGAGCTCCCGATGACTCATCTGAGCATGAGATGCAAATTCAACGTGATCGACAACTTGCGGTAAGTTTGTGTATTTATGTAAATACTTTCATTCTAGCATGGTCTTAAATACATGTTGAAAACATATATAAATTAAGTTTTGACAAAAAAATATTGTTTGCATTTACAAGCTCATCTACAGTGAGTATTCAGCGAAAGAGGACTCAAGCATGGGCTTGGACGATCCAAAGTCATCTCATGGATCTCCATCTTCATCTAAGGGAGGGCCTTCTTCAAGCAAGGCCAAGAGAGGGATATATTTTGATGAGTAGGAAATATATATGTCTTACATGACATTGTTTTTGTATGCCTATGTGCATGGCATTGTATGTACGCCTATATGGCATTTGAACTTGATGGTATATGACCTATTTGGGCATTTTTGTATTTATTATGCACATTAAAATACTATTTGGAACTTGATAATTTTGTATGAGACCTTACATTTATGAGATTATTTTCACATGAATCTAATATGATGTGCACTTGACAATATTTAAGACATTATGGATTATTTTTTCATTTATTGGTGATGTACATGTACTAGCATTTTCAATGTATAATATGCATCAAACTTTGGAAATCAATATTTATATAATGTATGTATATAAAGAGTTACCTAATCTGAGTAATTATTCATTCAATTTATCAATGTGTATATGTGTATTTACCTTACTTGCGCTTCTTCTTGCTCATGGTCTCTTTGTACTAGTTCCTATCTTATCATGCACTTACTACATTCTTCTATGCTTCGTAGTCTTCTCCCTGTTAAAACACCCGAGAATCGTCACAATTTGATGCCTTTCATCTGTTGATATTTTGAGAATGTCTCTCCATATACATTACTCCAATGCTTGAGAATGTCTCCAGATGCAATGACATTCTGATTCAGACACTCAATGATTCTTGATTGTCTAATCTTGTCTAATTCATGTTACTACCTTTAAATCTGTAGGCATTTCAAGTTATTTAGAAATCACATCACACCCTTCACTAGGCTTGATGACTACCCATATCCTTTTTAAGGTGCTTTTGAAAGCATCCATGGGTTTATCATAACATAAATTATCAATGAATGGAAGGTCACTAAGCCGTAGGCCAGCTGACTCCCATCCATAACTAAACAAGAAAGATTTACTAGGTGATTGATAACTCTGTGTGTTCTTAGACATACCCCTATCAAATTCATTCTTAAGCCAATCTAGTCATTCAGGGCTCTTAAGCGACTACGCCCGGATGGGGTAGCCCTACACTAACTGTTCGACTCAAACCGCATTATTTCATGCTTTACAAAAATAGACAAAAGAGAACCGAATGGAGACAGGAGAAAACAAAGAGAGGCTTTCGTAGAGGGCCCCAATGTTGAGGTCTCAAATCGACGAGATTTCTCTAGGTGCCCACGGAGTCGAGAAATCACCCATCGAAGATATGGCGTGTTTGGGCCTCAGGGCTCTTAAGTGACTATGACCAGACGAGGTAGCCCAAAAGCACAAGGAGCGTAGGGAACCAAAATTTAGCCTCCACTAGTGTTCACCAGGCCACCCCGATGTGTTGGCGTAGTTGGTTTGGTCCCACGAGCTTCTGTTTGCAAACTAAAATGTCTAAGCACTCTATATTAACTCAAATCAATTGCACTATTTTGCGTGTTTGTAAACAATAGAACATCAAGAGAACTAGATAGAGACAAAGAAAACCATGAGATCCTTTCATAGAGGGCCCTAACATGGAGGTCTCATATCTAATGAGACATCTCTAGGTGCCACGAGTCCAAGAAATCACCCATCAAGATATGGCATGTTTGGGCCTTAGGCTCTTAAGGGACTATGCCCGGACGAGGTAGCCCAAAGCACATGACAGTAGGGAACCAAAAAAACCTCCACTAGTGTTCACTAGGCCACCCTGACATGTTGACGTAGTTTTTGGTCCCACGAGCTTCGTTTACAAACTACACCTCTAGACCCCTCTACACTGACTTAGACTACACTATTTCGAGTGTTTGCAAACAATAGGACAACGAGAGAACCAATGGAGATGGAGAAAACTACGAGAGGATTTTGTAGAGGGCCTCAACATGAAGGTTTTGATCTGACGAGATGTCTCTAGGTGCCACGGAGTCCGAGAAATCACTCGTCGAAGATATGGTGTTTTTGGCCTCAAGGCTCTTAAGGGACTACGCCCGGACGAGGTAGCCCAAAAGCACGGCAACATAGGGAACAAAAAAAAAAAAGCCTCCACTAGTGTTCACCAGGCCATATGGATGTGTTGGCCTAGATGTTTGTCCCACAAGCTACCATTTGCAAAATACAACATCTAGTAGCCTTACACTGACTCAGACTACACTATTTCATGCGTTTACAAACAATAGGACAACAAGAGAACCGGATGGAGATGGAGAAAACCACGAGAGGATTTCGTAGAGGGCTTCAACATGGAGGTTTTGGATCCAATGAGACATCTCTAGGTGCCATGGAGTCCGAGAAATCACATGTCGAAGATATAAGGTGTTTTGGTCTCAGGGCTCTTAAGAGACTACGCCCGAACGAGGTAGCCCAAAAGCATGGGGAGTGTAGGGAACAAAAATGAAGCCTCCACTAGCATTCACTAGGCCATTTGGATGTGTTGGCCTAGACGGTTTGGTCCCACAAGCTACCATTTTGCAAAATACAACATCTAGCAGCCTTACACTGACTTAGACTACACTATTTTGCACGTTTGCAAACAATAGGACAATGAGAGAACCGAATGGAGATGGAAAAAACCATGAGAGGATTTCATAGAGTGCCCTGACATGGAGGTTTTGGATCTAACGAGACATCTCTAGGTGCCATAGAGTCCGAGAAATCACCCGTCGAAGATATGGCATGTTTTGGCCTCAGGGCTCTTAAGGGACTACGCCCAACGAGGTAGCTCGAAAGCATGGGCAGGGTGGAGGGGGAACCAAAAAAGCCTCCACTAGTGTTCACCATAGCCATACTTGACATGTTTGGCCTAGAGAGGTTTGGTCCCATAAGCTACCATTTGCAAAATACAACATCTAGCAGCCTTATACTAACTTAGACTACACTATTTCGCACGTTTTACAAACAATAGGACAATGAGAGAACCGATGGAGATGGAGAAAACCGTGAGAGTATTTCATAGAGGGCTTCAACATGGAGGTCTCAGATCTGATGAGACATCTCTAGGTGCCACGAGTCCGAGAAATCACCCGTCGAAGATATGGCGTGATTGGGCCTCAGGGCTCTTAAGAGACTATGCCCGAACGAGGTAGCCCGAAAGCACGGGAGCATAGGAACCAAAAAAAAGCCTCCATTAGCATTCACTAGGCCATTTGGACATGTTGGCCCAGATTGGTTTGGTCCCACAAGCTACCATTTGCAAAATACAACATCTAGCAACCTTACACTGACTTAGACTACACTATTTCACACGTTTGCAAACAATAGGACAACAAGAGAACCGAATGGATATGGAAAAAACCACAGAGGATTTTGTAGAGTGCCCCACATGGAGGTTTTAGTTCTAACGAGACATCTCTAGGTGCCATGGAGTCTGATAAATCACCCGTCGAAGATATGGCGTGATTGGGCCTCAGGGCTCTTAAGTGACTACACCGACGGGGTAGCCCGAAAGCACGAGGAGCATAGGGAACAAAAAAAAATCCTCCACTAGTGTTCACCTAGCCACCCCGATGTGTTGGCATAGTTGGTTTGGTCCCACAAGCTTCCATTTACAAACTACACAATCTCTCGACACCGACTCAGACTACACTATTTCGAATTTTGCAAAACAATAGACAATGAGAGAACCAAATGGAGATGGAGAAAACATGTGAGAGGATTTTGTAGAGGGCCCCAATGTGGAGGTCTCGGATCTAACGAGACATCTCTAGGTGCCATGGAGTCCGAGAAATCACCCATCGAAGATATAGCTTGTTTTGGCCTCAGGGCTCTTAAGGGACTACACCCAGACGAGGTAGCCCGAAAGCACGGGTGGAGGAAACCACCAATGTTCAATGATTTTTCCACAGGATGCAACTATGTATACTATGAACTTAGTTTTGTTTGGGAGACCACCAATGTTCCAAATTGTTCATTTTGAAAGAATGAATATCTTCAATCAAACAGAGAATGAAGAGCCTAAATTTTTTTGGACATTACAAAAGGTTGTTTGTGCCCAAAAAGAAGTCAAGGCCATATAAATTTTCAGTCTTCAACTTTAGATGACAATGAACATCGTGAAGAAAAAAATTAGGTGAATATGTCACTATGATTCAAGAAGAAATGCCTCTTAAAAGTCATAAAGAGTCAATTTGATTACCCAAAAACATCTGGAAGAACTTAAAGAGAAGATACGAGTGAAGAAAAGGAAAAATGGGAAGCGTGGAAGGATCACAACTTAACTGGAATGGAAGATCTATGTGATGTTGTTGATAGAATCATGGATAATCTTAAGGACAACATGCCAAGTTGATTATTTTTATTAATCCCAGCTGCTTCAACTTCACAAATCAAACCAGGTAGTTCCAAAAGTAGCATACTAGCAAGAAAAACTGCAATGAAGTATTGATAATTGAGCCTGAAACTCATTTAGAATTGTAATTTATTTTTTGATTGAGCATTCACCCATAGTTTCTTTTTTGAAGGAAGAAATTCATTTTATATGTGAGAAATAGAATGTTGATTTAGTCTATTACTCTGACTATTTAGGTTAGATTTTGTAGTCATTCAATGAAAGTTTGAAGCTCTTCAGTACTAACATGGAAAAATTGTCAGGGCCCTACGAAATCCTCTCACGGTTTTATCCATATCCATCTAGTTCTCTCATTGTCCTATTGTTTGCAAACGCGTGAAATAGTGCAGTTTGAGTCAGTGTAAGGTTGCCAGATGCTATATTTTACAAATGGTAGCTCATGGGACCAAACCATCTGAGGCCAACACATCCAAATTGCTTGGTGACCATTAGTTGAGTCTTCATTTTGGTTCCCTATGCTACCCGTGCTTTCGGGCTACCTCTCCGATCCGGCGTAGTCCCTTAAGAGCCCTGAGGCCAAAACACGCTATATCTTCGACAAGTGATTTCTTGGACTCCGTGGCACCTAGAGACGTCTCATTAGATTTGAAACCTCCATGTCGGGGCCCTCTACAAAATCCTATCGTGGTTTTCTCCATCTCCATCCTTTTCTCTCGATGTGTTATTGTTTGCAAATGCACGAAATAGTGCAGTTTAGTCAATGTAAGTCTGCTAGAGGTTGTAGTTTGCAAACGAAATCTTGTGGGACCAAACCAACTACTCCAACACGTCAGGGTGGCTAGATGAACACTAGTGGAGGCTTTAATTTGGTTCCCTATGCTCCCCATGCTTTCGGGCTACCCTCGTCCGGGCGTAGTCACTTAAGAGCCTTGAGGCCCAATCACGCCATATCTTCGACGAGTGATTTCTCGAACTCCGTGGCACCTAGAGATGTCTCATGTAAATTCAAAACCTCCATGTCGGGGCAATCTACACAAAAGCCTCTCATGGTTTTTTCCATCTCCATTCGGTTCTCTCGTTGTCCTATTATTTGTAAACGCGTGAAATAGTGTAGTCTAAGTCAGTGTAAGGCTGACTAGATGCTGTATTTTGCAAATGGTAGCTTGTGGGACTGAACCATCTAGGCCAACACATCCAAATGGCCTAGTGAACACTAGTGGAGGATTTTTTTGGTTCCCTACACTCCCCGTGCTTTCGGGCTACCATGTTCGGGCGTAGTCTCTTAAGAGCCTTGAGGCCCAATCACGCCATATCTTCGACGGGTGATTTCTCGGACTCCATGGCACCTAGAGACATCTCATCAGATCCAGACCTCCATGTTAAAGCCCTCTATGAAATCCTATCATGGTTTTCTCCATCTCCCATCCGGTTCTCTCGTTGTCCTATTGTTTGTAAACGCGCGAAATAGTGTAGTCTGATTCAATGTAAGGTTGCTAGATGTTGTATTTTGCAAACGGTAGGTTGTGGAACCAAACCATCTAGGCCAAAACATTTGTATGGCCTAGTGAACACTAGTGGAGGATTTTTTTTTGTTCCCTATGTTTCCCATGCTTTCGGGCTACCTCGTCGGGCGTTGTCCCTTAAGAGCCCTGAGGCCAAAACACGCCATATCTTCGATGGGTGATTTCTCAGACTCTATGGCACCTAGAGATGTCTCATCAGATCTGAAACCTCCATGTTAGGGCACTCTACGAAATCCTCTCCCGGTTTTTTCTATCTCCATTTGGTTCTCTCGCTGTCTTATTGTTTGCAAACGCATGTGAAATAGTGTAGTCTAAGTCAGTGTAAGGCTACTAGATGTTGTATTTTATAAACGGTAGCTTGTGGGACCGAACCATCTAGGCCAACAAGTCCAAATGGCTTGGTGAATGCTAGTGGAGGATTTATTTGGGCTTTCGGGCTACCTCGTTCGGCATAGTCTCTTAAGAGCCCTAAGGCCCAATCACGCCATATCTTCGACGAGTGATTACTCGACTCTGTGGCACCTAGAGATGTCTCTTCAGATACAAAACCTCCACATCAGGGCACTCTATGAAATCCTCTCGAGGTTTTCTCCGTCTCCATCTGGTTCTCTCGGTGTGCTATTGTTTGTAAATGCATGAAATAGTGCAGTTTGAGTCAGTAGGGCTACTAGAGGCTGTAGTTTACAAACAAAGCTCATGGGACCGAAACAACTATGCCAACAAGTTAGGGTGGCCTGGTGAATGCTAATGGAGGCTTCGTTTTTTGTTCCCTATGCTCTCCGTGCTTTCGGGCTACCTCGTCCGGGTGTAGTCCCTTAAGAGCCTTGAGGCCCAAACATGCCATATCTTTGACGGTGATTTCTCAGACTCCGTGGCACCTAGAGACGTCTCGTCAAATCCGATACCTCCACGTCAAGGCCCTTTACAAAATTATCTCATGGTTTTCTCCATCTCCATCCGGTTCTCTCGTTGTGCTATTGTTTACAAACACGTGAAATAGTGCAGTCTGAGTCAACTAAGGGCTGCACAGTTGTAGTTTGTAAACGGAAGCTCGTGGGACAAACCAACTATGCCAACACATCGGGGTGGCCAGGTGAATACTAGTGGAGCATTTTTTTGGTTCCCTACTCCCTCGCTTTTCGAGCTACCCCATCTGGCATAGTCGCTTAAGAGCCTTGAGGCCCAAACATGCCATATCTTCGACAAGTGATTTCTCAGACTCCATGGCACCTAGAGATGTCTCTTAGATCCAAGACCTCCATGTCAAGGCCCTCTACAAAAATATTCTCATGATTTTCTCCATCTCCATCCGGTTCTCTCGATGTGCTATTGTTTGCAAACACATGAAATAGTGCAGTCTGAGTCAGTGTAGGGATGTAAGAGGTTGTAGTTTGCAAACGGAAGCTCATGGGATTGAACCAACTACGCCAACACATCGGGGTGGCTAGGTTAATGCTAGTGGAGCATTTTTTTGGTTCCCTATGCTCCCCATGCTTTCGGCTACCTTGTCCGGGCGTAGTCACTTAAGAGCCCTAAGGCCCAAACATGCCATATCTTCGACGGGTGATTTCTCGGACTCCGTGGCACCTAGAGATGTCTCGTCAGATCCGAGACCTCCATGTCGGGGCCCTCTAAAAATCATCTCACGGTTTTCTCCATCTCCATTCATACCGAGTCAGTGTAAGGTTGTCCATTACCAATCACCTGAATAATATAGTGGTTCATACAATATAGGTGGTGAAATGAGACTTTTAATAAGTATTTTGTTCCTTTCTAATATTTAATTTCTCTTAGCTTCACTTGGCTTCAAGAATAATAAATTATCTACTGATAGTGCCAACCACGTGAAGGTGGAAGCTTTTTTGGCACCACTAACCTACATAAACATGTTAGTAAGCAAATTAAATAGAATTTTAAATCATACAAAATTTAAACAAAATCATTTAAGTAAATATTCAAATTAAATTCATGAAGAACATACCTTTGCAAATTCAATCCAATGAACCACAAGGATCAACTCTATTCTTGATAGTAGCAAGAATTGCTTCATGATCTGATTCACGAACCTTCCATAGATTTTTGTTTGATGGCCGACCTCGATATTTGATCAATTTAATATTTGTTGCAAGGACCAAATGTGAATAGTGAAGTATCTTCCATGTACTTCATAGTCTTCAAACAACCAAATGTTTGATTTTTGATAAGATATCATCAAAGCCAAGTTCCAGTGACTACCACTGATCCAGTGGGATACTCAAGGTCTTCACCATCAATGACTGTGGAAGTCAATTTTTTCCCCTCTACACAACGAGATAAGAAGTAGTTTGTCCCTCTTCATTAAATTCCGTCACAATAACTACAAAAATGTTCCCTATGTATCACAAAGTAAAATTGTTCAGTCAATTTATAAATACATTAAGAGTTGACCATTTAATAATTTATAAATCTAAAACATGGCATGTACATATATGTATGTACCTTGTTGCACTAAATCAAAGACTTGGTCAAAGTCAGGTGATGTTGTCATTTGATCTGAAGACCTTGCAAGTTGTAATGCTCATGGAACTTGATGTGTGTCGAGTGGAATTAGAGGTCTACAAGTCCATTCATCCACCCACTATTGTGACTCACATTCATTCCATGCAAAATCAATGCATGATATACAAAAACATGTCATGCACCTAGTATAAATAGTCCAAGCATTTGCATCTGAACTACAAATGAGTGCATATCACTTGATCCTACAACTGATCATACAATCTTCAAAGTTTTCTAGATGTTGTTGCTCTATCAACCAAAAATATCTATGAACCGTTGATCTCTCTTGAGATTCATGGCCCATATTCTTGACACACCAATCAACAATGTTTTTTTGCATCTGTAAATTTAGCACCATCCTTGAACTTTAACTCTTCTCTTGCAAGTGCTCTTTTCACACATGCTCCTACACCATCATGCTCTCATTTTCCATGCCCTGCCTCAGTAAAAATCTAGATATGTTGTACATTTGTTTCTTTGTGCATCCTGTTTAGCCAATAAAACATCCGTGCATTCTTGAATTGTGATGTGCAGTTGTCTAACCAAATGTAATGTTGATCGAAACTAATGTTCCTCTCATTCAAGTTCACATAAAACACTTGGAAACACCCTTGTACATATTCTGTAGAATGTGTCCGATCATCACTAATGTAGAAATGATACTCTCTTAATATTTTTCGATCTTGCTCAGTGCTTTCAGAGAGTGCATGAATGTTATATGCACGAAAATAGAAACTTGCACTAAGTTATAATATTGAGACTGAACCTCCATTTGTGGCTGCAATGTGTAATTCTCTACAAAGTCAACTACTGAAACAATAATACTAAGTGGGAATGTGTCTTTTCTTAACTTGAATTGTTCATCCAACCATCGAGCTCTATGTGTGTGCCTTGTATACTCATAAAAATTTCCTCTTTGAATTTGACCATATATTCTGATACAGGTAATTGTTTTCTAACAAGCTCACACCTCTTAGATTCTTTTCCATATTTTAATTGATATGCCACTAATTTATATTTGGTGAAATCAACCAATTCTTTTCCTATTGAATATGTACTCTCCTCATGGATACAACTTTTCAGATTTGGCAAGCCACCACATACATTGCACATTCCATCCAAACATGCTTTGTTATAAAAAAATTGTCTTGTTGATTTTTCACAAAATATTGTCGAAATAAATTCCCTTGAAGATTTTTGTGGGAAATTTATTCCACACTCCTGCAACATGATGTCAGTATGCAAAACACTACGTATTTGACAAAAACATCATAATGCATTGAAAATTCAACATGATGCCTACAACAACAAGTGGTACGTGAGTGATTGATTTTCACATAAAAGGGTTTGCTCATTTCAAAGAATCTTTGGCTAATGTTAATTTGTGGATTTTCATTTTTAAACTTAGAGAACAATTCTATTTGAGTCATATCTAAGAAATGTTTTGCACACATTCACGATTACGAGAACCTATTCTTCTTTTTACTTGTATCTCTTCTATTCGGTGACACCCTTGTGTTCTCATTCCAAAATTTTACAATTAATTCTTTTAGAATATCAGATGTATTCTTGTCTTTTCATGGAAGTCTGCTAGAGAAATGCCCAATAGTCAGTGTTATTGACTAACTCAAGATGTTTACGTCTCTCTATTGCTTTCATTAGTGTTTTTCTGTTTAGCTTCAAAGCACTACTTATTTTTCTAATCAAGCATTTATTAACTATTTTATCACTTACTATACAATTAGTTAGTGCACGTCATGTAGCATTACTATCTTTGGTGCATCTTTTGCCACCTACAGTTTGGTATGCTTTATGTATGTTTTCAACAATTGACACATTTTGATCAACAACATTAGATGTTCTTAACCCTGGGTCTTCATTATAGGTCTCATCTTAATTAATTTCATCAATGAAACAAATAATTTACATCTTTGTGTGTCATTTAAATTCTCAAAGTAATTATCCCAAATTCCACTAGCTTTTCTTCTCACATTTCTTTCAAAAATTTTGTTAGGCATTGGTTTTATAATATTTTCATCAATTTCAATTAAGTGAATTGGTTTTCTTTGCGAAATGGAAGGAGGTGTTCTTAGAGATGAAGATTCATTTACAAGGTTACTTTCTTCATTCAGTGTTTTCATAAAAATTTTAGGGTTAACATTTGGATTCTCAAGTAAGGGTTCAACAATTGGATTCATATCAATTTCTTCATCCATACCAACATTATCATTCAATTCAATATCATTATTCATTGCAAAATCATTATTCTCTACATTTTCATTATGTATTTCATCCCAATTTTCTAATACATTAGCTACATTTGATATAGCGGATGTACCTTTCCCTGCTCAAAGTTTTTGCATTCTCTTCAATTTCTTTATTCTCTTCTCTTCCAATTGCTCCAGTGTCTTATTCTTGACTTTCCTCTTGTCCTTAGCTCGACGTTTATCACCCATGATTAGAAAAAAATCAACTAGTGGGGTAGGGGACAAAATGAAATACTAAAAATCGTGTAAGAATGTGAGAATATTGCAAAAAATGAATGTTTGTAGAATTCCCATGTGAAAGGGACGTTTCAAATGCGCTCTTTTCCCAAGAGTTTCATCCCCAAGCCTGAGACATGGACTAAAACCTCCTCTTTTTTACAACAAAATGAAAAATCCTTTCTATGAAAAATAAAACAATCGATAATTTTTAAAAAATTATACCATGACGTAGAGCTAGAGTCTAACACCTATGGGAATATTTATGGTTTACATTATTAATCGTGGTCCAACAAATGGTAATAAATCAAAGTGACAGAGGTCTCGAGTTCAAAACTCGCTTTTTAGGATTAGTTGACGATAACTAAGGGATGTTAAAGATATTTAGGCATTGAGATTGTTAGGGATTGAAGATCATGTGTGACTCTACCATTTTAGGGTTAATCCCATATAGTAACTCATCAACATGAATAACTATGTCTCCAATATATTTGGTTTTATTATTTCCTGCAATGTTTAATTTTTTTATTGATTAAATCATGCACATTTTTAGATTTGGTATCGAGCTAACTTGTGGATGTGCATTTGTGCTTTGGATTCAATAATTCCTGTAAAGATAGGTCATAAGTTCATTTTTACGATCTGGGTCTCTGCGATTTTTAATGGGTTTCAAGATTTATATTTTGACTAGTAGACTACTGTTAAAATTTCGTTTTAGGTCTAACGTGAAATCAAATTTTACAAAAGGGTAAATTATGAGACCACAATTGGATGAATATCAGGGTAAGATCGTTGCATAGTATATTTTTGGAAATTTCTCAAATGGAGCATACTCAGGAGTATTTAATTACATTTGATATCGTGAAAGAGATGAAATGAAAGGATGTGTTGATTAGAGGCCAAGATTTGTTCGAACATTGATTTGGTTCCAAATGTATTTCAGTACAAATTCCATTATTGTTTGTAATAAGAAATGTCACATTCCCTTTATTGTAATTCGCTTATAACCTCTGATGTAAATATGTGATATAACATGATAAAATTATCATAAGAAAAAGCAAAATCATTATGTCTACATTTTCATTATGTATTTCATGAATGTTTCAATACATTAGCTACTTACCTCTCCGTTTTGTCCAAGTTCATTTGCTCTCAAGGATCTTGGGATCCCATTTTTTCCCCTTGTCCATTAGAGGTTTAATGGACCTACACAATAGGGGGTGGGGACAAAAGAAATTATATTGTTTACAAATGAATGTTTATATATCAAGAAAATGTAATTGACACTTCATATCTCTATAATAAATCAAAATAAATAAACAATCACATTTTATTTTAGGATTAGTTGAGTGTGTTGAGATAACTAATTTTATTAAATGGGGTTGAATTATACCATCCGAAGATCATGTTTGACCCACCATCCTAGGGGTATCTTCTTTCTAAAACTAATAAAATTTTTCAAATTTTCTAAAACAATATAAAATATACCACGATGTAGAGTTTCTTTCTAAAAATATTATTTTTGACTAATATAAGGTTTCCATATTATTTATTTTCTAACTATGCCTTTTTATAGCTATTTTTGAAGTGTAAATATGTCTATCTTTCATGGTGTATCTTTTTTTTGGGTGATCGAAATTAAAAAAATTATACTAGCCCAAACTAGGCATAATTCTATACATATTCAAAAATAATAATCTAATTTTTGATATTTTTTGAGGTAGTTAGGGGGGGCACGGTCGGAGCTCCATTATTTTTCAAAACATAAAATTTTTGTACTAGAAAAATCATAAATAAAAAAATATTTAAAAAATCTAAAAATGGAGCCCAAACTAGATGCTCCTAGCTATCTTTCTACCAAAGGGTTTTCAAAAATACTAAATGGTGCTCAAAAAATGGTGGGGGGCACGAAAGTCACTCTATTATGTTTTTTAACAAAAACAGGAGCATCTGTTGGTATTTTAGTTGTTTGACCCACTTAAACTTATCCATTTTCAATAAAATTTAGTAGCTTAGAAACTAGAATCAAAATTCTATGATTCATATTTCTACAACATCTTCCAATTTTGAGTGTAACTATTTCAAAAAATCATACAATTTGAAGTTTTTTTTCAAAAAGTGCGTCCACTTAAGACCCCCTTTTGGCCCCCAACTTGGTGCACTTACCCACATTGTACAAATGAAAGTCTCGACGCCGTAAAAATAACAAATCTCGTTTTCCCCATTTTTTCTAAAAAAATTGATTTTTTTAGTTGAATAATGACCATGTGTTGATCTCATAAAACTGATGGACATAATAACACCATTGACTTAACAAGTGCTCCGTATGGATTTTAAAATATGTGGTGCAACATTATTCTTAATCTTGCTACTATTTATTATTCGGTTATAACTCATATTACATTTTGCAGATGTAATTGTTGGAATTGGGGTGGAAAGACCCCAAGTGTGAATCTTTTGATCCACAACCTGCAACTTGCTACAAATTAATAGAAACAAACCTACAAATAAATAATTATCCATTGTATTGAAAAAACACATACTATAAAACAAGACACCATCACTTATATACACACAAAAATGAAACACATGCTACAAATTATTAACAAAATACTAAACAATGCTGATTTTTTTATTTCTAATGTTAACATATAATTACTTCGGTATCCTTTTTCCAAACTAAATTGTTTCCATAAATTCTCACAACTCTGGATTGTATATTCCTTTCCTTATGACCATATTTTTGTCATAAAATAATTTTAGAGTGCTTTTTATTTAGGAGAGGAGGTCTTATACAAGGGTACCCCATTCCTCATTCCACCTTGGAAAACACCTTTTGTTATTTTTCCTCACTTGTTCTCCTTTGCAGACTCATATAAAGTGATTGCCTCATCCCCTCCCTCCACTTCAATTGGGATCATGCTAGTGTTGAAGATTACACTTTCACTAAGTTTGAATAGATCTACCAAATTCAATTCATATTAGATTTGCATTAAGTTTAGGAATCAATAGGCATTGATATTTGCATTGTCAGTCCTTTGACAAACTCAAAATCATATTTCATTATGGAACATATATTGAATATTGTGATCCATTCTTGCTCTCATCAACATCTCCTTGCACCACTGACAAGATCACTAGAGTTTGCATCTTCCTTAATCTCAACCATTATTTTGCATTACATGTTGTGGTTAAACATTACATTTCTCAACTTTTCAAACAAAATGATGTTGGATATTAATGTCCCTATGCCTTAGAAAAAGGGTATTCATCTCCTCCAACTATCCTCCATCAAAATCCATGCATTTAGAAATTGAAAACAACTTTAATTATGTGTTGCCTTCAAGGGAAAATATTGATCCATTTATATTATATTTAAGTTATTGATTAGTTTTTTCGATGTCATTTAACACCAATTAATAATTTCCCTAATATTTTTGTGTCTTTAGTTTTTACAAGTTTGGTGACAATCGTGTCATCAACAAATTTAGCATGTGAGAATCCAAATTCTCTCGATCTAATTATCCTTAGTCATTTGAAAATACTAATTTTTGTTAAATGTTTAGACAATGAATGATCTTACCATTATAATAAAATATATGGGAAAATTTAATCATTTCGGTGAATTCCTCTAAATGATTTAAAGAAGCATATTGGCACACCATTAATAAATAGAGAGGAGATGCAAGAAATAACTCATTTACATTTTTCTTGTAAAAGGAAAATATTTTTAAGATTACGAATAAGAAAGTCCCAATTTGATGATCACCAATGTCTCTTTCTTATGATATTTAGATAACTTGATGACTGAATGCATAGTCACTATTCCATCTATAAATTTATCTTCCCTAAACATAACCACATTGAATGAAACATATTAAATATGGAAATTTGGTATGAACTTTAAGAATAATTATTTTCGTAGTACTTTTAGAGACTATGTTACCTAACTCTTGTTAGAAATTTTAGATATGCTCTAATATTGTTTCAATAACCTCAATACTATCACCCACAATTACATTTCATACATGTGAAAGATTAAAGCAATATAAACATAAATATGATTAAGGTATAATATCTATCATAATATTAAGCTCAAATGTGAGGGAGGGTTAATGCCACTCCTCACTAAATAATACAATGAACCTCTATAATATTCATCCATGTCATCCATCTTATTATAAATTTTTAAATAGACAAATCCTATTTTAAGGACCACTAAATCTATTCTTATTTATAAGTGACTTATTTAATTAATAAATTATTATAAATAAATATAGATAATGATGTGCATGCACATGTTCATTATTCATAAAGTGTATAACACAAATACACATTAGACTATGAAAAAATTTGTGTCATAATATACACTAATGGTGTTATTGGTCAAAAAACATTCCATATGGTATAGTATACATCTAGATTTTTTGGCATAACAATAAAAAATGTGCAATTGAAGTCTTTAATATTTATTTTCGATTTCATAGATTCTATAACTTTTTTGCATATGATAGTTTTGATTGTCTCAAAAGGAGGTGAATAAATCCAAAGGGAACTCATTAGGACCTAGAGATTTACCATTTTCCATGTTATTAATTATTTCTTCAATTTCTTCTAGTGATATGTGTTTCAATAACTCATCATGTTAACCAACTATAAAAATAGAAGGGATAAGATCCAAAAATATATTCTTCTTAGGGGCTACAACGTTGTGGTTATTGAAGATATCCTTGAAGTCAAGATCCTAGTAGAGGCCAAACTACCGAGTTTTAATTTTGTTAATTCTATTGTAATTTCTCTTAACTGATGTGGATTGATAAAAAATGTGGATTTATGCACCCTCCTTTAGCCTATTTCCCCTAGATTTCAGGCACCAAAAAATTTCCTCATTTTCCAGAACTTTTTCATATTTTAAAAGTATTTGTTTTCCAATTTAATGGAAGAAATGTTGGGAATCTTGCTTTGAATATCATCTTGAATTTTGGCTCTCTGTTTTAATCAAACCTTTTTCCCCTGAAGTTATTTACAAAAATCCACTTTATTCTAGGTTTTGAGTTTCCTCTTAGTGTTTTCCAATTCAAGAAGGTCAATATAGACATCTTAGAACTACTTCTACGAGAAGGTTTGTTCCACCATTATTTAATTATATATTCTAAAGTTGGGTCTTTGAATCACATCAAATCAATCTTGAATGGAGTTTCTAAGGTCTTGTAGCATTTTTTTAAATAAGGGAGATGGGATTGTGATCTAAGCAAAAAAATTGTAGGATGGTCTCAAGAGTGAATATTTTACTTATCATTGAAACATTTATTTGTGAGAACAAATACATAGGTTATTCTTTCAAAAAATCATACCTAATTCCCTATTAGTCTAGGTGCAATACCCACATTTAGTTTTTTCATCTTAGATTATTCATAGAAAATAAACACATGGAATATTTATGAGATTAATCTTGATCTTAGCTTCTGCATTCTTCTCCTTGTCCGTATGGATGGAGTAAAATTGCTTGTTAATATATTAAGGAAGTTATTACATTGTTCAAGTTAGTATGATGTGCCCTACCACATTTGGTGCTTTAAAATGGGATTACATGGATCATATATATATTTATCAAAATAAATTCAACGTTGACATTGTTCAAGTTAGTCCGATATGTCCTACCACATGATATTTGTTCTATGGATACAACACATCATATTCTTTTATTTTTTCTCTAATTGTATATTTTAACTATTTTTGTAATATATTCTTTCATGTTCATGGTTGTTTTTAAATTTTAATGGAAATCAAGAAATGAATCCCAATAGAAGTTACATGATGATTTGGAGGGTGTGGTGGGAAAGGGAAGATGTGTGAATGATTAAGACATATGAAAAATCTCTTATCTGGAGACAGTGGTGAAGGAGACTTTACAAATGCATCCATCTTATCCACATTATTCCATCATTTCCACTAGCTTCCCCATCCACAACAACCCATGGATCTATGTGAGATCCTCAAGCTTTCTAGTGAGATAGAATATCTGCTTTTTCTTGTTCCCCTCATAAAGGTGCTACTCAAAAAATAATTAGCATTATCCTCTACTTTGTGTCTTTGTTGGTACTAGGGAGAATATATATCCATGTTCATGGTTGTACATGACAAACTTGAAGGCATGTTGAGAAAGGGAAAAAGTGTGAAATATTTAGACATATAAAAAAAAATTGTGTTGTAGGTTGTGGTGAAAGAAACTCTATGAATGCCTCTACCTAGTCTTATCACGGGCCCAAAAAATGAATCTTGAATGCTCCACTTAATCTTGCAAAGAAAACAATAATTGTAGAAATTCAATCCATAATTTGGACCTAAACTCTTGACTATAAAGGGATGCCCTTTAGATGTAGAAGATGTTTCAAATTGGGGCACATTGCCACATATTGTTTGAGCTCAAGATGTAAGAATGAACATACTTCCTAGTGGAAGAATGAACAATGATATCCATAGTAAGAAATATTCCCACCCATGTGACTTATATAGTTTATAGTAATTGAATTAAATTTATTTCTCCATATTTTATTGTGAAAAATTCATATATAAATGTTAATTCTTTCTACATTACGACTATATATATATCATGTAAACTCATATATTTGTAGATATTCATACAAAAAATTAGAATGCTACTTTAAGGAGAATTCTCATCTCATATATATATATATATATATATATAATTTGAAAAATAATTATTTAAATATAAAATATTTAATACAATGATATGTAATTGTAAGAGAATAAAAATTTACACAAATTAAATATTATAATTTAGTTTTAAAATCTATTAAATTTGTAGTGAAAAATTCTGATTACATAATACTATTGATATTCTCCAATCCTAAAATAAAATTCTTCACAATTCATCACATTTAATTGATACAAAATTGGAATTTTACATTTCCACACAAAAATTGTATAATCCCATAATCTTGTAGTGCATGTCACTTATTGGTAGACATGATTTTATTTCTTATCACTTCAGGGAGCAAATAAATAATATTTGAAACTCAAGTTGAGAAAAAAAGAGGAGCCCAAGGAGTCTCTCCTCTCTGATCCAATTGGGGAGAAGAAGGTTGATATTACATAGTCTCCTCCAAATAATTATTTTCATCTAATTGATACTTTGGAATTTCATTTAAAGTACAATCATAAGCCAAAGAATGATGAATGGACAATTTTCCAAAGCAGCAAAAGAAGTTCTTCTAGAAAGGCATCCATTCCTTTGCATATGTCTCTCAGTTCTCATCCTTCAGACTGATTGCATTCTTGGTTGCTTTTATTTCTACTCTATGTTTTGTTTTGTTTTTTTGTGTTGTGTGTCAACGTTTCGTTGTTTCTGTTTCTCTTTGTGCTTATTTCTTATTTGGGAAGGAAGGCCTTTTCTTTGTAAGAGGTAAGGACACCTCAACCCTCTTTTACCAATATATAAGAAAAATTCAGCCCTCTCAAGGAATTTAAGACCATTAAAAATACTCTCCATTTATTATTCAAGGCAAAAGATTTATGTAAATACCAATGGGCCAATTTATGAATTGAAATATTTTGTAACTAGAAGAAGAAAACATCACTACCCGTAGCTGGGTTATTCAAACCAACTATGAATAGTTTTACATTCATTCATGGATGTGGTTTGTTAAGATTGAATAAATGATGAAATTTTGGCTTTACTCCTCTAGTTTTAACTAATTTTGAGGGAAAATGCACTTTCTCATTGCATTTTAAAACATCTTAATCATTGTTTACGTATTTTTGATTTAAAGGATTGAAAATCCAAGGGTTTTCATTGATATAGTAGTGGATGGCATGTCAGTTAGAAGAATTTATATGGAGATGTTTATTTTTGTGACACCAAAGATGAAGAAGAACTTCATGTCATTTTACACAAGTGAAATGTGCATGCTTAAATCTAGAGGTACTTGCAATGGAATTTTTTCATCAGTCATTACTAGTTTAATGTCTTTGTATTCACCATCAACAACAAAACCCATAGTAGAATTGGGCCAATTTAATTATTATTTGTGTGTTTTGTGAAAAAGGATGGATAATCCAAGTGTATTCATTGACATGGTAGTTAGCGTTAATGTCTATGAAAATAATCAATATGGAAATGCTAGTGGGTTTTGTGTCCTGGTGTTTTCCATCAACAAAGGGACCCGTAATGGAACCAACCCTCTTAATTACTTTTTATGTATTTCTAATAGACAACAAAAAAGCCAAGAATATACATTGATATAGTAGTGGGTGACATGTCACCAAAAGAATTGCTATGGAGATGTTTGCCTCCATGATGTCAAAGATGACTAAGAGCTTCATGTCATTATGCACATGTGAAATGGGCATGCACAAATGGGAGGTTCCTACAATGGAAGGTTTTCATCGTATGATTACTAGTTTCATGTCTCAATGTTCATTGTCAGGAATCACACGAGCATAATAGAAATGGGCCTCTTACTAACATAATGGTTTATTAGTTGCTAGACGTGTTTGTTTGCTTTCTTGGTCTTTCTCACTCCTCTAAATATATGCCTTACCAACCCAGGTCGGATATGCCTCTTCATTGATGCATCTTGGTATTACTTCAAAGACTCTAAAAGTCCTCATTCATTCTAAAACTTAATCACATATTACTTGATATGCTTGCTCCATAACACCATATGAACCCCAATATACTACAATGCTTCTAAAAATAGAAATAGGAATTGTGTTGTAAATGAAATTGGCCCTCTTACTAATTACGCCGAAGGCGTTCCTCCTATGGGAAAGGCCTTTGCATGACGTTTACTCGCGACTCATATTGAATTTGACGGGTGTTTTGACATTTTTTGCATGGGATTAAATTTGAAGGCCTTTTTGACGTTTTCTCTTTTTTGAAAGTTGTTTTTAGTTTTTCCCCAGTTGCATGCTAAATGCAGGGTATTTTCGGAAGGGTTTCTTTGGTGCAGCCCGATCGATTCTCGCCAAGTCTGAAGTCAATAACTTTGTTTTTGTGGTTTGATGTAGTGTCCTCGACGAAGCACGCACCAATCTAGGAGGGGAATTATTTTCTCGCAAGCATCTTCATGGATAGGTAATCTTTGGGATCCTCATGGGGTATGATAATTTCACACACTTCATCCTTGATGCTTTCCTTTCCCACATTTACTTCTATCTTTTACGCTCTTTACGGTATTATTTTTTCCCACTTTACTTACGTATATTTTTTGGTCATTAGCTCACCAATATGCTAGTTTATTGTAATTTTGAGTGAAAAGTGAGTTTCAAAGGTGAGGCTTAATCACGAGAGAGAGGAATATTACTGGTTTAGTTAATCAAGTTTATTTTGTAGCATACCCATTTGTGGTCAGTATTGCCATACATTCTTCCATTTTTAGGGTATTCTGTTTCATGAAAACAATAGTTTTTTCTTAATTTCTTTTAAATTTGTTTGAGGGGTTTGTGATTCTTTTTCTTTTAGGGGTTGTGTTCTCGGTCTTTCTTTCAAGTGGAAAGTAAATTTTTCCATTGTCTCTAAGTCGACAACATAGTCTATATATTTCTATAACCAAATCCCCACCTTTGGTTTAGCCGTAAACAATAAATGTAAAATGCTATGCTTGTTTTTGTTGTGGCTATCAATGTGGAATTGTTGACAGGATTCTCTATTTAATAAGATGTATGTGTAAAATATGTATGCTCAAATTATTTGAAGAAAAGTTTGTAGTAAATTTTATTTCATAAATATTTACTACATTACCTTTTCAATATCTTATTTAGATCGAGTGATCTTCGGAGATTAGAAGTACTTTTCGGAAATTTATTTTAAAATTTCTCATTATCCAAATTCTATGACTTCCTAAATCATTTTACTAATCCATTTCAACAAAATCTCTAATTTGAAACAACATAAAATCCATTGCCGCATCATACTAAAGTAACCTCCCTATGTATGTGTACATTGCAGGCACGATGGAGAATTATTTGTGTAATTCCTCAGAACTTTAAAAATCACACTTCATAGACCAAATATTTTCATGTGCACAATCCATGTATTTGCACGTCATTACAATATTTCCATTTCATAAAATTTTACAAGAGAATACCCAAAAAGGGTAATAATAAAACATAGTGCACAAATTGTTCAAAAGTTTTAGGGAAGTCAACTTAGAAATGTTGGATGGGAGTTCTGTAATATGAGAGCTATTAAGATCAAGTATTTGAAGGTTTGTAAGAGCAGGGATAGAGTTGGGGAGTCTCTTGATGGTGGTAGAGCCTAACCTGAGGCAAACTAAATGCTTCAAACATCGTATGCTTTTTGGCAACGATAGGACGACAGTCCTGGAAAAATCTAGAACCCTCAAAGAGATCATACTCCCAATCACCTATTGGGGATTTTTTTCAAATCAAGATTGTTATGCATTAACCAAGAGAGAAGATTCAAAAGTATTTGGAACATTAGTTAAATTGTTACCCATCAATGAAATTCTGAAGTGTGTCGAACAATCATCAGCTGAAACTCTTGCAAATTTCTCCCTGCACGAAAGAAGCATTTCTCTTCCTTCTCAGCAATTTGTTGCACTAAATCATGCAACATATCATGCACCCTGAAAAAGACTACCTTTCCGTCAAAATCCTTCAGGAGCGGCTCAATAAGGCAGCGATCAACTAACAAATTGACGAATCATTGTCCTGTTTGGAGAGGATCCTGTCCAGTCACAAACCCTTCTCCAATCCATAACTGACTGACATATCCAGTAAAGATAACTTCATCTTCCGGGAAGGCAGAGAGGTAGAGAAAGCACAACTGCAAAGCAACGTCAAAATCGGCCAAAGCGTCATAGCTCAATCTTAACCTAACAAAGAGCTTGTCTGTAACATCACCGTATATCTCTGCATTCTGTAACCTCTTCAAAGAAAATTTCCATTCATTTAAGTCGGTGACGCCTGCCATCGCCTGCCCTATCACTTTAAGAGCCAAGGGAAGTCTGCGCGCACTGTTAAACACAAGCCTTGTTGTTTCTTCATCAATGTTTGTCAGTAAAATTCCATCACTGTGTCGAAAGGCATGTAAACAGAACAACTACCAGCTTTGTCTTCTTCCCTCAACTCTTGCACTTGGATGATGGATGGAGATTAATTTGACTGACCCAAATCCTTACAAACTTCAGAACTGGAGGAATCCAAAAATAAATTTATAAAAATACAAAAACCATAAAAAAAAATCAGGTAGAAAAAATTGATTAGCATCTCTATAGACCCAGAAAACTTAATTAATTTTAACCTGAGGCAAACTAAATGCTTCAAACATCGTATGCTTTTTGGCAATGACGATAGGACGATAGTCCTGGACAAATCCAGAACCCTTAGAGAGATCATACTCCCAATCACCTGTTGGGGAATTTTTGTCAAATCAGGATTGTTACGCATTAACCAGGAGCGGTTATGAGAAGATTCAAAAGTATTTGGAACATTAGTTAAATTGTTACCCATCAATGAAATTCTGAAGTGTGCCAAACAATCATCACTGGAAACTCTTGCAAATTTCTCCCTACAAAAAGAAGCATTTCTCTTCCTTCTCAGCAATTTGTTGTGCTAAATTGTGCAACATATCATGCACCCTGAAAAAGACTACCTTTCTATCAGAATCCTTCAGAGCAGCTCAATAAGGCAACGATCGGCTAACAAATTGATGAATCGTTGTCCTGTTTGGAGAGGAACCTTGTCCAGTCACAAACCCTTCTCCAATCCATAACTGACTGACATATCCAGTAAAGATAACTTCATCTTCCGGGAAGGCAGAGAGGTAGAGAAAGCACAACTGCAAAGCAACGTCAAAATCGGCCAAAGCATCATAGCTCAATCTTAACCTAACAAAGAGCTTGTCTGTAACATCACCGTATATCTCTCGTTTTACAACCTCTTCAAAGAAAATTTCCATTCATTTAAGTCAGTGATGCCTGCCATCACCTGCCCTATCACTTTGAGAGCCAAGGGAAGTCTGTCACACTCGTTGAACACAAGCCTTGTTGTTTCTTCATCAATGCTCGTCGGTAAAATTCCATCACTGTGTCGAAAGGCATGCAAACAGAACAACTGCCAGCTGTCTTCTTCCCTCAACTCTTGCACTTGGATGATGGATGGAGCTGGAACTCTCACTTATAACAACGCACTGCTACTTCTAGAAGTGGCAATGATGATGTTCGAGTTGTGGTGTGGAGAGATGAGAGGCACACATAACTCGGCTAACAAGGAATTTGCACTTGTTTCCCAAACATCATCAAGAAACAGAGTGAACTTATTCTCGATCAACCTCTCATTTAACCATATTTTCACCTCATCTTCCTCTTTACTGTCCAATCTTTTATTTATTCGAAGAGCTATTTGTTTGACAAGATCATTTCTGAGAGCATTTTTGAAATAGTAAGCCAAAGCATTAAGCTGTCACTAGAAAAGAGAGTTTGTACGGATCTTGCCAGAGTTCAAATCCTTACGGTATTCCTGCATTTCCATGTTGATGGAGTAAATTCTAATTCTCACTGGGCATTTCCATGTTGATACTGGGTGGTAAGCCTTACGGTATTACGGTATGGTAGTGTGGTAATTGGCATCTAATTCTTTCCTACACTAGACAACAATGTTGATGTGAGCAATAATCTGGTTTGCTGCCACCTGAATGGCGTATCCAACCATTCCAGAGATGATACCAGGATCCACCATTATTACACCACAAATTACTCAAAAATATAATTTCATTTTTAATTCACAAACAATGAGGAGCTGTAATATTCTTCACCACATTATTCTCAAACGCCACGGGCTCTAAGCCCTTTGGAGCTCGTCTATACGAACATTCCAACGGGCTCAACTGTGAAGTTTCTCACAATTTTCTGACATGTACTTAATAATAATAATTTACCTACAAATGCTTCAATATCCCCATGTGAGGAGACATCGGAGGATTGTATGTCGTCATATTCTTCTCAATCTCTGGCTCTGTCTCTTTCTCGCACCTGACCCATTTCCCATTTTAGTCACGGATTTCAACACCAGAGAAAAAAAAATTAAAAATTGAATTTTTATTCGGATTGAAATTTATGAAACGGACTGTTGAACCTACCGTAATGACTCGGTGAAAGGCTAGAAAAGAAGACACAAGATTTTTTTGGGATCCATGTTTTTCGAGATCCTCTTTGCCCACGTACTCAATGCCTTCCTGTAAAGCCACCATTAGATCCATGGTTGTATACTCTTTTTTTGCCATCCATGATTATTCACATCCTGCTCATAAAGACGCACGCACCCACCCACCCACCCACCCAAGGAATTGTACTAATTGAATAAATTCTCTTTTTTAAATTATAAATGATAATTTAATAAACTACATATAATCAAAATGCCATATGAAAATTTAATAAATCGTATTTAATAAAAAAATTCTTTCTAGCATTATTCATTTTAAAAATCACACTTTTAAACAACCATATTTTAATTTTCATTGCATATCACATTCAAACAACTACACAACTTCCATTTATCCCAAGAAAATTATGAAGATGTCTTCTTAAAAAGGAAATAATGATTTCTTAAAAATAAACTTTTATGGATACAAATAAACTTTTATTAAGATGTAATTTAGGATCTCAATAGAAATCCTATAAAATATAAAATTAAACAATTTATCCTTTCCTTAGTTGAAACCTTGCAAAAATGAGTTACATATAACAAACATGATAATCAATAAATTTTGAATGACAAGAAATTTTATTATAAAAAGGTAACAATAATTTAGAATATATTCTATAAATAAAAAAGCAAAAATTATCCCCAAAAATAATTCCCAAGCACTTCATTACCCTTTTAAAAGAGTTTAAATAATTCTCTACAAAGAAATTGAATAATTTTCTTAAGTTGCATATGAACAAGAAACTAATATCAAACATTATAACCAAAAAATAATTCCAGCACTTCGTTACCCTTTAAAAAAGAGTTTAAATAATTATCTACATAGAAATTGAATAATTTTCTTAAGTTACATATGAACAAGAAACTAATATCAAACATGATAATCCACATATTTTTTTGAATGACAAGAAATTTTGTCATAGAAAAGTAACAATAATTTGAAATCTGTAAACATAAAAGCAAAAATTATCCCCAAACACTAATTCCAAGCACTTCGTTATCCTTACAAAATTGAATATTTTCCTAAGATGCTTACAATAATACCACATATTTTTGTAAAACAAAGAATTTGATATACCACATTAATTTGATAATTTAATTTTAAATAAATATCTCTAAACATAAAAGTAAAAGTTATCCCTAAAAATAATTCAATGTCAAACAAGATAATTGACCTAACATATTTTGTATGACACCGAATTTGATATACCACATTTATTTGATACATATTTTATAAAACCAAATATTAAATATATAAAACACAATATTAAAATAAAGCATATTAAAATGAATTAATGAACAAATAAGTAATTTTTGCAACAAAAAGATTGAACAAATTGACTAATAAATGAATAACAATATTGAATAATGAATGAATGAGATACAATAAAAATAAGGTAAAATAGATATCCAATAATGACATAGAAAACATAGATATATCAAAATATATCGAGGTTTTTGTGTCCAAATTGCTAATCTTGGTTGTAGTTTTAACTTTTATCGTGTCAAAACTCAAGAATTTGGGGTAATTTAGAATCCAAAACAACGTTTCCAACTTTAACATCGGGAGAAATCATTAGCCCAAATGTTACGGCCATCAACAACTCTTGTATACAATACCTTATTCAAAGAGATGTGGTCTCATGGAATGCGATGATTGCAGGATATGTACAAAATGGGATTTTTGAAAAGGTTGTTGAAGATTTTAAGTAAATGCAATTGTCAACTATAACTCCATACTCCACAACCTTTGTCAGCATCCTCCCAGCCTGTGCCAAAATGGGAGCTTTAGAACAGGGTGCGACATCCATCACAACATAATTGATGACTTCAGACACTCTTGCAGGATCTGAAAAGAGTGACAACAAGTCCCCACTACTTCCTGAGAGCCACCATGATCTACAAGATTCTGATTGCAAGGATGCTTCATTTTCAGGAGCAGTATTCAATCTGTGAACAACCATTGTGGTGTATTGCATCTGGCTTTAAATTTGATCAAGTTTTTATGAATGTATTTCCTTGGGTTGTGAGCTGAAAAAGTGGTTGTTGTTGCTCTGTTCTTCCTTGAATTAAAACTCAAGGAAGAAATTCTCTAAGCATCTAGAAATACATGCCCTCAATTTCACATCCACAAACTTTATGAAACATTGTGCAAATGCTTGGGAAAATTTGGCAGACTCAACGAGTCTCATGTTAAGACTCACGAGTCTCACATTTGGCCTTGACGAGGCATATTGTTTATCATTATTTTTTAACATAAATTTTAAAAAAGAACATATTTGAATTTTTTGAAGACTTTTGAAACCCATTCTATAAGAAATAGTCATCAGTCATACCATACCAGGTTATGGGAGCACACTTCAATCTATACAACACCTCTTTGAGGCAACACATTAGATGCTTTCTGCTCTCTTTTGCATATCCACATGGCTACTTCATATAGAATTCCCAAGTCCATTCATCATTAACCAAGAATTCGAGACTAATATCACTCAACAAAATCAACCGATCGTAAATACTATCCTCTACTTTGATAGCACCTCCACTATTAATTACTCAATCTTCTTGTATCCAAAGCAAGATCAAATGTATAAAAGTATTCATGTTTAGTGCCAAAATACTTGGCCACAAAAGACTACCACTCATGATATAAAATTTGCAAATGTATAGAAGTTTTCATGTATTCATGTTTAGTTCAAATAAAATAGTCTGCAAAACGCTACCACTCATGATATAAGATTTACAAATGTATATGTACAAATTTGTAACAAATTTCAAATGTAGAGATAGAACCTTTAAATGTAATGTTTCATCTATATTCCCACACTTACAAAATCAATCACACCCCTTATCAACATCAATTACAAAACTAATAACTATCCCTCTAAAATCAAATAACATATACCATTCTCCATTCACATTGCATTGTGCACATGCGATTTCTAATATAATGGTTGATATGTTGTGGAATAAGTATATTCTCTTACAAAACTTGATGATTTGATGTGTTGTGAAATAACCTTATCTTCTTACAAAACCTAATAGTTGATGTGTTGTGGAATAAATATGTTTTTTTATAATATAGAATAAATATGGGTTTTTAAAGAGGATGTTCCCTTTCCTCTTTGATGCTTCATGATCCAATTTTTCAACCTAAATCTCTTTGCCAGCCAATGCAATCCTCTTCAATTTTTTAGAGATTGGTGCAGTTGTTTTCTAATGCGAGGGTTTTTGTTACCACTTGTAGTCTTAATCTTTCTAGCGAACTTGAAACTTTTAATGTATTCTAAAAAATAAGAAAAAATATCCATCAAGCGGAATTCAAAGGTCAGATGTAAAATGGATTGTTTTATTCGTGGATTTCATTTAATTCATTTTTCAGATGAAGAAAATGATAAAGTGATCAAGTACCGAACAGATTTGTTATGCATTAAATGTTTATTTTTCCCACGTACCGAATAGATGAAGTTAATGATTTATTATGAAAAAGTGATCGAGTAACGAACGGATTTGTTTTAATACTTTTGCAGCAAATGTTTTCATATGAAGGAGATTGCGATATTTTGAGTTTCGTGCAAATCATATCAGTTACTTTTACACCTGTTCAGTATTAATGGTATCCAGACTCCTCCGTCCACACAAGTTATTTTACCTGTTAACAAAAATTGATGGAGATTGCAAATCATAACTCCGCAGTCGCAGATTCATCCGTTGATTGACATGTTGTGAATCTCAAGAGATTATGTGAAAGATTTCCCATCCAAGTATTTTAAATTTTCACCATCTTACATTATCTCTATCTTAAAAAAATTCGCCATCTTCAGACTATCTTTTTTTAAAATTGTTTTACCCGATTTTTAACATGACATTAGTAATGAAGGAAATTAAATTTAGTAAGTTTAATGCTACTGATCTTCCCATCGGTTGAAATTAAATCGATTTTGTAAATATTGTTTTGGAATTTACGTTTTTAAATCTTTGAATAAATGTTAAAGAATTATTTTTTAAAATATTGTCATATATTTTATTTATTTTATCAATGATATTTAAAATTGTCGACACAGTTGTCACTTACACTACCTAATGTAATTGATTTTTAATATATCATGGTTATTTTTTGAAATTATTTCTATTTTTATTAGGTTCAAGACTCTTTTTTAGGGGTATTGGTTCAATGGTGCATTATTAAAATGCATAATGATGTAATTACACTAATATCAAAAAATTGTGAAGCCATTAAAAAGGTAGCCTTTCTAAGTTGGTCAATTAAGACAAATATAATACTATAAGAATATTTGTAACGATACAATTACAAAGTAATTTTGATATAATTATTAACAACGCAGAATGTGAAAGGTTGTGGGCTGTTTTTTGTGATTTTAGTCGTATATTATAAGACCATCAACATTTTTAAATAGTCCTCTATAAATATATGAAAATATGTAAATTTATAGGAAGAAATAATAAAAACAAATATGAAAAGAGTTGGAATTTACAGCCACATGAAAGAACTAAACCGCCAACAAAATTTAATTTGACACCTACACACATAATTTGAAATTCTAGACCTGATTATTAGTGTGCTTGTGTGGTCAAGTATGGTGAATTGAAATGAAAATCAATTAAAATCACAAAATTGGAGGCTTTCAACTAGGCTCAACATCTCTCCTTGCTTTAGTAGTTGTATTCCCTTCTAATACACTTCTCATATTGTGCATTACATGGTTCATTTCAAATGTTGTCAAAAGTTCAAATTCTCAAGCCTTTTGCCAATAAATTTGATCTTTATTGTAAAATGTCACAAAATATTGTTGCTTCATTATACCATTGACTCATCAAAATTATGTGGGGTAAAAATGGGCCCCCAAAATTATTGCATTCTCACATAAGCCATCAATCCATAAAGGGTGGTAGGTGCTATATTATGGTCATCCTCAAAATCAAATTTCCAATCAGTTTTAAAAATATTTGCAACTTTGCCATATATATATGGTTATAAAAAAATTGATAGTTATCAATCTTATCATTGTTATCCACATATATTTTATTTCTTAATTCTCTTTTTACTTCTAAAATATTTTGAAGCCCATCTAATAATAGTTCAATTCATCTGTGCTTAATTAAATATTTGTTAATTTAGACACATGTATTTGGTTTAAAAATAACAAATAAACTAATTTCAAATTTGACACATATACATGATTTAAGTTAACAATAACAAATAAAATAACTTCAAATTTTGAATGAGAATTTTATTATAGGAGTATGTATTCATAAATAGAGAAAATGTAAAAGCCCTACATATGTAATATGTAACGACCCAAAAATCCACACCACGAACAACACAGTGAAATACATGATAACTTTTTTTTTACTTGCTTGACACATAACATGACGCAACATGTCGTCACCAAGGATACAACTAACACTTTGTGAACAACTTGATACAAGGATGGCCATAAAGGCAAAGACGGAAACATTCACACCTATCAAGGACAATTTACTTTTCTTTTTGACAAAACAACATAGAAGTCCAATCACATAACACACTTACGCTTAGGGCCAACCACAATGAGATATTCTTGAGGTTATTTATTTTAAAAGGACATCTTGCAGCTTCTTAGCTTACGTTTTCAAGGAGGCTCAAGATATGATTCGTATAATTCAACTTGCCAAGCCAAGTTTATTCCTTTGACACGAATTATCTTTAAATCTTTTCTATTATGACATTTATTTGCTTAATTTGTTTATCAAGAAAAAGGAGTATTTAAATTCCACAAGGCCATCTGCTCACCACTAACGCTACTAAGATTCGTTCTTGCCCACAAGACAACATGGTTTTAAGTTCAACACACTTAAGAGAAGTGATACAAGGTGCCTTGGAAAAGGGTTAGGGGAGAAGGTCGAGATGAAACATCTTTAAGGCCTCATTAGTTATTATCGTATTTAATTGAAGCTAGAGCTCTTAACTAAAATTATCAACAACTTTACTTCGGCTTCGCTAAAAGTATTAACAAGGAGTAAAAATTTACTTTCCAAATGGCGGTGAGAAATATGGCGAGGTCTCCAATTTGTTTTCTCTGGCTTATTAAATCTTATCATCTTCAAACAACTAACAGTTCATTTCACCTTAGGGTCATTTTACAAATTTTACCATAAAAGGAATAATGTTCACTAGAGGAGCTAGGGTTATCGTGTTATAAAGTTTACTTGCAATGATAGTCTTGCCCTTGTTTACTTTAAGAATTTCTTGCTCTCAAGTTGGTGACCCCTACGTTATTTTATTTGAATACAACTTTTAATTTAACTTCCAGAAGTATTAAACAATCCCATGTTCGTTTACTTATGACACTTTATTACTAAGTCATGTCCAGGTTTAACTCAAAATTTATTCTCAAGGCAAGGTTGTAGAAAGAACACTCATTTACAAGAACAAAACAAGATTACATCAATTCTTAAAATACTGATAGTCCAACAAAGTCACTCAACAACAATAACCAAATTTTCTTATAATTTCAATGATGGTCAAACAATACAAGGTTTCCAAAGTTCAGATGACAAAGTCCACAATACTTTATACTAAGACATTAATCCTCTTTTAAACTTTCCACTGGACGTTAACAATAGTTGAACAACATAAAAAGGTTTCGAGCAAAGGAACTTCTCTACTGAGGTTGATGACAAAAGTCTACAAATCTATCCCTCATCTACACGCAAAATCCATCTGCATCAAATTTTCTACAAGAGTCGAGTTCACGAGAATTGAGCAAGATAAGGCTACACAACATAACCATAACTATTATCTAACAATACCACGAAAAGGAAGCACTTTATTACAAGAATTGGTTCAAACCTCTAAACACTATCAACACATCAAGTTATAATAAAGTCTCCATCATGCCAATCAAAGAAGGAGAAGACCTAGTACTTCAGTTAGGAGTAAAAACAACGAAAGTGTAGCAATCGTAAGAGAATGGCCCTTGGCCCTATAAGGAGAAAAACAAATAATCTAGCAAAAATAGAATTCCCATCAAGTAAGTAATTAAACCATAATTACAAGATTAAGATTTGACATATACACCAACCATCTAGAAATTTATCAAAGGTACCAAACGCATAGACTAAATTAATATATTTCTAAAAGAACAAGACTTGATTGGCCCAAGAAAGGGGAACCACGGGTTTCAAAAATTAACACAAAAAGCCATGTATAATCAAGTTTCAAACCGGAAATCCAATAAAGTATACACACAACATAAGTTTCGAGGCGAAAGCAAAGTATATTAGTTTTGACCATTAACTACAAAGATTTTCTAATCATCCAAGAAGGGTCAAAGTCTTACAGGCTAATAGCAAGCACGCGAGAGAAGAAGGGAGTTCTGTCACACAAGAGTACACAATAATGTCATCAACAACAATTCCGAGAGGGGAATTAGACCAAAACTATTCCAGTGTCAACGAGGTACTGGATTCGCACAAAGAAACCTCGAGCTTAGTTGATCCGAAAAGCTAATTATGGTTCAAGTTGATAGGGATGGTCAAGGTACTTCTCGAGGATGGCCTTAAAAGCCTAGAACAAGATGAAAGATAGTATAAGAGTCTAAACACGCGAGACGGCAAAACACATTGCACACAAACCTTTTCATTCTACCGCTTTAATACCAAAACTCTAAGCTGGCTAGCCCACGCATTGCTCACACAATCCTACAACCTATCTTTCTCGATTCCAAAAAGTTATCAAAGGGACTTGCGAAGGGGCTAACAAAAAACGTCAAAAGACAACTTGGGTGCTAGGGGGAGCTTCATAGTTATCATAACTTACTTCCATAATATCGAAAATACTAGTTGATCAACATAATAACTTGCAACTCAATCGCAGAGAAGAATTAATACATAAACAAATGCATAAAGGTCTATCATTCGAGTAAGAGAAACATAACATTCGGAGGAGAAGGCACACGCATCCTTTCGACCCGAATCACAACGATAAAATCTAAAACAAGAAGAAATAAGCGAAAGGAAATCTCCCATCATGACATCCAACCGACAAATCAATGCAAGGAAAAGTGGTTCGATTTCACAATAATTGTAAATATAATAGCAAGTAGAAAGGTGTAGAAATATCTTGCCTTTTTCTCCAGCTTCAACAGGTCGTACAGACTCCACACGGGCCAGCATAAAAACAATAGCATGAGACAAGGATGTGAGTACTGCTGCTGGCAATGTCAATGGGCCAAATGTGATAACTGGATAGACTGATGGGGCAGAAAATTTAACAGTTGAGTCCTTTCGCAAATCCACCTCACACCGCCTCGTAGTGTCAGCTAGAATCCCATAAGCTTCCCCATTTGGAAAAATAGCCAACACCCATGGGTGGGACTGATATAGAGATGTCGTACTATCACCATAACCCCAAGCATCAGTGTTCCACGTAAAGACACGCTTGCCTGTTCGCTCGAGGGAACCACTACCTTCTCCAGTGCCATATAAAGAAGAGCCATGAGGGAGCTCAATGGTGACAACTTGTTGGCCATGCACGCACTCACAAGATGGAATATAATCTGGCACCCCCGACATCCAATCTTAGGTTGGTAGAATAGATGAACATACTTCAGCTTGTAATAGAGGAGATATGTTGTACATAATGTCACTTGGGCTGCATATATGTCTCAAAATATTTCGCTATTGACTTTACTAATAATTATTTTCATATTATTGTCAACCGCAACGAAAGACAACTGAATCACCAAACAATTGCATTGATGCTGCTGGTAAACATACTTCAACGATCTACCATTACTTTTGAGGACTAACTGTTCAGCCAAAGCTTTACTATGCCCATAGGGGTCAACATGATCCTCCAGAGAAAATATCGCAATGCTTCATTGCCATTAACAATCTCCTTTCCCGCATACACAACATTATATGTGCTTGTATATATAAGTCTCCTCACACCATACTTAACGCAGGCATCCAATACAAGGCAAGTCCCATGATTTGAAGCTCGGACACAAGACATAATGATTACATCACGCTCCTGGCTCTGAAAGGCATCTACCGTAGTGATATATAAACCTTTTCCTTCATCAGATTTGAGGACAACATCAAACTCTCGGTGCAAACATTACAGCTGTAGCTTGTAAGGTGTGATAATTCCAACAGAAAACTTTATGCCTGCCAACTTGGTGACTCGTTGAAGAAGCTCATATAATAGCAAAGCAAATTGTGTTTCATGAATATTCTGATATGAAACAGATCGGCCTCTATGAGGTTCTCTTCCATGAGTTACATCGTACAACAAGTAAGATCTCAATAGAGAATCTTTGTAAATAAATTTCATCAGGTCTGCTGGTAACACCCTCACTGTCACATACTCGATTTTGAAGAAACAAACTCAGTACATGTTCTGGATCTGAAAAATATCCTACTACCTTCAGACACAAGGCCAGAATGGCTACATGCAGATAGAAGGGCCAGAAAAGCAACATCGTCTGGTTGCATGCCGGACACTTGCATTTGAGAGAAGAGTGCAACGGCATCCTCACCTTTTCCCTGCATCCCATAACCTGCAATCATGGCTCCTAAAAAAAAGGCCGCCATTGTTTGGAGATCAACTTGTGCAATGCAGGGAGGCCCGAGGAGAAGTTGGTAAACCTGCAAATCGATCCGCAGTGCTTTAAAAACTCGTGAGATGCTGTGACTTTGCCCCCAAAGGAAACTGACGGGGTCGTCTTAGCATATGCCATGGGTTTAGAAGCCCTGCGTCTCTTAGTTCTAGCCGCTTCCAAGAAAGATTGCCCTCCTCTGAATCGTCCCTGACCCTCAGAGCTGCCCTCCCTGAGAAGCCTGCCACCATTCTTCCCATCATGCAATGAAGTGGGTAAACTCCTCCCAATCAGAACAGAACCCTGTAAATCCAACAGATCTTCATATGTCAGTCCACTGCTGGAGCTAGCACAGGGCATCGCAACAGAGGAAACGTCATCTAAAGCCAGGTAAAACACCAGAGATGCCACGATGGCTCCTCGCACGCAGCTCGGGACAGAGACGTTTTTTCGCCTCCTCCATACACACGGCCATTGATAAACATGCCATTCTCATTATCCGCCGACCATGATACAGCCTCTCCGTGTTCCAACGAAACCTGCTCCGATTCGTGCACACCAGGGAAAGGGGCATAGGGATTTAGAAAATCCATGCCGTCATCGCCAAAGCTGCACCCAAGTCGCAGAGAAGGAGAAACCCGAATCTGAGGATGTATTGATACTGAACAGATAACAACGTAGTTGGACAGCCTGCTACACTAGCTTGTAGCTTCATCTAACCATCATGTCAGACCCATACTGCGCCCATACGCATTGAATAGAGGATCCAAAAAGAGATCATGGTGCAAAAAATCGGGACTCCACCGACTCCCGTCTCCCTCACGCAAGGACAGAAAAAACGCGGTGGTCCTTACAGCCTGCAGGTCGGGTGGTTGGGAGGAGGCCAAGGTGGCAGTGGAGGCCGATGCCCACGGGGCATTACATAATATGTATTTGTAGTGGTGTTATTATTGTATAGTTTTTAACCTCGTTATAAACCAAAAACACAAATACTATAAAATATATCAAACACATTATAAAAATGTACGACAAAGAAGTATTGTAATTTCATTACATAAGGAAGGGGACCGGGAAGGTATGCCCATATGGACATATGGTATTTACACCTAACACCATTTATTTATTCAAATGCCATATAGAATTTTATTTATTTATTTATTTATTTGTTCATTGATAAGACAATTTGATTTTTTGAAAACACTTATAGATTTATTAGTATCTTTTAGAAGATTAGTCCCCAACATATAAGTGTGTCCCACTTGGTGGTGAAAATATTTTAAAATTTGACTAGTAAATAAATATTTATAAATACTATAAACACTTTAAAAATCAAGTAAATTCTGGATGCCCTATGCCTTGGTATTTTTAAGCTCTTAAAAATACATGTTCGGTCATTTAATGTGTTTGATCATGTTTTGGTTATCGGACATATTTTTCTTAAAGTACAAAAACTACAACAAGGTAGGATGCTTTGGGGATCTTGTTAATTTAAGTTAATATCCCCCCTCTTGTTAATTTGAGTTAATATCTCCCCACTTGCCCCCTCCACCAATCTTTTATTTTACTTTCCTTGAGTAACTCTACCATAAATCAAACTCTCACAATTTCTTCATAATTGGGTATGATGTCTGTGTACCTTAGACATTCAAGGATGAATAATTCCTCTATTTTGACAAACTCTATAGTGTATAAAATATAAGTCCTCTTTTCTTGCAGTTCTTTAGGTGTTTTCTATCATTTTTTCTTGTATATAATCTTGTGGGAGTTAGTCCTTAACTAATCAATGATGATATTTTCCTTTATTTAATTTCATCTCATATATATGATTTTTACAAAGTTCAAACTTTGGGCTAAACTTTGTAATATAATACAAACACTTCCTTGTTTTCTTTCTCCATGTCATTGTTATAACATTTTCATTCATATAATTTTTCAATGTCTTTTAAATATTTGGGCATACATTTAGGTTGAAATCTCATTTTCTTATCCATTTGTGGTTGTGCTTCATCCATGTATTCTTTTGTCTTGCAAAAATCTTCATCTCTTATATGCCCAGTGCAATATGTGAGTTTTCATGTACTTCATTTTTTCAAATAAAATATAATTTTGGTTATAATAATTTCTTCTAAGGGGAATCACTTGTTTCACCAAGGATGATTCCTTCAGAAATTGTAAGCTTTTATTAATGAGTAAACACTTTTGTTTGGAGCTATAAACTAGGTATATTGATTCTAAAAAATAATCATTAAAAATTTAGTGTAAAAAGAAATGACATCAAAATATTTTCAAAGCCTACAAAATAAATATTATGAGAAGATAAATTCATGGAAGAACATTGATCCACCAACTTTGCAGATCCAAATTTATCATTTATCAAATCATTGTAAGGGACACCCTTATCCACTTCCTTTAGATAACTAAAAATTGTAGAGGATGAAAGGGTTTCCTTCAAAAATATCCCGAGACATTTTCAAATGTTTAGCCAAAAAAATACATCAAGTCTTTTCCTTGGAGTTATCACTAACATATACAACCGATGCATTCGATATATGAAACATGCATCAAAGACAACAATTTTATTTATTCAATATGTTAAAAGAAATAAAAAAATTGAAAAGGAATGGGATTTTTGAGAGGCATGTTGTAGGAGCTATTAGTAAACATTGCTTTTTTACAATATTTGGTATTTTAATCAATTGATTATTGATTTATACAAAGTGTTGTAGTTTAATTTTAATTTAATATTTTTTCCATTTCCTTTCTTCCCAAAACTTTAATGAATCAATAAGTTATCAATACCTAAGAAATATTAGTACTAACTCTTATCAAATATGTCTATAAAACAATCATCAAATCCATCATGTAACTTGCCATTATTATCACCAAAATCATATGTGCTACCACCACCACTAAAAACATAATTTCTATTATAACCACCACCGCCTCCATATTCATTGATGTAGCAGACATACACATAAATATTGAAAATGATAAAAATGTCTAGATATATTCACTTCTCCAAATTAATTAAGTAAATATTGTTTGTGTAAATAACATACAAAAAAAGGATATTATGGGAACAACATGAAATAGAAGTGTTATCTTACAAAAGAAATTAGTAATGTAGTTCCCACATCAAACAAAAAATAAATAAATAACATAAATTAATGTGTGGACCAGGTGGTTGGGGAGGACATGAGTGGGTAATGGTGAGTTGTTGGGAGGTGGCATGGAGTTTGGAATTTTATACGACCTGCAGAATTGTCACCTCCTTGTATAATAAAGTAATCACGACTTTATTAGAGATCCATTGTCATTAACAGAGTTGCAACCCATGTTCACATTGTAAATTTTGTAGTAATGGAATAGTTGCAGCAGTTTCAATGTGGATACAAAATGGTTTTGTTGAAACAAATTTAGAAACTTTCAACCAGATGCAATTGACAGGTGTAAAGCATCCCTCTGCAACCTTTGACATCACAACCTCTATTGGGCACTTGGTGTTTGCATTTGGCAGAACGATGTCACTACCTTGTGGGGAGTGTATGGTTGTTTTAACACCATTTTTTTACCTTTTCTAGCATAGTTACAAACTGGTGGTTTTATGGAGGTGTTTTCTTAGTGCTAGTCCAGGTGTATGTGCCAAGATAAGAGCTTTACAAAGGTTTCTCATCCATCAAGCGCAAGGGAAAGAGAAATAATGCCAACCATTATAGTTGCAATGATCTAGCTATATCTATAGGAAAAATATGGAAGCATAAACAAGGCACATGTATTGTTTGAAAAAACGCCTCAAAGAAATGATATCTTATGGGAAACAATGGTTGCAAGTTCTTCACAAAATGGGTTTGTTGAAAAGCCTAGAAACTTTCAAGAAATGTGATTGATGAGTGTAAACCCAAATTCTATGGATTTTTAGGAATCTTGCATATCTACACCAAATGGGAGTCTTGGTACAGGTATGAACATCCATCAAAGTACATTGGAAAATTTTTAATGTCAGGTTGTTTAAATTTTTGTTACATGTTGCTCTACCACCATAATAGACATGTATGCAAAAGGTGGGCGCATAAGGATGTCGATATGGCAAGTTCTTTTGGAACATGAAGCCATGTATAAAAAAATGAGGATGCTTACCCTAGGCACATGGAGATTTGGAAAAAATGTGTTAAAGAAATGTGGGCGCAAACAAAAAGCATGTCAATTGTTTGAAAAAAAACTCATCTACACATCTCAACCGTGCAAAAAATAATAGTTTCGGAGCAAGCTATGAACAATAGAAAATTATTTGTTTGTCATATTTTGTATTTGTGAGTTTCGTAGTTGGTATGTATGAAAAATGAGGAAGTGTAAACAAGGCACGCCAATAGTTTCTCAAAATGCCTTGTAGTCCTTGGTGATGGATATGCACAAATGGTTTTGGCATATAATTTGGAAGTTATTTATGCATTGGTAGGTGTGTGCTAAAATGGGAACTTTGCAATAGGGTGTGGAACTCTAAAGAACAAATTGAAAATGAATTTTATACCATTTTTCTAGTTGTGATTGTTCTTTTAGATGGGTGTCCAAAAGGTGGAATCCAACACAAGGCATGCGAAATTGTTTGACGAAATACCTTGAAAAAAATGGATTTTCATCTTATGATGTGGTTACAAAGCGGAAATTTGTGGATGCTCAAATTGTTCTGTGGAATGGGTATAGAATATTTCAAGCAATTCAAACTAGTGGAGTTGTGGATGCATGCGACCTAGTTAACAGAGAATGCTAAGAAAGGGATTTTGAGCTTTTTGGAATGTTGGTGAACCCACCTAGAGCACCTCTTGCACTATGAATGTTAAAATTGTCAGGGATGGTCTCCTTACCTTCGTCTTTTATAAGTTTCATATAATTTGGTTTTTTAATTATAATATAATAGAAATGTGAAATCATTAGATGCTTAAACATTTGATTATTTTAAAATGACTTGTATCGCAAAATAATAAAACATCACCTCATGACTAATGCATTACAAATAAATGTTGGTGTAAACCTTAGACTTAAACCCACCTTCTCATATGTTTAGAAACTCGTAATCAAAATGGATAGTTGCAACCCCTCGAGTGGGTTAGTTGAGTTTGAGTTCGTTGTTAAACCTAGTTATCATCCTTTCATAAAATTAGGTAAATTACAATTTTTAAAGACTCACAAAACAACATTCTAGGCTCTAGAAAAGGGATAACAAGTTCATTTTATGTCCCTCGTTATGTGGGGAGTTGTATCAAGCTTTAGATTGACCCCGAGTGATTTTTGATCTCTTCTTCCACCCTCTCTAGGTGCCATGTAACCCCATTCTTATAGTTAGAGGAAGATGTTAAAACTGAAAAAGTTGGCCTTCGTTTCATCTTACCACTTGGGCCCTGAGCGAAGAAGTGATTTTTGTCTTCGCAACCCTCTATAACTTTTATTAGACAACTCCCTGGAACCTTAAGTTTGGGAAAATCGCATTCCTGACTAGTTTGGCAAGGGGTTTTGTGGGCCTCTTGTCGTTGTTGACTTAGTTAAATTAGACCGATTACAACCAATGGCCCCATAAAACCTAGCCACCAATTGAAAACCATTTTCTCATTTCAAATTCTATCAGTTCATGTGAACTCTTGGTATGTAGGAGGACACATAAGAATATACCCATCATGCATCACCTAATAGAAGGAAACTTTTGAATGTGGTTTCTTTTCCTCCGAGCCTAAATTGGGCATTTTTGCAACTAGCAGAAAAATGTAAAAGGAAGTTGTAGGACCCTAGTCAAGTTAGCAAACCATCGTGAAAACTTATTAACACTTGTAAATAACTATTTGGAACTCTATCTTGTGACTTGTGTGAAATTGGACTTTTTGAAATAGTGTTTCTCTCTCTTCCCTATCTCTTTCTCTCTCCTTGGTTAAGAAATGAAGTGAAATGAAATGAATATATGTCTCTAACCCTATCCTTTCAAATACACATTATTACTATTATGTAAATGGGAAACTAAAACGTTAATTATGTTAGATCTAGGTGGATGTCATGTCAATGATTTATGGTTTATTTCATGCTCACATAGTTTTGTAGGATGTAAGTGAGATGGCGAAAAGATGTGGTTGTGATTCATTATATATTGTTAAAATTTATGTATGTTAATGGAAATAAATTTATATGTATTTATATGTTACATTGAAGACTCATTATTAAAATTTGGCAATATGAATGAGATGCTAGTTTTAGGGGTGCTTTGGGAAATATGCATTTAATTATAGTTGTCCATTTGAGTCAGATTTGTATATGGTAAAATGGGGGTAGGATATATATGTATGGATGTATGTATGTATGTATATGTAAAGTGAAATTGTAGAGGACAATTCAACATTTTACAAAGTATTGAAAGGTTTATTAGTGAAGTTTTGTGACATTTTTTTAGATGTTAGTGTTTAAGGGAAATGTTCATCTAAACATGGGTGTTATTTTGATCCCAAGTTTTGTATTGTAAAAGTTGGATATATGTGTTAAATGAAATAAAATTTAATAGCTTATAGTGCAATTTCAGTGTGTAATTGATGACTAAATAATTGGCGTGTTATGTTTCTTACCTTAAAATGTAATAAAGAGATATAAATGAAACAATCAACCTTAGTTAAAACTTGTGTATATCTATCCTTCTCGCATGATATTTATTAGCACAGAAGAAACTAAAAACCTTAGAATGAACTTAAATATTTACGCTTGATAACACCTTCTAGCTTAACTAAATAAGATCCAAGTTTGACATTATTGTCATATCCTATAGGCTTAGTGACGTCGTTGTGAACCCGATGGTTAGGAAAGACATCGTAAAAGTTTTATCTCGAGTATGTGGTCCCCTCATAGGATTGGAAATTGTGTGTAGTAAGGAGAATGTGATTTTCTTAAGGTAGTACTCTATGGGTAACCGAACTCCAACATAGTGTAAAAAAAAACCTTTTGAGTCAACACACGTGTTGGGTGGCAAAGATTTCCAACAAACCTTTGAAGTCACCTTTAAGAGTTGGGATCATAAATGAACTTGATACCCAATCTCAATCATCATTTGGGTTCTATGGTGCAACACCAAGATTTAATTTTGAAACTTAACAATATTTTAGTGTATGATTAGTTTGTGAAAACATAACCATAAGGTGATGTTCTTAGAGAAAGGTGAAATTTAGGTCGTTCTCATATCATGTTTAAACCATCTTGTTGTGAGAAATGAGACCCATGTTTTGTAAAATATAATGTGAACATTAACCTTTGTAACAATGGACTACTCCATATTTCTCTCTTACTCATCCTATTATATAATGGATGTATGATGTGAAACTATGTGATCATGTTCCTAGTGATAAATCCCCTAAGACAGGGACTAGTAGTCCCTTGAGGATACAAATGCCCCTATTAGCAAATCAATTACACCATTCAAAAAAATAGGGGGCAATGATGACCTAGTTAGGGAAATACCCTCTTAAGTTAGACATAAAACAATACTCGGAAACCTAATCTAGAAACAAGAAAATAAGGAAGTATGTTGTCATGTTTAGAGCCTTTGAATCCTTAACTAATTGTTGGAGCATAACTATAGTAAACTTATAATTGATGTTTGGCCTTGGGAAGTGTAATCGTGGGATGTTATTCTATAGGAAAGTGAAACATGATCTTCCTTGTAATGTGATTAAACCCTCTCGCTATGGATAAATAACCTATTTCCTATAATACTTATTGTGTACTAACTCAATTATCAATTTATAAATGAATGAAAGAAACTTGACCCTAAATCCTTGAGAAAAGATGTGAACCTTCCCTCCTTTGGACTCACACTTTTTCTATTGCATAACGGAGGTATGATATAAGATCAAGATGCATGCCCTTAAGATTGAATCCTAGGGATAATACCTAGTAGCCTTATATGTATGTAAATAGCCCTGTGTGTAAATAAATATCTTGTTAATGAACGAGTGAATTAAACAAGTAATTGAACTAATGTCAATGATTCTTATTAAATGAGATACACCGTAAGTTAAATGTTAAATGATATAGAGTCTAAATCTAGCAAAAAGAAAAAGGAACGTATGATTCACATATTATGAGCCTTTCTAGAACTAAAGTTAAAGATTGAAACATGATTATAATAAATGTATAACCCTAAAAGTATCATGTCGTGGCGAGATCCTATCTATAGGTTTTTATTGGAGTTGAATCATTATGTTGTGCCTTGTCATTTTAAATAAAAAATGGTCTTGATGTACATCAATTTTTTCACGTTATCTATGTTGGTTAATATTCATGCAAAATGTATCATGTGTTATGTGTAGTCCTAAGTGGTCTCCTATAATGTCATGTGTACTACAATGTAAGTCAAAAAATTCTGGTATTTTAGTGTTGTATTTGTGTGTGTAAAGTGTGGGCGTTACAAGTAACTTTAGAAAAATTCATAGGATGTTTTAAATGGGGAAGCCATAATAAATGATAAACAAAAATCCACCCAAAGGTGAATGAGGGATAAGATGCAATCCTTCCTTGGTAAAACCTGATGACCCACACTGAAGGGGAATTTTTGTCTTGGGTTATTGGCTCCAAACACATTCCACACGTGTGTAGAGGGGCACACTGCCAAGGAAATCCATGATCCCAATTTCAAAGAATGGCCTACCTTGGGAATCCACCCCATTATGAGTATTTACACCTTAATTAAATTATGTTATGGAATGTGCACAACAATAAAAAAGGATGTAAGTATTAAAAACAAGATATTAGTATCATCTAATCAATTTATAATTAATAATTAATGATCACGATAATGCATTAATACTTGAAAAAATTGATTAATGATAACTCAATATGCAAGATGAGGTGAAGAATTGGCTATAAATGCTAGGATAAAGAAGAACAAAATGTACAAATATGTGGAAAATTGCATTGATACTTGAAAAAATTGATTAATGATAACTCAATATACAAGACGAGGTGAAGACTTAGCTATAAAGGCTAGCAAAAAGAAGAACCGAATGTGCAAACATGTGGAAAAGTTAGATAAGAAACTACAGATGCTCTGATATCACCAAAATTAATCCCAAGGACCACCTCTAATTTCCCATTCAAATATTCATGATGTTGTCCCCCAAGAATAGGACTCTTTCCTCCAAACCTATTCTCAACTGTAGAAGTGTGACGTGGATTAATAATTTGCATTGATGGGACCTCTGCCGAAGGAAATTTAGGTTCAAAATTTGAATTATTATCCGTCCCTTCATGCCCACCTACCTTGCTACCAATGGAATGGTCAAATGAGGGAAACTTATCTAATGCCTTCTCACCTATAATGTTTCCCACCACACCATCTGGATTATCTCTTTGCTTGTCATAACCAAGTAAATACTCCAAATCCATGCTTGGAAAATATTTGTCCTCCACTATTTCAGCACTATTTGATTAGTCCTCCCCAGATTCATCACCTATTTGTGGGATGGGATTCCATAGATCACAGTCCTCATTCTTCTGCTAAGAGGACGGATCAACACCACAATAATTAATCATCAAATCATCTACCATTTTGCACTTTTCATAAATCATCGAGGAGCTCTCAATTTCTATATGTTTTTCCCACATGTCATTTATAGAGTCCAAATAGATTCTTATAGGCACCTTTGAGCCAACATGAACATTGATGCAAAGTTGATCATACAAAAATCTAGATCGGGCTTTCATTGCGGGTCACTGCAATCAAAACAACCATATACCCAACGATCCCTAAAAAAACTTTGGGCTCCCAAAACTCCAGTGGAAGAGCCAGGAGATGGATCAAAATGGTAGTTCCTAAAATTTGGTCTTTGGTAGCATCCCGGGTTGCCAACGTCGAAGGCTGAGGGTGGATCTCTCGTTGAACCACGATGCTCCATGAAATAATTTTGGTAAATCCTTCTTTGCAAGGAAACAAAAGAGAAATCCATTACCTATGAGGGCTCTAACCTCCACCTTGCAACCCCATTTCCTTTTACACCAGTCTCTTACTAAATCTATATTTGACCTAAGACTAGAAAAGCTTTCTATAGCTATGATTTTAAATTTGGTTCTAGACCAGTCAACAACCACCTCTGGAATGGCTAGATGCAGACAATCCACACTCTAGGTTGAGAATATTTTATAGACTCTTTGTTTTCTTTCCCAAATAGTCTCTTTGCCCATGATTTTTGAGCACTATCCTTCGCTGCATCTACCCTCTCATTCGGTTCTCCTTTGCTTCCATTCGTTGCTCCTTCATTATCGCTTGCTCCTTCATTTCCACTAGCTCCCATTCTCCTTCTCTTCATTCCATTTTTAAATCTTTGAATAAATGTTAAAGAATAATTTTTAAAACTATTTTCATATATTTTATTAATGATATTTAAAGTTCTCGAATTTTTTATTGTACAATACATATTGCAATTGACTCTTAATATATCATGTTTTTTATTTGAAATATTTTCTATGTTTATTAGGTTTAAGATTTTTTGGTGGTATTGGTTCATTGATACATTATTAAAATCCATAATGATATAATTGTACTAATCTTGAAAAATTGCAAAGCCATTAAAAATGTTTGCTTTTAGGTTGGTCAATTAAGGCAAATATAATACTCTAGGAACATTTTATTAAATAGGACAATCATTTGCAGTATATATTAATATCTACATTTGTAACAACACAATTACATATTAATTTTGATATAATTATTAGTGTGCTTATGTGGTCAAGTATGGTGAATTGAAATGAAAATCAATTAAAATGACAAAGTTGGAGGCTTTCAACTAGGCTCAACATCTCTCGTTGTTTTAGTAGTTGTATTCCCTTCAATCCACTAACCTTTTACCAATATATTTGTTCTGTATTGTAAAATGTCATGAAATATTGTTGCTTCATTATAACACCGACTCATCAAAATTATGTTGGGTGAAAATGGGTCCCAAAAATTATTGCATTCTCATAAAGCCATCAAACCATAAAGGATGGTAGGTGTTATATTGTGGTCATCCTCAAAATTAGCTTTTCAATTGGTTTCAAGAATCTTTGCAACTTTTCCATAGATATCATGGTTATAAAAAATTGATAGTTCCCAATCTTATCATTGTTCTCGAGCATCATCGCCCATCAACATCAATGTGTTAAATATTAATATCCACATATATATTTTATTTCTTAGTTGTTTTTCTACTTCTCTTACTTCTAAAATATTTTGAAGCCCATTTATCATTGTTCTCAAGCATCATCCTCCATCAACATCAATGTGTTAAATATTAATATAATTTATTTCTTACTCCTTTTGTACTTCTCCTACTGCTAAAATATTTTGAAGCCCATCTAGGAATACTACCTCAAGAGTTGACATGAACTAACATAGCATATAATAGCTCAATGCATCTCTGATTAAATAAATATTTGCTAAATTAGACACACATACATCATTTGGTTTAACAATAAAAAATAAATTAATTTCAAATTACATGCATATACATGATTTGGGTTAATAATAACAAATAAAATAACTTCAAATTTCGAATGAGAATTTTATGTGACATATTTTCTTAAGTTATTGTGTTCCTATAGACCAACACACAAAAGAAAAGAAATACACAACTAAATTTCTATCTAAATGGCCTCTTATTAATATTTAATAGTTAATAAAGAGAGGCACCTCAAATTCAATCTCTCAATAAATTTTAAATAAATATAGTTTTTTTTATTGAGCACCTCTAAGGGCGTTACAATTGGGAACTTGATTACATACTTTAATGGCATCTTTTCCTATGTTCCCTCCTAGCCTCAACCATTTGACTCCTCCGTGGTAGGTGTCTATAGGTCTTGCACACAACAAGACTTGCTCCCTAGTGGGCTCAATCAAATCCATACATCACACCAATAGGCCAAGGGGCATTCAACTAATTTTATATTTTTATAACATGAACAAATAATGTAAACATTATCGTAGTTTACTTTAACTTACCAAAATTTGTCCCTTATTTTCTTAACTGGATAAGTATCAACCGAACTAATATGGTAAGTAGCAAACATGAGAGTTTTCAATGTTCTCTTTCTCTATATATTTTACCATTCTTGCCTCCAAAACATTCCCTCATCGAAAAATGAAACATTTATTTTCCATACTATTATCTCCTTCATGCTTAGTTGAGGATCCACCCCATTCGCAAAGGATATCCATACAAATAAATAAATGTTTTTCTAATGTAAAAAAAAAAAAGAATGTTTACAAGATTCTGAATTCCTAAATAAAGAAAAGTAAAAGCCCTACATATGTAATATGTATTTTTAGTGATGTTGTTGTATAGTTTTTAACCTCTTTATAAACCACAAACATAGACTATAAAATATATCAAACAAATTCTAACAATGTATGATAAAGTAGTGCAATTCCATTACATAGGTGTTAGCTTAAAATTAACTAATACATTGTTTGTGTTTGTTTTGTAAACCAACCATGTTGATTGTGCCCTCGTGGCACCTTTCCATTATGTTGACAGTTCCAGTGAAATGTTTATGTTTTGTATAAATTCGGCCTTTTCCTTGCCTAGGATCAATCAATCAAATCTTTTTTCTCTCCATCGTTAGCATTGGTATCATAGTGTGGTAGCAAATAAGAGCTTTGTATTTTCTTGGAAAGTATTTTCACATTGCAGCATGGAAATCAAAGTGAAAATTGGCACTTATACATATAGAAGAAAGCAAATAAGATCATGTCATTTGCTCGGCTAGCATGTGGTATAAAATTGCGTGAAGTGAAACTTGCCTCAACCAAGGTACGAAGGAGGAGTTCTACAAACAAATTTTGGAGATCACTTATCATTTGACACCATAGACCCGTCTTTAGAGATGTGGCAGAAAGAAGATGAAATATTATGAAACCTCTTTTGGCATATAAAGCGACATTGGCCTAGTGACAATGTCTATTTTATCAGCATGTTGAAGACCTAGCCTGGTAGTAATCAGCAGAAGTAACCGGTAAAATTGGAGAGACCTACTTACTAGTATTTTTTTGACAAGACGTGAAGCATTTCCTGCATTCTATAGATATGTTACTCTTTGGCGATCTTTTTGGAGTTTTAATGGACCTGTAGCGTTGGCATAATAATTTTTTCTCCTATCCCTTTTTATGGTGAAGGAGTCCTACATGGAGCAGCAACTATTTCTGTGGGCTATGATTTCAAACATAGTTCTTTTGACCGTGACATGCGTGGAGTGATGGTTGTCACTGTTGATTGCTAGAGATTGGGACCTGTGCGTGAAGACTGTTGCAAAATGTGAAGGATAAAGTAACATATATCATGAAATTCAGGTGTTGAGAGCAGCACTACAAGCAATCCACGAAATGACTCGCTAGTTAACAAGCCAAGAGAAAAGCACCAAATTGTATTTTGCATTGCTGGAAACCCTTCATAATAGTGGAAATTTGTAATGAAATTACTTGTATAATTCAGATTAAGAGAAACAATAGAACACCAAATAACACAATATTTCAGAATAATTATCTCAATATGCAATTAGAATAGCTTTGCCACTTCAAGGGGTAACCTCCAAACTATATAATAAGACTCAAATGCTCAAATGATAATGAAATACTACCTATAATCCCCTATATATACTATTCATATGCTATGGCCATCACCAAGGCCGACCTATTAAGCATGAGAAAGTATAAATGATATAATAAAATGATATGGTAAGCCACAAGTCGGCTACTCATATCCTAATACAAGCAATAGGTTAAGGGCGTAGCATGCCCTTCCCCTTCAAACCAACGTTGTCCTCAATGTTGAATAATCCTGGATGTTGCTGCAGAAAACCTTCATCCTCCCAGGTGGCATCTTCTATGCTCAGATTCTTCCACTTGATCAGATATTCCTTAATGTCTCTAGTTCTCAGCCTCTTAGTACGTGTTTGCAGAATCTTCTCTAGCTCCAAAATGATTCTTCCTTCCTCGTCAAGTTCTGGTAACTCTATCTGGGCTTCAAATTTATGTCCAATAACCTTCTTCAGGCATGAAACATGGAATATTGGGTGTATGTGTGAAGATGGAGGCAACTCTAGTTTATAAGCAACACTACCAATTTTCTGTAGAACCTGATAAGGGCCATAATATTTAGGAGCAAGTTTGTTTTCCTTTTTCTGTTGCTTTAGGGACATCTATTTGTAAGGTTGGAGACATACAAAAACCCAGTCACCAATTTCAAAATGTCTTTCACTACGGTGTTGATCTACTTGTTGTTTCATCTTGTTTTGTGCTAATGCTAAATTCTCCTTCAAACTAGCCAAAACCTGTTGTTGATGTTGAATGTGTTCCTCAACATCTCTGACCTTAGTTTGCACCCTCAAGGAGGAAGTGATAGAAGGCGGATGGTAACCATATAATGCTAAAAATGGGGTCATTTGAGAAGAGGTATGAAAATATGTGTTATACCACCATTTTGTAAGTGGTAGCCATTTAATCCACCTTTCTTGCTTATCTGATACAAAACAATGTAGATACCCCTCTAAGAATTTATTGACCACTTACGTTTGCCCATCAGTTTGAGGATGATAAGATGAACTGTGAGCTAGCTAAGTACCCAAACATGAAAATAATTTCGTCTAAAAATTACTTGTGAAAATAGGATCACAATCACTTACAATTATCTTTGGGGTTCCATGTAGCCTTTGAATTGTCTCCAAAAAAATAGTTGCGACTGTACTAGCTACAAATGGATGTGATAGGGCACAAAAATGGGCATATTTTGTGAGCCTATCCACAATCATGAAAATAACATTCTTACCCTCTAACAAGGCAATCCGGTGATGAAATCCATGGAGACCTCCTCCCATCTCTGGCTAGGAATTGGTAAGGGTTGCAACAAACCTGGTGTCTTAATTGTTTCCCCTTTGTTCTGTTGGCACACTAAACACTCTGATACAAAATTTTGTACATCCCCCTTGAGTCCTTCCCAAAATAATTCTCTTTTTATTCTATGATATGTCTTTAAAAACCCAGAGTGTCCTCCAATAGGTGAGGCATGTAGCTCCACAAGAATCTTATGCTTCAACTCAGAATCTTTACTCAAGTATAACCTATCCTTATACCATAGGGCATTACCTTTCTAGTCAAATTTGTTAGATGTCATAGATCCTTGCTTGATATTATGTATTAGAGATTTTGTATCCTTATCTTGATTCCATTCCAATGTTGCTTCATCCACCCAATCGGCCGTCAACATGGACATTCCACATAGTAAGGCATCTACAGATGTATCCCTTCTAGACAACGCATCAACTACTACATTTTCTTTACCATTTTTGTATATAATTTCAAAATCATAACCCAAAATTTTTGTTACCCACTTTTGTTGTTCCCGGATGATAATTGTACACTTTGAAAAGCGACAAGCGAGCGTGGGAATCTACAGGTAACTCTTCCGCGTACCCGACCTCCCGAGGTCGTGCCGAGACAGCCGGTGGGGATGGAATATGCGTGGGATGCAGACAAATTAGTTAGGCAATCTAATGTCTTCGATACGCACTAATGGAATTTGTGAATCTAAGGCAAAGAAGGCCCTTCTAACTTGGACTGGTGTGATAGATCGATCGGCAAGGATGACTACTCGAAGGCTCCAATCAATATCGAGCTCTGGCGTGATTCAATCTATGGGTTGTGGAATACGTGGGAAATGACCTGGGATAGTTTCGTGTACGTCTCCAGATAAGGTCATATGGTGGATGGTGAAAACAATTGACTCTACGGACGATTTTCTGGCCTAGTCCAAAATTCTCTAGCTTCGTTAGCCGCTATATCCAGTAAGGACAATTGTTTGATGATGATGGGTGGAAGTGGAGTGGATTGGAATACTAGTGTGCGTAGGCCAGCGTCTATATCTGATTGACTTGTGGATTCGTTGGGCTGTGAGATCTGTGGATCACAACCATAGACTCTTGGTTGTTGCGGTCCTGCTATGGTCATGTACGAAATCAAGTCCTAATCCCTAGTATCCAGTAATCGTACGCTTTCTCAGCTTCTATGTTTAGGACCAATAACTGTGTGATCTTCTCAGAATATCTCACAGGCGTTCGTGTAACCTGGATCCTTAAACTAGTATCTATGTCTGTGAGAGTGTCTCCTGCACCTGGCTGTGGGACCAAAGGATCACAACCAAAGGTTTGTTCTCTTTCGAACCCTTCTACAGTCATGTGAATGTTTACCTAGGGTAATCTGTAGTTTGGTTGGTTTGACCAAAACGTGTGTGCTTGGTCGTCTTCTATGTTTAACCCTCTCAACTGAGAACTGATCAGTTGTAAATCTGTTGTTGTTTGGAATACTTGTATTATGAGATTTTGGTCTATGTCAACTATTGTTGTGACGAGGTTTGGTTGAGGCACGATTGGCTCAAATATGTATTCCCTGGGCTCCCGAGGTCCCGTGATTGTCATACAAAATAAAATGTAAATCTAACTGTAACAAAGCAAATTCTAACTACGTGGAATAAATCTAAAACATATATAACTTCTATTTTTCTGAGAAACCTTTTAAGAATTTAAGGAAAACAGCTATTTAAACGTATCTAGAAATAACAACTAAATAAAAATTTAAAACAAAAAAATAACCGAGTGTAGTTATTTGTCTTTGCAATTTTAGATTTATTCTAAACAAATGAAATAGTTCATCTATCTGCAAGATTCTCAATCCTGCCTCGAAGTGAGGAGTGAATCATATTTTTTCGAAAAGCTGTTATCACCGAATCACTTTGCACTTGTGTTTATACAAGTGTATACTTGAACTCACAGTGTGATTGGATAACATGGGTACTATCTCCAAGTTGTGGGACTTGCTACTTGAGATAGACCTCCAGAGAAAGCTGGTTCTTACTCCTAAACTACACGCCACAATCTACTCTAATGCAGATAAGCTAAATGTTCTAATCTAAATTTCCAAGGACCAGGGAGAGAGAATGCATAAAATGAAAGCCTACACTAAAGCGGTGATACACCAGAAAAGGAGGGTGGGAGAGTAGTCTCCAAATGTGTGAAATACAGAGGCAAAGTGCACACTAGAAGAGGTGATGACAGTTCATCATAATCTAGCAAAATGCATTCAAAACAATATTCCAAGCATACACAATGATAATGAATCCCTGCAAGAACATGATAAATAGACACAATATTCTTATAGAAAGATCAAAGGGGCAAGAAGAATGCAAGAAAACACAACAGGGGAAGATACATCCACAAACTGGTATTTTATTGCTTCATGATATGCACACATTCAATCTATTACAAGATAAGGGCACGGATCACCATGCAAGGAGTCCACTACAAGGGCTCGCAACACACCGCTTCACAAAGCAATTTTGGCGAGCTTTCTGCATACCCAAAACTCTCCTTTTACAATGAGCCCAACACTCCAATTTATAGAAAAATGAGAAGGAAAAGAGAAGGGAAAATGGAAATCCCAAAATCTGTCCTTCAACCACCTATAAGAGGCATTAAATTGAGTGAAATGGTTATACATTACTTGCAAAAGGCTCCCCATACTGTCCCATGTGCTACAGAGAGAAAGAATGATGGCCATGCCTCTTAATTGCACTCCCAGCTACCAAATAAAACACTGCTTCACGAACCCGGCCATGTTTTCTTAAAAACTCAACCAATTTCTGATCAAATCCAGAATTTCTTGATTTTTGTGCATCAGACTCGGAACCACGATTCCAATGGTATCAATTTTGTGTGATTTCGTTGAGAAATGCAAAAGTTATGGCCTTACGAGTGCAGTAGCTATTTTGGAGTCAGCGAGGCGTTTTCTACGTCATTTGGACGGAATGAGCATTGGTCGATGGAGCCGAATATGTTTCTTTTATTTAAATATACCTACCCTCATTAAAATTAAGAAATCCAGTTTTGAGGCATAGAGGACGTCGTGCTTTCGTTCGAAAAGTCCAATTTTGTAAAAATCGGAGCTCAAGTCAAAAGTTATAGCCGTTTGAAGTTTCACGGGCCAAACGTTGAATTTTCTTCTCTGCCTTGGCCGCTTCGGCTTTTCGCGTCCCACATGTCCCTTTGTCCCATTTGACACAAAGTGCTGAAATTTCCCGTTTACCAAACCGACCGGATTCGCGTACTCGCGGCCCAGATGTCCCATTTGCTTTCGGACCGTCTGGGACAAATTTTCCCGATTCCCTGGTTTGGCCGGTTCACGTACTTTTGTCCCGCGTCCCTCGAAGAAAGTTCTCATTTCGGCCGATCAGTAGGCATTCGCATACTTTTGTCCCGCGCGTCCGAGACTGCCTGTTTCAACAGTTAGTCAATTTTTTCAATTTTTCGGCCAGTTCGGATTTCCGCGTCCCGCGCGTCCCTTTGTCCCAAATGTCCCAAATGCTGCGCGGACCGCCTGGCGGCCTTTCGGCCGGTTCGCGTCCAGATGTCCCTCATGTCCCGACTATTGCAAGGACTAGGACTTAGCCATTTTTCATGATTTTTTCTGGCCCGAGCTTATTTTTGCAATTTTTTCACATTTTCTCAGAACTTGCTCTCTTCCTTTTGGACAGGGGAGTTAAAAAAAAAATGAGGGGACCCTAGAAACATAACTTTTCGCCTGAATCAATATAATTGCTTGGGACTTGATAATTTAACGCATGTTATCAAAATTTACCTTGAGGGATGAATTTTGGATAACGAAACTATCAATCCTCACAGACTTCCTAGCAATATCGAGAATAGAATTTACTTCAAATGAAGCAATTAACTACTTTATTTGATATGATTCTAACTAAAACTTTGAAATTTAAAACCTGGATTCCGCGAGCAATGTGATGAATCTGATGGTGTGTGTGATCTTGTCCCCTCGGTTTGATCTCCTCGTTCTTTCGTGTTCATGTGGATCCGAAAAGCGTGTAATGCTAGCATCGACGATGTAGATATTGGGACAAGGACAACTCGAATGCGGACTGAAAATTCAAGTAGGAGAGGGATAGCGCAAAGTACGAGCTTGGCTTATGCAATTCCTAGCGGGATTTTCTTTGCGAGTCATGCAACACAAAGCGACTTAACCCGAAACTATCTTGTTTGAAGAGCAAAACCTGCAACTTTAATGGCTTCCTAAGCTATTCTACTCCAATGGATTGGATAAAACAACAACACCGTTTGCACAAGCTGGATATGTGGCTTACCAACAGTTGAACAATGCTAACTAGACATATAATGAACTAAACCAAACACTGTAAGCAAAATGAAAGCTAAATATAATGCAAAGAAAAATTTAGAGACAAACTTCAGGGCGGATTGGGTGAAATAACAGTATCGCTGCACAAGATGGGTATGTGGCTTACCAACCGATAGACAATGCTAACTAAGCATGCAAGGAATTAAAACTATGGCTTCTAAACAGAATAAAAGACTGAACTATGAAAATCAGAGCATGAAAGTGAATGAGGGGCAGACCATTTGCTTGTGCACAAACCATTTATTTATAGCTTTCATTCACCCAAAGATCAAAACCAAACTGAACTCTAAAAACCATAAACAATGGCCAAACACTATTCCAGGGGACCAAAAACATAAATGCAAGCCCAAGTGGGCAAAGAAAAGCTGGTGAAACATTGATATTTTACGTGAGTCGCGTCAAAGCGCTTTCTGGAAAACGCGTGTGCGGGACCGCCGCTCGAGAGGGTGGCGGTTACAGGACCGCCGCCCTGATCAGGGCGGCGGTCACGAGACCACCGCCCAGGCAGGGCGGTGGTTTCGTAACTGAAGAGCAAAAGGCCAAGAAAAGAGGGAAAATGGAAAAACAAAGGATGCGGGGGCTAAGCGGGGCATGCGGGATGTTAACGCATACTCCGAGGGCTTCTCCGGATCCCGAACACCTTGCGAGGATACCTGTATCATCATTGGGGAACTTGTTACACTGTTCCGGTAGTACAATACCTTACAATTTTGGGTACGTACATATTGCCCCCTCGAAGAAGCGTTTTAGCCATGAAGAGGCGTAAAACAGTGGGTCCGAGTATGGCAGTCCCGAAATGGGAAGTTAGAAGTTATACCTGACATGTTCATGTGTTGAAATGACGCCATCCGAAATTCCCGCTATCTCGCAAAACGAAAAGAGAACTCAAGTGCGAGATAAATACAATAATTTGGAAAATAAATGTTAAAGTAATAGGGAATGAGAACGTACCATTTGTGCGGGGATAGGAACTTACCTCCATCAGCGCTCCAAACCTGTGAAAAAGTCATTTAAAATGAATCAGGGCGCTATATATATGAAAGTGGGCCCATTTTCCTATTCATTTGCGCGAGTTGATTTGATTGATTTTGAGCTCTGGGACCCACGGTGACGGTTTCTTGCGTGAGTAGAGTCAAAACATTCGCAGCGAGATCGTGATCATGCCTCCATGTGCGGAACACCGCCCCACTAGATCACAGGTTGGTTTTCTTCAATTTTGTGTTTTTCCCCCCTTAAATTTGAAATGCTAAATTTGTTGTAATGGGGGGGTCATTTTTGAAAATGCTAGTGTTAAAAGGTTCATCTAGGGGGGGCACCTACTGGGTAGGCTCCATTTTTAGGTTAAATGGTCATTTTTTGCATGTTTTAGGCCTTTTTAGGTTAAAACCCGCGTGGGTTTTCGGACCACGACCGCCGCCCTGGCCAGGGCGGCGGTTACACGATCGCCGCCTTTAAGGCGGCGGTTACAAAACCGCCTCCCTGCTCAGGGTGGCGGTTTTGCACAGAATGTAAAAGGAACTTATATTTGAGATTGCACTTGTATTTTTAGCATTTCTACGTGTTTTTATGACTTTCTCAGCATTGCCTGGATGCTAACTTGCTCTATTTTGTGTGTTTTTGGGTGTACGCAGCGAGAGAGGAGTACATCAGATGGAGCAGAGAGAGAGAGTGTGTGATTGGCTCTCAGGGGTACTAGATGCCCTCTCACAGGATGAGGAGGACACACTACAGAGAGCCGGCATATTGCGCATATCGCGTGCCCCATGTTGCACCATCTAGTCACATCCTTTGTGACTTATTCTCTTACTGGGATGCAGATCGGAACACCTTCCGATGCCAGGGGTCCGTGGTGAGTGGACCATTACATTAGAGGACGTCTACCGCATTCTGGGGGTCCCGATCATCGGGAGGCGACTTACATTAGAGACAGCAGGCTCACGGGCACAGATTGCACAGTGGGCAGCATATATGGGAGATGCAGTCATCTCCACGGGGTCGAAGAAGGGGGTGAGAGTTCGATCCATTCCTTCTTTTCCTATCCCCTTACTTCGCCAGGCCATCATGGGGATCCTTGCCTCGAGATTGATCGGGGACAAGGGAGGTGACACGTTATTATACTGCTGGGGCCCCATTATTGCACAGATAGAGGGGCACGGCCGGATATACGCCTGGGGCACAGATATTCTTGGGACCACCTACCATGATCTATATAGGGTGGTCCGTTTACAGGGGCAGTCACTGAGCCACCCGACTCTAGTCATGAGTTGGGTTTATGAGCGCTTCATCCCTTATGGCGGGGTGGGAGGTACAGATCTTGGAGCCGTGTTAGGGGCAGCCGATGGGATGAGACATGTCGGTGCTTAGAGCACCTCATCAGCCAGTTGCCTCTCTGACTACCGCCGATATGGAGGCGACACCATACCAGACCATGGCCGGTATATGGGGCGAGGAGGCCCTTACCTTGATTTCCTGCTCCACCACAGGGCAGCTTATCGATCGAGTGGGACGAGTGGAGGTGCACCCCTTTGGCCGAGTTCCTCAGCAGTTTGGCCTTCCATACGCGGGTATGCTTCCCCCAGTGGCACCAGTTTACAGATCAGTTCGTGAGGCCAGAGGGGGCCTAGAGGCCGAGGTTGGACAATGATTACTCTTGGCATTCCCATTGCAGCCAGGAGGATAGTTCGTGCTAGAGGGAGAGTCTGTGCGCCTCGGGCACCTTTACTTCAGATAGCTGCGGGTCCTGCTCATAACAGCGATGACCCCATTGATATTGACTCCAAGTCCGAGGAGTTCACGAGATGGGAGGGTCGGAGGGAGAGACCACGGCAGCCGGCGACCACGAGTGGCATGATACTCAGGATATTATGCAGGCAGAGAGGGCTGAGCAGAGCGCAGAGAAGGATACTCTAGTTTCAGAGGATCCACTCTCCCAGGGCCGCATTAGAGAGGATGAGTCCGTTTTGGGATGACACGTTGCTCCCTGCTACAGAGCAGCCCCCGGTCGCGGCATCATGCGCGGCATCTGCGTGTCCTGGTCCCAGCGACCTATCTTGGAGGCCTGGGGATCCGAGTAAGTTACCCTTCCTCCCTTTTAATGTTTATTTGTAGGCTCTCCTTAATTGTTTATTTTATATCCTTTAGCCTCTTGCTTAGTTTCTAATTCATTTTCTCCTTTGTTTGCAGAGACTGTTGATGAGTGGCGGGATCTGATCCGTAGGGTATGTACTGATTCCCTGATGATCCCCATGGATAGGACCCGCGTGAGAGTCCTCGTGGATGCTTTGGGAGCCTTCACAGCCTGGTAGGCATACCGACGTTTTGCTCTGTCGGCACGTGGCCAGGATGGTGTCGACCCTCCGCACTGAGTTAGCGGGCTATAGGACGGCTGAGCGCCTTATGAGGAGCCATTCTCGTGGTGAGACTACAGCTGCTCCTCGAGACCCTGAGCCCTCCGTTCATTCAGAGCGCCGGCGTAGCCGGAGTCCTAGGCGTGGGTGTGCACCTTCGAGGGGTCGCGTAGGGATTGAGAGGCCACTTGGCTCTTGTGTATTTTGTATTATATATTTCTTTGTATATCACGGGCTCTTTGAGCATTTTGACCATGCTTAGTGCATGATGGCATTGTATATAAACGTTGATCATTTATATATATGCATTCGTTTTGGATCAAAATCTTGGCACTCATGGTTTCCTTTCTATTTCCAGTTTCTTTGTATATACTACGATGTATGTTTATATGCTTTTTAGAATGTATGCAATGGAGAACAGATGATGCAAATGTTTGTTTCCTTTTGTGTATTTCATGATGCTGATATATGTAGATGTAATGTGATTTTGAATCTTAGCTTCCGTAAGCAATTTTGGATACCTCATGTTTGTTTTGCAAAGTGATGAATATAACCAGTATGATGAACAGATAAACTTGCCCCACTCCTAACTCCACGCAACTAGTAAGATGCGAGGGCTCATCACCGAGAGCTAGAAAGGGCACAAGTTATGAGGTGTAGCTAAAATGATAGCGATGAAAGACAGACAAAGCTTTGGTGGAACCAAATAGGAAACTACAAGCTTACTCCACCCGAGTGACTTCATAGTTTATAATGTAACTTACTTTGCGGTTTATCTAGACTTAGATATATAGATGGCCACATAGTAGACAAAATCTGGGTTTTTAGGATTTTAACTCTCTTGGAATTTTGAACATCTGATTCGTTCATTTTTGACTCAAAGTTTGAATTGTTTGTTTATGACTATTTGCATTTATTTGTCGAGAGGACCCCAGTACTTTGCCCCATGCTACTAATAAAAAGCGTGGGTTTATCACCGTGGGCAAGGTACAGTGAGTAAGGGCATTTCCATCCTTTCCCAACCCTACGTCACTAGTAAGAGATGCAAGCTCATCACCGAAGGTTGGTGGGGCAAGGAAATGTGTAAAATTAAAATTTTCTGTTTAATCACTTGTTGACTTGTTTTCTTGAGTAAAATGTCAGTATGTGCTTATTTCCAAAGATATATATATATATATATATATATATATATGGATAGATGTGACACCATGAAGCTTCTAGAACAGACCATAGGCAAGACACCTATCCTAAGAAGAAATCAAAGTGAGAATAAACTTGCAGATCTTGGTATGGTTACCGTTAAGACTTCGTCATGTCTGACTTTATTTGATAAAAGATTCCGAGATAACTTGATGATATCATGAAAATGGAGAGGTATGATTAGAAAGTTTATGCCAACAACACATGAGTTTGTAATGAATTGCTTTGAGAATAGATTCCTTGATCACAATTTATGTAAGAAACAAGTGGACAAAATGATCTTAATCTATATGAAGATGCAATGTAAGTAGTTATATAAGTAGTGCTAGCTGCTTATGCGTAGAACCGCTTGAGGTGCAGGGAATTGACTGTTTCGCCAAATTCCTCACCTTCTAGCGTACATAAGAGGTAAGCACCATTTCCGTAGTCCTTCATGACTCGGTATGGGCCCAACCATTTGGGCCGGAATTTCCTTCCTTCACCGGTCTTCTTGTCGATACGGCTGTCTAGTCTTAGAACTAGATCACCTTCGTATATGTCGCGTTCATAGACCTTGTTATACTGCTGGCACATTCGGTCAGCATAAGCTCTATGTCGCTGTTCAGCATCTAACCTAGTTTCATCTAGGCTTTCTAGTTGGGAAAGACGTGCTTCTCTGTAAGCATCTTCATCCAGAATCCCTTGTAGTGAAATGTGGAGACTGGGTATTTCGACCTCAAGTGGGAGAACTGCTTCTGCCCCAAATACTAGCGAGAAAGGAGTTGATCCCGTTGGTGTTCTTATTGAGGTTCGGTGGGCCCACAAGGCCGGATATAACTTCAAATGCCAATCTCGTTTGTTTTCTTTTACCTTTTTAAGGAGAATGGCTTTCAATGTCTTGTTTGTCGCTTCAGCCTGTCCGTTGGCTTGAGGGTAATACAAGGAAGCCGTATGATGGCTTATCTTGAATTTATTGCATAGTTCGCGAACTTCTTCATTTTTAAAAGTTCCATTATCGGAGATAATGACTTGCGGGATACCGTACCTGCAAATGATTTGGTTCAAAATGAACTTGGCGATTACAAAACCAGGTACAGTAGTAAGAGGCATAGCCTCTACCCACTTGGTAAAATATTCAGTGGCCGTGATTATGAAATTATGGCCGTCTGTGGATAAGGGAGAGAATTTCCCTATTAAGTCTAGACCCCATGTAGAAAAGGGCCATGGAGTAGCGATTGGTTGCAGATCTTGTGCCGGCATGTGGATCTCATGGGAGAATTCTTGGCACTTATGACACCTGCATACAAACTCTATCGCGTCATGTTCTAGAGTGGGCCAGAAATAGCCCATTCGATGTATTTTTCGAGCGGTGGCATGGCCACCGAAGTGGCCTCCACATATTCCACTATGAGATTCATGGAGAATCTTCTTGGATTCCTCCGTGTCGACACATCTTAGGAGCATTCCATCGAATGCTTTTCGATAGAGCACCTGCTCTATAATGACGTATTTAGCTACGATAATGCGTAACCGCCTTCTTTGTTGTGGTGTAACTCCTTCTGGGTATGTATGGTCCATGATATAATTAATGATATCAGTGTACCAAAGGCACTCAGAGATAGAGGGTCGGGCTTCGATGTAGTATACGCACTCATCTGGAAAGTCTAAATCTACCAAATCGCCTCCATCTAATGGGTTATCGGCTAACCAATCTGCGATAATTTGTCCTTTAACCGATTTCTGATTTACAAATGTTAATTCGAATTCTCCCATTAGAGTTATAAAGCGTCCGGCCTTTTTAGATAAGGATCCTTGTGTGAGGAAAGTTCGTAAGTGGTCTATTTTTACCATGACCCTTGTTTCTTAGTTCAGCATATAGTGTCTTAGGCGTTTGGTTGCAAAGACTATGGCGAGACATTCTCGTTCTGCTTGTGTATAGCGTGTTTCATAGTCGAGCAGTGTTCGGCTAATGAAATAAATCACGCGTTCTCTCTTGTCATCGTCTTCTTGGGCCAACATACAGGCCAGCGAGACATCGGTAGCTCGTGAATATAGAATTAACGGGCGATCTAACTTAGGTGGCATTAGCGTAGGTGGTGACAAAAGGAAACGCTTAACTGCATCAAAGGCTTCATTGCATTGTTCGGTCCAATCAATGCTATAGTCTTTCTTGAGTAAATTGTTGATTGGATGAACGGCGAAGCTTAAGTCCGGGATGAATCTTCGGATTGCACCCACTTTCGAGGAATGACCTGACTCCAGATTCATTTGAAGGTGGAACCATTTCGAGGACAACCCGGATTTTGGTTGGGTCGACATCTATCCCTCGTGACGATATGATATAACCTAGGAGCTTCCCTCCCGTTACACCAAAGATGCATTTCTCTGGGTTTAGCGTGACTCCGTATTCTATTAGGCGTGAGAGAATGATACGGAGTACTTCCGGATGGTCACAACGCTTCTTGGCCTTAGCCAATAAATCATCAACGTAGGATTCCATGATTTTATGAATTAAATCGTGGAATATATATGTCATAGCTCGCTGGTATGTAGCACCGGCGTTCTTGAGACCGAATGGCATAACAGCGTAGCAATAGGTTCCCCAAGGAGTTATAAACGTGGTTTTAGCTTGATCTTGCTCAGATATTTTGATTTGATTGTATCCCGAGAATCCATCCATGAGAGACAAAAGTTCAAACCAGCTGTTGCATCAACAATGACATCGATAGATGGTAACGGGAAGTCGTCCTTAGGACATGCTTTGTTGATATCTCGAAAATCTATGCAGATGCGTATCTTTCCATTCTTCTTGAGAATGGGAACGATGTTAGATACCCATTGGGAGTAGTCGACTGGTTTGATGAATCCTACCTGGAGGAGTTTTATTACCTCCTCCTTTACCATGAGAGCTACCTTGGGCTTCATGGGTCTTGATTTTTGTTTAACTGGCTTTGCATCTGATTTAGTGACGAGGTTGTGCACCGCAATGTGGGGTGCAACTCCTGTCATTTCCTTATAATTAAATGCAAACGCCTTCTGATGTTCTTTGAGGATCCGCGTATGTATTTCCACTTCTTCTGGGGTTAAGGATGATCCTAATTTCAAGATTTTGGTTCGTCATCCGTCCCAATGTTGAAATCGATTGTTTCTTCATCAAAGAGGTGTTACCCTCTTCGAACTCGGGTGTCTTTGGAGGTAAATCCAAATCATCCCCATTTTCTCACTCACAGCGTTATATGTTAAGTTCCATTTGTGAGGGAAGATCCATTACGGGATTTCCGAAGTAGGAAGACGAATGTGGAATTAAGGATAAATCTAGCATGTGATAGGAGAGATGTAGTGCTGCATAGGCGTTTAAGTAATTCAAAGTGGCCATATCACTATCAACATGGTCTAGGATGGTAGATTCACTTTCGCTTGAACGGGGATTTGTCATTGTTTTTATCAATGGTTCATCACGAATGGATACCGTGAAATGGGTATCTTCTAACTCATTGCTTGGAGTAAAACGTGATGCTGAAGTTGCTATTGAATCGGCGAGAAGATTTTTCTCTTGCGGGATTGCTTCAATGGATATGAAGTTAAATGCCTTGCTTAAATTTAATACGGCTTCTTTGTAAAGCTGCAAGTGTTCGGCTTTGGTTTCATATACCTCAGAAACTTGGTTTGTCACTAATTGTGAGTCTCCTAAGACTCTGATGTTATCAATACCAATTATTTTGGCTAAGGTGAGGCCAAGGAGGAGGGCTTCGTACTCAGCGCCATTGTTTGTGCATTTAAAGTTTAGCTTAAAGGCAAATGGTAGGACTTTCTCTTTGGGCGAAGTAAGAATTATACCTGCCCCCGCTCCATAACGGCATTTAGCTCCATCGAAATGGAGAGTCCAATACTTAGCCGGGAGTATGGATGTTGGGGTATCCGCTGTGTTTGCACACTCTACTTCTACCATGCAGAGGTCCTCTGCTGGAAGGGAACCAACACCTAGGGAATATCCTATGCTGCTTTGAATCAAATGGTAAGAACATTGGTGAATCTTGTTCTATTAATTCAACGATTTTGCGGTAGTCCCTAATGATACCGTTTCTATAGTTTTGGTGAATCTTTGGGGTTGGGGTTGTTTTGGCTATGCTAATAGCTTCAAGATCCGTCGTAGGTACCAACTTTTCCTCTGGTTTTGGGTCAGTGGGTTTATTAAGTTGGTTTGTTGGAAGTTCAAATTCTGAGTGCACACCTGGTCTTTTCTTTAAATCAGCTAGGTGCAAATCGAAAGGTTTTGATCACCTTTGGCTCAAACACCTTTCCTAGATGCAGGAATCTTACTTCTTGAAATAAAGTAGAAGGGATTGCCTTCATTCGGTGTATCCATGGTCGGTGAGGATCATATTATAATTAGTTTCCCTATCTATAATATAAAACTCAATCAGGGATTGTTTTGGGTCCTAAGGTGACCGGTAGTATTATGGTTCCTATCGAAGTGGCTTTAAGGCTATCATAGCCTCTCAATGTATTTTGAGTGGTTGGAACAATTTGTTTCCCCATATCCTAGTTTTTGGAGGAAAGAGAAGGGAACTATGTTAATGCGGCCCCATCGTCAACCATTGCCCGTTTTACGTAGTTATTATAAACCCATACTTGTAAGTGTAAGGCTGGATCACCTCGGCGTGCAATCTCAGCATCTGTAGGCATTTTACTTATTTCGAATATGAATTCGACATCCTTATCTGGCTGCCCCGGAGGGTGGATATCAAAATCTACGTGGTTTACTTGCGTTTCAGGAGGTGGAGTGATGTTAATTAGATGACCTAGACCTAATGCTTCTAAAAGAGCAGCTCTGTGAGTAGAAGAGTTCTTTAGTAAGTCCAAAAATGAAATGTGTGAGAAGGTCTTTGTTAGGTCGCTAATTAAATCGTAGGCACCCACGGGTTTTTCTACTATTTGTTGACTCTTATCCGTTTCTGGCAGATGACTTGGGCTTGGTTGAGAGAAATACTCTCGTGTTCTTGTTATAGCTTCGATAGGTAGCTCAGCGTCTAGTTCTACCAAACTGACTATCTTGGGTCTCGGTTGACTTCCTAATTGTGGCGCAACTGATGGATTTAGTGAAGTCGAGGCTTCATGATCATTATTTCCGTCATTGCACTTTTGTTTGTCCCATTTAGATTTAGCCTATTATTATCATGATTTGGGAGTGGATCGTTAAAGATCTTAGGGGAGCATTCTGAGGGGAACTACCCCTGCGAGCGTGTTTGGTGGTGGTGATACGGGATCTCGCTAAAAACAAATCAGAAGAACTGTCTTTGTTCTTCGCAAACGCGTTGCATGAATTTATTGTAGTCACGGCACGTTCTAGTCTCATGACCCCGAATTTTGTGGAAACCACAATAAGAATTGGGATTGTAATTCCTGTTTTGTTGGCTTGGTGTATATTGTGGCCTAAAATTCTGATCAAATTGTTGCCTATTAGGATTGAAATTTTGCATTTGTTGTTTCTGGCTTTGATTTTGGTCTTGATACCTAGTTGAATTTTGGCTTGGCCCTTGTATGGGATTTCACCGTTGTTGTTGTTGTGGATGGTTAAAATCCACTGTATTGATTGTCGGGGTAAAGTTGTTGTTTCGTTGGTTGTTTGTTTGTAATGGAGTATTGACAACATTTACCTTCTTGGGCTGGTCGGTTACTCCATCCGTTGTTACACCCCGATTTTTGTTAAGGATTTTAGGTCCTTGATTGATGTTTGTGGTAGTGGGATAATTTTTAGTGTTCTGATTGGGGGTGATTAACCTCCCATTTGCTCCATATGTCTTACGACCACTATCTATCGCTGCTTGATCTATTCGAAGAGCGCTCTCAAGTACTTCATCGTAAGTTCTTAGTGGGAACTTCTGGACTTCTTCCTTCACCTCTTTGCTGAGAGAATGAAGGAATAAATCGCATAGTTCCATCTGATCCATGTTTGGAGCACTTGCTGAAGAATAAAGAACTGTACGCCACCTCTGGATGAAATGGGCGACAGATTCGTTGTGTTCTTGTTTGATGTGCAAGAATTCCCTGATTCCTGTTCTCAACAGTTTGTTCATGTCGAACGCCTTAATGAACTCTGATACGAGTTGTTTAAATGAATGGATGGAGGCTTCAGGTATTCTATAATACCAATCGAGCAATGCCTTCCAAGGTTTTGGGGAATATTTTAGCAACAACCCCATCCCAAGGGAGTAATTCACGTATGGCTGTAGCGTAAGCTTTGATATGCGCGTTTGGATCTCCCTCGCCTTTGTACTTGGGTAAATCGGGAAGAGGTCTTGGAAGCATGACGCTTCGTATGGTGAAGTCTAAGGGCTCTTTCAGATATTCTGAATAAGTCCCTATCGCATAGTTTTCGACCATTGATGGTGGTTGCTGAGGGAGTGGTGGTGGGATGGGTTGTTGATATGGCGCAGCGTATGCATTGGCAGGGGCATAGGGAAGTCCCTGCGTTTGAGCAAAAGGGCCGGAGAGGAGAACATATCTCCTTGTGGTGATTTGGAGTACATGTTTAAGTATGACGGGATATTGTCTAGTAATGGGTTGTTTGATACTAGACCGGGAGAAATAATGTTAGAGATGACAGGCCTTGTTGGCGTTTGTTGTGGATACTGAGGAGGCATGCCTAACGTGCCTACTCCTGTGAGGAGATCTACTTGGCCAGAGTGATATGGAGGATTGGAACTTCCTGCTTGCATGAACTGAGGATTTTGACTTGCTTGAGCAAGTTCTAACCCTCTCACTTTTTCTACTAACGTTGAAATGACTTCATTTGGTGAAGTCACGGTGCTTTGCCTGAGCGGTGTTTGTTGTATACCCTGGTGTTATATAGGCATGTGATATCCTGCTATGAACTGATTGCTATCTTGCCAAGTTTCTCCGAGAGTATTTCCTATATGCAGTGGCATAGAGGTGTTTTCTTGAAAAGAGACCTCGGGTTGTATTTGTAGACCTCCTATAGGTGGGTACATGCCCCGGGAGCGTTGTTCACTCCTAGGATAACGTATTGATTGTTCATCATCTAAGACCAGGTATGGGTCGGATTGTCTACTAATTTGTGGTCTAAGTAGCATCTGAGGAGACGAACCAGATTCTCCGGTAAACGTCATATTGTTCGAACCTGAAGGCTCTGTTTGTTGCGTTCGAGGGGGTTGATCTAACTCCCCTGTTTGAAAGGACGAGCTATATCTGTTCCTGGGAGTTTGTGCTGACAACTGATTAGTTGAGTAGTTATCAGCCCATAATGAGAGTGAGGGTGATGAATTTCTATTTTGTTGGGCGTAGAATGCCTCAAGACCAAGAGGGTCTCACCATATGCATCGAATCCCGACATATTCGGGGTATATGAATACCCGAGAATAATGGGAAGGAGAAGGTGGTTTGTGAAAGAACACGTGATACTATAACTCAAGCGAGAAAGTAGGAAGTTTACGTCAGCTTCACTATTTTTTTGTTTCACGTCGGGTTCACCAATTTTGTACGCCGGAAAAGTGACAAGCGAGCGTGGGAATCTACAGGTAACTCTTCTGCGTACCCGACCTCCCGAGGTCGTGCCGAGACAGCCGGTGGGGATGGAATATGGGTGGGATATAGACAAATTAATTAGGTAATCTAATGTCTTCGATACGCACTAATGGAATTTGTGAATCTAAGGCAAAGAAGGCCCTTCTAACTTGTATTGGTGTGATAGATCGATCGGCAAGGATGACTTCTCGAAGGCTCCAATCAATATCGAGCTCTGGCGTGATTCGATCTATGGGTTGTGGAATACGTGGGAAATGACCTAGGATAGTTTCGTGTATGTCTCCAGATAAGGTCATATGGTGGATGGTGAAAATAATTGACTCTACGGACGATTTTCTGGCCTAGTCCAAAATTCTCTAGCTTCGTTAGCCGCTATATCCAGTAAGGACAATTGCTCGATGATGATGGGTGGAAGTGGAGTGGATTGGAATACTAGTGTGCGTAGGCCAACGTCTATATCTGATTGACTTGTGGATTCGTTGGGCTGTGAGATCTGTGGATCACAACCATAGACTCTTGGTTGTTGCGGTCCCGCTTTATGGTCATGTACGAAATCAAGTCCTAATCCCTAGTATCCAGTAATCGTACACTTTCTCAGCTTCTATGTTTAGGACCAATAACTGTGTGATCTTCTCAGAATATCTCACAGGCGTTCGTGCAACCTGGATCCTTAAACTAGTATCTATGTCTGTGAGAGTGTCTCCTGCACCTGGCTGTGGGACCAAAGGATCACAACCAAAGGTTTGTTCTCTTTTGAACCCTTCTATAGTCATGTGAATGTTTGCCTAGGGTAATCTGTAGTTTGGTTGGTTTGACCAAAACGTGTGTGCTTGGTCGTCTTCTATGTTTAACCCTCTCAACCGAGAACCGATCAATTGTAAATCTTTTTGTTGTTTGGAATACTTGTATTCTGAGATTTTGGTCTATGTCAACTATTGCTGTGACGAGGTTTGGTTGAGGCACGATTGGCTCAAATATGTATTCCCTAGGCTCTCGAGGTCCCGTGATTGTCATACAAAATAAAATGTAAATCTAACTATAACAAAGCAAATTCTAACTACGTGGAATAAATCTAAAACATATATAACTTCTATTTTTCTAAGAAACCTTTTAAGAATTTAAGGAAAGCAACTATTTAAACGTATCTAGAAATAACAACTAAATAACAATTTAAAACAAACAAAATAACCGAGTGTAGTTATTTGTCTGTGCAATTTGTAGATTTATTCTAAACAAATGAAATAGCTCATCTATCTGCAAGATTCTCGATCCTACCTCAGAAGTGAGGAGTGAATCATAGTTTCTCAGAAACTATCAATCCTCACAGCTTCCCTAGCAATATCGAGAATAGAATTTACTGAAATGAAGCAATTAACTACTTTATTTGATATGATTCTAACTAGAACTTTGAAAGTTAAAACCTGGATTCCGCAGAACAGTGGTGAATCTGATGGTGTGTGTGATCTTGTCCCCTCAGTGTGATCTCCTCGTTCTTTCGTGTTCACGTGGATCCAGAAAAGCGTGTAATGCTAGCATCGACAAAAGTAGATATTGGGACAAGGACAGCTCAGAATGCAGACTGAAAATTCAGTAGGAGAGGGATAACACAAGAGTACAGAGCTTGGCTTATGCAATTCCTAGCGGGATTTTACTGCGAGTCATGCAACACAAAGCGACCAGAACCTAAAACTATCCTGTTTGAAGAGCAAAACCTGCAACTTTAATGGCTTCCTAAGCTATTCTACTCCAATGGATTGGATAAAACAACAACACCGTTTGCACAAGCTGGATATGTGGCTTACCAACAGTTGAACAATGCTAACTAGACATATAATGAACTAAACCAAGCACTGTAAGCAAAATGAAAGCTAAATCTAATGCAAAGAGAAATTCAGAGACAAACTTCAGGGCCGGATTGGGTGAAATAACAGTACTGCCTGCACAAGATGGATATGTGGCTTACCAATAGCTAAACAATGCTAACTAAGCATGCAAGGAATTAAAACTATGGCTTCTAAACAAATAAAAGATTCAACTATGAAAATCGAGCACGAAAGTGAATGAGGGGTAGACCATTTTCTTGTGCACAAACCATTTATTTATAGCTTTCATTCACCCAAAGATCAAAACCAAACTGAAATCTAAAAACCATAAACAATGGCCAAACACTATTCCAGGGGACCAAAAGCATAAATGCAAGCCCAAGTCGGCAAAGAAATGTTGGTGAAACGTTGATATTTTACGTGAGTCGCATCAAAGTGCTTTCTGGAAAACATGCGCGGGACCGCCGCTGAAAGGCGGAGGTTATAGGACCGCCGCCTTAAAGGCGGCGCCTGCCAGACCCGGGTGGTCGTTTCAGAATCAAGAGCAAAAGGTCAAGAAAAGAGGGAAAAAGGGAAAAACAAAGGACACGGGGGCTAAGCGGGGCACGCGGGATGTTAACGCATACTCCGAGGGCTTCTCCGGATCCCGAACACCTTGCGAGGAACCCCGTATCATCATTGGGAACTTGTTACACTGCTCCAGCAGCATCTGATAGTATCTTACAATTTTGGGTACATACATAACTTTTGTTCCAAAAGTATTTGAAACTATCATGATCAATTTTTACCTTGAAGTGTCTACCCATGAGATAGGGCCTCCATTGCTTGACCGCATGAAGAATAGCCATCATTTTTTTCTCATATACGGGTTTGAGAAAAAAAATTCCTTTGAATTTGTGACTCTCAAATGAAATTGGTCTTCCTTCCCGCATTATAATTGCTCCCAAACTTGATCCTAAAGCGTCACATTCAACAATGAAGGTATTTGAGAAGTTGGGAGTAGCCAAACTGGAGTGCTACACATGGCTTCCTTCAATGCTCGAAAGGATTTAGTGGCTATTTCATCCACCGGAAGGCATACTTCTTTAGTAATGCAGTGAGTGGGGTTGATATTCTACCATATCCCCGCACAAATCTTTTGTAGTACCTTGTTAGTCCTAGGAACCCACACATATTTTCAAGATTTTTGGGCCTTGGCCATTCCACCATAGCTTTGATCTTCTGAGGATAAACTTTTACACCTTCATGGGATACAATATGACCCAAGTACTCTACCTCTTGTACTCCAAAAGAACATTTGGATGGCTTTTCATACAAAGTATGTTTCTCCAAAACTTCCAACACTTCATTTACATGTTGTAAGTGTTATTCCCATGTCTTACTATAAATCAATATGTCATCAAAGAAAACTAATACAAATTTCCTTAAAAACGACCTAAAAATAGTGTTCATCATTCTTTGAAAGGTTAAGGGTGCATTTGTAAGACCAAAGGGAATTACCAAAAACTCATAATGGCCCTCATGAGTCTTGAAAGCTGTTTTATGAACATCTTCCTCTTTTATCCTAATTTGATGGTACCCCGAATGAAGATCTAATTTTGTGAAATAAACAGCACCATGCAATTCATCAAGTAAATAATCAATTATTGGAATAGGAAAATTATCTTTGATGGTGTATTTGTTGAGTTCTCGTGTCTGGACACATCCTCCATGTTTCATCCTTCTTACGTGCCATGACCACTGGTGAAGAATATGCACTTTGGCTATGCCTGATGATACTTGCCTTCAACATTTCCTCCACATTTTCTTGATTTCACTTTTCTAGGAATATGGGTATCTCATATGGTCTATGTTAGGTGTTTGGCTCCTGGAATCAACTAAATGGCATGATCATGATCCCTAACTGGTGGTAGTCCCTTTGGAATTGCATCAAAAATAGATGAGTGAGCATCCACAATCTTCTGAAGATCGGGTGGCATTGAAGACTCTGTATTTTATACTTTTATGGAAAATAGCTTTGCTATAAAGCCATCCACTCCTTTTCTAATAACCTTCTACATCTGATGAGAGCTAATAATCTGTGGAGACTTAGCTACCATCCCATTCAATTGTATTGTCCTTCCATCTAAATGAAATCGCATGAACAATTCTTGGAAATTCATGTCTATAGTACCTAAGGTTGTGAGCCATTGACACCCAAAACAATATCTGCCCCTCCCATAGAAATAGAAAACATAAGTGAGTCTAACATGTAGTCTCCCATGGAAATCTTGATACTATGGCACTTTCCTGTGCACTTGACTGTCCCACCATCCACAATCATAACTTGCATTTCTGGAGTTGGGTAAATAAAACAATTGAGGCGGGTAACTAACTTACTATTTATGAAGTTATGAGTACTCCCCAAGTCAATCAACACCGTCACCTTCTGTTTTTTGAGATAACCAATAACCTTGAGTGTTTGAGGAGTACTAATACCTGAAATGCATGGCAAGAAATTGTAGGTTGGTGATCCTCTACTTCATCTTCTATTGGTTCCTCAACCTCTTCTATAATTTCAGCTTCCTCATCATCCTCATTACCTCTGTCAATATAGAACAACTTCTTCTCAACACATTTATGTCCCGGTCCATATTTGCTATCACAATTAAAACATAACCCTTTTGCTCTCTTTTCTTCCATTTTTTGAGGAGTCAGTCTAATTGGCCTAGCAAATGAAGGGGAAGAGATACTATGGTCTCTGGTGTTAATGAAAGGTGGCCTCCTACTACAAAGAACTTTTTCCTCTACATGACGTGCCATGATAATAGAATCAAAAAGCTTGAGTGGATTAAACATACGTACCTCATGCTCGATGTGGTCCTTAAGACCCCCAAGAAACAGGTCATTTAGATTCTCTTCTGGAATATTCTCCACCCTTAAGGATAGGTTTTGGAATTGATGCACATAATCTTTGACTGATCCTGTTTGCCATAACTTTGCTAATTGACTAAAGTAGTTCTCTAAAACACTGGAACTATAGTGCAATTGCAACTCGTCAGTAAAAAATGTCTAAGTGACACCTAGACCATTCTTTTGCCTCTGAGCACATAACCATCGATACCAAACAAATTGGTCAGGTTCAAGACATAGGGATGCCAATGTCACCTTTTGTCCTGATGGTGGTTGATGTAACTTAAAGAAGTTCTCCATTTGATTTATCCAATTCGGGATCTTTACCATCAAATTTACTCATATCCACTTTCAAAGATCATGTTTTGTGGTTGTGAATAAGTTGGAATCGATTGGACTAGAAAAGTGATCCAATATGGTTAGTTTGTCCATGATTTTGAATCAAGGTCCTCCTTGGTTGATATGGGCTAGGTTTTTCCATACCGGATATGTGGCTTACCAACAACTGATTGACAATGATAACTAAACATATAATGAACTAAACCAAACACCGTAAGAAAAAATGAAAGCTAAATCTAATGCAAAGAAAAATTCGAGAGACAAACTTCGGGCCGGATTGGGTGAAATAACTTGATCTTTTGCACAAGATGGATATGTGGCTTACCAATAGCTGAGCAATGCTACTATCATGATTAGTTTTTACCTTGAAGTGTCTACCCATGAGAAGGGCCTCCATTGCTTGACCGCATGAAGAATAGCCATCATTTCTTTCTCATATACGAGTTTGAGAAAAAAATTCCTTTGAATTGGTGACTCTCAAATGAAATTGGTCTTCCTTCCTGCATTAGAATTGCTCCCAATCCTGATCCTAAAGCGTCACATTCAACAATGAAGGTTTTTGAGAAGTTGGGAGTAGCCAAAACTGGGGTGCTACACATGGCTTCCTTCAGCTTCTTCAAAAGGATTTAGTGGCTATTTCTGTCCACCGGAAGGCATCCTTCTTTAGTAATGCAAAGTGAGTGGGGTTGATATTCTACCATATCCCCACACAAATATTTGGTAGTACCCTATTAGTCCTAGGAACCCACACATATTTTCGAGATTTTTGGGCCTTGGCCATTCCACCATAGCTTTGATCTTCTAAGGATCAACTTTGACACCTTCATGGGATACAATATGACCCAAGTACTCTACCTCTTGTACTCCAAAAGAACATTTGGATGGCTTTGCATACAGAGTATGTTTCTCCAAAACTTACAACACTTCATTTACATGTTGTAAGTGTTCTTCCCATGTCTTACTATAAATCAATATGTCATCAAAGAAAACTAATACAAATTTCCTTAAAAACGGCCTAAAAATAGTGTTCATCAATCTTTGAAAGGTTAAGGGTGCATTTGTAAGACCAAAGGGTATTACCAAAAACTCATAATGGCCCTCATGAGTCCTGAAAGCCATTTTATGAACATCTTCCTCTTTTATCCTAATTTGATGGTACCCTGAATGAAGATCTAATTTTGTGAAATAAACAGCACCATGCAATTCATCAAGTAAATCATCAATTACTGGAATAGGAAACTTATCTTTGATGGTGTACTTGTTGAGTTCTCGGTAATCTGGACACATCCTCCATGTTTCATCCTTCTTACGTACCATGACCACTGGTGAAGAATATGCACTTTGGCTATGCCTGATGATACTTGCCTTCAACATTTCCTCCACCATTTTCTCAATCTCACTTTTCTAGGAATATGGGTATCTGTATGGTCTAATGTTAGGTGTTTGGCTCCCTGGAATCAACTAAATGGCATGATCATGATCCCTAACTGGTGGTAGTCCCTTTGGAATTGCATCAAAAATAGATGAGTGAGCATCCACAATCTTCTGAAGATCGGGTGGCATTGAAGACTCTATATTTTGTACTTTTATGGAAAATAGCTTTGCTATAAAGCCATCCACTCCTTTTCTAAGAACCTTCTACATCTGATGAGAGATAATAATCTGTGGAGACTTAGCTACCATCCCATTCAATTGTATTGTCCTTCCATCTGAATGAAATCGCATGAACAATTCTTGGAAATTCATCTCTATAGTACCTAAGGTTGTGAGCCATTGGACACCCAAAACAATATCTGCCCCTCCCATAGAAATAGAAAACATAGGTGAGTCTAACATGTAGTCTCCCATGGAAATCTTGATACTATGGCACTTTCCTGTGCACTTGATTGTCCCACCATCCACAATCATAACTTGCATTTCTGGAGCTGGGTAAATAAAACAATTGAGGTAGGCAACTAACTTACTATTTATGAAGTTATGAGTACTCCCCAAGTCAATCAACACCGTCACCTTCTATTTTTTGAGATAGCCAATAACCTTGAGTGTTTGAGGAGTACTAATACCTGACAATGCATGGCAAGAAATTGTAGGTTGGTGATCCTCTACTTCATCTTCTACTGGTTCCTCAGCCTCTCCTATAATTTCAGCTTCCTCATCATCCTCATTACCTCCATCAATATAGAACAAATTCTTCTAACACATTTATGTCCTGTCCATATTTGCTATCACAATTAAAACATAATCCTTTTGCTCTCTTTTCTTCCATTTTTTGAGGAGTCAGTCTAATTGGCCTAGAAAATGAAGGGGAAGAGATACTATGGTCTCTGGTGTTAATGAAAGGTGGCCTCCTACTACAAAGAACTTTTTCCTCTACACGATGTGCCATGATAATAGAATCAAAAAGCTTGAGTGGATTAAACATACGTACCTCATGCTCGATGTGATCCTTAAGACCCCCAAGAAATAGGTCATTCAGATTCTCTTCTGGAATATTATCCACCCTTAAGGATAGGTTTTGGAATTGATGCACATAATCTTTGACTGATCTTGTTTTCCGTAACTTTGCTAATTGACTAAAGTAGTTCTCTGAAACACTGAACTATAGTGCAATTGCAACTCGTCAATAAAAAATGTCTAAGTGACACCTAGACCATTCTTCTGCCTCTGAGCACATAACCATCGATACCAAACAAATTGGTCAGGTTCAAGACATAGGGATGCCAATGTCACCTTTTGTCCTAATGGTGGTTGATGTAACTTAAAGAAGTTCTCCATTTGATTTATCCAATTCAGGGGATCCTTACCATCAAATTTACTCATATCCACCTTCGGCATCATGTTCTGTGGTTGTGAATAAGTTGGAATCTGATTGGACTAGAAAAGTGATCCAATATGGTTAGTTTGTCCATGATTTTGAACTGAAGGTCCTCCTTGGTTGATATGGGCTAGGTTTGGGCCATACTAGTTAACCTTTACATGTTGCATGATATCATCCAACCGATGATTGATTTGGGCTATGTCTCCTTTAGAGGCCATCTCAGATTGTACATTTCACAGCTCATACTCAAGTTGGCTCACCTTATGATCAATTGAGGTAAACCCTAGTGCTGAGAAATCTATATTTACCCCTTCTGACTCCATCTCTTCAATCACTACCCCATCTTTATCTAGGGTTTTACCCGAGTAACTGGATTCTTTTTTTCTCTTGTGGAAGGCCCCACCATGATGTCAAACCTTAGGGTTTAGGGTTTCGATACAATTTCATCCAAACAAGAAAAACCAAAAAGAAGATACTAATACTATTTTTTGAGAGCTTTCTGAAAATGTAAAGAACTTTAAAAATTTCCATAGTTTGCACCCTAGGGAGCAATTTTATGAAAAACCCTAAATTTGTAATAACTTTTTCAAAATAAATAAAAAAAGTCTAAAATTTTCAGGGAACCGTACTTGAAATGGTTTGAACTTTGGTAAAAATATCTCCCACCAATTCGCTTTGGTTTGAAATGTGGCGAAACAAAAAATTAGGGTTTTTGCCCTAATTTTGGCCCAGATCGTAGCTCTAATACCACTTGTAATGAAATTACTTGTATAATTCAGATTAAGAGAAACAATAGAACACCAAATAACACAATATTTCAAAATAATTATCTCAATATGCAATTAGAATAGCTTCGCCACTTCGAGGGGGCAACCTCCAAACCATATAATAAGACTCAAATGCTCAAATGATAATGAAATACTACCTATAATCCCCTATATATACTATTCATATGCTATGGCCATCACCAAGGCTAACCTATTAAGCATGAGAAAGTATAAATGATATAATAAAATGATATGGTAAGCCACAAGTCGGCTACTCATATCCTAATACAAGCAATAGGTTAAGGGCATAACACAATTTGTAATTTGAGGAGCTTGTGTGTAAAGGAATACTATAGTGGTTTTGGTTCGACATACGATGTCAAGCGAAGAAGGTTCATGCAGAGCTCAAGAAAGGCTATAAAGCAAATGATGAAAGCAAGATAGAATGCCCACATAAGCGTTCACGTCTCACTATAATAGTGTATCAAGCCCACCTTTGTTCTATTATTCATCAGTAAGGCATTGTACTTTTTGAACAAATAATAAAATTTTATTTTTGACATCATGTCAAGTCCATAAATGTTGTTATCCAATGCTCAGCTCTTGAAATGGCCAAATTTTGTTGCATGGAAGACAAAGATGAGAACCATTCTCCTCTTTGAAGATATTTGGGAGATTATAACCAGCACACTCACTCGTCCCACCGACGTAGATGAGAAAACAAATTTTAACAAGGCTAATGAAAAATCCTTGATGTTGATCACTTTGAGCATATTCAATGAGGTGCAACCACACATATGGAATGTGAAAAAATCAAAGTCAACCTAGGATACTTTGTGCACAATCTACGAAGCAAAGAATTTGACAAAAATTGTACATGTCCAATCAAAGCTTCGTACCATGAGTATGATCGAAGGTGGAAGAATTCTTACATAAAGTGGTGGAATTATGAGCAAATCTTGTTGCACTTGGAGAAGAGGTTGAAAACAATGTTCTTGTCCCTCTCACACTGCGAGCTCTTCTATCCCAGTTCCAGAAATTCATCACCATGTCAACCATCACACAAAAGGAGGTGAGTTCTTCCAAACTAGTGAATTTTCTATAACATGAAGAAGCAATTCAGATAGTGCAAGAAGAGTTTGAACACAAAACATTGATCTCAAGGAAGAAGAAGAGTTACAAGCCTCATAAGGGACAACAAGAGAAGAAGACATAGAAGCAACCAAAGAATCCTCAATAGATGCAAAAGTCTCAAAAGGTGAATCGATGGTGTCATATCTACACCATGAATACGCATTACACTACAAATTATTAGTAAAATGGTTGCACACATCACAATTCTAGATAAGAGAGCACATCTAGCCAAGGTGATTCAAAGAAATCCAAGTGGCATCCTCACAGAAAGAAGTAGAAAGCACATGGTGTATCCCAACTAGATGATGACATAGATGGAGATGTTCTAGAATCATCACATTCTGATGCACATGACCATGATTTCATTCTCATATCTCAAACATCACAAACATCAAAGAATGTTTGGTTGATATATTCAAGTGTCAACAAGCACATGATTGGTGATAGAGAGTTGTTTGATTCATTGACTGATCGAACCACTAGAGATCAGGTCCGAATTTCAGAAAACATGTAGTATGTAGTAGAAGGAATAGGAAATTTGACCATCCTCTTGGGAAGAGAAAATGTACTCTCATAAAGGTGCTTTATGTCCCTGGCTTGACCACAAATCTCTTGTTTGTCTCTCAACTGTTGAATCACAAGCTCAAGGTGGAGTTCTTGGTTCAAAATGGCATCAAATCATGTCTGATATCTAAAGAAGGTATAATACTTTCTAGATATTTTTTGAAGGATCAGTTATTTACATTAGATGCAATTTCATCCTCTGTAATTGTGTTATCTTCCTCCATGTGGAATCCACTACACTCTGTCATTATTAGTATGGACATCTTTTTCTAGCTCCCTCTATCAGCTCAATTCGAATTAGATGGTACGAGGCCTTCCTCCTCTCTCTCAATCATCACCTCTTTATCTTGGATGTCTAGTGGGAAAAAACATTGGGATCTACTCGAGTCGAGTACATTTCCTGCCAAGAATCATCTCAAGGTCATGCATACTGATCTTGACAGACCCTTGTCTACCTCATTTAAGGGGTTTCAATACTTCCAGTTGTTCACTGATTATTATCCCCACAAGACTTGGGTGGTCTTTCTCCAAAAGAAGAGTGAAACATTTTCTTATTTCCATACCTTCTATAGGAGAGTTATTTAGCAACTCGGGAAGCCCCTTCTTGTCCTCTGCTCAAATAGAGGGGGGAATTCATGTCAATGAAATTTTTGGTGTTTTTGAAGGAGCACATGACTACCAAATTGTCATGGAGATGGCTTGTTGTATGCTTTCCACTACAAATTTGGAGAACAAATTTTGGGCATAAGCAGTCCAAACTACTGTATATCTTCTTAATCGAGCACCTACAAATATCTTGAAGGAAAATACACCAAAATGGGTATGGAGTAATCATAAACCTTCTATTTCTCATTTGAGAGTATTCTGTTGTTCTGCATATATGCATGTTTTAGATAAGAAGAGGAATAAGCTTGATGCAAAAACATGTGGAGGAACCGTGCATGTTCGGAGACCGGCCCTTGAGTTTCATTCTAAAAAAGCACAGGGCTGACATGTGGAGGCCTCTGCTCACTTTACATTTTACTTAGACTTTTCAACATCCAAAAAGTGACTGCCTCAGAGCATGACACATGGAGCCTTTTGCTAAGCTTCAAGCATTCAGGAAAACCTTGCCGGAACATGACACGTGGCAAGCTCACGCTCGTTCAAGGTATCAAATTTTTGGGACCACCTCAAGGTGCGCCATGGTGACACGTGGTAGTTTGAAAAGTCAAAAGGTGGGGACGTGGGCCATTGGAGGCAACTTGTGTTTTTTTCCCTTAAGGATTAAAATTTCAAAATGGCCCGCAATCCGAGGAAGGAAAAAGGTCAATGTTTTTCCCCGGTCAACGGCAGAGGAGGTGCGGGCTCTCGGGGGAAATTTGGAAAATTTTCCTTTTGAGAAAAAGAGTCAAAAGTAAAAAGGAAGCGTAGCACCACTCCAATCACATTTGGACATGTGTCAGGCTCGTTTCCCAGGGCAGAGGTGCGGAGCAAAAAGGAATTTTTTCCAATTTTCCAAAAAGTTGTAAAAAGTCAAGGGAAGCCCCTGGGTCTGTTCTAAAGTTTGAATCTACCACGTGGACGGCTCAAATTCAAAGTAAAGATCAACGACAACTATGATTCTATATCTGATTTTCCCCTTTTCTCTGAAACACGTCTGGAAGTGCGAGTCTCCATGATTTCTTTGTCTTTTCTACACACCAAGCAGAGAAGGAAGTTAATGTTGATATTTGAAGTTTGGTGGGAAGATCTGAAGGAGTCTTTCGCCATTAAAATGGTCTGACTTTTGTGCCCGATCAGATTTTCCATTTTTCTTCTCCCAAGCACGCAAAGAGCTAGATTTGACAGATTAGGGCCGGAAGTGGTTGGCAACTTAAAGGGAGAGTGATATACCATAGAAAGGAGTTGAATGCGGGAGGCATTCAATTTAATATTACCCCGAGCACGCGGAGACTTCTTACAGATTTGATTCTAAGAATCACGAAAGAATCATGGAGAGCACTAGTGCATTAAATGTTTTTTTCATTTGGGGAGAAGAGAATCTGTTGTAAATGCTATAAATGGCACAAATTCTTTGTGCAAATGGTTGTGAGTTTTTGGAAAGGTCGGAGACATATTTTCTAACAAAAAAAAGCTTGACAGAGCCCATCCTTTTTGAGAAGTCATTTAAGAAGCCTGTATATCTCTCTTTGTGTCAAATTTAATCATGTCAAGGTGGTTGCAAGTGTATAGCCATTGACAAGCTTTGAGATTGTTCTGGAAACTTTCCCTTGCTGATAAATTTGATCAAACTTGAGTTATTCTATGTTAATCTTGAGCAAAGTGTATTTATTTCATCTCTGAATGTATGTAAGTAGTTTTTCTTGTTTCTTTTGCAATCTTGTACCAAAATCCGGTCCAATGACACAGGTCTCAATACTTGTGATGGTTTAGTGTCATCTGCAATTTCATTTCTCAGGAGAGCCTTCATCTGGGAGTGAGATAAATGGTTTAAAATCACTTTTCTTTCATTTTGTTAACATAGATTATCTGTAAGCCTTTGGGTGTACCTCAGGCGTGGTTTGGTTTGAATCTTGGTGCTTTATTGGGTTCTCTAACTTGAGCCTTCGTGGCAGAATCCCATAGGGTGTATGAAAAAGTGCCAATATGGGCCTCCATTGAAGCACATATTCTAGTTGAAGAAACATTTTTAACTTTTATGGCATTTTGTTGTTTGAATCTTTCCATTTTGCATAAGCTCTCAAGGATCTAGTGAGTCAAGTGCATCTTATCTCCCCTCCCACCAAAATTTCATTTAACAACAACCAATCCTACCCATACTACCCCTGTTTGTCATGTGTGTACACAAATGCACAATCCTCATCACTTAAACATGTAGAAGAAAGTAGGGTCTCAAAATGTCTTTAGTAACCTTTGCCTTATTGTGAAAGTATCTCCATGATCTAGAAGTGACAACTCATGAGAGTCAGATATGGTGTGTTGATCATATTTTCCCCAAGGTCTTCTCTATAAAATTTATGCAAAAGAAAGGTACATGTATCTCCTTTCATATAACAGAGGTTACAAAATAGGTTCTCTTACCTTGGTTGAAAGGCACAACCTAAAATAGTTAGGATCAGATCACATCCTTTTAAGGTGCTACCCACTCCCTTCAAAGCCTAAGTGCCAACAAGTCAGATAGATTGCTTCCTCGGCTACAAAACGACATACATGATTGTCTATCTACCTCTGAGTGTCCTGTCTAATCCATGATGTTGCTTGGTCTTTGAAGGAGGTTAAATTTGGGTACCAACAGTGCAATGGATAACCCGAATGGCATCACCAACCACTCCTATAATCCATTTCCTGTCATGAATGTTATTTTCCACTCATCTCATTTTCTAACCCAAATCTGATCGTAACCGATACGAAGATCAATCTTGGTGAAATACTGTTGTAAATATCTCCCCCCCGGGTAGATATAGACAAGCAGAAGAATATGGAAATCAAAGAAACTCAGAGCCCAATATTTATTGCGTCACCAACAACCCAAGGCGCAAGTAGAAGGCGCACATCAAAGAGTGTCAACATGAACATGGATATGCCTTGTCACAAGGTAGAAAAGTGTCGACACGAAAAATTTTGTGCCAAGGCGCAGGTAGAAAAGTGTCGACACGAAAAAGTTCACGCCAAGGCGCAGGTAGAAGGCGCACATCAAAGAGTGTCGACATGAACATGGATGTGCCCTGGTGCAGGTAGAAAAGTGTCGACATGAAAATTTCACGCCAAGGCACAGGTAGAAGGCGCACGTCAAAGATTGTCGACATGAACATGGATGTGCCTTGCGCAGGTAGAAAAGTGTCAACACGAAAAGTTCGCGCCAAGGCGCAAGTAGAAGGCGCACGTCAAAGAGTGTCGACATGAACATGGATGCACCCTGGCATAGGTACAAAAGTGTCGACATGAAAAATTTCACACTAAGGCGCAGGTAGAAGGCGCACATCAAAGAGTGTCGACATGAACATGGATGCACCTTAGCGCAGGTAGAAAAGTGTCGACACGAAAAATTTCACGCCAAGGCGCAGGTAGAAGGCGCACGTCAAAGAGTGTCGACATGAACATGGATGCACCCTGGCACAGGTAGAAAAGTGTCGACACAAAAAGTTCGCGCCAAGGCGCAGGTAGAAGGTGCACGTCAAAGAGTGTCGACATGAACATGGATGCGCCAGGCAGTAGAAAAGTGTCGACATGAAAAATTTCGCACCAAGGCGTAGGTAGAAGGCGCACGTCAAAGAGTGTCGACATGAACATGGATGCACCTCTGGCACACTTAAGAGTATGATGACACGCAAATGGATGCGCCAAGGTGCACCTTCAGGAGGCACAACATTTTGAGCACTGACAGGAAGCAAACCCTGACCCAGATATTCAGATGGCCATAACTTTTCACAGGGAGCTCGGATTCATGCAAGGTTGGACTTTTCGGAAAGATCACAAGTTCTTAAAAATGCAAAATACAGTTCGCCACTTTTTGGGTTTGCTAGGGTTCTCACCTACCACCATAATGAGATGAATTAAATATAACCTAGAGGTGGTTGGGGTAGATTTGGAATTCCTCTCTCTTCCCTCTCTCATTCTTCCTATAAATTGTAAGGAGGGGCTTCTTTCTAAAGGTTGTACATTCTTGTTTTGCCCCTCCCTTCTTCTCTTTGGCAGGTGAATTTGTGGAGTTCAAACCTCCCATTAAAAACTGTAATGCAACTTTGCCTCTTGGCATTTTGTAGTGTATTGTGTCAATCTTTGGAGAAAATAATGCATGTCTGTGGATGATTCTCAACCCTCTCTATGTTCATTTGCATCCTCTTGATCTTTCACTGCAAATCTGGTTATCTGTGCATGATCTTGCATTGCATTTTAATGGTTTGTGTTTATTGGCAAGACAGGTGTTTCTTCATTCCTCGGTGCATCACCTTTGTTAGTTTAGGTTTATTTTTATGCATATTCTTACCCTATCTCCTTGGCAAGTTAGATTAGGTTTTTTGAGTAAACCCTCTGCATTTTTATGTGTGCATCTGAACAGAGGAATAGGAACCGGCCTTCATCCGGAGAGCTTTCCCGATTCACAAGGTCCCACACTTGGGAAAAGCTCCATGTTATGCAATCGCAATGAGAGTCTCAACCCATCGAGTTGCAGACATTCGGGGTGTTGTGATTCACCATCAATAATACCTAGATCCAACAAGCACATCCATCATATCATTAAGGCTGAGGTTTTGGGAACCTATACTTGATTGTAATTTTATTGATTGCTCTACTATCCATGCACATTCTTCATGTTCCATCCTTCTTTGGTTTTAATAAAGATGGGGTTGCACACGGACTCATGCTCTCCCTTATGGCCTCCTTTTTCACAAGCTCTGCCACTTGTCTATTCAACTCTGCATGCAATATCCGGCTCATCCTATAATTCGCTTGATTTAGGAGTGAAGTCCTTGTAATCGAATCAATATCGTGTTGAATATCTCTTTTGGGTGATAATCCATCTGGTAGCTCATCAGGGATAGCATAAAAAAATTCTTCTATTAATTTTGTTATTTCTACTAGTATTTGTGCACTTACAGGTTCATCCTTATTTGCGACTAGTGCATAACAAAAAAATAGTTGCCTTAAGAAATCATATTTTCAACCTTTCCCTCTTCCTTAAGAGGTAGTCAAACTATTTTTGTGTCATCCTTCCAGAAAGTATAAGTATTCTTTCCCCCGTCATGAATAACTTTTCTATAAAATTTCCATGGTCTTCCTAGAAGCATATGACATGCATCCATAGGAATAACATCACACAAAATCTCATCCTTGTAATTGTTCCCAATAAAAAAATCTCATTAAACATCTCTTATCCACAATAAATTCATTACCCTTCTTAAACCATAGAATACGGTAAGGGTTAAGATTCTTCTCACAATGCAGACCCAATTTCTCAACCATCTCATTTGAAACCATGTTCTCACAACTACCACCATCAATAATAACATTACATACCTTTCCTCTTGAAGTGCATCTTGTTATGAAAATATTTTTACACATCCATGCATCCCCCTTGATATCCTTTCTTGGAGCAATCATCGTCCTTTTGATCATCAAATTTTATCCAACATTCGGTGGAATTTCTAGTCATGTTCGTCTTCTACTTGTTCAACTTCAACAAGATTTACTCTTGGAGCATCTTTTTGCCTCTTGTCATGTGTATAATAATGTGGGAAATCAAAATCTCAATGCCCCTCTTCACCACATCTGTAACAAACAAATGGTCTTCGTGGAGCCTCCCATCCTTTATTGGCAGCATATCCTCTGCCCCTAGAAAATCCTCCGCCTCTTTTTCAATTATGAGAATCTTGTCTCATATCTTCTTTCTACTCCACTCCACGAGGTGATTCTCCCCTAACTTGGATGAAAGTAGCTCATCCCAAAAAGTAAGATGAGGCCCCCTATTCATTCCAGTGATCTCCTATAACTTTAAAGACTTTGTTTTTCCTCAGCCTATAAGGCTAATTAATAGGCATCCTCCATGTTCTTAATCTTGTGCATACTTATCTCATCTTGAATAGAAAATTTTAATCCATTTATATACCTTACAACCATTTGTTTCTTGGTTTCTTCATGCTCTACGCAAATAGACAACTTATAGAACTCATATGTGTATTCTTGCATGGTTTGTAAGTTCTATCCAAGATTCTTAAACCTCCTGCAAAGGGTTTATGCATAATCCAAAGAGAAATTTATCTTCCAACTTCTTCTCCATCTTACTCCACGTACTACTTCTTTCTTTCTCCTTTCTTGACCACTCTTTCTGTAGGTGATCCCACCATAACATAGCATGACCTTTCAATTTCATGCATGTAAACTTTACCTTCTTTTCTTCTGACATAGCCTTCCACTACAAAACATTTCCCCATGTTAGTCAACCAGTCTATCACCTCCTCTGGTTTTAGACTACCAACATACTCTGAAACATCAACTATCATCCCATCAATCTTTCTTTCTAATACTCAAGCATCATTTCTTCAGAAGCTAAGGGTGGTGCTTGCATTTCCTCCTCTTCACAAACTTCTTCTTCATCTATGTCATCTCCACCTTGATTTCCTCTCTAAGTTATCATTACAACAAGCACAACAACTTGCCTCTACAGATCTTTCATATTTCGATTCATCTAGGAAATACCACCTCCTCTCCCCCTCTTCCCCTTCCCTGCCATTATTTTTAGACTCAATCAGCTTTGATACCAGATAATGTAGTCAAATTGTAAACAAACTCAAAATACTACAAATAATATGAACCCCAAATGAAAATAGATCTCCTTCTTCATTATCAAATCATGAATTACAATGTTTCTTAAATAGGAAAAAAACTCCCAACTCGAGTTGTCAAGCAAACTCTAACAAACTTTGCCTAAATTTACTCTAGGTGCCTGAAATTACTATTTTTAGCAGTTTGCTAGAACCTGCTATTCTTAGTAAGTTTGCATGCTTATTCGTACAGGCACAGAAATTGTCACACATATTCTACATGCCTAAATTAGAATAATTGTCAACTTTCCAACTCATAAAGCAATTAAGAGACTAAAATTAACTAATGCCATAAAATAGGATAAAATTGAACTACAAGTTAAATCCTATTTTTCAGCCTCAAGATTGTTAATTTTGGGCCTAAAAATATGATGAAACATGCTCCAACCGATAGGGAAGGTTGACTAGTGCACTCGTCTCATCGAAATAAGTGGTTTTAAAAAGGGGCTCAAACAGACACCCGAAGCACAAGTTATGACCTTTTAGAGTTCCTGCCAATTTTGGCGCATCATGTTATCCTTTTGATGAAGTTAAGAATCTTTAAGTGGAAGGAAACTTTCTACATGTGTCAAAAAAAACTTATCCTTAGTACTCTAAGCTATAATAAAAACTTTCCTCCTTGTTGTGGAGCATAAAATGTAATTAACGTGTAATCAATGATTAGTTTTTGAAAGCAGCTAGGCCTTAGTAAGTATAGGTGACTGATTAAGAAATCATTAAATATAACTCATCTATTTTTGAAAATTATATAGATCTATAAATCACTGCTCTACTATCCCATATAGAGAACTATAGGCATGGCTATAGAGAGTCAGGAATCGGCCCTATCATAGGTCCATATATCTATATCTATATACATTGTATAGATACCCACCGTTGAACTACTATCCGCTTGAAGGGGTGGTATAGTGTAGTGGGGGAAGCCGACCGGGATGTCCGCCCGAGATCATATGTATTTTTCTATCAAACTTAATCAAGAAAACCCAAAATGAAGTGTTTGCACAATCCAGACAATTCGTAAGCCTCATTGAAAGACTGACTAATATCTATTGAGATCCTAAAGATGAAATTCAAATTGACTTTCTTCCTATAACCCTTGCCAAAGTACATTGTAATTCTTTCTTTAATGTTGTTAAATGGATTCATTTCACTTCATTTTGTAACTAAGGAGAGAGAAAGAGAAAGGAAGAGAGAGAAACACAATTTTGTCAAAAGTTCTATTTCACACAAGTTACACTATAGAATTTTCAAATAGTTATTTACATTTGTCAAAAAATTTCACGATGGTTTGGCAACCCGACAAGGGTCCCATAACTTTCTATTTTTACATTTTCTTGCTAGCTACAAAAACGTTCAAAACGGGTTCAGAGGCTAAGAAACCACTTTCAAATGTTGTCTTCCGATGAGAAAACACAACACAATTAAAATTATATGTATCCAATTATATTCCAAGAGTTCATAGCAGAATCGGCTTGCAATTTGAACTACGGCAAGAATGGTTTACGTTTGGTGGCTAAGTTTTCTAGGGCCATCAATTGTAATTGACCCAGTTGTAATTGAATAAAAGTTAGCTCGAGGGCTCAGAAAACCACGTCCAAAACTGACGCCCACTGGATGAACGTGAAGCAAGAAACATCCTACAAGTTCCTCTATATATGGAGAATTCACCAGAGTCGACAGGACTAAGAATTAGCAAATGGTTATCAAATGACAACATGTTTTCTAGAGCCACCGATCATAATTGGTCTAGTTTGACCTAGTCAAACTGTGACTAGAGGCCTACAAAATGCCATTTCCAAACTATCCAGAAAAGTGTTTTTCCCTAAACTAAAAGTTCCATGTAATTTTCTAGTAAAAACACTAGAGGTTTGAGAAGATGGATAATAATTTCTCTATCTAGGTTTCAAATGGCAGTTCAAAATGAAAGCCAACTTTCTAGATTTAACAACTTCCTACCACTACAAAACAATGTAACAGGGCTCCTATAAGGGCGTCAAAAAGATCACAAATGTTCATTCGGGGTCAATCCAAGGATTGAAGTGACACCTCACATAACAAGGTACATGAAGGAATCTTAACCTCCCTTTTCCAGAGTTACGAAGGTTACTTTGCAAGTCCCCAGAAATTACAATTTATCTAATTAAACAAGGGAGCGGTCAAGTCATTTATAGGAACTCAACTTCAACCTATCAAATAAAAAGGGTAATGTAGAAATCTAGTTTGGTTGTGAAATTTACTAGATCATCACGACGTGAGTGTTCAAGTTTATTGTCTACCAAGCAATATTGGATCTTGTAAGTTACGATACAAGGTTTTACTATTTTTAAAACAAGTTTATTTTATACAATATAATATACGAAAATCCTTTGGTTAAAAATTTTCATTTTGTTGCAAAAGAAAAAATAAAGAACATAAATTATGAGAGACTAGAAGAGATGAACCATGCCTAGACAATATTAGCGTCTGTAGCACACAAGGTTCTCCACGAGGGTTCGTTCGTATTAAACACGGCTTCATCACTTTTCTAGGCATTCCGTTAAACAAATCACGTACACTCACAATTCCCCACTTCACATTTACTTGAAATGTTTCTCTTTTTTTTATCAAGTTGATTAATGACATCATCCCTCTTTTGATCTATTCCAACAACATCTTCATTGTGGGTGGGAATAGGTAGGGAAAAATAGGTACAAGGTTCCTCTACCTTTCTAACAAACCCATTTTGCACATATTACGCCATGTTTACATTCCCTAAGACCACATTCTTATTAATTTAGTCGAACAGTCCACGTGTCAGGCACATGCTTCCAGATTTTTCATGACTATCAACCAGAGCGCTTCCAGCAACAACATCTGAGAATTTTCCCATAACATACTCTTGTTGGACATCTATACCCTAAATTTGAAGTCTGCACCTCTCCAAGAATGATTCCATCTTTGCACTACCATTTTCTTTTCATGCACACATTGTTGGGCATTTGTAACTACAACTAACAAAATTTGTCTATCTTCTAAGTTTTTTCTAGGCATCTACTCCCATTTCCAAATCTCATTTTCTACACAGGCTGGGGATATGCGGCAAGGGAAGGAGGCTCTACACCTGCGAATGTATTTGATTGAAAGTTTAAGCTTTTTCAACAAACCCAATTCGTGTATATCCTACAACCTTTGCAGGCCAAAGGCCACATTGCTTTCAGGTATTCAGTCAAAAATTCACATGCCAAGTGTATGCTTCCACATTTTGCAAGCCTGTCTGCCAAAGCATTTCCAACTAAATCATCTGACAAAGCCTTCAACTTTGGTGCACAAGCTGGGAGTAGAGTGGCTAGGTTGGAGCTCCATGTGTTGCAATAGGAAAAGGTGATCCTACCGTGAGAATATCCATGCCTCATGCGAACTACACTATCCAAAAATAACTACTAAATTTTTACAACTTTAGTTGGGTTCCACGTGACAAAAAAGTGAAAGAGATAAGTTTTGGAGAGACATGAGCGGATTAGCAGGAAAAGGCACATTCAATGTAATTATCACCACCACAATCTTCTCCATTCACCATGCAACAATCTTTTAATTTAACATTTTTTTGTAGTGGGGGATGCACTTGTTGGAACCATCAAATTTCTGTCAAATTTACAACATTAACAAGAGTTTCCAACATGGATTTAGTCTTTGGATTCCTTATAAGGTTATTCACATTTTCAGACAAGGAAAGAGACAGGTCTTACTAGCATTGATGAGGCCCATGTGCCTTCACGTGGGGGTGGGGGGTTTACCTACTCCAGCTTGATACACACAACTTCCCTCCCCACACGCCTCCACCTGCTCACCATAAACTTCTCCAACCACTCCCATTAAACCACCTTCATAGTATACCTTTTTTAAATTTAATTTAAATATTTTTCTAAAAATATGGTTGATACTACATTTCCCTCCCCTTAAAAGCATCATCCTCGATGCAAAACAAAACTGAAGCTCGAAGGGTAAGCAGACAAGAAATTCAATAAGGACACACATCGCTTAACAAAACAATTGGTCGATACAACACAACCACAAGGGATCAAACTAAATTTAGAAATATCTTAAATTTTAATGTTCTGTGAAGATTCGCAGTTCTCTTTTACTTTATTACTTAGTATTTCCTTCAAAGAATTTATTAATCTTAACTCTTAGTATTTCACTGTCTAAGAGTTTAGTTGTCTTATGTTCATAGGTGCCCAACAGAACTGACATCACAATACCACATCAGGGACAAGTAAAAACACTAATGGTTTAGAAGACATATTTCTATATACTTCCATGATTGTATCACATCAAAAGAACTCAACTAACCCATGGACAAAACATACATAGCTCTCACAACATAATACTTGTCACACATGTGCTCTGACACAATAGTAACCATAACATAAGTAGACTACTTCAACATGGAATTCCCAAAAGTTACACATATAGAGGTTTCACGCAACTTGGGACAATAACTATAGTTACATAGTGTCAAAAATGGGTCAAAGCATACCCTCAATGAGGAGCATCAATCCTCAACATCACAAAACAAGACCAGACTCACATGAGTACACATAAATAAAAGAACCAACACTATACACCTCCCAAAATATCACAAAATAATTCTATATACCTCCCAAAGAATCACATAACAATACCTCCCAAAGCATCAATCATACCCACAAAATCTCTTATGCCTCCCTCAAGTGTCTCTTATGCCTCCCTCAAGTCTCTTATGTCTCCCTCAAGTCATCACAAAACTACTCCATATACCTCCCAAGTAGTAAAATAAAGATAAATTTTCCTTTTCACTCCACAAAAGAGGTCAGTCACCCTATGGCCCTATGCACATAAGGTCAAAACACTCTAACCCAAGTGAGATAATAACTCATGGTTCAACAACCCTCTAGTTATCTTTAATCATTAGGGCACCCCCATACAACGAAGCGGGTCCATAGGTCCCACCACTCCATGGTGAATCCCATGACCCTATTCCAATACATTACGACATTAGAACCAACATAACAAACCATTAAAATGACAAGTAGCAAGATCTAAAGCCTTGTGCTAGCTATAAGATTTTTAAACTTAAATGGAAAATTTAAATCTAAGTAAAATCTACATGTTATTACATCAACCAAATAAATGCCCAAAATATAAGAACATGTCAATCAAGAAAATTGTTGGTTCTAGTAAGAAAAGAGAAAGTTTTCAATTTACTGAATAAAATACGTGTATAGGAATAACACATTACAATAACTATGTGGCTTATATGGCCACCAAGGGGGTTCTCAACGAGTTGCTGGCACTCAGAACATCGAGCCTCATCTCGTAAAATAACATATCAAATAATACAACTGTCATCATCTCTATCTAAATCATCCACCACCACTTTAACAAGGCTCAACATAATCAAAATCACATAGGTTGAATCCATATGATAACCATATCAGAAAGAGAAAGGAGTACAAATCGCCATCTACTGAGCCTAAGGTGTCCATGAAACACAATATGCATGACACCCGTTTAGCAAGTGCCACACATACCAAATGAACAAAAGTGGGTTTTCAGCCTATGTAAGGCTCCACTTCCTATCTTGTACTCTCGAGTGACTAGGTCAACGGTACACATTTCCTCACTCCAAACATACACATTTTACCGATTTCCCTTAGGGTTAGTTAGTGTAGGGTCCACAACATAACATATAACTACATCACTAACACAATGGTGATTCACACACATTAACCATAGTGTATTACGCATGGTATATATACATGGTATAACACAATCATTACTTTTATGGGTTACGATACATCACATTACCACATTCTGCACCCAAAGTGCAATCATTATACACTAGGGATCATACACTCACCATATTCCCTAAATCATGACATGAACCATCACATTTTTACATGAATTATACGTATGAGGAACACAATGTATAACCTTACAACATATAGTCAATTCCAATTACAACATGGTGACACACATTTTTCACAACATGGTTTTGACATCACGATAAAATCCAATTCACTTTTAAACTAGTCTTGTCATGCAAAACATCAATACACCTTCATATCACATAATGCCATAATGCTCCAACACTCCGCAATAAACAATAACATTCTTTTTCACACACAATAAGGTGGTACATCACACATGAACTCTTCCTAGAATCCATGAAAAGGAGAGATAATACTCTCATCATAAGCACATCAACATGATAAAAATTACACTAAGTGACATACACAACATGTGCGTTCACAATTTCAAAATTATGACATAGTTCACATCACGCTTATATCACATTACTCTTCCAACATCCACCACCATCATGTAATACCATCACAAATCCAATCTTCCCCAGAGATTCGAGAGCATGAACCTTTGCTCTGATACTAAGTGTTACGCCCACATTTTACACACAAAAACAATAGTAAAAATACCAGGATATTTTTTTTTGACTTACATTGCTCACTACACAATGCCACAAGGGCTCCAAGTAAAGAAAACTCAACAAAGCACAAAACATCATTACATGCATAAGAACCAGGATAATTTATCCACATTGTTATTCACACATTTTGTAGAAAATTTGTGAATTTTCAACATTAAACGAATAACTTCTATAAATAAAATGTAGATTTTCCACAAATTCATAAAATTCACATTTTAATTTTCTAAAGATCCACATTATTGAAATTTCATTGTGGAAAAATCACATTTTCTTATTTATCGTAAAAAATTACATTACTTCATAAAATTTAAATTTAAAATTGTGAAATATCCACATCACTACTACAAATAGAATACTTTCTCCACAAAAATTACATATTGTGAAATATTTGTGGAAAATCCACAATAGTTTTTCAATTTGTTAAATTACATTGCAGTTGTTCTACAATATAATATGATTTAAATAAAAATATTTAAATTATCAACATTACACCTAGACTCTTGAATAAATGTATGATGCATTGAACTTACAAATTTATAGTTTGTGGATCTAAAAATGCATGGTCGTTCTAAATGTCATATCATGTGTTGATTTAAAACACATGACAGCATTTCAAATCTATTTTCCCATCTCATAAAATGTGAAAATATCAAAACTTTAATACCCAAGAATTATTATTGTTAATTTATAAGATCGTATTGAATAAAAATAACATATTTTTGAAATTTGTAATATTTTTATTTAATTCAAAAATAATTGAAAATAGAAGAATCAACACTAAAGACACTCTTCAAATTCATGTAAATAAATTCATAGTACTTTTAATATTTACTAAGCTATTTCAATAATTAACACTTCAATAAACAAACATAAATAAAATAAAATATAGCAACATAATAATTATAATAACACAAAAATTTGGTAGAATTAATATAGAAAATAACCTATTTATAGTGGAACTTTCACATTAACAAACATTATTATTTATTGGGGTAAGAATAAGAATCTTAAGTTTAACGATCTCACCAAATTTATCCGCATGTGCTTTATCCAAAACAATTTCCTGAAATAGAAAGGCGATCACATAATATCATTGAATACCTTAAATCATGCCTACAATTAAGCCCCAGATTTTGCCTTCATAATTGATTGGGACGTTTCTAACCATAGATATTTATTTAAATGATCCCGGGTAGTAGCTGTGTTGCGCTTACCTTAAGTAATAGGATTCGAATTTCAAATGCTTCGAAGATAGATTTACTCCAAGGAGTGTTTGTGGCCCGCCCCTGCCTCTATGTGAAAGACTGTTTGCCCAAACAAATCAGCGTGCTGAAAATAATTTTAAGAGCTTCTTTATTCAATTCCCTCAGACAAAGACAAAATATCGCCTTCATTGCAAAGTGTAGAAAATTTTCCCCTTTTCGCTCCTTATCACCCACTTTCATCCTGCAATCTTTGATAAAGAATTTGTAGAGGCCGAACATGATTGTGGAAATGGAGTATTACAATGAAGTTTTTCATGTTTAACTTGGATTAATATTATATTTCTTTTCTTTTCATGGGAGTGCATTTTTTTACAAGTAATAATGAAATATTTTGAGATTGGATTCAAGATATCTTTGAAGACTTTCTTTGCCACTGTTTTAGTGCTATTTAAATTAAAAAATTTTAAATATTAATATAAATGTAAAAAATTTATATTTCTCATTTTTAATTTATTTTTTTGTATGTACATGTACATTTTTTAATTCGAAACCATAAGTTTAGATATATTTAATCTAAAATTTATGCGACATCATAATTTTGAATTCATAAGTCAAGTTAAATTATATTAAATATCAAACCCCTCTTATTAAGAAAAGTTTAGAGTTAATACAATAATTTCCATTTATAGTTTCATAGTTCCTCTCGGGCACCATTTTTAATATTTGACATTACAAAGGAGTTTACTAATCAAATTAATTTTAATATAAGGAATTACTTTTTCTATTAATTATAATATTGGAAAATATTAAGACAAAAAAAAAAATTATAAATAATATAAAATATGTTTTAAAAATGACAATATTTTCATATAATTTTAGGTTTAGTTGTAGAGTTTTTGACAAATTATAGACTTTAATTCCATAAGCTCTATAACTATATTGCATAGAGTGTAGAAATACTCTCTTAATTTTAAGTTGTAAATAATATTATAATAAATTATTAAATAATAAAAATATAATTTACAAATAAGTTATGTTTAAACTTTATATCAATTTTTGTATATAGAATTCACAATTTATAAACACAATTATTATATTGTGGAAATGTTTTTGTTGTAGAAATTCTACAATATTTGACTTGTAGTTATTTTCACAATATTTCAGTTGTAGTTATTGCCACAATTTTAGTATTGTGGTAATTTCCACAATTTAATGTTTCCACAAAATAATTGTAGGTGGACTCCACAAATTTGGATTCACAATTTGGTCATCAAGATCCACATACATTTTGTGAAAATATTGTGGATAAAAATCCAATACAATGTTATCTTGTAGTGATGTCGATGACACACTTTCTGAATGAATCAAATGCTAGAAATAACTCGACCACAAGAAAAGGGACTTAAGGATCCCCGAATGGCAAACCCACAACACACACATCACCATGGTGGTTATGTAACGACCCAAATAATCACACACACGAACAACACAGTGAAATACAGGATAATTTTTTTTTGACTTGCTTGACACATAACATGACGCAACATGTCGTCACCAAGTATACAACTAACACTGTGAACAACTTGATACAAGGATGGCCATAAAGGCAGCACGGAAACGTTCACACATATCAAGGACAATTTACTTTTCTTTTTGACAAGACAACATAGAAGTACAATCACAGAACACACTCACAGTTAGGGCCAACCACAAGGAGATATTCTTGAGGGTTATTTATTTTAGAAGGACATCTTGCAATTCTTAGCTTACGTTTTCAAGGAGACTCGGGATATGATTCATACAATTCATCTTACCAAGTTAAATTTATTCTTTTTACACAGAGTAATTATCTTTAAATCTTCTCTATTATGACCTTTATTTGCTTAATTCGTTTATCAAGAAAAAGGAGAATTTCAATTCCACAAGGCCATCTGCTCACCACTAATGCTACTAAGATTCGTTCTTGCCCACAAGACAACATGGTTTTAAGTTCAACACACTTAAGAGAAGAGATATAAGGTGCCTTGAAAAAGGGTTAGGGGGAGAAGGTCGAGATGAAACATTTTTAGGACCTCATTAGTTATTACCAGTATTAAATTGAAGCTAGGGCTCTTAACCAGATTTAACAACAACTTTACTTAGGCTTCGCTAAAAGTATTATCAAGGAGTAAAAGAATTTACTTTCCAAATGGCTGAGAGATAGATTGTGTGGTTTCAAAATTGTTTTCTCTTGTTTATTAAATCTTATTATCCTTAAACAATTAACAGTTCATTTCACCTTAGGGTCATTTTACAAATTTTACCATGAAAGGCATAATGTTCACTAGAGGAGCTAGGGTTATCGTGTTATAAAGTTTACTTGCAATGATAGTCTTGCCCTTGTCTACTCAGAGAATTTCTTGCTCTCAAGTTGGTGACCCCTACGTTACTTTATTTGAATGCAACTTTTAATTTAACTTCCAGAAGTATTTAACAATCCCATGTTAGTTTACTTATGACACTTTATTACTAAGTCATGGCAAGGTTTAACTCAGAATTTATTCTCAAGGCCAAGTTGAAGCAACACTCATTTACGAGAACAAAACAAGATTACATCATTTCCTAAAATACTGATGCACCACAAGTCACTCAACCATAATAACCAAATTTTCTTATAATTTCAATGATGGTCAAACAATACAAGGTTTCCAAAGTTCAGATGACAAAGTCCACAATACTTTATACTAAGACATTAATCCTCTTTTAAACTTTCCACTGGTCGTTAACTACAGTTGAACAACATACAAAGGTTTTCGAGCAAAGAATCTTCTCAACTGAGGTTGATGACAAAAGTCTACAAATCTATCCCTCATCTACACGCAAAATCCATCTGCAGCAAATTTTCTACAAGAGTCAGTTCACGAGAACTGAGCAAGATAAGGCTACACAAAACCACCATAACTATTATCTAACAATATCACGAAAAGGAAGCACTTTATTACAAGAATTGGTTCAAACCTCTAAACACTATCAACACATCAAGTTATAATAGAGTCTTCATCATGCCAATCAAAGAAGGAGAAGACCTTGTACTTCAGTTAGGAGCAAAAGCAACGAAAGTAATAATCGTATGAGAATGGCCCTTGGCCCTATAAGGAGATATAAACAATTTAGCAAAGAACAGAATTCCCATCAAGTAAGTAAATAACAATAGTTACAAGATTGAGATTTGATATATATACACCAACCATCTAGAAAATTTATCAAAGGTACCATACGCACAGACTAACATAATATATTTCTAAAAGAACAAGAGTTGATCGGCCCAAGAAAGGGGAACCACGGGTTTCAACAATTAACACTAAAAGTCATACATAATTGAGTTTCAACCGGAAATCAAATAGAGTATACACACAGCATAAGTTTCGAAGCGAAGGCAAGGTATACTAGTTTTGACCATTAACTACAAGATTTTCCAATCATCCAAGAAGGGTCAAAGTCTTACAGGCTAGTAGCAAGCATGCGAGAGAAGAAGGGGGTTCCGTCACACAAGAGTATACAATAATGTCATCAACAAATTTTATAACACTAAGGATTTGCAAACCTCCACTACAATACTAATGTTTGGTTAATTTAAAATAAATTACCCATATCCCAAAACAACCAAATTTTACGGCAACCCTTGGTAACGCAGTCAACCGTCACACAAATAGATACAAACATAATTTCTAAGTGACTTTATCAAAACAAAACCTTCCGCTATGAATTCATAAGGTTATCACACGAAAGCTGAGTTTTCCCGAAGGTCAATCACATTTAAGGAAATCTCCATCACAAACTAATACAGTAATTACGTGCATAAAAACTGACCAATATTAATTAATAGCGTTAACATTACAAGGGAGAAAATAATGCCAGTTAGGAAAAACAGAAGAGCGCCATCAGCAATAATTCACAGAGGGCGATTGGACCAAAACTATTCTAGTGTCAACGAGGTACTGGATTCGCACAATGAAACCTCGAGCTTAGTTGATTCGAAAAGCTAGTTATGATTCAAGTTGATAGGGATGGTCAAGGTACTTCTTGAGAATGGCCTTGCAAGCCTAGAAACGCGATGAAAGGTAAGATAAGAGTCTAAACACGCGATCAGGAAAACACATCGCACACAAACGTTTTCATTCTAAAAGTTTACTACCGAAACTCAAGCTGGCTAGCCCCAAGCATTGATCACACAATCTTACAACCTTTCTTTCTCGATGCCAAAAGGTGATCAAAGGGACTTGCGTAGGAGCTAACAAAATAACGTCAAAAGACAAACTTGGGTGCTAGGGAGGGCTTCATAATTATCGTAAACTTACTTCCATGATAACGAAAATACTAGTTTGATCAACATAATAACTTGCAACTCAATCGCAGAGAAGAATTAATACATAAATAAACAGACGAAGTTCTATCACTCGAGCAAGAGAAACATAACATCCAGAGGAGAGGGCACACGCATCCTTTCGATCAACATACTGACAACGATAAAAACTAAAACAAGGAGAAACGAGCAGAAAGGGGAAATCTCCCATCATGACATCCAACTGACAAATCAATGCAAGGAAAAAGTGGTTCGATTTCACAATAATTTTAAATAAAAGTAACAGTAGAAAGGTGTAGAAATATCTTGCCTGTTTCTCCAGCTTCAACAGGTCGTACAGACTCCACACGGGCCAGCATAAAAATTGTAGGTACTGGAATCCGGGTGCACCAGTTCTAAGCGGTCCACCAGTCGAAAGCATTCATTCTTCCACCTCACATGTAAAGTAAGCACCATGACCACTGTAGAAAATCCCATTCCAACTGCCAATCCAAAACACATCCAAAACCATGGAAACCCTTCATCTCTCTCTTCCTCATCATCCATTGTGGGTACTGGTGGAGCAGACTGTTGTAAATGAGGTAGAGAACAATTTCTCTCAAGAGGGCATCCCCACAGATGTGGATTTCCTAAATATGATGATGAATTATCAAATGTTAACATATGACCATCCCTTGGTATCCTGCCTGACAGATTGTTGTAAGACAGATTTAGATATCCCAGAGAATCGAGAAGACCAAGCTGTGATGGAATCTGTCCTGAAAGAATGTTGAGAGAGAGATCCAACGATTCCAACCATTTTAAATTTCCCACACTATCTGGAATTGGCCCATTCAGAGTGTTCATGGAGAGGTTGAGAATAATCAGTCCTTTTAGATTTCCAACTCCAGGAAAAAGATGACCACTCAATCTGTTATTTGACAAAACAATGCATGTGAGGCTGTAACTACGTATTCGCAAACCAAGTTTGATCCTTTGATATTTAGATGTAAACCATCCACATAGCTGTCTCCATCCTTTTCGCTCTCACCAATCGTCCAGCTCTCTCTCCATCCAGTTCGCTGTCTCCCATGGCTCTGAAATTGAGATATGTATCCGGGATCTCACCAAACAAAAGATTTGAAGAAATGTCTAGAATTTGAAACTCTTCCATTTGGCCGATCTGCGGAGGCAGTTTACCTTCGAAATTGTTGGATCTCATTACAAGAACTCGCAGACTGGAACAATTTGCAATCCAATCAGGGATGTTCCCTGTCAAATTGTTTTCCCCCACGTCGAGCACCTCTAAGTATGATAAATTTCTTAGAGTAGAAGGAAGAAGTCCCTGCAGGTTGTTCTTTCCCATGCGCAATGACCTGAGCTTTGTCAACATGCCAAGCTTCTCAGGAATCTCACCCTTGAACCGATTATCTGCAATATTAAGGATCAATATCTCTGATAAGCTGGCTAGATTTGAAGGAATTTCTCCTTGCAAACTGTTATTTTGCAGACGCAGAATCTGAAGATTTGGCAGAGCATCCAGACTAGCTGGAAGAAGACCTTCCAAGACATTTTCTCCAACATTGCATAGATCTCCTGACAAGTTCATACTTGCAAAGCAAATTGTGCTTCATGAATACACTGGAATGGAACAGATCCGCCTCAATGAGATCCTCTTCCATGGGTTGCATCGTGAAACAAACAGAAAGGTTTCAATAGAAAATCTTTGCAATAAATCTCATCAGGTCTGCTGGTAACACTCCTGCTGTCACTTAATCGATTTTGATACAAAATATCTTGAAGGAGAATCCCGACTTTGAGGATGCAATTGAATCCAAGAGATAACAAAGTAGTTGGACAGCTGCTCGTTGAAGCGCTCAAAACGGCTTCTGCCTCACTGAAATGCTCCTGCCGCCTGGCAATTTACTGTTACAGGCTGTTTGCCATGGAGATCCGGCAAGAACACACCTCGCAGCACCCACGAAAATGGAGGAAACGCACCTTCCTCACTCGCTGAAGCTCCACGCCCCTCCTCCACAAGGAACCAGTCTCCAGAGGAGCCCACGCGGCCAGGAAGAAAGCTCGAACAAAAAACCAGACAAAAACCAAACCACAGACTCCCCAAAACAGGGGTTTCCTTTCCCCAAGACGCGGCAGACAAATGCATCAGGAAGTCAAAGAAGTAGAGCAGGTCATAAAAAAATACAGGTCTGAGTGGTTGAAAAGTTGCTGGAAGAGACAGGCGGCCAACTGCCCCGCCCACTTGGCATTCAAACCAAAAAAAAAGACCAATCACGCCTAGACTTTACTAACTCCACTGTAATGCCCCGTGCATCGAGGACTTCTGGTTCCGCCACCTTGGCCTCCTCCCAACCACCCGGCCTGCAGAATTTTGACCACAGCGTCTTGTCTGTCCTTGCGTGAGGTGTGAGCGGAGTCACATTTTTCTTCGCCGTGATCTCCTTTTGATCCTCTTTCAATGCGTACAGGTGGGGGTTAGGTGCGTTTGTTTTTCCTTGTGCGTTTTTTCTTCTTTCCTGGCACATTTTTCTTTGCCTTGGTTGTGCTGCGTGAGTCTGGTTTGATGTGGGTGTTGATGAAGCTACAAGATAGTGTAGCAGGCATGTTACCTCCATTCTCTTGGGCGCTGCGAGGAGTGTTCTGGTTGCACGCGACCACAGTCGTGATCAGTTGTTGCAAAATCTTGCAGCTGTAGTAGAAACCTTTTTGAGCGCTCCAACCAGCAGGTTGTCCAACTTTGTTGTTATCTGTTCAGTATCAATGCATCCTCAGATTCGGGATTCTCCTTCAAAGTGGCAGATCACACCACGGGCACAGGAGATCTTTGCAATGTTGGAGAAAATGTCTTGGGAGATGAAGGTAGCAGGATATTGTTCAGATCCAGATCTTGTACTGAGTTGTTTTCTCTAAATCGACCTTGTGACAGTGAGAGTGTTACAAGGAGACTCGTGTTCAGACCATATTTTCCTTTTTTTTTGTGTTCATTCTGTGATGCTTCACGAATTTCTCCACTGCGGATGCGTATAATTCTTGAAATTGAACCTGTACATTCAGTTGCAGAAAGGAATGATGCGGAGCTCTAAATTGCAGAAAATTGTAGTGCCCAAGTGCAAGAGGAGTGTGAGGGTGAAGCAGCGCAGCCAATATGCGGGCTTCAATTGGATAAACCTTGGCTTTGATCCACTTCGACAAGGTGGCATGGCTCATTGTTCAAGTAACAAGGACAAATCACCTAAGATTTTTGACAGAAAAATGGATCTGTTTTATGAAATGCCAATTTCAAAGGATCGAAGGAGAGGGCATGATGTTTCCCAAAATGAGACTATGATGTTTCTGGAGAGAGAGAACAAGGAAAACCTTTATAAAATATTAGAGAGGCCTTGTACAGAATTAGAATCAGCCACTCAGAGTACAATTTCAGATTCCACAGAGAATGGGTGTGTGGGGGCAATGGAATATGATGCCTTTGATCAATATCGATTTGTAGAAATACCCAGTAGTGGTACTGGCTCTGATGCAGCTGAAATGTTTGCACCGAGAGTTTGATGTTGTCCCCAAATCTGATGAAGGAAAAGGTTGTGTATCAATACGGTAGATGCCTTTCAGAGCCAGGAGCGATGTAATCATTTTGTCTTGTGTCCGAGCTTCAAACCATGGTCGGTGTGTAGCTTTCTAGCGCAAGTGCTCTCGGACTGAGTGGTAAGCAGTTCGACTCTCACCCCCAAAGCAGCTGCATTGAAGCAATCTAGTGTTTGGACAGCCACCTATTGCATCCTTCTAGTCGTGCCTTCAAAAGGGAATCCTGGTGTGGTATATTGCAAGAAAAGACCAGTGAAGCAGAGGATAAAGCGGAGGGCGTGTGGCTGAAGCAGTCCCTGCTGGATGCGTTAAAACAGGCAAGATAGACTAACCATATACATAATATGCTAGTATCTAATAACCTCTTGAAATGAAACTTTTTCTTTCTAGAAATTGGTTTAAATCTGTGATTTTATGGATTTGCGTTCAGTATATGGTTAACAGTTTGTTACTTCTGGGTTTGCCTCTGTTGTTGTTCTTGTTGACGTGATCCAACCTTTTTTTTATATAAAACAAACAAAGGTTCTCAGTGTATGCTTTGATTGATCATATGAAATATATATATATATATATATATATATATATATATATATATATATATATATATATAATTTTAAAGTTACTTCCTTCTACAAAAATATCGTTGTTTTCTTTTGTGAACCTGGGTATGTAATCACCCCTAGCCCTGCGCGTTGCAGTATTGCGTTATGTTGTTGCCCTAGAGGAAAACATACAGTTAAATTATTATTATTTTTTTTTGATAAGCGTGATTATGCACTTCGTGTTTTGTGCAAATTATTAGGGCATTTGGAAATTAGAAGTTCAATATATATGCTTGTTAAGAAGGAAGTTTTGGGCCGAAAATTTGTCCTGGGTTGATAGAAGGGCATAAATTATTGATAGAACCCCATTTTGATTCTACTCTTTCTATGAGTAAAATTTGATAAAATTAATGACCTTTATGGTGTTAAGATATGGTATGTTGATGATTCCTTGTGTGATCGATTTAATCATGTTTAGACATAATGCCTTGATGGAGTAAGGTAATATCTTTCACGGTTCGTGAAAGTTAAGGTTTTCATCAACTGCTTAAGGTAACATGAAGTTCCTTAATTTAGTCAAACTTGTTTTGTACTTCCTTCTTGATGAGTGACCTTTCATTGCAAATTTAGAATGATTGTGATGGAAGGCCGTGAATATATTTTGTTGTCAGAAAGGGAAAAGAAGCTATGGAATAGTTTGTTTATGTGTCGAGCGTAATAATTGTAATTACATCGTTATAGAAGTTCGTTACTGGAGGACATCTATCTTCAATGGTATATTATGTGCTTAATCACTGCATAGGTTACCATAAACTTAGTGATGAGATGTAAATTAAGGAGAGTTGAGAGACCTCTTCCTTTGTATACATCGTTTATGATATTAAGAAGTGAGTTGATGTCGGAAAATTTCAATCAAGTCTAGATTCATGGCTATGTTCCTCTAAATCGGGAGGATTATAAATCTAAGGTATTATGAAAATTGCAAGGATGTGTTTAGAATGCTAGATTGCCTACTCAACTTGGGTATTAATGAGGCTTGTCGCTATTCCGGCCCTGGTTATGTTCAGTAGGTAAGTTGTTAGGCAATACCTATTCCGGACATTCTTACCGTCCTTTCCACTCATCCTTATTAGCTATGAAGTCACTTATTACCTAAGATATAATGGTTGGGGTTTGAATATAAGATTTTCATCCTTTAAACCTTTTTGATTACATGATGGAACTTTGTTTTTACCCTCGTTGTTCGTTATAGCCTATTAGGCCTATGGCCCTACGGAACGATTCCAAAACTATATTCTTTTTGGCAGCTAAGATCGGGTCTGGTTTTAATCTTTTGACTTCTCCTTGAGAATGTGGATTGATGGGTTACACCTTAGATTTCAATCACGAAATCTACGGGATCACATAATTGAAATCCTAATACTCTCAACTCTTGTGTCTAATCTTTTAAAATTCATAGTCTTGCGTATTTGGTTGTCAAACTTTTGTAGTTTTCGAGGTATTTTTCATAACTAAAATTTATGGATTTTCTTCTTAGTTGATATGTTGAAAATTATATCTTGTTTCAAAAGGTTGTTAGAGGTTAGAACTTGATCCATTTCTTGAAATAGAATGTTACCTTTCATGATATTGTTAGCTAGTAGCTTATTGTTGCTATGTATAGTCTTATCTTGCTCAGTTCTCGCGAACTGACTCAGGTTATTAATTGTTGCAGATGGCTTATGTGGTTAGATGATGGAAAGACTTGTAGATTATTGCATCAATCTTGGTTATGATGTTCCTTTGTACGAATGTGTATTATGTTATAAAATTTGGAAAGGGCCTTTGGACATTTTAGAAGAAGGGTCAGTGCCTAGTAAATGTGTTGTAGAGTATTGTTGTTGTAACTGTTGAAACTTTGGCTTGTTTGGTTATCATGTGAAAGATGAAATTTGATTACCACTTGGTTATGGGATATTCTAGTGAACTTTAACCCTTAGTATAGTAGCGGGGCATGTCCCATGTTATTACTCTCTTGCTCCCTAGTCATGGTTCAATAGAGATGGTATGTCCCTTTGATTTGTGCATCATGTTGGAATGAATTGATATAACCTTGTTTGTTTCCGAAAACAAGTACTGTTAAACTTTGCTCTTGAGTTAAAATGTTGAGTTGTAAATCCTCCTAAGGCTTAGTAGCAATGAGTTTGTAAGCACTATAAAGTGAGCTGGATAATCCTGATAAAAGTTAAACTAAAAATTTATATATATGAACATATTATGTAGATGTGATCTACTGGATAACCTTTGAGACCTGGAACAATCAAGAGGGAACTATCTTTTGTAACGAAATATGATAACTTATTATTATTTTTTTATTCGAGCCAAGCTAATAAACATTATCCTTTTATGGTGAAATCTTAAATGATCTCATGGTGAAATCAATGGTTAGATTTTAGAAAATGATAGGATTTAATAAGTAGGAGTGAAAGTGATTAATAAAACCTTAAATATCTCTTTATCGTTTGAAATGTTCCCCTTTGTCAAACTTAATTAAGTAAAGTCTAGATGGAACATTTAACCAATCTCGATAAACTCTTAACCTCAATGAAAGATTGATAGTAAACAATGTGACCCTGAAGCTAAATTCTGTTGTCCTGTTCTGTTAACCCTTGCCTTGATTCATGGTGATATTTCTTAAGCAAGGTCAAAATTTGATCCTTAAACAAGAAGGTTATTGTTATGAACCCTAAGCGGTACTTTCCACTCAATCGGAGCTTATGCCTTCACCTGTGCAACAGAGGTGTGGAACATGTGTTAGTGGCTTGAGTAAGATTAATTAACCTTGTAAGAAATGGAAAATGTTCTAAAATCAAATGAATAAAAAGCTTTGGACATAAAATTGATGATCCTAGTTTAGAAAGCTTGGCCTTAAGCTATTTAGTCAATAGTTGAAAAGAAAGAAGTTCTCCCTTGTGAAAGGAATTGTGTGAATCATTACATGAAATTTTATAAGAACGTAAGTTAAGAATTAAGAGACACTTTAGTAAACAAGAAAATTTAACAAGAAATTCCTCATGGGATGCCCTAGCTGTGAGTGTGTCATGTGGATTGGACTTTCATGTTGTCTTGTCAAAAGAAGAGTACATTGTCCTTGATAGGTGTGAACGTTTCCGTGCTGACTTTGTGGTCTCCCCCATAACAAGTGGTTCCTAGTGTTGGTTGTAACCTTGTGACGACATGTTGTGTCGTGTTGTGTCAAAGCAAGTCAAAAAAAAAAAAGTTATCCTGTATTTCACTGTGTTGTCCTTGTGTTGGTAATTTTGGTGTGTTACACCACCCTTTACGCCAAGAGGAGATAAAGTATGCTTGACCGAGACAAGGTAGGTTGGGGGGCATTACCATGGTTACATCTAGGTTACGATTAACATTCCAATAACATTATTATGTAAGTAATAATTTTCTCCTTTTTCCACCTACAGATTCTTAAATTCATTTCACATTCCACTTATTGTTCAACCATTTAATTTTGCTCTTTATCCCTTATGACAAACTCCATAACTTACATAAGTATTTTCCATATTTCAAATTGCATACAAAGATCCTAACTCTCTCATTCTTATGTTAAGATTATGCTTCCCAAACGCTTATACAAAGATTAGAATTTACCCTTGCTACACAAGTGAATCTAACGTGATGTCAAGATGAAATCTTAATATTAAGGGATACTTAGATTCAAGATAGTTTTCTTCCCAAAAACATTATTTGATCACGGTATAGTTATTTCCATACCATGGTTATTATAATTCCATAACTTGTTGAATTCCATTTAGATATATATATCTTTTTTTGATTTCTCAAAGTTTGATCACACCAAGGAAATTCATTCGATGAAGAAATTTAATTCTAAATCTATCTTCACAAGACAAGGTAGTCCACTAGGATACGAAGAGAGAGTTAGCTCTACTTACTCCAGATAAATTTTGACTGTGTTGCTTCTATCTGTCAGGTCTAGGATGATCTCACTAAACATACCACTTAAGATGATAAACCCATTCATGGGCTCTTATTTACCTAAACTAGGCGGTTCCATCGACTTTAAAGTTTAATTTCATTCTACGGTTTCAATCTCTTCTATGGTAAAAAGGATCACACATAAAGACATGTTATGCACAGATCTTATACTAAGGTTGAGTGTTTCAATTAAATCTCTTTATTACATTTACAAGGTAAGAATACAACACAGTAATTAATTAATTGTTTATTGAACACTAAAAAATCACTACAATATATTAACTTCAAATTCATTTACCATATATATATCAAACCTTTTACCATACGTCCTATGAATCAAATTGAAACTATGATTAAATACACATTTCCTAGATGTCCCTAAAAACTAGCATCTCATACATATTAGCAAAATTTCAAATATAACTTTTCTGTAACATGAGACTACATTATACATATATTCATTTTACAATGAACTATATAAATTACAATGATAACTAATTAATTACACATTGTCTTTTCACCATAAATCTTGCATCCTACAAAACCATGTGAAGATAAAATAAACGATAAATCGTTAGCATGGCATTCACCCTAATCTAACATAATTAACATTGTTCAGTTTCACATTTACATATAATAATAATTACAATTTGCATTTGAAATAAAAAGTTTAGGGACATGTATTCATTTCATTTCATTTCACTTCATTTTTGATGCACCAAAATTAGCAGGAACTTGACAAGGTCATAACTTGAGCTCTAAGTGTCCGTTTGAGTCTGTTTTTTTTTAAACCACATTTTTTGATGAGACGAACACAATGGCAACTTTACCTACCACTTGGGGCAAGTTTTCAAACATGTTTTCAGGCCCTAAATCCACTATCTTGAAGCCAAAAATTAGGATTTAAGTTATAGTTCAATTTTTTCCTATTTTTGGGCATTAGTTAATTTTAGTCTATTAGGTGCATTATGAGTTAGAAAGTTGGCAATTCCTCTAATTTAGGGATGTAGAAGATGCGTGGAAATTTTTGTGCCCATACGAATAAGCATGCGAACTTACTAAGAATAGCAAATTCTAGTAAATTGCTAAAAATAGTAATTTCTGCCACCTATAGTAGATTTAGTCAGAGTTAGTTAGAGTTTGCTTGGAAAATCAAGTTGGGAGTTGTTTTCCTATTTAATAAAACATTGTAATTCATTATTCAGTAACAAAGAAGGAGATCTATTTTCTTTTGGAGTTCATATTATTTGTAGTATATCAGGTTTGTTTATAATTTGGCTACATTAATTTTGTAACCAAGGAGAGAGAAAGAGAAAGGAAGAGAGAGAAACACCATTTTGTCAAAAGTTATATTTCACACAACAAGTTACACTATAGAGTTTTAAAATAGTTATTTACATGTGTTAAAAGTTTCCACGGTGGTTTGGCAACCCGACGAGGGTCCCACAACTTTCTATTTTTACATTTTCTTGCTAGCTACAAAAATGTTCAAAACAGGTTCAGAGGCTAAAAAACCACTTTCAAATGTTGTCTTCTGATGAGAAAACACAACACGGCTAAAATTCTACGTATCCAATTATATTCCAAGAGTTCATAGCAACTGATAGAATTTGGAACTGGTGAATGGTTTGTGTTTAGCGGCTAGTTTTCTGGGGCCATTGATTGTAATTGACCCAAATGCAATTGAATAAAAGTTAGCTCGAGGGCTCAGAAAACCACGTATAAAACTAATGTCCACTGGATGAATGTGAAGCAAGAAACATCCTCCAAGTTCCTCTATATATGGAGAATTCACCAGAGTCGACAAGACTGAGAATTAGCAAACGATTATCAAACAACATGTTTTCTAGAGCCACCGGTCATAATTGGTCTAGTTTGACCTAGTCAAATTGCAACCAGAGGCCTACAAAATGCCATCGCCAAACTATCCAGAAAAGTGTTTTTCCCTAAACTGAAAGTTTCACGTAATTATCTAGTAAAAACACTAGAGGTTTGAGAAGACGGATAATAATTTCTCTATTTGGGTTTCAAATGGTGGTTAAAATTGAAAGCCAACTTTCTAGATTTAACTTCTTCCAACCACTGCAAAACATTGTAACATGGCTCTATACGGGCTTCAAAAAGACGACATATGTTCATTTGGGGTCAATCTAAGGATTAAAGTGACACCTCACTTAACAAGTACGCGAAGGAATCTTAACCTCCCTTTTCCAAAGTTACAAAGGTTACTTTGCGAGTCCCCAAAAACTGCAATTTATCTAATTAAACAAGGAAGCGATCTAGTCATTTACCGGGAACTCAACTTCAACCTGTCAAATAAAAAGGGTAATGTAGAAATCTAGTTTGGTTGTGACATTTACTAGATCATCACGAAGTGAGTGTTCAAGTTTATTGTCTACCAAGCAATATTGGATCTTGTAAGTTACGATACAAGGTTTTACTATTTTTAAAACAAGTTTATTTTATATAGTATAATATACAAAAATCCTATGTTAAAAATTTTCATTTCATTGCAAAAGAAAAACTAAAGAATAGAAATTATGAGTGATGAGGAGAGATGAACCATGCCCGAATATATTAGAGTCTGTAGCACACGAGGTTCTCCATGAGGGTTTGTTCGTATTAAACACGACTTCATTGCTTTTCCAGGCATTCCATCAAATAAATCACGTACACTCACATTTACTTGAAATCTTTCTCTTTTTTTTATCAAGTTGATTAATGACATCATCCCTCTTTTGATCTATTCCAACAGCATCTTCATTGCGTGTGGAAACAGTTAGGAAAAATAGGTACAAGGTTTATCTGCCTTTCTAAACCCATTTTGCACATATTACGCCATGTTTACATTCTTCTACCTTTTTTAATGTTATGTTTATTTAAATTCATGTTTTTTATTTATGGTAAATAGTTTTTTGAAAGGGACTATACCCTTGTACAATATGACTCAAAAGCTAGATATAACCAAAGTAACATAACCAAAAGAGATCAGAATCCAGATATGAACAAAAGCCCAATGGCAGAAAACAATCTGCCAAGAGAAAAGCCTGCAACCAACAATCCAACAGCTGAAAACAACTAATAAACAACTAAACATCAGAACAACTGCCTAGCAGCTGCATAATAGACCAACAACCCAGATATAACGATAAGAGCTAGCAAAAAGACAAGAATCATGCCTTTTCCAAGATGGTGGGGGATTTAGGTTTCCCGTATCCCTTCTTTTTCCTATCCACTACCTTCCATTCTTCATTTCTTTCTTCCATTGATATTGGAATAACCACTTCAATTAGTTTGAGCGGGGTGAGATTTTAAATGAGGGGAGTCGAAATAGAGTTGATTACTGATATTAGTGTTCTGAAAAGTAGAATCTAGGATAAATTTTTGCATTATTCGAAGAGACTTCCATGATGGGTGAGTTATCTTGCATGTGGACGCTAACTTTCGTAACTGGAGTTTCCTAGGGATCGATTGTTAGATGCTTTGGCAGAGAATCTTTCCACCATGCGGGCTTGATTTTCCGTTGGGAATGTTCACAATCTTTTGTAATATGACCAGTGTTAAAACAACATCCACATCTGAAGGCAAGTCCTTCATAGTCTAATCTCTGTATCCATAGTCTTTCACCAATCTACAACTTAATTTCTGCATCCGTGCATAAGTAGTGTGGGTTTGAATGGAGGTTTTCTCATCAACAACCGCACATGAGCCTAGAGTATCCCCTATTGCAACCAAACAAGATTTGTTCCAAAGCTAGAGTGGGAGTCTAGGTAAACGAACCCAAACCGGGTAGGTGTCAAAAGAGTCTTTTGAGGGATCAAAAGATGGAAACCAGGGCTTAGCCATGAGTCCATGTTCACCCCAAACCCAGTGTTGCATAAGAATTAAATCCCTATCTTCAGGGGTTTCAAAACAACAATGAAATATGCTTTTGCACAAGGATAAAGTTCAATCTTACCTTGAATCTTTTCTCTCCATCTCTGCGCAATCCAGTCATGTAGTTGAGAAATTTTTGGCCAAAATTTATGAAATCTACGAAGAGACCCAGTTGGGAGAGATTTTCTTCCTCCTTACGCACCTTTAGAAGCAGATCCGCCTCAAGCTTCAACGTCGGGTCTCCTCCGAGGGTTTCAATGGCATATCATAGTTCCTTGTAGAGATCTTTGCTTGCTTGCAGACCACATTAGCAAAGGAGTTTACAGTCTTCTTACCGCCGCATGCAGAGGGTATTTTTGGGTCCTTTTCCACATCTCCACTTCCCTCGCCACCATAGGAATTCCTAGGAGATCTATCATATCCCCAAAAGCTTGACCATTCTCCTCTATCAAAGGAGAGAGCAGAGGTGGATCACAAACATGGCCGCCACCGTCAAGTTTGTTTTCACAACATGTGGAGGAGGAGCAAAGACTTCCCTCCCTTCAGCTTCTACACCATTGCCAAGGTGTCTCACACCTTTGTCCACCAGCTAGAGCAGAGACCTCTGAAAATGCAACTGTGTATCAATGCGGTGAGAGTGCAATTCATGTTAAGATTTAACTATTTATTTTAATTTTTACCTTTTTTATTTTATTTTTCAATTACTAATTTATAAATTTATATTTATTTGTACTTTCTATTAATTTTAACTAATTTTTTTATTTTATTATTTATATATTTTTTTTATTAAATTGTCATTTTTATTTTAATTATTAATTATAATTATTATTTATTTATTTTAAATCATAAATTTTCAATTATAATATTCTATTTCATTTTTAAATAAATCTTTATTAATTTGAATATTTATTATTTTAATAAATTTTTATTTTTATTTTACTTTTTTAATATTTTAATTAATTTTAATTTCTTTTTTTTTTTTTTAATATAACCAATTGTTATTTTATAATTTTATTATAAATTAATTAATTTCTACTTTTAATATGAATTTTTGTTTATAAATTTTTCATTTTTATTTTAATTTTTATTCAATATTTTATTTTAATTTATATTAATTAATTTCATTTATTTTATTTTATTTTAAATTGTAATTATTTATTTATTTTTTATTAAAATGTCATTTTTCTTTTAATTATTAATTATTATTTATTTATTTTAAATCATAAATTTTCAGTTATAATATTCTATTTCATTTTTTTAATAAATTTTTATTATTTTAATAAATTTTTATTATTTTAATAAATTTTTATTTTTATTTTACGTTTTTTATATTTTTAATTAATTTTTAATTTCTTTTTTTATAATTTTTAATATAACCAATTGTTATTTTATAATGTAACCAATTGTTATTTTATAATTTTATGATAAATTAATTAATTTCTACTTTTAATATGAATTTTTGTTTATAATTTTTTCATTTTTTATTAATTTTAATTTTTATTCAATATTTATTATAATTTATATTAATTAATTTCATTTATTTTATTTTATTTTAAATTGTAATTATTTAATTTCCATTTTTAAATATTTTTATTTTTATTTAAATTTTTTAATATTTTAATTAATTTTTAATTTCTCTTTTTTTATATATAACCAATTATTATTTTATAATTTTATTATAAATTAATTAATTTCTGCTTTTAATATGAATTTTTGTTATAAATTAATTATTTTAAATTATGATTATTTAGTTATAATTTTTATTAGTATACATTTTTATATTTATTATTTTCAAAATTTTGATATTTTATTGATTTTAATTTTATAATATTTTATTATATCATTTTTAGTTTTGGTTTTTTTTTTTCTTCAATTTTGTATTTAAATCTATAAATATTTTTAATTTTTATTTTTAATTTTTTATTTTTAATTTTATTATTTATATTTTTTTATTAAATTTTCATTTTTATTTTCATTATAAATTATAATTATAATTTATTTATTTTAAATCATAAATTTTTATTTTTATTTTACTTTTTAATATTTTAATTAATTTTAATTTCTATTTTTTATAATTTTACATTTTTATATAACCAATTATTATTTTATAATTTTATTATATATTAATTAATTTCTACTTTTAATATAAATTTTTGTTTATAAATTTATCATTTTTATTTTAATTTTTACTCAATATTTTATTATAATTTATATTAATTAATTTCATTTATTCTATTTTATTTTATTTTAAATTGTAATTATTTATTTATTTTTATTAAATTGTCATTTTTATTTTAATTATTAATTAATAATTTATTTATTTTAAATCATAAATATTCAGTTATAATATTCTATTTCAATTTTTTAATAAATATTTATTATTTTAATAAATTTTATTTTTATTTTTACGCTTTTTTTTTTATATTTTAATTAATTTTTATTTATTTTTTTTTAATATGACCAATTATTATTTTATAATTTTATGATAAATTAATTAATTTCTACTTTTAATATGAATTTTTGTTTATAATTTTTTTCATTTTTTATTTTAATTTTTATTCAATATTTATTATAATTTATATTAATTAATTTCATTTCATTTATTTTATTTTAAATTGTAATTATTTAATTTTATTTCTTTTTAATATTTTTATTTTTATTTTATTTATTTTATATTTTAACTAATTTTTAATTTCTTTTTTTTTATATATAACCAATTATTATTTTAATTTTTATTCAATATTTTATTATAATTTGTATTAATTAATTTCATTTATTTTATTTTATTTTAAATTGTAATTATTTATTTATTTTTATTAAATTGTCATTTTTATTTTAATTATTAATTAATAATTTATTTATTTTATATCATAAATATTTAGTTATTTTGATTTTTTTTAATAAATATTTATTATTTTAATAAATTTTTATTTTTATTTTACTTTTTCTATATTTTAATTAATTTTTAATTTCCTTCTTTTTTAATATAACCAATTATTATTTTATAATTTTATGATAAATTAATTAATTTCTACTTTTAATATGAATTTTTGTTTATAATATGAATTTTTTTATTTTAATTTTTATTCAATATTTATTATAATTTATATTAATTAATTTCATTTATTTTATTTTAATTGTAATTATTTAATTTTTATTTTTATTTAATTGTAATTATTTTTATTTTATTTTATTTTAAATTGTAATTATTTATTTAATTTTTTTATATTTTAACTAATTTTTGATTTCTTTTTTTTATATATATATTCAATTATTATTTTATAATTTTATTATAAATTAATTAATTTCTACTTTTAATATGAATTTTTGTTATAAATTAATTATTTTAAATTATGATTATTTAGTTATAATTTTTATTAGTATACATTTTTATATTTGTTTTTACATTTATTATTTTCAAATTTTTGATATTTTATTGATTTTAAGTTTATAATATTTTATTATATCCTTTATAGTTTTGGTTTTTTTTTTTCTTCAATTTTATATTTAAATATATAAATATTTGTTAATTTTAATTTTAACTTCTTTTATTTTTATTAGTTATGATTTAATTTATTTTTTATTATTTATAATTTAATTTTAATATAAGTGAAATCTTAATTAGAAAAAAATTAAATTACAATCTTAAATGAAAATTGAAAACCATGAAAATATTCTAATGTATTATTTTAACTTAAAAGTTTTAATAAATATACTCTACCACAACATAAAACATAACAATTAATTAAAACAATTTAATAATAAAATAAATTCTAGTGTATTATTTTAACTTAAAGTTTTAATAACTATACTCTACAACAACATAAAACGTAACAATTAATTAAAACAATTTAATAACAAAATAAAATAACGAAACACCGCTTTGAAAGCATTTAATCCTGCACCAAAAAAGGAATTACAAAATATAAATTCTTTTCATAAAAATGAATTTTAAAGAGAAATTGAATATTTAAATCATGAACAAAATCTAATATATTACCTAGACAGAAAGATGCAATAAACATTCTCGTACAATAATATATAACATAACAAATATAAAAAATAATGTAATAACAAAATGTAATGCCCGTTTGGCGGTTACCCGAGGTTCTTGGCGTAGTGACCTTTCCCTTATTGGGCGTCGAACAATCGTGCGTAATTCATTGTCTTAGACCTGTCTCGTGCGATGTTTTAGCACCTTCCCCCTCCTTCTGGCGTCCTCGAGTCGTTATCGACACCTCCCTTTGCTGGTAAACCCTTTTCGAAGGTTGATTGGGCTAGTAACTTTCCTTGAAACCATTTCCATCCTGCTCCTATTCGTTGTCGAGCCAAGGACTTTAACCCATCGACATGGGTTGATGAGTTCGGACGTTTGGTTTATTATCGCTTGGGGTTCGGTTTTTGTTATGAGTTGGGATAGAACCCACTGTTAGTTGCAGAGAATTAAAAGACTGAGGTTTTTCGACTTGCTTTAGCCCAATGAATAAACTTGTTACTGAGTTACTGTTGGAGATGTTCTGGTGACTCTGGTAAATTTGGATTATATACACTCCTTTTTAAGTATCTGTTGTTGCGTATTTCATTTACATGGGATTATATTTTAAAATAAAATACCCAGAAGACATGGGTGTAGAACGATATATGTATTTATACACTAGTAAATCGAATCCTTAGATTCGAGTGTGTGGCTTTTAACTGATATGTTTTGGTTTGGGGAAATAGATGAGACCTTAAGCCGTGCAAGCCTCTTAACTTAGTGTGTTTTTCAATTAGGTTATGTTGAGAATTATATTGTAACCTTTAGCTTGGTCTTACATCGTGAAAGCAAGTAGCTTATAATTTTACAAATCGTAGGATTTGAATGCAATAAATACAGATTTATACCGATGGCTTAATTTCTATTCTGATTAAGGTTTGGAATATAATGATCAATGGGTACTGAAAATAAACAACTAAAGGAATGGAGGGGTTGCGTGGGAATGATGGGGGTAGGTGTGTGGCGCAGGTTGGAGGGGACATGGTTTCAAGTCAAAATTCTATCTGCTTGTGCCTAAGGCCCTACTTTCCCTCACCCCCTTCTGCCATCTAGACTGGTACGTGGCCATCTCCCACTGGCCTTACCTCACGTAGCCCCCCACCTTCTTTAATTCCTTTGATTTGCAAATCTAACGCGTCTTTTGCTACTTCGAACTCTTTGACTGTTACGGCCGCGTGAGCGAGGAGGAGTGTTTTGTTGGGATTTGAGATGAATGGCGTGAAAACCCCAGTCCAGTGGAGTCGCAGGTTTTTGGAAGCTCTTCTTTTGTTGTTCCTCTCCTTGCCATGGCCGCATAGGCTGTTTTAACAACGTTTCTTCCAGCTGACGGGTCGTGTATAGAATGGGGATCCTGCGCATGCCAAGTGTTGCTGCGAATGGAGTCTGAGCCTTCAACAACCTGAAACGAAGGGAACTTTTGCCATGCGTGGCCGCTGCGGTGTATGGTGGTTGGAGTTGAAGCCACAAGCTAGTGAAGTAGACGTATTACCTCCTCTTCTTGGGGCGCTGTGAGGTGTGCTCTTGTCGGGATCCACAACGAGCCACCGCCACGCGGTTTTCAGCCGAGCTGCAGGGCACGTTCTGAGGAAGAAGCCTTTTTTGAGCGCCTCGACAAACAGTCGTCCCAACTATGTTGTTATCATTCGATGATCATTGCATCCTCGATTCGGGATTCTCCTTCAAGGTATTTTTATCAAAATCGATTATGTGACGGTGAGAGTGTTACCAGGAGACTCGATTTAAATTCTTTTACAAAGATTCTCTCTTTGAGACCTTGCTGGTTTTACGATGTAACTCATGGAAGAGAATCTCATAGGGGCAGATCATTTCATATCGTAATATTCATGAAGCACATTTTGCTTTCTTGATGATGAGCTTCTTCACGAGTCAACTGAGTTGGCGTGTATAAAGGTTTCGTTGGACTTATCACACCTTAAACTTCAACTGAAACGTTTGCACCGAGAGTTTGATCTTGTCCTCAAATCGATGAAGGAAAAGGTTTATTTATCATTACGGTAGATGCCTTTGAGCCGGGAGCGTAATGTAATCATTATGTCTTGTGTCCGAAGCTTGAATCATGGGGTTGGCCTTGTAGAAGCTGTTTTTCACCGCGTGAATGTGGCGCTAGCACGAGCTCGCAGAGCACTTTGGGTTAAGGGCAAATGGACGCTGCATTGAAACAATCGGATGCATATTGAGATGGCGTTTTAAACCGGGATGTTAAACCTGCCCCTTGCGATCTTCTGCTACCCTTTTATTATGTCATGAATTGAATGTCCTTTTTTTTTAATCTGTTATGGCATTTAGAATGGGCTTGCTTTTTCCTTGTGAATCGACCCCAGTTGAAGGAAAGGAAGGACTGTTGGGAGTTTTTTTTCTTACCCTAATAGCAATCGTGATAGTGTAACGCCGCTAAAACGACAATGACGAGCGCCACAACCATGCAACCCGAAAATGCGACAAATTTTTTTTTTTTTGTTAACTAAACAAGGTAGTGGTCCTTGTTTGGTTTATTTTATCTGCAAGTTTTGTGACCTTGATAATTATAAAGCTTCAATCTTTTACTGTGTATTCCAAACGCAATACTAGAACTGCATGATTTTCATAATTCCGCACACTCGAGATCTACTTCAATATTTGTTGTATTCGTCTCTTCCTTAGTGGATAATTTCGAGTTTCAAGCATGGTGATACTAGATTGCATAAGGGTATTTGACCTGACCCCGTTTTCACTTTAAGAACCATTTTATAGGAGGATAAAGGTGACCAGGGTAGATGCATGTATTATAATTTTATCGATGTTTTTTTTTTATATATTTTAATATATATATTTGTAGAGATATATTACCAGGATAACCCATATATTGCTATTTTGTTGACACTTAGAAAACTTTTAATATAGGTCCTTAGATATCTCTTTAAAGGGATTAGATACTTTTAATTTAAGTGGTATATATATAGATATATTAACAAAATTTATACACAAATCAGTCTATATGCTTATACATACATTTGAAATTTGAAATTAAATGAATGAGAGTCAAATCGGGGGAGTATTTCAACCATGCTTAAATTTGTTTGGTTGGGGGCGGTGGGTGTCTCAACAACCACCTGTCCACCATTAAGACCCCCTCCTTGCATGCAAAAACAACCTGGCCGCCACTTCCAATTAATCATTTAGATTTTGGAAATCTTGCCCTGCTCAGTCGCCTAAACACTTTTCTACTGTCCTGGCCGCGCGGGTAGGGGTGTGGAAGATAATAGATGAAGACACAGGCCGGTATAACAGGAGAAAACGCTGGTACATTCGCCCAGGCCGCGTGGAAACAGGTGAGGAGGATTATAAGCAAGATACAGGCAAGATATCAGGCGTTTTTTCCTTATTCTTCTCGCCCGGGCATGTGCGTACTCACGAGGAGGCAAAGAAAAGGTCATAGGTGCGTGGACAGCCAGGTAGTGGAGGCGCACCAGCAAGCAGGTCGTCCAACTATGTTGTTATCTACTCAGCTTTGCCTGCATCCCCATATTCGGGTTTTTTTTTTTCTTTGAGAGATTTTTATTCAAACGATTGGGGACAGAGATAGGCATTTAGAAACAACGACCTGTCCATCAAATTGCAGTATTATCCTCTGCTCGGTATTGAATGCATCCTCAAATTCGAGGTTCTCCTCTGTGATAATGTTATCAAGTCGATGGGAAAAACGGTGAAAGTGTTACCCGACGACCCGATGAAATTTATTGCGTTGATTCTTTATTGGACCTTACCAGGCTTAATATACAGCCCGAGGAAAACAAGAAGGTCCCGTAAAGGTGGTTCGGTTTCAAAATTAGATTGCTCACAGAGTAGGGGAGAACCTCGCTGAGGTGGATCCGTTTCAAGAATATTCATGAAATACAGTCTGCCTGGCAAGAAGAGGGACGCCTCAATCATGGAGGTGAGTCTGATTGGACCAGTCTACTCAATGAAGCACAGGCTGCTTGCAACATTAGTGCGAAGACTAGAAGACGCCTACACAGATTGCACGGGACAGCTAAAGGTTTCGATTTCCATATTTCCAAACGTTTCTTCTTTACCAACAAATAAATTAATCTTTTGGAGGTATAAGTGGCCAAAACTAGAGCATGTATATCCGTTAGATACTATTCCAAAGCTTTATTTCCCAAGTATTTAAGTTTGTATATTTGTTTTCTATTTTAATAGCATTGAATATTTTATTGCTTATAATTTATTCCAATAGTTTTTCCACTTCTCTATGTTTTCTTTCACGTGTAATAAGTAGGAATGGATCTACACTAAGTGTGCAAGGAAAAGATTTTATATTATGTATGCACTCGTAACAAACCAAAAATACCAACACAAGGACAACACGGTGAAATACGGATAACTTTTTTTTTTGGACTTACTTGAAGATAATACGACACTACACAAGTTCTCTAGGGAATACAATCAACTAAAGACATGCTTTCCACAACACGAGCCACATTGGTTACAGATAAACATGAGGCACACACTTAGGATACAATGGTTCATCTAAAGTATGCAATTTTACAACAAGGTTTTCCCACAAAAGTTTCTTTAGAATCATGTTGTAGGCTGTAAGTGCTTTTACATTCTTTACTTTTCCCGGAGAGCAATCATGATAAGAGAATCAAAGTTCATGTCTCCTTTGAAGAATTTTCTCCTACCCTGTTAATGTTAATATACAGTGTAAACCAATTATTGGATAGCAAGAGGTTACTTCATTTACTTGATTAACTTATTCATTTGTGAGGAGGCAGTTAATTTCTCAAGGCTCTTAACTTTATCAATCTGTTTTCGACGTTGTGCTTTTGAACATATATGTTTTACCTTTTCAAGCGGTCAATTTTATTTTATTTTATTTTATTCCAGTACATGACTGTCTAACTCTTGGATTCATCATTAAGATCTTATTAGTTGTTAATAAGATTTCATTGGGGTCAAGAGTCTAATCAGAAAAATTAAAGGTTTCACTTGGGCTTCACTTGAAGAGATAGAAATAAGTATACTGTTTACATTTTCAACGGGTAAGACAGATCGAAGAGTTTCTTAGGCAAGTTCCTTCTATTTATTATAATCTTGTTATCTTCCAAGAATTTAATCATTGATTTCACCTTAAGACCGTTCTAAGGACTCACCACAATAAGAGATTGTTGATTTGTTTACGCGGGATCACAAGGTATATTTGTTTCTCTTGTTTTCTTTTTGCTAGGTTCAAAAACATAGTCCTCTACCAAACGACACAAGACCAAGGTAACTAGAGCGATGCAAGATGATTCAAGTTTGGATAATTAGAATTAGGTTTGACAATTCAAGGATAAATCATATTCTGAAAAGTGAAAATTCAACAAAGGATACGCATGTCAAAACAAGTTCATTTAATCTTATTGACAATAATATTTCTCAAATTGACTTTCAAACGATAACAACCTACATGAGAACAATACAAAATTATAACACAATGCCTTCTAGATAGTCTCCACAATTTCCATACCAATGTTGTAAAGCAAAAGAAAAACATTCGTACAACAACAGTTCCTAAGAAGGCTGGAATCCACTTTCTACACGTGTTTCTTTTTCTCTCTTTTTTTTCTTTTCTACTCAGGAAATCCTCCTGCACATTTGTTAGCACATGTCAGTTCGCAAGAACTGAGCACGATAAAAGCTATAACATTAAGACAATTTGTTGTTATCTAACTGTTTCAAGGAAGAAGAGCACCGTTGAAGAAGAAAACAATAATTCAAGAGTCTAAACAAGAGCAATTAAAGAGCTGTCCAAAAGCATAAAATGTCTAAATAAAAGGGACGGCACTAACTCTATTTAATTATCATTTTCTCATAGGAGCAGTTAATAAACATCATAGTGAATTTCACCCATATCACAATAATGACCGTCATTAACAAGATAACATTTCGAAACAAAAACAATTACAGGAAGAGAATTAATTTCAAACGTGATCTATCCCTATTTGTTTAAGTTAGTTCACCAAGCCAAGGATTCACTATGCCACTGGAAGATCCCAAACAATCAATCAACATGAGAATATCTAAACCAACATGACTTATTAATATTAAGATGATGTGCCTATAACAGTTAATTTTATGTCAGTACAGAATAAATAAATTGGACAGAAAAGGGATGAAACGCACAAATGACCTCGTATGGGTTACATCCTATCCTAACAATCCTTCTATTAAACTTTCTTCTAATCAAGAGAATGTCTTAAGAAAAAGGACAAACTTGGCAAGACCAAACATAACCATTATAAATCTTACAAGAGGGTTACTCAATCATTCACAAGAACACAACACAGGATACATAGCTTCCAAAGGATGCGTAAATCAACAACAAGTTGACTTAAACCTTTCTGGTCAACACATAACCATTCTACTACAATGACAGCAAGGAGGTCGTATCACAACGATCATCACAAAAACCAGTCAACCAATGAGTTTCCAAACACACCAACCTCTAAGTTGCAGAAGAATGAAATTTAAGCATCTTTACGGAGCAAGACGTAGAGTAATTTCTCACGCATAAAACCAGCATCCCAATTTTAAGATTTGTAACTTCCTCACTAATGATCAAGTAGATCTCGTATCCTCCAACATGTGTGAAACAAAATCAAGGTACGAAAAAGAGTATTTCCTCTGACATTTTAAGCTATCTAAAAGAAATGTGAGTAACGTCTAAAGAAGGCATTCCATAGGATCAGCTACATTCCTCAAACATACAACAGTCACCAAGGGAGAGAAGGTGGTTCCAAAGAAAACAATCTCCAAACGGTGAACATGAATTGATATCAAATTATGAAGATCAACCATGACGCTTGACGAATAAAAGTATTTCTTCGAGCGATTTAAAAAAATAACAAAAGCAACTAACCTAGTTGAGAGTAATATCAACTTGGCTCAATTCGATAATCAGTCAAGCTAAGCACACACCAAGCCAACCGGGAAGGGTTACTAGAAACTAAAACAACTAAAAGAAAAGAATAGAGACAGGAAAAGCATCATTCACCTATACACAATGCACTCGCAGTACTCAATCCCTAATTCGCAAATACCCGACATAACCCAGGACTACAGATCTCGAACCGAAACAAGAATAAGAACAAAACAGGAACTATAAGGTTGAGTCCAACAACAATGTTTGATAAAACATTCAAATCGTGAGACCAACATAAGGAACTAGGGGGTGTTCATTACAGGACCCCCACCTCTTTTGTTTTATTAGACTTAAGAACAAAGTTCACCCAACTAATATTTATTAAAACCCAGAAAACAATATAAAGGCTTCAACCAACGCAATCATTTCTAACGCCAAAAAGGAATACAAACGAGCAAGGGAAGTGGAAACCAAACAGCATACCATCACACGAGACATTTATATGAAGAGTAGAGTTATTTAATGAATCAGTTAAATAACAACATAAGAATCAATGGTATAGAGAATATCGTGCCTGATTAAGCTCCATGCATCGATAACAAGATGGATAGGGCTCTGCAATAAAGCAACCCAACTAAATAGCAACTTCTCTTCCTCGGCTTTGAAGGTCCAAACTACATTAACGGCCATGCTCTTGTCCTTGTCGGTGAACAAACCGGGTGCCACATCTATTACATACGACAGGGGATGAACCATACTGGTAACCATTACCATGAGCTATACTCTCTGAAAGAGGCCCTTGCCAAATCACCGCTCTTGTGGTGCAGGCAAATGAACTGTCACACACGGCTGACTATAGCATCGCCAATAATGCGGATTTGCCTCTTGACCTTGCCTTCGAATCTGTATCGGTAACCAAATACCCGTCATAAGGCAGGCCTAGTAGTACTCAGCCATAAGTTAGGCAAGGATTGCAAAAGGATGTGTACATTGGGTTTGCAGCATGACCTCATTAGGGTAAACACGCCGCTACCAACTGGAGCCAGAAATATTCTTCGAGGAGTGATTGTATATTTATGATACTCTCGTTGTCAAAACCCATGACCTCCCGAGAAAGCAAACCAAATGTATTTTCACCTGTGAAGAAGCTGCTACAAAATATCAAGTGTGTTGCTTGTGCAGCAAAACATTTCAGCTGTAGCTTGCAAGGTGTGATAATTCCAACAGCACCCTTTATGCCTGCCAATATAGTGACTCGTTGAAGATGCTCATATCATTGCAAAGCAAAAAGTGCTTCATAAATATTCTGATCTGAAACAGATCCGCCTCCATGGGATACTCTTCCATGAGTTACATCGAAAGACAACAAGAAAACAATAGAGAAACTTATCAATAAATTTCATCAGGTCTTCTGGTAATACTCCCACTGTCACGAATCAGTTTTTTTGGATATACAACTCAATGCAAGCTCTGGATCTGAGAAATATCCTGCTACCTTCATCTCCCAAGACATTTTCTCCAACATTGCATAGATCTCCTGTGCCCGTGGGTGTGATCTGTCACCTTATTGTTTGGTGCTGAAGTTGGCTTTGAGCATTGTGAAGAGCATTCTTCCAGGCAGTCACATCATTCCACTTGCTTAGAGGCGGTGGTTCTAAACCATAGCGTGACATGTCCATAGCATGAGGAGCCTTGCCAGCACGTATTCGCTCCTACTCCTTTGCCACCATATACAACATTATATGAGCTTGTATATATATAAGTCTCCTCACACCACACTTTACGCAGACATCCAATACAGGGCAAGTCCCATTTATTTTACTTCATCAATCCGTCCCGCTTGAAGCATTTCTTCGGTGGCCTGCATTAATAGAACAATTTCATCTCATCTTCTTCTTCACTATGAGCAGGTTGTTTGCCATAGAAAACGGTATTCGTAGAAGAAGCAGGAGCAGAAGAAGAAGGAGAAGCGAGAATTGTTGGGCTGTTGAGCTGTTGCGAGCAAGACGGCGAGGGCCTCTCCAGAATCGTAGCCGAGAGGGCATCATCGAGGTCCCCGCCACTAGATTACATTCAATCTTGAGCAGAGATAACAACATAGTTTGACAGCCTGCCTGTTGGAAGCGCTCAAAAAGGCTTCAACTAAAACTTTATCTCGTCCTTCTACTACGGCTGCAAGACCCTGCAACAACTGGTCTCGACTGTGGTCGCGTGCAACCAGAACATCAGGATAGACACCACGGTTCCTTGGGCTCGCCCTGCAGCAGCTGAATGGTGCCTTTTGTTTGCTTCCAAGGCATCCCCTGTTCATGGCATGGCGTCAACAGCACACTCTCATCAAAGGAACACTTCAAAGATAATGTGATCGACATGATGCCCATTGGTCCTAAACTGAAAGGATCATATATGTGCAGCGAGTGATCTACCAAATCGAATTTCATATGAACTGCCCAGCTCTGTGCAATAGGTCAAAACGATAAACCATTCTGACTGGATCAACATATGTGGAAGCGTAATCATATGTCCATGACGAATGTGAAGGATCTGGTACGCTTCCTGGATCGATCGCTTGCCTAGATCGAACTCGCCCAAACCGACCTTGAAAGCTTGAATGATGTCGGCGACAAATTTGCAGAAGACATGATACCTGGTTGCTCAAGCTCTGGCACATGTCGTCTACAGATCCCAACATAATCTCATTTTCCTCACAAATCCCAACAAAACCAACCTCCTTGTTCACGCGGCCAAAACATTTCAAACGGAGCAGGTAGCACGGGCGCAAGGAAAATGCAAGTCAACGGAATTAAAGGAGGTGGGGCGGCTGGCAGAGGAGGCAGGTGGGAAGAAAGGATCCGATGCCCAGCTGGGCATCACACAACCAATTATTTATAAACTACTTTTATTTATTTTACAAGAATAAAGATTGCACCAATATTCCCACCTTTCAATATATATCCTTCAAGTAATAAGACAAAATTTAATATGTATTTTTGTAAAATTTCCCAACACCCTTCAAGAGGGTTCCAAAATTACTTCCATTAAGTTTTAAAGCAAGAACTACTAACATGTAAACAAGATTAACATACTCATGAGAGGTTCCAAGTCAAGTAAGAAGGAGAATAGATAGATTGTCATCCTTTCAACTTTTGATTCCATCTATATTACATGCTTATTATTGGAGTTCAAAAACAACTTTCATTCAACATTTGTTACAACACTTTCTACTTCATGTGGAAACAAATTTGCAATAATGTAAGCTAAAATACAAAGTAATATTACATTCTTCCTCCACTCAAGGTGGTAAATACATGGTGGTTTTACATTGTCAACAACAAGGTTCCAAAGCTCCAAGGTGTTCTTCATCCATGCTCCAAGTTCCAAGTATTTCAAATCACAACCAAGATAGGGGGAGAGGCAACACTCTCCTCCCAACCAAAACTCAATGGAGAAGAGAAGCAATCTCCTCCATTGACCCCCGAGCCCCAAACACAACACAATGAAGGGTGGTCTCGAACTCAAGGCAACACACTTGCTTCCCATAATACAATTTTCTTCACAACATTCAAGGTTAAAAGAAGAAACAAAAAAGAAACACAAATAACATAATACTTTTCACAACAAGGCTTTCATCCAAGCCAACAAGAGAAGGAACCACAATACACAAAAGTAACCATACATTTTATACAATTTTAAGCATAAAAACAACAACAATAAGAAAGCAAAAAGGGAGAAGGTTTCCTACCTCTCCATTGGAGAAGCCTAAACCAAGAAGCTTTGTCCAAGCTCCCTCCAAAACAATCCAAGCATGCAAGTTCAAGCTCCTCTTCCCTTTTCCCCAATTCTTTTCTCTCCAAAAGAAAAATAACAAAAAGAAAACTCTTCAAAAAAAAAACTCCAACCCCCTCAACAAGAGAGGAAATTTTCATAAATAGACAAAAGGGAAGAGTGAGGGTGATGTGGCTCCTTGTAGGATGCCACATCACACATCCTCAAGACCACCTCCCATAGTCAACTCAACTCCCAAAACACAATAAATGGGTGGTTGGGTTGAATGACATCTCTCATCCACATCCATCCCTTCCCATGTGTCTTAAGGCACAATTAAATGCAAAAATGAAGACAAGTGCACTCCAAAGTCACATTTCCCTTCCCAAAACAATAAATAATCCCCTTTTTGGATTCCCAACCCATAGATATGGTTGGTAAGGGGTTTTGGGAAGTGTGGGACAAATTCAACTTGTCCCACAAGTCCCCCAAAATTGCCCTAAATCTCAAATTCGAGATTCAAAGGATTTGGAGTGGTCAACACTCAAAACAAGCATTCAATACAAGAGGAAAACACAAGGCTCAAGGAGCCAACCATCAAAATTAATTACACCCACTAGACTTCCCTCCAAAACTTAAAAAATAAAACAAGATGTTACATTAATCTAAACATACTTAACAAAAGTAATTTTAAAAAAACATCACAAATAAAATCACCTACTAAAGTAAGTTAAAACAAGTAATTAAAATTCTTACCCCCTTGGTCACATTAGAAAATTTCCCCCTCATGGAAATTTTTTTCTTAACACAAAAAACAAAAGGGTAACACATACAATTCACTAGTTGCGTTGATGACCAAATGTTGTAACCACCCGACATCCTATTGTGTTTGGTTCCAATCCCCTTCATGGTTGTAATCATGTTGTGTTCTCTGCTGAAATACAAAATACCTCCTTCGGCCTTGCGGCCATGTCAAAATGTCCAAAATAACCATATACATGAAATTTATTAACATCTATACGTAATTCAATTATCCATTATTTCAAGGTTTAAATCACAACTTAATTATGCATTCCATAATTATCCAAAGTTATAGCAATGTAAATTCAACAACTACATTCTACTTATCACGGCGAAGAAATCCAATGTTAGGACACATGCAATATATCCATATAAAAATAATATCGGCATCGATAGTGCGTCCATGAGCGGTGTAGATCATACAGAAAAATAAAATCCAATCATAACCCAAATGCATCTACTCACAAAACATCATGCTAATCAACGTAAGTATAAGTCATGTCCATATCCAAAAGTCTGCATAACTCAAAATGATAATCAACTAAGTGTCATAGGGAAGTGGGCATTACGGATAGCATGTATACTTTCCTTTACGCCTCGTTTTTTCTTTTCGAAATAAAAGAGTAACTGCTATGTGATAGCAAAATAATGGTTGAAGTTTTATCTTGTGGGTGTTAGATCTTTAACCTAGGTGTTTCCTGCTTAATTCTTCAAATTCGGGTGACATTTAGAGACAATAGTGAACAATGGCCGTTGAGTTCGATTTCTAAACCAGTCATGTGAGATATAAACTTGAACCATGAATAACATTAGTGGATATTTGTAGATTTGTCGACTCATGGCCGGTGTTAGGCTAAATGTTTGTTTTTGTCTTGGTAAAAGCTTTTCTTGGGCTGAATCGTGTGTAAACCTCGCATAGTGAGCATGATGTTTTCTTAAAAGCCTACGTGAGTGGAATATTATTTGCTCAATACGGATCCTGTGACGTGAGTCACTATATCATAAGATAAAGAGTTCATTGAACTCTGTAGTATGAATGTTTTCTTTGGAGCGACTATGAGGATAGGTCGAGTAGGCAGGTCGTGAAATAGATGGGTATGCCCAAGCTATTCATATGTTGTTTTAGAGACGGAAGAGAAGGCTTAGTTCGTAAGAAGAGTATTTTGCTTGTATTCCTCCTTCATTGATTGTAAACCTTGTGATTGGTGATTCGAGTTGGGTCACAGGTAGAAGATCTTGTGTCGATTCACTTATATTTTTCCACAAACTATCCCTTGCTTGTTTAAATTCAAGTATCAAATGAAATGGGTTTCTATTAAATCCATTATGTAGCTTAGAAACCTTGATAATTGGTAGGGACTTTACGAGTAAGTGTTGGTAGAGGCATGTATGAAAATAGAATGGTTACATTGCTTGAATTGGGTTAGACTTGTATGAAAATGGAAAAGGTAGGAATTGACTCGATTACATATTTTAGTGAGCTAAGTCCTTAACTCTTACAATGATCTTACGAGTGGTGGACTACGGGTTTATTACGATTATGTGATGTGAGATTATAATAACAACCTTTGATGAAAAAACGACTTCTTGATCCTTGCTGTGTAATCCAACTATAGTTGTTGAATGTAATTTAGTTGGATAGACTCTAATTTATTTAACTTCTTGAAGAAAAATAATTAGGTTCGGTGAGAATTACTTGGTATGTTGAATCTTGATTCGTTATTGTGTTGTGAGTATTATATGTAGGTTTATTGATCGAGTGAAATTAACTTTAATCTTTGGTGATTTTTGTTCATATATGGTTGGGGCCTTTATTCTTCCTAAAACATGGATGTGTGTTAATGCGGTCTTGTTACCAAGCAATTTTGAATATGTTAAGTCATTTGGTGATCTTTATCCTTTTGGTTAATAATATTAGAATGATGTTTGGGTGTTAGATTTCAATCACGTAATCCATAGGATTACATGACTGAAATCTCAATACACCAGCGTGGTTGTCTTCACCAATAAGGTCTCACCTTGTTTGTCTTTGGAATATCTCTCTCACTTGAATATTGGGATTCCTCCTTGTTGGCTGGTATAAATCTCTTCCTCTTGTGAACATATTGATTAGTGGTTTGTGATTTGATCCATTCTTGAGTTTAGAATTTTACTTTCATGATATTATAAAATGTTAGCTTCTTTGTTACTTGATGGGTAGTCTTAACATGCTCGATTAGTGAACTGACTCTAATTAATATTTGTGCGAGATGGATTATGCGAGAAGAATAAAGGAAAAGAGTGTTAAAGGTTCATCTGCAAATTTATGAAGTTCCTTGTAAAAATGTCCAATGTGTTGTAAATTGTGTAACATTGCTTGTAAAGAGAGTATATGACCTCTTGCACGGAATTGTTCGGAGAATTACGTGAAGAAGTAGTTTTGTTTTTTTGTAATTTCGATAACTTTCTGTAGTGAGAAATAACATTCAATCTCTTCAACTTTGGCATAAGCATTGTAAAAACTTTGATCTTGAGAATTAAGTGTTAAATTAAATCTTTCTAAGACTTTGTATTGGTGGGTTATATGTAAGTTTTAATGGGGTGGTTTTCCTTCTGAAGTTACCTAAAAGTTTTATTCAAATAAATGCATTTGTAGAGAGATCCACTCGAGAACAAACAATACCCTAAGTGATCGGGCGAGGCTATCCTTGCAATGTGATTTTATATAACGTGTTATCCCTAACCGAACTTATATGACCCAAAACCACACACGAACAACACAAGAAAAGACGGTAATTTTTTTGTCTTATTTCCACACATAACATGACGCAACATGTCATCACCAAAGGTACAACTAACACTGTGAACAACTTGATACAAGGATGGCCATAAAGGCAGCACGGAAACATTCACACCTATCAAGGACCATACATACATTTTTTTTTTCTTCTTTCTGACAAGACAACATGGAAGTCCAACCACTTGACACACTTACATTTAGGGCATCCCATGAGGAAATTCTTGTTAAATTTTCTTGTTTACTAAAATGTCTCTAATTCTTAACTTACGTTCTTATAAAATTTCATGTAATGATTCACACAATTCTTTTCACAAGGGAGAACTTCTTTCTTTTCAACTATTGACTAAATAGCTTAAGGCCAAGCTTTCTAAACTAGGATCATCAATTTTATGTCCAAGGCTTTTTATTCATTTGATTTTAGAACATTTTCCATTTCTACAAGATTAATTAAACTTACTCAAGCCACTAACACAAGTTCCACACCTCTATTGCCCAGGTGATGGCATAAGCTCCGATTGAGTGGAAAGTACCGCTTAGGGTTCATAACAATAACCTTCTTGTTTAAGGATCAAACTTTGACCTTGCTTAAGAAATATCACCATGAATCAAGGCAAGGGTTAACGAACAGGACAACGAATTTAACTTCGAGAGTCACATTGTTTACTATCAGTCTTTCATTGAGGTTAAGAGTTTATCAAGATTGGTTGAATGTTCCATCTAGACTTTACTTAATTAAGTTTGACAAAGGAGAACATTTCAAACGATAGAGAGAGATTTAAGGTTTAATTAATCAATTTCCCTCCTACTTACTAAATCCTATCATCTTCTAAAATCTAACCATTGCTTTCACCATGAGGTCATTTAAGATTTCACCATAAAAGGATAGTGTTTATTGGTTTGGCTCGGGAAAAAAAATAAGTAATCATATTTTGTTACTGAAAAGATAGTTTCCTCTTGATTGTCCCAGGTCTCAAAGGTTATCAAGTAGATCACATCTACATTAATATATTCATATATATAAATTTTAGTTTAACTTTTATAAGGACTATCCAGCTCACTTCATAGTACTTACAAACTCATTTCTACTATGCCTTAGAAGGATTTACATGTCAACATTTTAACTCAGAAAGCAAAGTTTAACGATTCTGACAACAATACTCCACATGATACATTCCACTAAGGCCACTAGAATGACCCTCCTCCTAAAATGTCCAAAGGCCTTTTCCAAATTCTTATAGCATAATACTCATTCGTGCAAAATTAGTAACATCATAACCAAGATTGATCAATAATCTACAAGTCTTTCCATCATCTAACCACGTAAGCCATCTGCAATGATTAATACCCCGAGTTAGTTCGGGAGAAGCGAGGCAAGATAAGACCATACATAGCAACAATAAGCTACTAGCTAACAATACCATGAAAGGAAACATTCTATTTCAAGAAATGGATCAAAGTTCTAACCTCTAACAACCTTTTGATACAAGATATAATTCTCACCATGCCAACAAGAAGAAATCCATAAGTTTTAATTATGAAAAATACCTCGAAAACTACAAAAGTTTGGCAACCAAATACGCAAGACTATGAAATTTAAATGATTAGACACAAGAGTTGAGAGTATTAGGATTTCAATCATGTAATCCCGTAGATTACGTGATTGAAATCTAAAGTGTAACCCATCAATCAACATTCTCAAGGTGAAGTCAAAAGATAAAAACCAGACCCGATCTTAGTTGCCAAAAAGAATATAGTTTTGGAATCGTTAAAGTGGGCACATAGGCCTAATAGGCTAGAAATGAACAACGAGGGTAATAACAAAGTTCCATCATGTAATCAAAAGGTTTAAAGGATGAAAATCTTATATTCAAACCCACAACCATTATATCTTAGGTAATAAGTGACTTCATAGCTAATAAGGATGAGTGGAAAGGACGATAAGAATGTCCGGAATAGGCATTGCCTAACAGCCTACCTACTGAACATAACCAGGGCCGGAATAGTGACAAGCCTCATTAATTCCCAAGTTGAGTAGGCAATCTAGCATTCTAAACACATCCTTGCAATTTTCATAATACTTTAGATTTATAACCCTCCCGTTCTAGAGGAACATAGCCATGAATCTAGACTTGGTTGAAATTTTCTAACGTCAACTCACTTTCTAATATCATAAACGATGTAATTACAATTATTACGTTCGATACATATACAACTATTCCATAGCTTCTTTTCCCTTTTTAAACAACAAATATATTCACGACCTTCCATCACAATCATTCTAAATTTGTAATGAAAGGTCACTCATCAAGAAGGAAGTACAAAACAAGTTTGACTAAATTAAGGAACTTCATGTTACCTTAAGCAGTTGATGAAAACCTTAACTTTCACGAACCGTGAAAGATATTACCTTACTCCATCAAGGCATTATGTCTATACATAATTAAATCGATCACACAAGGAATCATCAACATACCATATCTTAACACCATAAAGGTCATTAATTTTATCAAATTTTACTCATAGAAAGAGTAGAATCAAATGGGGTTCTATCAATAATTTATGCCCTTCTATCCACCCAGGACATATTTTCGGTCCAAAACTTCCTTCTTAACAAGCATATATATTGAACTTCTAATTTCCAAATGCCCTAATAATTTGCACAATACACGAAGTGCATAATCACGCTTATCATAAAAAAAAATAATTTAACTATATATTTTCCTCCGGGCAATAACATAATAGGAACCCAATACTAGTCAAGCACTGACTTTCAGGGCGATTACATACCTAAGTTCACAAGTTGATAAAACCAACGTACCCAAAGACTCGATTTCTAGCACGAGGTATTTTTATCGTTACATACCATTATATATATAATTAATCGAAGCATAAACACCGAGAACATTTTTTTAATTTTATAAATGGGTTAGATCACTTGACAAAACACCAACGGAGGCAAATCCAAATAACAAACTATTACCCATATCTTGAACACAAATCCACAAAATCACAAATTTAAACCAATTTACGAAAAAAAAGTTTCATTTCAAGAGGTTTATTAGATACTAGCATATTATGTATATGGTTAGTCTATCTTGTCTGTTTAACGCATCCACCGGTGGTGAACATCCGGCGAGGATCACTGCTTCTGACCACGCGCCCTCCGCTTTATCCTCTGCTTCACTGGTCTTTTCTTGCAATATACCACACCAGGATTCCCTTTTGAAGGCACGACTAGAAGAATGCAATAGGTGGTTGTCCAAACACTAGATTGCTTCAATGCAGCTGCTTTGGGGTGAGAGTCGAACTGCTTACCACTCAGTCCGAGAGCACTTGCGCTAGAAAGCTAAACACCAACCATGGTTTGAAGCTCGGACACAAGACATAATGATTACATCGCTCCTGGCTCTGAAAGGCATCTACCGTATTGATACACAAACCTTTTCCTTCATCAGATTTGGGGACAACATCAAACTCTCGGTGCAAACATTACAGCTGTAGCTTGTAAGGTGATGATAATTCCAACAGAGTCCTTTATGCCTGCCAACTTAGTGACTTGTTGAAGCAGCTCATATAATAGCAGAGCAAATTGTGTTTCATGAATATTCTGATATGAAACAGATCGGCCTCTATGAGGTTCTCTTCCATGAGTTACATCGTACAACAAGTAAGATCTCAATAGAGAATCTTTGCAAATAAATTTCATCAGGTCTGCTGGTAACACCCTCACTGTCACTTAATCGATTTTGATAAAAATATCTTGTAGGAGAGTCCAAATTTGAGGATGCAGTGATACAGAACAGAAAACAGCCTAGTTGGACAACCTGCCTGTTGGAGGCGCTCACGAAGGCTTCTACCAAACTGTAGCATGCCCGTTGCCTGGCTATTTACTGCTGCAGGCAGTTGCTGTGGATCCCCAACAAGAACACACCTTACAGCTCCCAAGACATTTTCTCCAACATTGCATAGATTCCCTGTGCCTGTGGGTGCGATCTGTCACCAAATCTGGGTCAAGCTCATGGCTGAAACAATAAAATACAAGCACAAATCAATGGCGAGTTAAGAACTAAGACCAGGTCGAGCAACAGTTAGATTGGAACATAGAACAGGGAGGTCATGAGCCTTTGACACGGCGGCAATGCCAGAAGAATACAAAGCAATGAAAAAAACCCCCGACGAGAGTGAAGAGCTATGAGCTCACGGCTGAGCCTTCCACAGCAAGAACAGAAAGAGGGGAACATAGTGGAATTTCACTCACAACGATGCACACCCAGCAGAGCACGATTCAAAGCCATTCAAGCTGGACCCAACTCGCAAACCCCAGTTCGAACCAGACAAAGCGGCCAAGCTGAGCGTCCATGGCCAACCACGATACCAGCAAAACCATGGAAATGCAAAGCACAAAACGCAGCCTCAAGATTTGATCGAGCTTCTTCCATGTTAAATTCACCACCTGGATGGAAGCGACTTTCCAAAATGAAAAGGCAAGACAGCTCAACTAAAGCTTTACCTCGTTCTTCTACTACGGTGCAAGATTCGAACAAGCCCAGTCTCGATTGTGGTCGCGTGCGGCCGAGGAACATCGGGATCAACACCAGGGTTCCTTGGGCTCGCCTGCGGCAGGTGTCGCACTTAACTCTCTCTGGAGGCCATTGATTTTCGAGATAAGTTTACTTCTCTACCTGTAGGCTGTTGCGTAAAGACAATCACTTTCTCACGGCACTCTAGGAGAATTTCAGTTCTGCGCTCCACTTTGAAATACGCACATGTAAGCACGATTTTGAGAACCCACACCCACCCTCGCAACATCGGGCGTGAGGACCTTCATTTCACCATTAATGAATCCACTATCCAGAACACGCTGTAGCAATTCATCTGTTTCAGCATTTGATGGAGTGCAAAACAAGCATTCGTGGTTGGACAGACACGACAGGTAGACCACGTGAACAGCAGGTGTAAGTCAACATTTTAATGAATGAGCATGTGCGGCCACCAAAGTCTCTTGCGTGAGCAGGTCAAAAAAGAAAACAAAAGATTTGCAAATCAGGGAAAACAGTGGGTGCGGCCACCAGCAAGGATTCCATCACATCATACTTTAATAGCTCCACCCTCCACGCCAAGAAGGAGATGAAGCTGACCGTGACAACTACAAGTCTATGAGATTTCTAGAAGGATCACACATATACAACAAAGGTTATAGCCAAATCAAGGACTTGTAGCTACGGTTCACTTTCATATTTTAGAGCATGCTTGTACATAAGAAAGAGATATACATTTCATAAGGAATCATTCGCAAATCAAAGCAACGGGAAAAAGTTGGTCTACAGTTCATCTTAGGGGTATTGTACAATAATTCAATTGCAACTTCTATTAACTGAAAGCAAGTGTTCAAGAATCTGCAATGAGGGACAGCTAACAAACTCCACGTTTTGAAAGGAATATCAACTGGAAAAAAATGTTCAAACTCTAAGTAGGTGTCTAATGTTTAAAAGTTGTACCACAAAGGATGAGACTATACTCATATGCGTAAAAGAACAAAGAGCTTTATCAAGCACAAGTTTGCGACCAGGACTAGGGTACACGCCAAGCGGGCGTTACAAAATTAGTAACCACTTCTCTTTTTGGTGAACGCTAAAAAAAAAAACAAGCTTAAGGAAAACAATGGTTAGTTTCTAATAAGATTTAACAAGTAAGAGAAGAAAATTTGAAACCACTCAATTTATCTCTCACCTATTTAAAAGTAAGTAGCTTCCTCTTGATAAGCTCTTTCGGTGAAGCCTAAATAAGAGCGTTAATAACTACGTGTAAAACCTCAAACTTCAATGTTAAACCTCGGTAAAAACTAATGACGGCTTAAGGGTGATCTCAATTGACCATCTTCCTTTAACTTTATCCAGGGTAACCTTGTAATTTTTCTTAAGTTTGTTGAACGTGAACCGATGTTGTCATAAGGGCATGAACAAGTTCTAGTAACGTAAGTGTGAATAGATGGTCTGTGGAATTAAATTACCATCTTTATCAAATAAATATATAAATCAAATAATTGTTATAAAGGAGAAGACTTTAAGTGAACTACTCTACTGATGTATAAAAACATAACTTTCGAGTTGATAAAATGTTTTGTGCGAATCATATATTGAATCCTTACGAAAACTCAAGTCATGAGTTAAAGGGTGTCTTATCAAAATAAATAACCTCGATCATTCACATTGTGGCTTGCCCTAGCTATGAGAGTGTCTTGTGGTTGGGCTTCATGTTATTCTCATCAAAAAAAAGGAAAAGTATATTATCCTTTTGGGTGTGAACGCGTTTCGTCTTGACCTTGTGGTCATCCCCAGTAACAAGTGGTTCCCGAGTTGGTTGTAACTTTGTGATGACATGTTGTGTTGTGTTTTGTGTCGAAGCAAGTCAAAAAAAAATATTCTGTCTTTTCTTTGTGTTGTTCGTGTGTGTTGATTTTGGGTTGTTACACAAAACATAAGAAAAACATAACAAATATCACTTAATCCCCGCTCACGACCCCCACCCCCAAGTAACAATTAATTAAAACAATCAATTAAAACAATTTAATAACAAAATAAAATAACGAAACACCGCTTTGAAAACATTTAATCCTCCACCAAAAAAGGAATTACAAAATATAAATTCTTTTCATAAAAATGAATTTTAAAGAGAAATTGAATATTTAAATCATGAACAAAATCTAATATATTACCTAGACAGAAAGATGCAATAAACATTCTGGTACAATAATATATAACATAACAAATATAAAAAATAATGTAATAACAAAACATAAAAAAAACATAACAAATATCACAATCATCGAAATGACATCAACCTACATCAAAAAATATAAATCAACCTACATCAAACAGAAATGACACTAGTATCCAAAATGATTGCAACACTACTAACTAGCAGTCGTCGCATGCATGACGGGTCGATAATGAAATATTCATGATTCCATGAAAACAAAGTTCCGTTTTATTATTTGTTGTAATATATGGAGAGGCAACAACTATATATATTTTAATATAAAAATAAAATTAGCCAACAACACAAACAGAGGTAACTAAATAGAGATCCTGTACGATGAATGAATCAAAGAGTGTGAATACTGTTCTACATTAACTAAAAACTTTTCACTGCTAAGTGTGATATTCGAATTAAATAAAAAACAATAACCCATTTGACTGAAAATTTGATACAAAGAGCAGCGGATATCTTAACAATATTAAAAAACTAATTTCTATAAAGATCAAATAGAGAACTGAAAGGCACAACAATTGTCTGGAACTGAATTTTTTCAACGTATTACTTCTGGTTCGAACTTACTAAGCATGTTTTCATTCAATAACTTCAAAATTACTAAGCCGCGTTCTCTAACACAAATTCAGAAATAACCTGATTTTATGGCATTCGCCTAAACTAATCAGGATTCATTTGTAACGTGTAATATTACTTGTGAATCATAATTTATTCTTTTACTTTGTTTAAATCTTAAACCCTGAGTTGTAAACTAAGGTTGGAAGGTACAGATGCGCCTATTCATTAATTAGAAACCAGAATTAAACATTGCACCTAACATCATTGACCCTGTGCATTTTCCTGAATAAAATTTCTCAACGAACCAGATCTGATAGTTTAATTTAACACAGGCACCCCAGAACCATCTACATTTACAGAATAGACAATAAAAAAATTTCAAAATGACATTTACAACACGGAATATTTTGACACCAAAAGTTGAAAATATTCTGCTGCTTGCAACTGCTGTTTTTCTGAGGAGCAGCACATAGAAATACACAAACAAAAAACTGTCCACCCACGAAAAAACAGCACCGAAAACAGGGCACCATATACATAGAAGCAGTACTGAAAACAGGGGAACATGTAGAAATAATGATCCCATTGGCCAAAACATCCAGATCTGGACAACCCTAATCAAAATAAGCAATCTATATCCTAAGCAGAAATAAAATCAAGGGAACTTGAGTAAATCCTAGGCGTAATGCAAGTAAGACATAAACCCTAGTCGACAACACTAAACAAGATTTAAATTCCAGCAATTATCTGTAAATTTGCATTTCCAAAATTGCAAACAAAATGTAAAATTACACTTCCGAAAATGCCCCTCTGCATTTTCCCAAATAAAATTCATTGACCGGATGGTCTAATTAAACACAGGCACACAGAGCCCTCTACAGTTACAGAATTAGAATCAACTACAATTTCAACAAAAATAGTTTCAGCACTACATGTCGGAAAAGATTTTACAGACCTCAAACATTGCTTTGAAATTCTGCTACCTTGCTGATGTTCTGCGGCTAGCGACTGCTGCTTTTCATTTCACCGTCAAATGTCTCCCTGAAAATCCTGAAATATAACCAAAGATTGGGTAATAAATGAACCATAGAATATAACAAATTCCTATCAACATCAGACTCAGCAAGCATATGGAAATTTAGGCCCAAGCGAAAATACTAAATAGACAACCGATACAGCGCAAATTATCCCTTCCGCATTTTAAAGCACTCTAAAAACAACTTAAGATCGATTAAAATCATGTGTCGCAAATGAACAATGAAAACCCTGAAATATAACAGAGGATCGTTTAACAAATGAACCCTGTGCGAATATATTAAATAGACAAACCCTGCACTGAAAATGTAAACCATAATCGAATATAATAAATCAGACGCAAAAAAATTTAGCCCTGACGCATTTAAACGTACTCTAAAAATTACTTTGAATCGATTAAAATGAGTCTTACCCTGCGAAATGGATGACTTTCCGCGCCTGTATTGAGCGTGACTGGTCATGTTCGGCGCTCCAATGCTATTCTTCTTCAGACCATAACAACGAAAACAAATACTTCAACACAACAACACAGCCATCATACGACAAAAACAACAGAGAAAACACCAACAAAAATCAGACATCACAACACATTATAAAAACACAGACACATAATCTGCCCACACAAAAATAAAGACTCAAAAACAAGCAATACACAGAAAAATACAGAGGCAACAGAGAGACACTGAACTGGAATTTGGGGAAAGGTTTTTTTTATAGAGGACGTGTCAACGGCTCTTCGTACCGAGACATATGCTTTCCAGCTGTCCACAACTTTGTCCGGAAGCTTCCTCATTAGTTTTCAGACTGTTTGTTTTTGCCCGTTGGATAAAAGCTTTACGAACATTTATTTGCCCGTTGGATAAAAGCTTTTGATACCCTCATTTATTAGCGCTTATCCTTTTCGATACCTTGTACGGAGTGAAAATTTGATGGGCGATTATATTTTTAAATATTTTTAGCCCTAAAATATTTAAACATTTTTACAATCACCATGATTTGATTAGATTTTATGTTCTTTAAAATTGGTACGTATGATTAGAATAGATTTTACGTTCTTTATAATGATTTTATTATATTTATGTAAATAAAATTTTATGTCATAATATTAAAAAAGGATTTTATGGTAATTGTCAATTTAATATCAGTAATTTTAAATATTCTTTAAGCTAATTAAAGAATCAAATTTTAATCGTATTTTTTCAATTTACATATTTAAAAAAATTGTATCTTTCGTGTTATAAATAAGTCGCCCTCGAAAACAAAAGTGGGCGGTAAAGAGGTGGTGTCGTTGGAGCTGTTTCCAACGCCGCCCGATTAGTTGCACTCGTCGGTCACCTCGTAGCCAACTTCTCCGGAGGAGTTTCTCTCCTCCACTTGCAGCTCGCCAATGAGGCGGGAATACCTACCACCCCCCCCGCCTTTGCCTAAATCTTGCACTCGTGACAGATGGAGCCTTCCTCCACTACTTGACAAGTTCCCAAGGTTGGGGTTTGCTATCTAGCCCTCTCAAGCCCTTATTGAAGATACTGAAGAAGAAAGCCATCGTGGATCGAGTTGGGATGTGTCGGGTTGGGTTGGGATGGGTTGGGTTAGGTTGGCATGATCAAAACCTGCCATCCACAGGTCAACAATTTGTAGCAGCGGCTTAATTTCTTTGCTTTTGATGTTCCGGCATTAGTTTCTCCCTCTTGTTCCTAGACTATTTAACTTGGTTTATTTCATGGCTTTGCAACGTGTTACCATACTCCCTGATTATTTGTGAATTATCTTGTATCATTTTACTTGTTAATTTAATATAAGATCTCATTCATAAAAAAGTATCCCATATTTATTTTTTTGAATCCATTAATATTATAACATGAAAAATATAATTTTAAATAATTTGTAATGATTTTTATTTATAATAAAATTATAATTTATAGAGTTCAATTTTGAAATTTTAATGTAATAAAATAAAATTTCATAAACCAGTTAGAGGCCAAACGAGTACCAGAATCTCGCGGCCAACAAAAATCACATAGAAAAAAGTAGGAAACAAGAACATAAAAAATAAATCAGTCAGAAATTTCAAGAATCTCCATCACCTCCTTCACTTGGACAGAAACCGAGAGTTTGCGGCCATGAAAATGACCGAAAAATCCGAGCGATGCTATCTTTTTTAGAAATGAAAAAGCGAAACACACTAAGGCCTGCAATTCCACCACTTTCTCTGGGGAAGCACAATGGGAGAGGTGAGATCAGACAAGGTTCGAGAGAAGGAACCCTAGAAACAAAAGCACCATGAGAACGAAAAATGTGATGAATGGATTCTACAAATTGGAGAAGGACACAATTCTTGCACTCCATCTCAACACAAACCCTTCATCCACCCAAAGAGGGGATGGAGAGGGGTCGACTACCTAAAAAAGGGTAAGAAGACAAACATTAGCCACCGCTTCATCCAAACCCATACGATAAGGAGGAAAGATGAAGTTTTTCGCAATCGCCACCGCAATAGCCTTGTCAAGCGAACAAAAGGAGGGAATTTGACACAAAGACACCAGCTACCTCCAAATTAACCCGACTCCTCCCCCAACTCTATAAAAACTTAGTTCCCAGACCTTTTCGACCGCATTCTGAACCGAATGTAAAAATTCAGATTAAAGCACAAAGCGGTGAAAATGGTGTCAGTTGACCCAAAATAAGTGTGAGCTTATTTGGTCAACAGATACATAGTCCATTCGCGATACTTCAAGTGTTGCTTATGATAATTTGGCTCATAGCACTTATGAGTTGGTAGGGCGAGAAGTAAAGAGCATATTTCCTAGAGGTAGAAAACTGCGTTATGTTAGAAGGATAGGTAACAACTCGGTACATTTTTACACCAAAGAAGGAGATCCTATGGTATTTTTGAGCGCCATGGAGGAACAATGGATGGACAAGTTGGAAAGAAAACATATGCTAGCATATACACTACGTGGGACAGCAACACGCTGGTGAGTGGCCCACAAGGATAATCTTGTAGGATCGAATGAAATTAGGATCGCTCTTGTTACTAGGTTCTTCAGGAGCAATGCACCTAATCAAATCTGTACCTATCATGGTAATCAAACTGTTCATCACCACGTTCAGAAATGTGAGAGACTTTGGACAAAAGGGCGGAAGCTTTACCACCTTCGTTATGGGTGCACAAATTTTAATCCACTTTACAAGGATTTTATTCTTTTGATTTAAGCGGAGCGGATTTGGGTGCCTTGCTCATGTGATATATGGAATTTCTTTTTAGTAGTGAGAATTCTAAGGATGTTTATGTTTTATTTCCCACTTTACATGCATGAGGTTCCTTGGATTTTATTACTATGTATCACTTGTGGAGGATACTAGAAAATAAAGCGGAAATATCTAGAACATTGCACAATCATAGACACAATTTTTTTCTAGCATTTTGTCAAACGTGTTGCATGCATCCTCATGTCTACCATTTTTCACATACCCTATAAGTATTGTGTTCCATGCAACCATCGTTCTTCAAGCCTTTTGTTAAACAAATCGTAGGAATCCTCCAAACTCATGCATTTTGAATACAGAATTACAAGTTTATATGCGGAAAAAAGCATCCCTGATATCCAGTTTTAATAATATGTGTTTGGACAAGCTTGCCTTGTTCCAAAACTCTCATCTTGATACCTTCCCACAATAGTTGTAATTTAGTTTCTTCTTCATCATTCATTTTTACCGATTGATTTTTATACCGAGGATTAGTGGTAGTGGTAATGAAGTTAGTTATACATGTGGTTGTAATTCAAAAACTAGGCTCAAGACAAAACTTATTTTTTTACCAAATTCATTAGTGCCAAAAATTTGATTATCTTTCCACCATTACCAATGCACTGCAATATTTAAAGGTGATAATTAAAAGATTGCAAATTTCTAGAAGTGCAAGTTCGGGTAGCTAATTATCTTCAGGTATGAATAGAAGGGAATAAGGCAACTGATTACATAGCTAATCTGTCTCCACAAATGTTATCCTTTAAAAGGAGATAAATATGTAATCATGATGGAGGAAAATATGAAGGATCTACACAAGAATGTCTTTGATTGGAATATATTACTTGGTATTTAGTATTTTTCTTTAGGCTCCTTCCATTTTTTATCATTCTTACATGAGCATTGATATCATTTACTTCCCTTGGTTAATATTTTACATCTCATAAGTGACTTACCAAAGCCTGCTTTTGTATGGATTTTTAATCTTTATTTCTTTATTATGATAATTCCTCCTTTCTGAGCCATGTCTCTATTCTAATTTCCACCAGGTTGTGGGCTATATTTGTTTCTTAAAAAAATTACAATTGTATTGAGTTGGGTATGGTATGTTTTATTTATAACCTCAACACTCTTAGATTTTATGGCGTTAGCCTTCTCATAAGACCAAACACCATACCCAAATTCAAGTAAATCTATGCCAAACATCACTCCTTCTATTTAATTGGCCATAAGGTTTTAACACCAGGTGTTATAGAGCCATGAACCTAATAATTTACCATAAAACGGACCAAGAATTTGTTACCCTCCATATTTGGGTTTAGAGCATTCTTCCTTACTTTCTCTTTCTAAACAATGCTTGGTATGGTTACATTTTACGATCTGAAGTTACAAATTATGTTAATTCATACATATTATTATAGTAAACTTGGTTGGACATGCACTAACAACTCCTACTTTGTGTTGTTTTTGATCACTTGAATCCATTTCCACTCCATCTATACAATACTTATTCCCAACTTTAAAGTCCATATCACTTCCAACCATGCCCCTTCTATCATGGACCCTTCCAATAAAACATGTTCCTTCAAGAGCAACCCACTAGTTTTGATAAAAATGAGTTTATACCTACCTTGGTTCAAGGCTTTTGGGTAAGATATATTGTAGATCACTAACTGGAGAAGGTATTGAATATAATCCTATCTATTTTGCTAGTAGAAAGATGACTCCTGCAAAATAGAATTACACAACTACAGAGCGTGATGCTTTGTCAATGATCTATGTGCTACATAAATTCCACCAGTTTACTAGCTACACCATTCGTCTTTTATACAAATCACATGACATTGAAGTATTTGGTAAACAATCCCATTCTACAAGGGCACATATGTTGATGGGTGCTCTTATTCCAAGAATTTGATTTCACAGATATGGTAAAACTAGGGAAAAGTAATTATGGGCTAGACCATCTATCAAGAATACAGTCGGGACAAGAAGCATAGGCAATTCAGGATACCATGCCAGATGCACATTTATACAGGTTACAACGAGCACCATCAGAACTAGATGACATTGATGTCTTTCTATGAAAAGGGATAGCACCAAAAGGAATGAAATCCTTGGAGAAGAAACAACTTGCTATACGCACAACCCCTATATGTTAATTAGTAGTGACCTGTAAAAATTAGGCCGAGATGAAGTATTACGTCATTGTGTATTGGAACATGAGCATACATGCATTATGGAAGAAGAACATTGTGATATTGCAGTGGCACTATGTTGGTGATGACACTGTGCGCAAGATTCTACTTGTTTGATTATGGTTAGAGACTCTGTATAAAGATTGTAAGGAATTTTGCAAGGCTTGTGATCATTATCAACGTCTTAGAAAACCAGGTCAATGAGATGAAATGCCTCTAAGACCCATTACTAGCACAGAATTGTTTGAGAAATGGGCTATAGATTTTGTGGGTCCTATTTCATCGGTGTGTGCGTAATGGATCACGCTACATCATAACTTGCACAAATTATCTGACCATGTGGGTAGAAGCAACACCTACGAAGGATTGTACAATGGCTACAATAGCCAAGTTTGTTTGGGAAAATATTATTACAAGGTATGGATGTCCTTTAATTTTGACTAGTGATAGGGGCACACATTTTCTTAATGAGACAATCAAAATTTTATTGGATGAATTCATGATTGCACACCATGATACTTCACCCTATCATCCTCGGAAAATGGGATTGTTGAGGCTTTGATAAAATTTTGAGCAAAACATTGACAAAAATCTAGGATGTTGGAAGAAAGGTTTGGGATGATAAATTATCTGTGATACTTTGGGCATATCAGACAACATATAAAAGGTTAAACAAAGCCACACCATTTTAATTAGTGTTTGGCGCGTGAAGCGATTCTTCTTATGGAATTTATGTTAACTACCTTCTTTGCATATTACACACTTTGGAGGTCTTGCTTGATGAGAAAGCATTAGAATAACATATTGAATCAAGTTGGATGAGTGATGAGCCATAACATGTTGGACTCAAAAGCAAGAGAAGGCCAACCAGAAAGCATGGCATGATAGGAACATCAGAGATAAAAATTTGGAGATAGGACAACTGGTGCTCCTTTATGATTCTAAGTTTTTGCGCCATCTAGGTAAACTCAAGGTACATTGCTTGGGGCCATATGTTATCACTCACATACCCTAATCAGTCACTTGTCAGTTAGAGACACTTGATGGAATACAATTACCTAGTTACTTCAATAGGAATAGGCTGAAACCCTACTATAAATAAGTCTTATTGGTATTTGTAATAGGACCGTATTTCCATTTAGATTAGGTTTTCAATTCTACATTCCCTTAATGTGTTTCCTTATTTATCGGTATGTTTTGTCAATTCAATTTGTGTGTTCGTGTAATAAGCACATTTACGTGCCACCAACTAATTACTATTTGAAGAATTTTTATGTGTAGAGGACTGCACATACCCTTTGTGTGGGGTAGGTTGTTGATATCTAGGTACATGACTATTGAAAATAAGTCCACATGAAAGGAACTATCTATGGGTACTATTCAAGGGTGGAGAATTGAAAAACAAGAGAGATTGATTCTAGACATAGGGGCCATAGAGAGAGAGGAATGAAGAAACAAGTATAACGCGAGGTAAGAAGAGGCTAGGAAGACTACCAGTGGAAGGCACAATGATGAGGTACTCAGGTGCATGGAAGTGCGCTGAAGAGAAGTCTGTAGCCAAAAGGTAGGAGGGCATGCTAAAAGGTTATATCTTGGGTGTGAAGATGTACCACGTGAAAATAATGAAAATGGTCGATTAATGAGAGGATTGTTGGTAGGTGGATCAATAAATGCACTAAATTCTGAAATTTTATATAAGGACGGGATGCGAGTTCATTTTTACCATTGCAATTGAGAGAATTTGAAAAGGGTTAAGTGTGAATGAGTCGAGCAATCGTGTTGAGGTGCGTAGAGTGTGAAACCAGATGTGGAGAGAAGGGTTGTGCATAGGAGAAGCTTGCGTTCCCATAGGAGAAGGGTTTGAGCGAAGTAGATGGGTTAGAAACAAGCTAGGGCACGTGATTTCCACGAGGGCATGAAGATTTAAGCTAGGGTTTTGAATTTCTCAAGTACAAGGAGAAGAAAAGAAAGATAGTTTTCAAATGGCACCAAAGAAAAGCACCCAAAGATAAAGGGAAGAAGAAGGTTGAAGTGGAAGAAGAAATTTATCCCGGCAAAAAAAGTATCTCGAGCACCAAGAATGGGATTCCCATATCTGCCAGATAAAGGGAAGAAGAAGGTTGAAGTGGAAGAAGAAATTTATCCCATCAAACATTAGATAATAAGAAGGAGCTTGAGGTGTTGTTGAGCATGAAAACGAACAAGTGCCGACAGAGATATGCTTAGGTATACGATGGCTGCTTAAGCAGAATGGATTATACCAATTGTATGAGCTTGTTATCTCTTGAAGTGCACCTTATTGGCTGCATTTTCTAAGCTTGTAGAATTTGATCTCTCTCTTTCGTAGATACAATGGAAACACCTCAGGTCTATGGGTATACATATTTTGAGGTGAGTCTCTAGTATCAAGGCTAGTTCCTTGTTGATGTATCATAAACTACTTCTGGGGTTTAAGGGTAAAAGATGACTGTAAAATAATTAAAACTAAGGTCATACACCAAATTTATATGAGGGATTTGACTGAGTATATGAACAATTGATATGTGAAAGGATTTTTGATGCATGAAGAAACAATTATTCTATAGAATATCATGGGCAAAACACTTTGAGGTATTGAGGGAGATTATCACAACAATATTGCTAAGCTAACATGCACATTAATATCATGCAGAAATTACTAAGTTTGCAACAGGGTAAGATGATTAATAAGGATATTTTCATTCACAAGACTAATAGAAACATAGATAAGACTGCAAATAATTGGTAAGGTAGAAAATACTTCACACTCAAAAGGCAAAATTGGCAAAAATTGCTTTAGTACTCCTATATCCAAAAATTCCTCTTTTGTGCTTTGCAAAGGCACACAATATATAGTAAAATAAAATTTTCCCACTCTTCCTAAAAATAGACTAAGGTTGTACTCGCCCATGCATCCTATTTTTATCCTTTATTTAATAATAAATAAAGGGATAAAATAATACAAACTAGTACAAGAGGCATTAATAGCCTTTGATTACATCTCAGTCAACTGAAGTTGATTTGTTCTATTTTAATAAGGGTGGGTGAATAATTTTCTAAAAATAAGATTGCTTGCTAGGCAAGTCTCTCTCCATGAGCATGCAACTTTGTCTCTTCTCTGTTTTGACCTCTTGTGAAGCATGCAAAAATAACTCCTGTGAGTGAGCAAAATTAATTACATTATTTTGCAATACTTTTAAAAAAAAAGTTCATCCAAACATCTATCTTGATGGGGACCACCTCCAAGCCTGATGTTGACATTTCTTTGTCTTCTAATGGTCACATGAGTGACACTCTGCAACTCAACTCTAGCTCCTTCTATAGTGGGGACCACCTTTGCACTTCACCATGGTTTGGACACCCTTGATTATTTGACATAGGCTACACTATATAGTCTACCACCTTTTGATTATACATGACCATGTAATACTTGTCGGCTTTGCATGTTTGAATAGTATATAGTTTAGAAATTCACCTTTTCGTGATCATTATGGCATAATTTGGTCGGCTTTTGGCATTATTTAAAGTTTGGACTATAGTTGATCCTTTGAATTTCGAATGCAATGATTTTGTTTGATTTGATGACGTGGGTGGCCCCTTCTCCATGGTGACTCACCCCTCCATGTGCATTTTGGTGGAAACCTAACTCGGGTTGAGTCTTTTTGAAATTTGGTGATGATTTTAAACCACCGATCTGTGTACTTTGAGATCTTAGGCCATCGATCTTTGGACTCATGGTTAGGGTTTCTAACTGTGCATTGAATGTGGTCGGTGGGATTGAATGTAGTTAATTGTTTTGAGCTTTGAGCATGATCCTCGGCCTTTGATCTTTGTCCTTGATTCTTTCTGATCATCGATGCTTCAACCGTGGTTGAGTCCTATTGACTCGTCTCTCGAGTTTGCATGCTAAAGGGTGGATTTGACCCATAATGATCACTTCATTTGGTTTTGTGATGCGGGGAAAGCCCTGCAAAAAAAAAATTGACGCCATTGATCTGATCATTGAATCTCTTTTCAGTTCATTCTTTGGTCTTGAACCATTTGTGCCTTTGTATATTTTTGAAAACTATGGTTTATTTAATGGCGCCATTGTTTCTTAATCTAAAAGCTCAACTCTGGTCTTGGTCTTTGTGGTGAAGTCCATGAGATCTGAGTTTGCTTTTGAAGTGGCCGCCATGGTTAATCACTTTGAGCTCTGAGTGTTTTGTGAGATCTTGTGGTCAAAAGGCTCGAGCACCAGTATATTTTTGGTCTCTGCGAGTTTTCCTTTTGAAGTGGCCACCATCTCTTGCTATGTGCATCACCATTTGATGAGGGAAGGTAAGTTTTCCCGACCTCTAAGTTTTGTTGTTACTTAGTCTTTGCCATTTCGACCTCTGAAACTGATACTCATTTTTCATTTCATTTCTTGTGACCTTCATGGCTCAGCCTTGGTTGTTTCGAGTTGAAATCTATTCTAAGCTGAAGCTTTCAGGTCTGTTGATTTTACAACCTTACCTTGAGGATTTACTTGAAATTTTTACTTAGAACTAGTAAGTTTCAACTAGGTACTCATATTTTCCTTTGAAAATGCATGAATTTGGCACTTAGCTTGTTGTAAACTTTGTGGTTTTGAATTCATACTCCTCAAATTCATGTTCTTCCTTTTCTAAATGTTATTCGAGTTGTATATGGTATTTTAGAACTATAGATCTACATATTTTAAAATATGGGTATTTGGATTTCTACTTTGAGCTTTACTGTATGGTTGTATTGTATATGATTAGCCTCTTTTTCCTTTCGAAATTCATCAATAGCACTTTTTGAAAACTATCATTTATACAGTGAACTCTATAGGAACTCTGCTTCTGATAATATTTTATTTATACTCATTACTAAGTTTACATTATTTGGCTAGTTATGTGAAAATTACCCTGTTTGGGCCTTGTACTGGATGAGTTTGAAACTTGTGGAAGAGATGTGTAAGCTCTACTTATTTTCAATGCTAAACTGACTTCTGATATTCTGAAGTGAAGAAATGTGGATCTTTGATTTTCCATTTCTGTAATTTCTCATTTTCAGGTTCATCCTCCTAAGCTAAATTTGGGCTTTATATATTTCATTTCCACTATTTTGCTCATGGCTAGGAGTTCTGGTTTGCATGCTAGCTTCTTATAGTTCTGCAACTTCATGCTTTTCTTTACTTAAGGGCTTTAAATGATACAATTATACTTGATTCTTACTTGTCAAAATGGATTTTGTTTGGAAAACATTCTTGTAACCTGTAGCTTACATTTGTATTGTTGGACCCTTGTAAGTGGCTTTCTGGAAATTGCAAACAATTCTTTATTTAATTGTAACACCATTTTCAGGCATAAGCCTTGATTCAGATGCTTTGTTGAAATATTGTAACTTATTTCTTTTACTTAGATACCTTATTTCCTTGATAGTAGTATTTCTGGCATTGCTAAAAAATTTGAAATGTTGATTTTACATTCGAAGCCTCGGCAAAAATTTTCCATAATTTTTTCTTCCTTCCATTTTAGTTGTAATCCTTTCTTTCTAGTTAACTTTAGCTTCTTGACATTTGATTCTTCTTCTTTAGTTGTAAATTAAAACATGTGCTCTTATCTTCTATTCTCTCTTTTGTATTGTAACCTCTTCCATTTTAGAATGGTTACTAAAACTTTGAGTTACATTCTTCCTAGCTACAACTTGTACCTGCACACACACTTAAGAAAATAGTTAGAAAATACTTAGGATTTTTGGCCTCTCTTATGTCCATGGTTTTCTTTTCTTTTCTCTTTTCTTTTTGAGTGAATAAGGCATGTATGCAGTTTGATCTTCAAGTAGAATACATCTCCTATTATTAAAAGATTCATATGCACAAATAGGACAATGTAGGAATATGAATTGATCCCTAAGCTCGTAACTGACAATTAATTTTTCTTCTTTTCAGGTACTAATGGCTTCTACAATGGAGATGAAGAAGGAACAAAATATGGAAATGGAGATGCTTCAATCGAAGAAAAAACCCCCAAGGCAATGATGGGTTCACTCATACTCCTTTACTTTCTCTTTCATGCATGTGTACCTCTTATTTCAGTAGTTGTACTTTACTTTCTAGTTACATCCCACGGCTTGTGTGGGAACATTTGAAATTTCCTTATGAATAAAACATTGAATTTTGTAAATGAGTTGTATATTTCTTTCTACATTTCATCTTTCTGTATGGATTGTATGATGAACTAAACAACTCAGTCATTAATTGAATGTCTTAATCATGAAGGAAAGAAAATTAATGAGAACCTATAACATTCAAGTAATGAACTCTGATTTATGTAATCTGCACTTATGTTTGTTGTCCCAAAACTCAACACTTCACCTATTTTGTAATCCGGTGTCTTCATCAAGACAACACAACTATCCTTCAGGGCCCTTGTGTTCTTTTTCTGAAGGTATCATGAAATTGTAGACTATGTGATCTGTTACATTTTTGTAACAGCACACATAGCTACAGATTTCATTAATCATTAATTAATTCAGCAATAACGAATAATATCAAAACTCCCTTAGCTTAGGTATACTTCACCAATGCCTTTCATCGTAACGACGAAGTTTCAAGTTGCCCATTTTTACACAAGTGCAAAAATTGTCAACATTTCTGGTGATCCTACGGGGAAAGCTGCCTGCTAGCTTATATACTAGTGTCTTTCTCTTGTCCATTGGGCATGGAGTCCAAACATGTAACCAAAATTTGCCTTTTTCGAAAGGTCCAACCCTTCCAAAATGGAACTAAAATTGGGAAAGGATCTGTAAACTAGATCATGTGCACGAATGCACTTATTGAATTGAAAAACAATGCAATGTGCAAAACTACACTTATTGAAGGGAAATCCTACTCTAACAATCACTGTAAGATATTTTCAATAATAGTGTTTGAGAAACATACCATTCACAGGAATGGGAAGTTCCTCTCCATTCAGCTTTGAAAGCTGAAAAGCATTGTGTTCTTTGTAAGCTGAAATCATGTAAGGGCCACTCTAGATTGTATCAAACTTTGTGTGTCTTCCTAGCTTTGCACGATTAGCATCCCACTTTAACACAATATCTCCTTCATTGAAGACTCTAATTTTGCTTTCTTATCAAAATTCTTCTTCATCTATTTCTGATTCTTTTCCATATTTGAATGAGCTTGATCTCTTAGCTCTTGTAATTCCATTAACTCTGCATAACAAACTGTAATGGTTCATTCTCAAGTAGTTCCATTTGATGCAACAAATCTAATGCGAGGTAACTCAATTGAAATAGGCATTCTTGCTTCTTTTCCATACACAAGTTTGTATGGTGAATTTCCAATTGATCTTTTAGGAGTCACTCTATCAACCCAAAGTGTTGAATTCAACATCAAATGCCAAGCTCTTTGATTATCTTTGAGTGTTCTTCTGATGATCCTTAACAGATTCTTGTTAGTACTTTCAGCTAAGCCATTACCTTATGGGTAATAATTAGATGAAGAACTTAGATAGATTCCATGGTTGACATCCCAATCTATTATCTTTGCACCAAGGAATGCTAAAGCATTATCTAATATGATAGTTGTTGGAACACCAAATCTGCGACTATACCTTCATAAAAGGATAGTATTAAAGCTTCATTAGCATCCTTCAAGGCTATTACTTCATTCCATCGTGTAAAATAATCTATAGTAGTTAAGATCCACTTATGTCCTTGTGATGAAGGTGGGTTTATCATGCCAATAAAATCAAGACCCCACTGCATAAAAGGCTGATCAACTAAAATAGGTTATAAAGGCAACAAAGCTAAACATTCTTTTCCAACAAAGAAAGCACATTTCTTACATTTTCTAATCCATTCAAAATAGTCCTTGAATATGCTAGGCCAATAGTAACCAACTTTCATAATTTTTAAGGTTGTGGTATGTGCTGAGAAGTGACCTCCTACAGGTCCTTCATGGAATTATGATAGTAATTTCTGAATTTTATCATAGTCAACACATCGCAGCAAGATTCCATTTATATCCCTTTTGAACAACACACTATCAACAAAGAGATAGGGAACAACTTGTAACCTAAAATATCTTCATTTATTTTTTTCCATACCTTCCAGATAGGTGCCATGTTGTTAAGTAGTTAACCAAATCAGTCATCCACCTTGATTCATAATCTCTTGAGCAAGTTCAGGTTGTTGATTTTCTGGTTGGACCATGGTGTTTGATTGCTAATACGTAATTTCAACATGTTGTTTTGAATCTTTGGGTTCTGCAGCTTGTTGTTTTTCCATATCAGCAATTAGATGTTCACATAAGCCTTTCCCTCAAACTGTCTTAGCAACCTAGATATCAACATCATATTCCATGACCTTCGTTATCCAGTTTTATTTTTCTCGTTCAATTCTTTATTTAGTAAGAATGCTTTCACACTTGGATGAGAAACAAGAACATGGATTTTATTGTTCAAAAGCATGTACTTGAAATTCTTTAGTCCTCTGACTACTGAAAGTACTTGTTTTTCAAGGAATGTGTACCTTGTTTCATAATCATGTAAGCTTTTTCCAAAGAAAGCAATTGGCTGCTCAATATTCTCATCATTAACTTGAGTTAGAATAGATGAGATTGTTTCAGCTCTTGCAAGTGCATACATTGTAAAATCTTTATCAAAATTTGGATTTGTAAGAGTAGGAGCTTGAGAGATAGCTATTTTGATTTCTTCAAATCCTTCTCTCCCTTCACTGGTCCAAGAGAAAGTTTTCTCTTTCTTTAGCATAGTTGTCAATGGTTTAACCAATGCTACAAAATTTGGAACAAATCTTCTAACAAAGTTGATTTTTCCCAAAAAAACTATATAATGCCTTCTTATGATGAGGTAATGATAGCTATGATATGGCTTCGATCCTGAAAGGATCAATTGCTAAACCTTGCTTAGAAACAATATGACCAAGTAATTTACCTTGATGTACTGAAAAGATAGACTTTAGTGGATTCAAAGATATTCCAAATTTCTGCATAACTAAAATTCTACCTTAAATGTATTAGATGTTCTTCTGGATTTTTTGAGAAATACAGTAATGTCATCCAAATAAACAAGAATACATTTATTTAACAAGCTCGAAAGCCATGTCCATTGCACGTTGAAACGTTGCACCAACATTTGAAAGACCAAAAGGCATCCTTTTGTAAGCATAAGTACCCCACTTGGTGGTAAATGTTTTATATCTATCTTCTTCCCAGACTAAAATCTAATTATATCCATTGTAACCATCTAGAAGAGATAGTCTATCTGAACTTGAAGACTTTGTTCTCAAAATCTGATCCATATTTGGGAGTGGGTAATGATCTTTTAATGAAGCCTTATTAAGATCTCTGAAATCTACACATAATCTAATTTCACCATTCTTCTTCCTAATAGGAACAAGATTGGCTACCCAACTTGAATGCTTAACTGGAAAGATAATACCCGATTCAATCAACTTAGATAATTCTTTCCTCATCAAAGGCTCTATTTTAGGATTTATAGGCCTCTATTTTTGTCTAATAGGTTTAGAATTTGGCTGCAACTCGATTATATGTTATGCTAAACTGGGATCAAATCCTTTTAGGTCTTGGTATTTCCAAGTGAAAATATCTTTAAATTCCTTGCAAATATTAATAAATGACTTCTTTTCAATTAAGGAACATACCTTTCCAAGAAATAGCTTTTTCCCTTCATCAACCGAGATCTCTTCATAATTATCAACATGGGTTGACATTTTAGTCTTGACTTTTCTTAACTGATCGTCAGTGCTGAAGATGTCTTCTAATGTGACCAGACCTTGAGGCAGTTTATTTGTCTTCAACTAAACAATCTAGTCACCATATAAGTGTTGTAATTTATCTTGATTAACTACAGAAAACTCAACTTCTTACTACAAAAACCTGTAAATTTGATCATCACTTTCAAAAACTTTCCAATTTGAATCATTATCAGGTATTGAGGGCCTTGACAATTAGCTTTATATGAGGCTAGATTTTACTATTTTCAATCTATTCCAGCACTTCAAAACTAGCCCCAACTACTGCAAGTTTGTCTACATGCTTATTTTCAGCTCTAGGAATAGATTGAATGTTAATAGCATCAAATATTCCATTAAGTCTAAAACTCTATGTTTGTAAGACTTCATTAATGGATTCTTACAAACATTGAAATTTCTTACTTGATTGATAATTAACTCAGAGTCACCAAAAATCTGTAGCATGTTGATACCTCTCTTTTTGGCCCAAAGTAAGCCATGAATTAAAGCTTCATATTCAACTACATTACAAGTGCATGAAAATTAGAGACTCAAAGCTAAGAAATACCTTTCATTCATTGGGGAAGTGAGCATCAAACCTGCTCCCTGTCCTTTCTTGTTCTTAGCTCCATCGAAATGAAGCTTCCAAATCCCTTCTACTGAATCTTTTTGTTTTGGATAGCAAGGGAAGTGGTGTATTTTCTCATGCATACAATACACACCAAACATGTGTTCTTCAACTTACTTAAAAGGATCATGAGAATGTTTTCCACTATCTTTTCATCCATAAACATGTTAGAAACACCATCTAATGCTAAAACTTGAGCTACCTCATCAAAGTCAGACTGATCTAAAATCTAATAATTAGCCACCACATTTAGAGAGTGAGGCTCAATATGAAATTTGGCCAATGTCTTTGAATTGATAGTAATTTTTGTTCCTTAACAACTAGTAAAAAATAAGGACCAATCAAAGAGATAACCTTCTATTTTTGTCATGTGAAGTCTCTAGATAAACATAAAGCAAAGTATGGAGGTAAATATACAATGATTACATCTTGCTGCAGAATAAAAACATTTGGGAAATCATGTAACGTCATTCGTCTAAATTTTTATTAGACCAACTATATTAGTTGCAAGAAAACACAAATTGTTAGACACTCCTGTTATCCAAAATTCACCCCTCAAGGTAATTTTGATAACATGCATCAAATTCTTCACAATAAGGGCACGGATCAGAAAGCAGATTGATTCAAGGCCCGAAATAATGTTTTTTTGGCCCCATCGGCTTTCTCTCTAACTCTCCCATCTAAGAAAAAATCCCAACGAGTTAGAAAAATCCAAGTTTGGGACCAAAAAGGGAAGAAAATCGGCTAAGTCGAGACATTTTTGTCCTGTGGTCCGGAAATAGTTGGGACGTCCGGAGCAAAAAGATTGAAATGTCCACAAGTAAAATCATCAAGTTTTTTTGTTTCATCCCGGTTTGGGACACCCAGACAAAAGTGATGCGCATGGGCCTCTTAATTGCCGATTCCCAACCACCAAGACGCATTATGAACTATTGCATTTTATAAAAGATTTTCATCCATTAATATACAAAAATAGGCATTTATTGTTTTTTTGCATCGGGACGCCATGATTCCAACGGTAAAAATTTTGTGTGAAAGAAATGCAAAATGGGGACAAGGAAGACCGAATCGGCTGATGTGGGAGAATTCCTCCAGACGGGAATGAGCACAAATGCGGACCTGATTTTTCTTTTAATAGCTACAAATATAAGAAGAAAATTCAAAAACCCGTGAACTTCAAACGCCATAAATTTTGACTCCGAGCTCGATTTTCACATATTTGGCTCTTGTCGCTTAATGCTCATTCCCAAAATGAAAGAAAATGCCCTGGGACCCAAAATAGCTGCCCGCACTTGAAGAAGGCCATAACTTTCACATTTCTCAACGAAATCACACAAAATTGGTACCATTGGAATCGTGTCTCCGATTCCGATGCACAAAATTAAGAAATTAAGGATTTGGTGAGATATAGGTGGGGATTTTCACAAAACGTGTCCCACGGTTCATAACAATGTTTTATTCGGTTGTTGGGAGTGTAATTAAAATATCATGGTCATTCTTCTTTCTCTGCAAATCACCGGGATAGTATGGGAGCCTTTTGAAAGTAATTTATAATCATTTTAATCCATTTAATTCCTCTTACAAGTGGTTGAAGGACGATTTCGAGATTTCCATTTTCCTTTTTCTCTCTCTTCTCATTTTCTTATAAATTGGAGTATTGGGCTCATTGAAAGGGAGGTAGTTTTTGTAGCAAAGCTCTACCAAAATTGCTTTTTGAAGCCAATGTGTTGCAGAGCCCTTATTGTGGACTCCTTTTTTGCATGGTGATCTAGGCCCTTATCTTGTAACGATTGAGTGTGCATATCGAGAAGCAATAAAAATAAGTTTGTGGATTGAATCATCTTCCCCTGCTTTGTGTTCTCTTGCATTCTTCTTGCCTGTTATCTTTAACCTTGATTACAAGAATATTGTTTCATTATTATGTTCTTGCAAGGATCCATTATCATTGTGTATGTTTGGAATTCGTTGTAATGCATTTTGCTAGATTATGGAGAACTGTCATCACCCCTTCTAGTGTGCGTTTTGCCATAAAAATGTTCACGCATTTAAAGACTACTCTCACACCTTTCTTTTCATCAAAGTGTATCACTAAAGCTTAATTAGGCTTTCATTTTGGAGATTCTCTCTCCTCTAGTCCCTTGGCTCTGAATTTAAATTAGAATAGTTAGTTTCCATGCATTAGAGTAAATTGTGGCAATAGTTTAGAGAGAGAAACCTCCTATTTTCTCACGGAGGTCTCTCAAGTAAGCATAAAGTCCCAAACTTGGAGATAATCCCATGTTATCCAATACACCATGAATTCAAGTATGTGTACTTATATAAACAATGTATTGGTTGTAGTTCCATGCAAGTGATAACAACTCCTTTTTATAGGCTCATACTACAGACCCAATTTTTCAACAAATGCTTTTGGCATAACTATGCTACTTGCACCACTATCCACCATGCAATTATGAACTAGATGTTCTCCAATAATCAATGATAAATAAAATGGTGGTGGTTTCTTGATGTCATGAGCATTCGAACTTTCTAAACCATCCACTTAACTTCTTTAATGCGGTCTTGTTCAAATGTTCCAAGGACCATGTCTACCTTCTGAACTTCCTTTTCTATTGTATTTGAAGAAATTTGCAGCTTAGCTAGTTCATGAGAAAGTAAATCTTGTTGTCCTGGAATACTTAGAGCATCCCACATTGAGATGTTAACATTATGCTTTTTCATTACATCAACAATGTTAAAAGAAGAAACTATTTTAGAGACAAATTCAACTATCTTAGAGTAGGCTTTAGCAAAAATTGATTCTACTTCAGTTGCCTTGGATATCTGAGGTATAAATAGTCTTCTTGGATCAGGCTATAGTTGTTTTTGATGGCCTTTATCAATTGGAACACTTGTTGTTTTTTAGAGGAACAACAGGATTGTTGGTTGACTTTGGGACTATAGATGTTTTCTTATTAGTGACAGTAGGCAGGACAAGTATATTTTGTTTTTGACTTTCAACAACTTTTCCTTGAGCCCTAGTAGTGACTGCAATGAAATCCTCCTCATTAAAAATGACTAAATTTTATTCAGGTGCTTTCTAAACATGAGTTTCTTACTTCCCACCCTCCATTTGAGGCATGAACAATGTTTCAGATTGAGGTTGTGCAATAAGATTCAAATTCAAAAAGCATTTGGGCAAACTTGCAGCTGAATGAGGTTGATTGCAAGGTTGACACCACTCTTCTATAGCCATATTAACTGGGACTAAAGTGTTAGATGAACTAGGAGCCTTTGGGTCAAACTGCCTTTGTTGGTAAGGCTTCCTATAATTTTGATTTTGTTGATAAGGCTACCTGTTTTGTTGATTCTATTGATTTTGCTGATAAGGAGCCTGATAGGGTCTACTAGGTAATGCAATTTTATTTTCAATCGAAGTCAATTTATTCCCCATAGTCTGCAAAAGCTTTAAATACATCATCTGATGGGGCTACAACAACAGGTTCTATGATTGTAATAGGTTGAGGAATAGGTGCTAAATATGCCAAAAAGGCATTGAAGGCCTTGGTGTAAATTTTCCAGCTTGAATAAGGTTGTTTTCAGCTTTTATAGCAATATCATAAGAATCTGAAGAGTATTACCTCCCATAGATTGAATCATAGCTGAAATATAACTATTTAAAGCTTTGAGGTAATAAATAAAAGCGTGGTCAACTTGAGGCTTAACACTTGATGGGATTCTTTCCTAAGTCCTAACAAAATGGATATTGAAACTGGACATATACTCATGAGGGGCTCTTTTAATATTAGATAATTGTTCAATGAGGGATAAATGATCTGAATTATCCTGGAATTATTTCAACAATTTTCACCTAAGTCATCCCAAGTTCTTATGCTTCCGATTTCTAAGTTTCTATACCATTATAAGGCTTGCCCTTTAAAAGATATAGCTAAAAGTCTTAAAGCTACGTCTTCATGAGTGATATTATGGACTACACATATGGATGCAACATCTTTGATATGTTCAATAGGTGTAACCTGATTTTCACCCGTGAATGATGGCAAAATTTTCATGGCAGCATTAGGGATGTCATGGTAAACTGGGATTACTAATGGGCTACCATTAGTAAAGGTCACAAAATTCCTTGGAGGTTGAATAGCCATTTGAAAAACTGGGATGTTAATAGTGAAATTTATACGTGGTGAAGGAATATTAGGAGGAGGGTTGTCAAAACCAAGTCTATTATAAGGTAAAGTATTACCAACTCTTCTCCTTCTAGCATAATTCAAAGGTAAAGAAACAAACTCAAGAGGAATTCCTCTTACCGATGATCTTGTAGTCACTTTAGGCATGGAACATGCTGCAATACTGGTCTAATATCATCTTAGTCGCCAAAAGATATTAAAATCTTTAGAATAAATTGTTGCAACTTGCTCCCGAAAGTGGCTTTGTAACTGCTATAAATCTGATCTGGATCTATAAGTAACTTGTGCATATCTCTGATTCATCGTCCCATCGGGCATGCCAAAAACTATTATCTCTCAAAGTCACCTTTTAGAGAGATGGTTGCAAGTTTTCTAAGCTTGCAAGATTTGATCTCTCTCTTTCGTAGATACAATGGAAACACCTCAGGTCTGTGGGTATACATATTTTGAGGTGAGTCTCTGGTATCAAGGCCGGTTCCTTGTTGATGTATCATAAACTACTTCTAGGGTTTAAGGGTAAAAGATGATTGTAAAATAATTAAAACTAAGGTGATACACCAAATTTATATGAGGGCTTTGACTGAGTATATGCACAATTGATATGTGAAAGGATTTTTGATGCATGAACCAAAAATTATTCTATAGAATATCAAGGGCAAAACACTTTGAGGTATTGAGGGAGATTATCACAACAATACTACTAAGCTAAACATGCACATTAATATCATGCAAAAATACTTAATTTTGCAATAGGGTAAGATGATTAATTAGGGAATTTTCATTCACAAGACTAATAGAAACATACACAAGACTGCAAATAATTGGTAAGGTAGAAAATACTTCACACTCAGAAGGAAAAACTGGCAAAAATTGCTTCAGTACTCCTATATCCAAAATTCCTCTTTGTGCTTTGCAAAGGCACACAATATATAGCAAAATAAAATTTTCCCACCCTTCCTAAAAATAGACTAAGGTTGTACTCACCCATGCATCCTATTTTTATCCTTTATTTAATAATAAATAAAGGGATAAAATAATACAAACTAGTACAAGAGGCATTAATAGCCTTTGATTACATCTCAGTCAACTGAAGTTGACTGTTCTATTTTAATAAGGGTGGGTGAATAATTTTCTAAAAATAAGATTGTTTGCTAGGCAAGTCTCTCTCCATGAGCATGCAACTTTGTCTCCTTCTCTGTTCTGACCTCTTGTGAAGCATGAAAAAATAACTCCTATGAGTGAGAAAAACTAATTACATTATTTTGCAATACTTTTTAAAAAAAAAAATCATCCAAACATCTATCTTGATGGGGACCACCTCCAAGCCTGATGTTGACATTTCTTTGTCTTCTAATGGTCACATGAGTGACACTCTGCAACTCAACTCTAGCTCCTTCTATAGTGGGGACCACCTTTGCACTTCACCATGGTTTGACACACTTGATTATTTGACATAGGCTACACTATATAGTTTTCCACCTTTTGATTATACACAACCATGTAATACTTGTCGGCTTTGCAGGTTTGAAAAGTATATAGTTTAGAAATTCACCTTTTTGGTGATCATTGTGGCATAATTTGATTCGGTTTTGGAATTATTTAAAGTTTGGACTAAAGATGATCCTTTGAATTTTGAATGTAATGATTTTTTCACGGTTAGATTTGATGATGTAGTGGAGCTTTGAGCCCCTCTCCATGGTGACTCTTTCCCCCATCCCGATTGAATTTTCTCTCGAGTTTGCATGCGATGGGTGGAAACCTAACTCACTTCAGGTTTATGTGATGTGGGGAAGCTGAAAAAAAAATTGTCTTTTTATCAAATCTCTTTTCAGTGATGATATTTTTGAAAACTAAACTACTTTGTGGTGAATTCCATGATATCTGAGTTTGCTTTTGAAGTGGCCGCCATGGTTAATCACTTTGAGCTCGAGTGTTTTATGAGATCTTATGGTCGAAAGTCGACACCGATTTGAGATCTTAGGCCATCACCGATCTTTGAGGGAAGGTCCCAACCTCTAAGTTTTTTTTTTAGTATTTTCCATTTCAACCTCGAAACTAATACTCATTTTTCATTGCATTTCTTGTGATCTTGGCTCGGTGGTTTTTAATAGAAATCTATAGTTAATTTCAAAGTTTTGATTTTGCTTACCTCAGCATTTACTAAAATTTTTACTTAGAATCGGTAAGTTTCAACTGGTACTCATATTTTCCTCGAACACACATGAATTTAGCACTTGGCTTACCTTTGTGAAATTCATCCTCAATTCATGTTCAATTTTTGAAATATGGTATTTTATTGTAGATCTGCATATTTTAAAATATGTGTATTTAGATTTCGCTTTGAAGTTCTCGTTGTATTATATATGATTAGCCTCTTTTACCTTTCGAAATTCATCAATATGATTTATGAAAACTATCATTTGTATACTGAACTCTTTGCAATTATTTGGATAATATTTGATTTATACGTTAAAGTTTGCATTATTTGGTTGGTTATGTGAAAATTACCCCGTTTGGGCCTTGTACTAGATGAGTTTTAAACTTGTGGAAGAGATGTGTAAGCTCTACTTATTTTCAATGCTAAACTGACTTTTGATATTCTAAAGTGAAGAAATGTGGATCTTTGATTTTCCATTTCTGTAATTTCTCATTTTCGGGTTCATCCTCCTAAGCTAAATCTGGGCTTTACATATTTCATTTCCACTATTTTTCTCATGGCTAGGAGTTTTGGTTTGCATGCTAGCTTCTTGTAGTTCTGCAACTTCATGTTTTCTTTACTTAAGGGCTTCAAATGATACATCTGTACTTGATTCTTTCTTGTCAAAATGAATTTTGTTTGGAAAACATTCTTGTAACATGTAGTTGCATTTGTATTGTTGGACCCTTGTAAGTGGATTTCTTCAAATTGCAAACAATTCTTTATTTAACTATAACACCATTCTCAGGCATAAGCCTTGATTCAGATGCTTTGTTGAAATACTATAACTTATTTCTTTTACTTAGATACCTTATTTCCTTGATAGTAGTATTTTTGGCATTGCTGAAAAATTTGAAATGTTGATTTTACATGGCGAAGCCTTGGCAAATTTTTTTCCAGAATTCTTTCTTCCTTCCATTTCAGCTATAATCCTTTCTTTCCAGTTAACTTTAGCTTCTTGACATTTGATTATTCTTCTTTAGTTGCAAATTAAAACATGTGTTCCTATCTTCCATTCTCTCTTATGTATTGTAACCTCTTCCATTTTAGAACGAGTTACTGAAACTTTGAGTTACATTCTTCCTGGCTGCAACTTGAACCTACACACTTAAGAAAACAGTTAGAAAATACTTAGGATTTTTAGCCTCTCTTATGTCCATGGTTTTCTTTTCTTTTCTCTTTTTTTTTTGAGTGAATAAGACATGTATGTAGTTTAATCTTCAAGTAGAATACATCTCCTGTTATTAAAAGATTCATATGCATGAAATAGGACATTGTAGGAATATGAATTGATCCTGAGCTCATAATCGACATTAACTTTTGTTTTTTTAGGTATAATGGATTCTACAATGGAGATGAAGAAGGAAAAAAAGATGGAAATGGATATGCTTCAATCAAAGAAAGAAACCCCCAATGTAATGATGGGTTCAATCATACTCCTTTACTTTCTCTTTCATGCATGTGTACTCTTATTTCAATAACTGTACTTTACTTTCTAGTTATGTCCCACGGCTTGTGTGAGAATATTTGAAATTTCCTTATGAATAAAACATTGAATTTTATAAATGAGTTGTAATTTCTTTCTACGTTTCAGCTTTCTGTATGGATTATATGATGAACTAAACAACTCAGTCATTTAATTGAATGTCCTAAACATGAAGGAAAGAACATTAATGAGAATCTGTAACATTTAGTAATGAACTCTAATTTATGTAATCTGCACCTATGTTTGCTGTCCCAAAACTCAACACTTCACCTATTCTACAATCTAGTGTCTTCACCAAGACAACATAGTTGTCCTTTAGGGCCCTTGTGTTCTTTTACTGAAGGTATCATGAAATTGCAGACTATGTGATCTGTTACGTTTTGTAATAGCACACATAGCTGTAGATTTCACTTAATCATTAATTAATTCAAAAGTAACCAATAATATCAATAATCCCTTAGCTTAGGTATACTTCACCAATGCCTTTCATCGTAACGACGAAGTTTCGAGTTGCCCATTTTTGCACAAGTGTAAAAATTATCAACACATACTTTAGAAAGTATGAACCATTGTATCGGTGGCTGATGAGTAGAGTCCATGGGGACTTTTTTTAGTTCACCAGATGGAGGGTAAGAATCACAGTTGATTTGATTTCAATAGTGACATGACTAACATCCTCGTGGTTGGATTTGGATAGTAAAATAACCGATAAGGTTGCAATCCTAGACACAAGAAAGGAGTTGGGGTATACTAAGGGTCCGCATGACATGGACATTGACAAATTGAAAAAGTACCCAGTAGTGCAGAAGCTACACATCTTGTGACAAAGCTAAATGACCAAGGAAGGTGGTCGTAGGTAAACACAATGTGGTTGCACGTCGCCAGGAAAATGTCTCAAGGAGTGGTCTACAATATTGCAAATCACATAGCAAAGACAATCATTGAAGAAGTGTGGACAGGTGTGTTGGTGCTCGTCTTGATCTTGCACCATTTTACCCTAATTTTCCTTTAATCTATGTGTTATGAAACATTTTATCTCTCGATGTGGATGTTCTGAAGCTTTTACCTCCATTTGAATGCCTCAAATTGATTGTAAAAATCCATTGTCATTCCCTTTTTTGAAGGAATCTTCAAAATCTGCGGGCTCTTCTATTTTTCCTATTTTGCCTTGACCATGGAAGCTCGAGAATGATCAATTTATATTTGTATGCCTTTGAAAATTCAAATCCATGGTCGAAAGATGCTTGGAACCATGATTCACTTGGTTTTGTTTCAAAAATTTCATCCTTAGTGAAAAATCGGGTTCTGGGCATGAATGGTGAATTTTTGTGTTTTGATGGGCTGGCGGGTGTCTTTTTCCTATCAAAATTATTCCTCTACATTCGGCAGTCACGTGGCTTCTTTTGGTTGGTCAGGGGATGGTGGGAAAATGTTTTAACTTGTTGCTTTTTCTTTTTTGGCAAAAAGGCAAATTTGGTCCCGTAGCTCCGCTCAATTCTAATTGGTTCTTTTAGTACTTACATGGCTTCTTCTAATTGGATGGGGTGTGCAGGTTTGTTCTTTTGAACTTGTTCTTTTTGGATACTTTGGCAAAAATTTTGAACCCGCCTCGCAGCCCCACCATGATTTGATTAAAGCAAAATTTAAGCGGTAGGGAAAAGTCTTACTTTGACCCCGCAAAAGGACACATGGCAAAGTTAAAAGCGGAGATGTGGGCCTTCGGAGGCAAGTTGGATATTTTTCCCTTTTGGAAAAATGGAGTAAAAATTCTAAAATGGAAGCACGCCCCCGCCAAATCATATTGAAGCCTTATAAGGTTCTTGAAGTTGCGCCATAAAGACACGTGGAGGTTTTTATCGGGTCTTCTTTCCTTAGTTTTTCAGTAACTTCCTAAAAGGCTTGAGACATGTGGTGAGCTTGCGCTCATTTAGGGTCTCTAATTTTGGGTCCATCTCAAGATGCTTCATTGAGATGCGTGGCAATATGAAAAGTCAAGAGGCGGGAGGCGAGGCCATCGGGGCAACTTGGATTTTTTGCCCCTTACTATTCAAAAGACTAAAATCATCAACAAGAACTGTGGGCCCAACAGAGAATAATAATAAAAAATCTCTAGTCAATGGCGGAGGTGCGGACTCTTGGGGAAATTTGGAAAATTTTCCTTTTGGGAGAAAGGAGTTAAAAGTGTAAAAAGAAGCGTGGTTCCACTGGGATCCACATTAGAAAAGAGAAGTGAAAGGGTAGAGTTGCGGGAAAACTTGGAAAATTTTCCTTTTCCAAAAAAAGAGGTGAAATAACGAGAATTTAGCCATGGTTCCTTTGGGACCCACATTGGGACATATGTCAGCCCATTTTTCAAAGGTGGAGGGGTAGAGAAAATTGAGAAATTTTGCATTTTTTCCAAAAGTTGTAAAAGGTAAAAAGGAACCCCGGGCCCATCTTAACTTGGATCTCCCACGTGGATGGTCCAGATTCAAAAGAGAGATCAACAAAACTATGTATCATGAATCGATTTTCCACCATTTCTACTCCAAAGCTCCTAGGGATGTGAATTTTTATAGTTTTTTATCATTTCTTGGAGTCTCTTGCATGTAAAATGAAGAGGAACATTAATTTGGTATCCTAGTTGGGTGGGAAAAATCTGAAGATGTCTTTTGCCATCAAGATGTGATTTGACCATTGGCTTCGATCTGATTTTTAGTTTTTCTTTCCTTGGCATGCAAAGAACCAGATTTGACAGATTAGAGGAGGAAGTAGTTGGCACGTGAGATGAAGAATGACTTACCAGGTGAAGAATTGAATGCTAGAAATATTTGGAAAGATTTTCCCTCAGACACTTGACAACTTTTTCACAAATCTGATTCTGGGAGTCTCAACACACAATGGTGCTTTGAATGTCCCTAGTTTTGGGGGAAAATTCTATTGTAAATGAAGTATTATAAATTGCATGAATTTTTCATGTAAATGGTTGGAGTGTTAGAGGTTGGGACTGATTTTTCTAAGAGAAAAGCTTGATAGAACCCGTCCTTCTGAGAAATCATCTGAAGAAACATGTTTATCTCCTTTGTGTTAAATTTGATCATGTCAAGGTGGTTGCAAGTGTACAACCATTGACAAGCTTTGAGATTGTTCTAGAAACTTTCCCCTACTAATAAATTTAATCAAACTTGAGTTAATCTTGTTATTTTTGGCAAAATTTATGTTTTCTTCATTCTTGAATGTCTGCAAGTAGTTTTCTTGTTCTCGTTGCAATCTTACATTGAAATCTTTGTGAATCACACAAGATCTTATCCTTGTGATAGTTTGGTGGCATTTGTAATTTCATTTATCATAAGAGCTTTCATTTGATAGTGAAATAAACAAATTTAAAATCACTGTGACTCCTAGCATGACTATAATATTATTTGTTAGCCTTTGAGGGTATCTTAGGCGTGATGAAACAAAGGTTGATAATGTTTAGTTAAGTTTTCCAATTTGAGCCTTCATTTTGGATCCTTGAAGTTTGTGTGAAAAGTGTTGATCTGGGCCTCCATTAAAGCACATATTCTGGTTAAAGGAACATCCTAGCTATCCCGAAGCATTCTATTGTTCAAGCTCTCCATTTTTGTAAAATTTCTCAAGAATTTGGTGAATCAAGTTCATTTCTACCTCACCTCCCACCAAAAATTCATTTAAAACAACCAATCATACCCATATTACCCCTGTTTGTCATGTTTGTTTACAAATGCATAATTTTTACCACCAAAACATACATAAACAATCAGGGTTTCATTGTCTTTAGTGGTATGAACCTTGCTTAGAAAATATATATATTATCTAGAGTGACAACTCGTGAGAGTTAGGTTTTGTTGCATTGATCATATTTTCTTCAAGGTCTTTCTTAATAATTTCACAAGGAAGGATATCCCCATCCCCTTCACAAACAATAGAATACAAAAAGGGTCCTCTCACCCTAGTTGAAAGGCACAACCATAAATTAGTTAGGATAGGTAAAATCCTCTTGAGGGTGCTACCCATTTCTCCACATATGAGTGACAAAGAGCAAGTTGCATTTCATCCCCGCCTACAAAACAACACACTGCATGCTCTGCTTGTCTCTAAGCTTCCTTCCAAACTTTTGATACTACTCAACTTCTAAGGGAGAATCAATTTGGGTACCAACAAGGTGACAAAATAATTTTTCACACTACATTATTGACTTTAGTATTCATGGAAATTGAGGTATTTGATGGGCCAAAGGAGAATATTTGGGAGTACCACACGGAACACAAGTCACCTGCGGAAAGATTTGGAAAGTAATTGTGTGATAGATCAATGAGTGGACCATTCAAGCAGAGGGTAGAGATGTGGTATGATACACTCTACATGATGTTCAAGGAAGAGTGGTGCATACCCAAGGATTTTCCTTTGGTGGTGGGTAAGGCAGTTCAGTTTTCCATATACCAACATTTTTGCATCATGCAATTTGTGATGAAGGATGGGCTTGGAGCCCATGGTGTAAACTATCGTATGCCTTCATAGCAAGATATTTCTAGGAATCAGTTCATTAGTTCTTAGATGCACGTCACCTAACTTTCAATGCAGATAAGGTAGATTGTGACTACCACACTCTGAGGAAAAAGTATGTATATCCAGGGTGCAATGCATACATTGAAAGACTTATTTTAGATATTATAAGCATGAAACCTATAAGCTTGGTAGTTGGGGACACCAAAGTAGTACTTGTGTACCTACAACTCAAACCCAAGCTAGAGAACACTAAGTATGTGGAGAATGAGTTCACGCTCCTAGGGCCGCCAAAAGGTAAGCATACAATGGAAAATATTCCAATGCCTAAGCCCACATAAACAATCTAGTTCGATGATGAAGAGGAGGAGCATGAAGATAGTGGTGGTTTGGAACACAAAGGTAGAAGACAACCTCCAAATAAGGATGAAGTTAAGCATGCAACTACACCACCTCAGCCACAAGAGGAAGATGATGAGGACTTGGATGTAGTCCAAGGAGAGCATCGTTTCAAGAGAGTATTCAGGAGAATAAGGACGTAAGGTGCTACTCGAAAATAGGTAGATCACCTCGACTCTCTCCATAGAAGGAGACAACTGAGAAAAGATGAAGGAAGTTGAAGATGAATGAGGATGCGGAAGAGTCTGAGGAAATCACGCCTATTCTTCTACACCTCTAGAGAATGTGGAAGAATAGAAATATGAAGAAATGAAGGGTGGAGAAGAGGGAGAAAAGGAGCATAAGAGACAAAGAACTCAAACTTTCTCAGACATAGCCAAACAAGTTCCAAATCTTGAAGCCCAAATTCCTAAGTAGCCTAGATAAAGAAGAACAAGTGGGGAGTATATTCCACTAGCCATGGGTTATGCCAAGGACACAGTAAAATTATCCACACCCGTTTCCAGAGCACAATGGCACAAAAGGAGTTATATGGCTGGGAGTTAATGGATGAAGATATGACAATAATGTGCACAAGGAAGCAATTGTCATGGTCGATGCACACGCACATGGATGAACTAGAATTTGATGTGTGTGAGGAGTCATGCATGTCAAGGAGGTTGAAAAAGACACCTCAAGCTAGACACATAACAGTAAAGCCTATTGTTATGTCTAATGAGAAAATAAGCAATGCTTTGGTGAAGGTCTCGACAGAATTCACATGATGGAATATGGATAAAGATGCAACAATTAGGGTGCTAAGGGAGGAGATCAAGACTAAGGATGAGGAGATAACGCATGCCTAAAATAGGAAAAATACTTGGCACAAAATAAGAATGTTGTGTTTATCAGCATGGCAGAGGAGATTGGTGACAATGTCATGAAGGCTAGGCCACACCTAGAGCCAAAGGTACCCAAGACATTTCCTTCGGTAATACATTATGTAAGTACATTGGTGGACTTAGTGCTTGAAGATGAACCTCTGCGCATGCCAAAACAAAAGGATCGAGCCCATGAAGGATAGAAAAAAGGCTTCAGTGATGTGTCGATTGCATCATATGAAGGATTGCTTCAGAGCTTGTAGGAGGAACTAAAGAAGGTGGATCAAATGTTGAATATTTGTTTAACACCGAGAGGTTGTTATAAGGGCAATGAATATTTTTAGGACAATGAGGTCTTGAAGGCCATGAAGGATGTGACATTGGGCAGCAGAATGATAAGAACTTGTTAAGTAGAAGTGTGTGTCCCTTACAACAACTCAGAACCTCATAGGGAAAGGCTAGGATGAGATTGGGAAAATCATTGCTCAAAAGATGGACTTATTAGAAGGGAGAATGACTATAATGTCTAACACTTTGTTGGTCTTACAAAATGAAAAAGGAGAGATTTCAAGGGATGAATTACACTCAATTACAGTGTATATTCCAGGGAAAGCAGAGGCCATGCTCAGTGATTGACAGACCTTAGAGGCGGAGATAAAAGAGGAATATCCATAATTGATTGTTCAAGTTGCAGCAAAAGATACTACGGGTTAATGACATTATTTTATTCATCAAAATTATTTATATTCTTCTATCCATATTCTTTGATTTGTTTTGGAGACAACCATTACCAAGGCGACAATGAAAACTAGTGTGGGGTAATTTTGATCAATCAAACTTTGCTCTTAGTGAAGAAAATATACAAAAGGTTTGCACAGGAAAGTAGAGTGCATTCAAAGGTGTGGAAGCATCAGATCGATCGTGCATAGAGAAGAGAAAAATTCAATACTTAGCCATTTTTACGACGAGGATCTATTTTTGGAGATAGTGTGCGGAGAACTCAAACCGATTGGATACTTGCACGTCACGCATTGGATATTTTTGGATGATCAACTACGAAGTGTTTTGCATGGATGCAAGCTAAAGATAGAATTGTGAACTGATAGTTGACTAAGAGAGATCTATTGTTAACACTCTTGCATGTAAGCCTATTTTTGTAATGGTGCATGGCTAATAATAGCATGCGACCTATTTTGGGATTAGATAAGTGGTGAAGGGCAAGTCCCCACCCTTATAAGTATGTAGTAAACTATGTAGAAAGATATATATATATATATATATATATATACAAGAGAGAGAGGAGAGCATAGATATACGTGTGAGAACTAGGGTATAGTGAGATTATGCTTTACTCATTTGTTATGCATAAGTGTATAATGTTGTTAATGTAAGGAAGCTTTTGTGTATTTACTGTAATTAATATAATGGAGATTATGGACTGAAACAAGGTGTTATCATGGTTATAATTTAGTATTGCATGCTTGATTCCATTATGGTTATCCTTTAATGTTGTTATTTTCTAGATCTAGATCTGAATATGCATTGTAGGAAGATATATTAGCCATAGTGCCTCGTTGCAATTCTTAATTCCGAGGTGCACTTATTGTTGTGTCCATTTCCTTTCCTCCCACGTTGGATTAAGGATGCGGCAGGGGGTAGACATGAGGAGATGTGGGCTACATTGTTGTCCTTAGACTCTTTATTTCCTTGTTTTCTAGCAAGAGGGGTGCGTGGTAGAGTGTATGGCCTCCTGCCATATTCTTTTTTTATTTCATTTGGTGCCTTGTTTGGCATATGTTGGTGGGGATTAATGAAACTAATTGTTTTTCTACCCACCCACCGTATGCCTTCCTCCTTGCTGGCCGCGTAGCTTTCAAAAAGGATCAGATTTTTATCTTCCATGTGTTTGTCTCCTACACCGCCCATTTATTAAATTGTTGACTTGCCATCTGCTGTCACGTGGTCTACCTGTTGTTTCTGCCCAAAACCACGAATGCTTGTTGCGCTCCATCAAATGCTACAACAGATGAATTGCTACAGCGTGTTCTGGACAGTGGATTCATTGATGGTGAAATGAAGGTCTATCGCCCTGATGTTGCGAGGGTGGGTGTGGGTTCTCTAAATCGTGCTGCACAGGCTTCAATATTTTGTAAAAACCGTTTTCATGAGGCTCTTGCAGAGGAGTTGAGGGATGCATCTTCATTTTCCAGAGACTTGAATGATTGGAGGAAAGTCATGTCTGCTTGCTTCATGAAAATGGATATGGCAGTTGGAGGTATGTGTCCAAATGGAGGCTGCAGTACTGGGGATGTACAAATGATAAGTAATTGCTGCCAAGATCCAGTTGCACCAGAAAAATATGGGTTCAACGGCTGTCATAGCTGTTGTGAGTCCATCTCAACTTGTTATTGCTAACTGTGGAGATTCAAGAGCAGTGTTATCTAGGGGAGGAAAAGCAATCCCTCTTTCTAATGACCATAAGCCTGAACGAGAGGATGAGATGGGCCGTATCGAAGCTGCTGGTGGACGTGTTATTTTTTTGGAATGGATATCGTGTTGGAGGTTTTCTTGCTATGTCCAGGGCCCTAGGAGACAGATTCTTGAAACGGTACGTGATATCTGAACCTGAAGTAACATGTACAGATCGACACATGAAGATGAGTGCCTCATCCTAGCTAGTGATGGTCTATGGGATGTTCTGTCAAATGATTCTGCCTGTGAAGTTGCTAGAAAATGTCTGGCTGGCTATAGACCTCATCGCTCAAAGGGTATTACAGAAGATACTCCTGTAGGTGCCGCAGCTGCTCTTCTTACCAAATTGGCTTTGGGACGGAGAAGTGGAGACAATATCAGTGTGGTTGTGATTGATTTGAAAGAAAGAAGACACAGAAACAGCTATTGTTGCCTATGTAAATATTGCATGCTACTATATAATCGGCATTCCGCTCGGCATTCTCCTCGGTTATGTTTTTCATTTGCAAGTTATGGGGATCTGGCTGGGAATGATAGGAGGGATAGCAGTCCAAACCCTTTCATTGATGTTTATCACATGGAAAATAGACTGGAATATGGAGGTGACAGATCACACCCACAGGCACGGAGATCTATGCAATGTTGGAGAAAATGTCTTGGGAGATGAAGGTAGCAGGATATTTTTTCAGATCCAGAACTTGTACTGAGTTTGTTCCTTCAAAATCGATTATGTGACAGTGAGGGTGTTACCAGCAGACCTGATGAAATTTATTTACAAAGATTCTCTATTGAGATCTTACTTGTTGTACGATGAAACTCATGGAAGAGAACCTCATAGAGGCCGATCTGTTTCATATCAGAATATTCATGAAACACAATTTGCTTTGCTATTATATGAGCTTCTTCAACGAGTCACCAAGTTGGCAGGCATAAAGTTTTCTGTTGGAATTATCACACCTTACAAGCTACAGCTGTAATGTTTGCACCGAGAGTTTGATGCTGTCCCCAATCGGATGAAGAAGAAGGTTTATTTATCATTACGGTAGATGCCTTCCAGAGCCAGGAGCGTGATGTAATCGTTATGTCTTGTGTCCGAGCTTCAAATCATGGGGTTGGGTTGTAGCTATTTTTCACCACGTGAATGTGGCACTAGCTCGAGCTCGCAGAGCACTTTGGGTTAAGGGCAAGCAGCGGCATTGAAACAATCATATGCATATGGAGATGGCGTTTTAAACCAGGCATGTTAAACCTGCCCTTGCAATCTTCTGCTACCCTTTTATTATGTCATGAATTGAATGTCATTTTATTTCTTTTATCTGTTATGGCATTTAGAATGGGCTTCTGCTTTTTCCTTGTGAATCGACCCTGATTGAAGGAAAGGAAGGACTGTTGGAAGTTGTTTATTTTTCATACCTCGATAAGCAATCAGTGATGACTGTATACATTCCTTTCTGCCTCGTTTTTTCTTTTCTAAATAAAAGAGTATCCGTCATGTGATAGCAAAATAATGGTTGAAGTTTTATACTGTGGGTGTTAGACCTTTAACCTGGGTACTTTCCTGCTTAATTCTTAAAATTCGGGTGACATTTAGAGACAATAGTGAACAATGGCCGTTGAGTTCGATTTCTAAACCAGCAAAGATGAAGAGATATAAACTTGAGCCATGAATAACATTAGTGGATATTTGTAGATTTGTCGACTCATGGCCAGTTTTAGGCTAAATGTTTGTTTTTGTCTTGGTAAAAATATTTTCTTGGGCTGAATTTGTGTGTAGACCTCGCATAGTGAGCATGATGTTTTCTTAGAGGCCTACGTGAGTGAAATATTGACTGCTCAATGCAGATCCTGTGACGTGAGTCACTGTATCATAAGATAAAAGAGTTCAATCGAACTCTGTAGTGGCAGATGCTTTCCTTGGAGCGACTATGAGGATAGGTCGAGTAGACTGTCGTGAAATAGATGGGTGTGCCCAAGCTATTCATATGTTGGTTTAGAGATGGAAGAGAAGGCTTAGTTCGCAGGAAGAGTATTTTGCCTTGTATTCCTCCTTCGCTGACTGTAAACCTTGTGTTTGTGACTCGAGTTGGGTCACGGTAGAGGATCTTGTGTCGATTCACTTATGTTTCCAACAGACTATCCCTTGCTTGTTTAAATTCAAGTATCGAATGAATTGGGTTTCTATTAAATCCAGTATGTAGCTTAGCAAACCTTCAATAATTCAGGTAGGGATTTTCTGAGTAAGTGTTGACTGAGGCATGTATGAAAATAGAATGGTTATCTTTCTTCGAATTGGGTTAGACTTGTATGAAAATGGAGAGGGTAGGAATCGACTCAGTTACATACTTTAGTGAGCTAAGTCCTTAATCTCTTACAATGATCATACGAGGGGTGGATTACGGTTTATTACTGATTATGTGATGTAAGATAATAACAACCTTTGGTGAAAAGACTTCTCCTTGATCCTTGCCTCTGTAATCCAACTATAGTTGTTGTATGAAATTTTAGTTGGATAGAATCTAGTTATTAAACTTCTTGATGAAAAATAATTAGGTTCGGTGAGAATTTCTTGGTATATTGAATCTTCGATTTAGTTATAGTGTTGTGAGTATTATATGTATGTTGCTTTATTCAGCCGAGTGAAGTTAACTTTAATCTTTGACTGATTTGTGTTCATATATGGTCAGGGGCCTATATTCTTCTTAAAACATGGATGTGCGTTAATGCAGTCTTGTTAACCAAAATTTTTGAATATGTTAAGTCATTTGATTGATCTTTATCCTTTTGGTTAATAATATTAGAATGATGTTTGGGTGTTAGATTTCAATCACATAACCCATAGGATTACATGACTAAAATCTCAATACTCTCAAATTGGTTGTCTTCACCAATAAGGTCTCACCTTGTTTGTCTTTGGAATATCTCTCTCACTTGAATATTGGGATTCCTCCTTGTTGGCTGGTATAAATCTCTTCATCTTGTGAAACATATTGATTAGTGGTTGTGATTTGATCCATTCTTGAGTTAGAATTTTACTTTCATGATATTATAAAATGTTAGCTTACTATTGCAATGGGTAGTCTTAACATGCTCAGTTCTAGCGAACTGACTCTAGTTAATATTTGTGCAGATGGATTATGCGAGTAGACTAGAAGAAAAGAGTGTAAAAGTTTCATTTGTACCATTTATGAAGTTCCTTGTAAAAATGTCCAATGCATTGTAAATTGTGTAGCATTGCTTGTAAAGAGAGTTTATATGACCTCTTGCCTGGAATTGTTCGGAGAATTACGTGAAGTAGTAGTTTTGTCCTTTTTTGTAATTTGGCTAGTAACTCTTCTTAGTGAAAAATGTTATTCAATCCTTTCACTGGCATAAACATTGTAAAACTTTGATCTTGAGAATTAAGTGTTAAATTAAATCTTTCTAAGACTTTGTATTGATGGGTTATATGTAAGTTTTAATGGGGTGGCTTTTCCTTACAGAAGTTACCTAAAAGTTTTATTCAAATAAATCTGTTGTAGAGGAGATCCACTCGAAAACAAACATTGCCTTAAGTAATCAAGAGTGAGACTATCCTTGCAAAGTGATTCTATATAGCGTGTTATCCCTAACTGAACTAGTAAAAATTACTCTTTTTTGGTGAACGCTAAAGACAAGCTTAAAGGAAAACAATGGTTAGTTTATAATAAGATTTAACAAGTAAGAGAAGAAAATTTTGAAACCACTCAATTTATCTCTCAGCCTATTTAAAAGTAAGTGGCTTCCTCTGGATAAGCTCTTTCGGTGAAGCCTAAGTAAGAGCGCTAATAACTACGTATAAAACCTCGAGCTTCAATTAAACCTCAGAATGAACTAATGTCGTCTTAAGGGTGAACTCATTTGACCTTCTTCCTTTAACTTTATCCAGGGTACCTTGTAATTTTCTCTTAAGTTTGTTGAACGTGAACCGATGTTGTCATAAGGGCATGAACGAGTTCTAGTAACGTAAGTGTGAATAGATGGCCTTAAGGAATTAAATTACCATCTTTATCAAATAAATATATAAAACAAATAATGGTTATAAAGGAGAAGACTTTAAGTGAACTACATCAGTACAAAGTATAAGAACATAACTCACTTGGTAAGATGTTTTATGTGAATCATATATTGAACCCTTCTAAAAAAATTAAGTCATGAGTTAAAGGGTGTCTTATCAAAATAAATAACCACTAATCATTTCGATTGTGGCTTGCCCTAGCCGTGAGAGTGTCTTGTGGTTGGGCTTCTATGTTATTCTCATCCAAAATAAAGAAAAAGTATTTTATCCAGTTGGGTGTGAACGTTTCCGTGCTAACCTTGTGGTCATCCCCGTAACAAGTGGTTTCCGAGTGGGTTGTAACTTTGTGATGACATGTTGTGTCGGGTTTTGTGTCAAGTAAGTAAAAAAATATATCCCGCCTTTTACCGTGTTGTGTGTGTGTTGGTTATTCGGTCGTTATACATGAATGATTAAAGTATTCATCATGCTAAACATCCTCAACAACAACCCTAAAGAGGGTCTTGGTACCTTTGCGTACTTTGGGTGAGTGCTCGCTAGGTGTGATGTTCCAATGCACTTGGGCTTGTATTGTTGAATTCTAGGCTACATCATAGCTAAAGGTTTTGAGTAATTCATAGCCTAGGCCACCTAAATGGAGATGGAAGGCCTTAATATTTTCAAGAATAGTGCTTAGAAAAAGGTTTTTCTTTATATTATGAAATATATCACCTTAGAAGGCAAGTATCACAAAATATATACACACCATTTGTCTTTGTTAAACATGTTTAGGCACAAAATTATGATGAGTATCCCATTCTTTTTATACATGTATTTTTGGCATTTGTGAGGGATTTCTAGACGGGAAGGTGGAGTCTCATATTCATGAAGGCCTCATCCTCCTTTTGTACTAGAATGGAAAACCTATTCCAACCAATTCGGTGGCTCCCATTGAGGAGTAAGGTGATATAACCCCGGTCGAGTGTATTAATAAGATGTGAGTGGGAAAGGAGCCTTATAATGGAGCAAGGGATGAGGATGATTTGCAAACTAGGATTGGTCTTGATAATGGAAATGAGGGCACATCGGAAGGGAAAGGCATATTTGTTGATGATAAGGGACAAAAGTATGAGAAGCTAAATAAATTTTTACAATAGTTGGAGATGGTAGTGAAGTCTATGGAAGAGACTAATTCAGATTTCAGTGAATGTGATGATCAAGATATTGAGTCCACTAAGAAATTTTTATGTCTTAGAAAAAAATTAGAAGGGAATTTACTGAGCTAGATAAGTTGGTGAGGGATTTGCATGGATCGTTTGGAGGCTATGGAAGAGGGACAAAAGGGAAATTTTAGATTTTATTATTAGCTCCGAGGACAAGGATGACAATGTGTAGACTCAAAAGGAGTTGGAGCATGAGCATAACCAAGTAGACCCTACTATCACCTTTGGTAATCCCCCAAATACAAAAATATTAATTAGTTTTTTTGTGTCTCTATTGTTGGAATCTTTATGGCCTTTTGGTGAATTTCTATGGCCTCAGGTTGCTATTTATTTTTTTTTCTCTCTATGTCTCGATTTATGGACCTTTATTCTCTTGGAGTTAAGTTTATTCAGCTCATTTTGGTCGTATATCTATTTTTTTTTCTTTTATAGTGCTTTCACAATGTATCCTTCGATGTAAGGCCCCTAGGAGCCTATCCTTGCTTATTACCTAATCTAATATAAAAATAAGGGATTTGAGAAATTAAATATGTGATCATTTTTATGAATGATATCTTATATTAAATTAACAAGTAAAATGATACGACATAATTCACAAAAAAATAAGGTAGTATGACAACATATTGCAAATTTTCAAAAGAAACTAGGTTGAGAAGTATAGGAACAAGAGGCAGAACATCCAGATAAAAATGGCACTCTCAACTCATTCATCAAACCCTAACCCTAAATACTATTTTTAGGAATTTCATCATGCCCAAAATGGTGGTGGCTTTGCCTCTCCTTCCCATGGAGTCGAAGAGGGTAAAATCACCATAGATTCTCCCCGAATTTAGGACAAGGTCTAAATGAGAAAATGGGTATCTACAAAGAGCCTTTTCCTAATCATTTAGATAAAAAGAAGGAAGCTTAACACAGTAAACCTCCAACAACTATAGAATCGTTGCTTATGTTTACCATGTACTAATGATAGTCCCTTTGATTCCCCTCATAGGATGTATTCGCTCCTCGATGAATAGGTTAACATTATCTAGATCTTACAAAAGAGTTGCATAGTAGGGATGAGACAAGCTCATTTAATCATACCATATCCCATGCCTATCCCTCGGGAAGGTCAAGTATAATTTGATAGATTAGTTAGAGAAAACACCCGCTAGGTGTAACACCACCTAAATATCCCACTCGAGACCCAAGAATAACCTAGGTTTAGTTAGGAAAAGTTAAGGAATAAATTTTTTTGAGTGTTTATTTGTGTTAGGGATTTCCATGGGGGATCACCTTTAAATGTGACCAAGGGATTTTATGTTCTTCTTTTATTTGTTCCCTTTGTTAATGTTTGCATGTGTTTATTTTTATTTTTTATTTTTTGGTTCATTGACCCTTTTTATTATTTATTAAATTGTGTGTAATATTGTGAGTAATCATGTGGTTAAGTTAATGAATTAAAATATGTCATAAGAAATTAATTAATAGAGTTGTTGGCCTTGAATTAAAATGTTGTAAGAAATGTGTAAGAGATATGTAAGTTGATTTTGGAGTAAGAAACACTTCATCTTCTTTGAAATTCGAATTTGTCCTCGGAGCCTAATTTTGAGGATCAGTGGGACAAGTTAAACTTGTCCCATACCTATCAAATTTATATACCAACCTTACCTATGGTTAGAGAGTTAAAATTAGCCCTTCTTTATGCATTTTTGTAAGTCATGTTGAATGTTTTTATTGCACTTTTCCTACATGTTTTAATTTCAGTCCTTATGGGGTGTGGGCTTGATTTGAGTGTGTAAGTAAAACTGTCATATTATTCACCCACCTATTGATTCCGCATCAAGAATGAAGTTGAATTTTTGTTGGAGTGGAGGATGTGTGAAGTGGCATCCTACATGGATCCACCTCATCAGCTTCCTCCTCCCTCTTCTATAAATAAAATTGCTTTAGCTTGTTTTGGGTTGCTTCACAATTATCATTTCATTTTTGGGAGACTTCTTTTGGTTTGGAGAGCTTTTGCTTTGGAGAAGTTTGAATATTGTGGAATACTTGTGCTTGGATTATTTTTGAATTGCTTGCATTAGAAGAGCTTGTTGTTTTGAACTTGGAACAAAATCCATCATGGAGAGGTAGGAGCTTGTCTCTTGAAATGCTCTTCTTTCTTTCTTTTATTGTATATGTAAATGGTTGAATGTTATTATTGTGAATGTTTAAGCATGTTTGTGGGTTGTTGGGTAGATGGCCTAGGAATGGTGTAGGAGAAGACTATGGGGTATATTTTGTGGGAGGAATAAGTGTTTTGGGGAGGTATAAGTGTGGAGGGAGTTGGGATTTGGGTTCCACCTTACAAATAAATAAATTGCAATTCTTTACTCGTTATGGGGTTCCATAAGAGGTTAGGGAGGAATAAGGAAATGTGAGGAATAAGTGGTACTTGGGGGAGGCATAAGGGCATGTCAGGGATTTGAAATTTTATATTAATGGTGGTTTGTTCTCATGTGGTGATACCCATTTCCCCTTTGGGAGGCATAAATATCATCCCCCATAGTTTCTTGCTCCTTTGGCTTGCATGATGAAGACTAAGTCTTGTTTGTTATGCTTTAATGTGGTTGTAAACTACATTCTGTTTTGGACTATGTTTTTAAATGTGAAATTACTTGTGTGTTTGTGGAAGCTTGTTGTTTCCATGAGTTGAAACACATCTTCTATTGCTTTGTGGTTGGGGCTTAGGGGATAATTAAGAAGGATGGATTTTGCTTTCATTGGATGTCCTAGTTAGGTGGAGAGCGTTGCCTTTCCCCTACCTTTGTTGTGATCAAAATTGAGAATGATGGATTTACATGTTGTTGTTCTAGAGAAAAGGAAAAGATAGTTTTGACAATCCCTTGTGAGAGTTCTATTTGTAAAACCTTTTTCCCACTAGAAGTGGATGACAATGTAATATATTTTGTGATGGAAAGATGTTTTGTATTGGCTATGATAGTTATAATTCAAAATGTGAAAGAGATGTGCTCTGTATTCTGGTTTTGAATAAAAGAAAGGAAAGATTCATATTTTGTATGTTGTATTTCAAGGAAAAAAAGAATGTTGTAAGGATATCATTTTGAATTAATAAAATATTGTATTATATTCCTCAAATGGCATTGTTGTATTTAAAATCTGATTGTTGAAATGCATTATGAGATCTCCATTGAAATTCTGGAAATACGTATGAAGAAAATACATTACTCTGTTCTTTTGAAAAGTATGATATGGAAATCAAAACTGTATCTTTTGGCTTTTGCAAATTTTGATTTAAATCAACTTAGTATGTTATATTTTTTAGGAATGAATTCACAGTTTAAGCTTATTAAATTCAAATAGATCAATTCGAATTTGAACTTGTAGAGCTCTATTAGAAAACTTATTAAACTGGTAATTATTTTATTCAAAATGCACATAATGACCCATGTAGTAATGAAAAAAAAATGAAACATTAAATTGATCTTAATATGATTAACGCGCACCCAAACAAACTAAACCATTTAAGAAATGGTTAAGGATCCTTTCAAATCGAACAAAGGCAAAATTACAATCATTTTGCTATCAAATTTGAGAAATTTTGAATTGATATTCAATCAAAAAAATTATACCTTGCAATCCATCCTAAATCCCTCTAAGATCAACCCTCCATGTTTTTTGGCATGTTAAGAAAGGAAGGAAGTTGAATTGAACAAAATTTATAAGTCAAATGTTACTAGTTTTCATTTTATAATCCTGTAGAGCATTTTCTCAAAATTGACCCTTAAAAATTTATCTAAATTAAATTATTAAGGTTGCTATTCAAAGAGGATGACAAGAGATTTCTGAAAAGTCCTCGTTTTCCAAAACAGAGTTCCTTATCAAAATTTATGGCCTTCTGAAGTTCGCAGAAGAGGAAGAGCCTCTTTCGCACCGGTCGTGCACACATAGAGCTTCTTGTGCACATGTCTTGTGTGCCCATGAGAAAATTATTCTCTTCGCACTGTCTTGCATGCCCGGGAGAAGGAGGAGTCTATTTTGCACTGTCTTACACGCTCGGGAGAAAAAGAGTTTCTCTCGCGCCTCTCTTCCATGCCTAGAAGAAAAGTTTCTTTCCACATCTCTCTTCGCGCCCGGGGAAATTTGTTCCATGCGGCCTGCAAGAAGATAATCTATATGTACTAGGGATGACTTTCTCTCTCTTAGTGTTTTGTAGGATTTTTTGATAACTATTGTAATGGACTCTGGAATTTTTTTGGGAACACTCAAAAAAAAATTCCTTAACTTTTCCTAACTAAACCTAGGTTGTTCTTAGGTCTCGAGTGGGAGATTTAGGTGGCGTTACACTAGGATATCCATTCTTGATCTCCTCAAAATCTCTACTTCCAAATAATAACATATTGTATAAAACATTACAAAAGTCGGAATCTCTATAGAAATATAGACCCTACACACCTCCAAGCCATGATTACACACCTAGACCCTAGTAATCATATTACTTTTGATCACACCATAATCTTGTGTAAGAACCAAAACACAACTTGCCCTTATACTTAGAAGAGGTGGTTACTCATCAAAAATCAAGAGGGTACTTGTGGATGGTGGATCTGGTCCGAACATTTACACATTAAATTTGTTCAAGCAGCTAGGCCATTCAGAAACGGATCTAGGGGCCAAGACTATTACAATCACAACATATGACAATGAAGAATGAGAATCAACGTGTACCATAGTAGTTCCCATGGAAGTAGGCTTAACTTGTCATGACACGATGTTCTATTTCCTTGACTTGGACCTTCTATACAACATGCTCTTAGGGTACCTGTGGGATCCATGACATGCAAGCTAGTCCATCGACTTTTCATCAGTGCATCAAGTTATGTCATGAAGGTCAAGTATTTACCATTTTGGGTGACACGGAACCATTCACACATTGTAGGGATTTGCACAATTTCTCTCGTGTGTCTTATGAATGTCCTTCAGTAGATGTTGTTATCCCCCTACAAAAGGAATCTATTAAGAAATGGGTAGATTCAGAGTCACTCATGCCCTATAATCAAGATTATCCTTCATTAGTCAACCTGTTCTCTTCATGGGAGGCAACATCAGCAAAATATGGCCCAGGTGAGCTATTCACTCTTGAACAAGCTTTGTTAATATCAGATTTATCAGTATCTCCCAGAACAAGGGGTAAGCCTTATTTTCAATTCAAGAGCACTCGGGAGTCATGTGTCCTAATCCATTGGAAAAGTTTTTCCATAGCGGTATCCTATCCGAGGATAAAATGTTATAAAATCTTGTTGATGGTGAATCATAACACCCTTGAATGTCTGTAACTCGATGGGTTGAGACTCTCAGTGCGATTGCATAACATGGAGCTTTTCCCAAGTGTGGGACCTTGCAAATCCAAAATCTCTCCTGATGAAGGCAGAGGGTTTACTCAAAAACATAATCTAACTTTCCAAGGAGACAGGGTAAGAAGATGATAAAAATAAACCTAAACTAACAAAGGTGATGCACCGAGGAATGAAGAACACTTGTCTTGCCAATAAACACAAACCATTAAAATGTAATGCAAGATCATACACAGATAACCAAATTTGCAGTGAAAGATTAGGAGGATGCAAATGAACACAAAGAGGGTTGAGAATCATCCATAGACATGCATTATTTGCTCCAAATATTGATACAATACACTACAAAATGCCAAGAGGCAAGGTTGCATTATAGTTTTAAATGGGAGGTTTGAACTCCACAAATTTGTCTCACAAAGAGAAGAAGGAGGTTCAAAACAAGAATGTCCAACCTTTAGAAGGAAGCCCCTCCTTACAATTTATAGGAAGAATGAGAGAGGGAAGAGAGAGGAATGAAGACAAGGTAAACAAAAAAAATTATATTTTCGAAGTTTCGAGGTTAACAAAAAAAAAAGGTAACAGTTGAAAAGGAATGAAGACAAGATTAAGGAAAATTTTGACAGGGATTTGCCATGTAAAATGGACATTTACAACTTTTCATCATGCCACTTTCAACTACTACATGCTTAAAGGAATTATTTAAATTAAGTAAGTGATACAGAAAAGTAGTAAAGCATGTCATGATCAAGATAAATAGCTATGATGTCTCATTTTTATCCAACTTCAAACATGAAGTATTATGTTCCATATTCTGAATCAGAAAATACAAACTACTACAGCATAAAAAGGAATGAAGTTATGATTCTAGAAAAAAATTGCCAGGGCTTCGCCATGAAAAATCAACATTTCAAATTTTGCAAAGATACATATAAGGTCAGAATTTAAGCTCAACTACGATTGAAACACAAAAGAAATGGAGCTACATTTTTCAACAAAACTTGAATTGTTCAACATGCAGGAGTTTGTAAACAAAGTTTCCAGAAATAATATGTCCAATGCAGAGGTTTAGAAAACAATGAGGAATCAAAGTCAAGTTCATAATTTTACAATATGGAGCCATCCTATAACAATGTTTCCAGAATATGACTTACATTATTTTCAGATAGTCAAGAACATTGTTACAGTCAAGAAGTCAATAGATGAGATTTTTATAAACCAATTGCATTCAAACACTCATCTCATGGAGAATTTCAATGTTCAAGTGATCTCAGTTTGAAAAGGATTAAAGCAAGTATTCTGTAGTTCCCACTTCCCTTTGACACATTTGATACTAGATTTTGATACTATTGATCATATTATGGACACTATTATGTTTGTTTTAGTATGATGGTTAGATGTTAGATCATGGACTAGTATTGATCTGGATTCAGTTATTATGATTGATGATTACTAGAGACATTTCTATATGTGGTTGATGATATACTGTTATGACATGGACATATTATAGATGTTGATTTGGACTTATGATATTGGATATTTGAGTAGATCTGGTATGGTGGAATTTTGATGATGATATAGTTGATTTATTTTATTAAAAATGATAATGTTAAATTAATGATGTTGTTGTGATTTGTGTGTTTAGATGATTTTGAAATATTGTTTATATCATTTTGGATGTTTGATGTGGCCACGAGGCCGAAGGAGGTATTTGCATTTTGCAGGTTAAAAATCACAACAATGTCGGGGGACTGGAGACTAACCATATTAAAATTCTGGGTGAAATCAACAAGGTCACCATGGCAACTGTGTTATGTGTTTGTGTGTTGTGTTATGTTAGGAATTCCCATGGGGGGATTTCCATTATATGTGACCATGGGATATGTGTTTTATTTATGTATTATTGTTGTATGTATTTTTAGTTGTAATATGTTCTTTCTTTTTAATTAATTTAAATATGATGGGTTTAATGTGAGAGTCACATAGTTAAACTTTATTTAAATTTAATTGGGACATGGAATGTAATTAATAAATTTGTTGAGTTTAAATAATAATGTTGGAAGAGTGTGTAAGTTAATTTGTAAGGATGTGTAAGAAATATGTAAGAGTATGTAAGGCTGATTTTGGAAGGTCAAAAAGTCCATCTTTTATGAAATTCAAATTTGACCTTGGAGGCCAAATTTAGAGGTTTGTGGGACAAGTTAAAATTTTTCCACACATGTTAAAATAATCCACCAACCATGCCTATGGTTTGGAGGGTAAATATAGGCATTTATAATGCTTTTTAAATGACTATGTGTAAGTTTTTATTGCACTTTTCTTACAAATTTTTTAATTCAATCCTTGTTAAAGTATGGGTTAATTTTGAGTGTGTAAGTTGATTGTCATCTCCTTTTATTATGATTAATTGTGAGGTTGACTTTCTCTTTTTGGGGTTGAGTAAGAATGATGTGGCATCCCACTTGGAGTCCACATCATCCTCTCCCTCCCTCTCCTTTAAAATTTGAATTCTTCTCTTGTTGAAGGTTGTTGAAACTTTGCTCTTTGCCCTTGGGGTCGAATTTTTATTGTTGTTGGAGTCTTGCTTGTGGAGAGAGTTTGGAAATTGAATTGCATGCTTGGTGTTGTTGTTTTGGACTGCATATTTGAGCATTGAAGGAACTACTATTTTGGAAACAATCTCCACTATGGAGAGGTAGGATCTTGTCCTTTTTATATGTTGTTTTTCCTTTTCTTGCATGAATGAAATGGTGATTGTGTCTGTGTATTCATGGCTGGTTGGGTAGAATGCTTAGGGCAAGGTGTAGGAGAAGACTATGGGGACTTCATATGGGGGCATAAGGGATTGCCAATGGCACTTGTTCTATTTTGGAGGGAGTTTTGGATTGGGATCCACCTAGGAAAAGAAACTGCTTACATTTCTTACTCTTGGGGGCATAAGGGAGAAAATTTGGGGGATATAAGGAGGGGTTAGGAGATATAAGTTTTATGGGTTTGATGTGTTTATTATCGGTATGCACTCTGTGGATGCCCAATTCCAAATTGGGAGGCATAATGAGATTCCCCATAGTTCTTGCTCTTGATGACTTGCTTGATCAAGCCCATGTGTTGTGTGTGTATGATTCATATTGCGCAGTAGAATTTATGTCTTTGTTTGGACTGTGCATTTTTTTGTTCTATGTATGAGAAAAGAATGTTGTTTATTGTGAAAGAAGCCTTGTTTCCATGTGTTGATGTTCATTCTCTATTCCAATATGGTTGGGGCTTGGGGCCAATGGGGAAGGATGGCTTCTCCTTTCCCATTGGATGTCTTGGTTGGGTGGAGAGCATTGCCTTTCCCCCTTCCTTGTTGTGATCAAATGAAAAGATGAAGAAATCAGCATGTTGTTGTTTTGGAGCTTGGAGAAAATGTAGTTTTGCCAGTCCCTTCCTTAGAAAAAAATCATCATTGTTATCTTCCCACTTGGAGTGGATGAATTGTATCATTATTTAAAAATGTGAAGTTACTTGTAATGTAAAGGAAAAGATAGGGATTCAATTGTGAAATGTAAAGAGTTATGATTTCATACTCGCTTTGGAAAATAACATGAAAGAATGAAACATGTATTGTGTTTTGTAAGTTGAAGCTCAAAGAAAGAAGGAAGTTGTAATGTTGTTGTTTGAAATCAATAGAAGAAATACATTCCTTTCTCAAATTGTAATGTTGTATTGAATTGGAGTACTATTTTTTTTTAAATGACATCTCTGTGTGAAAAGAAAATACATATGAAAGGAAATGACAACATTATGTTCTTTGCATTTATTTAAAATTTGAAATATCAAATGTTGTTTGTGCTCTTGAATGATCAGATAAATCAATTAATTGTTTTAGACAAGAATGGAATGTCTTAGAACAGTTTTGAGAATGTTTTCCCACAATTGGGAGTTGCAAATTGATTAATAAATTTATTAGTAAATGATCTTTGTTTCATCCCAAATCTGGCTTTTAAAATTAGCTAACAAATGTACAGTTCAGATTTTCAACTTAAATTAAGAAATGAAACAATGTAATTTAGATGTAATAAGCCCTAATGAACTCAATTTGACCTCAACATTTAAGAAAGACATTTTAGAACTTCATAAAAATCAATTTTAGAACTTGCTCAACCATTTTCTGTCAAAAGATGTAAAATATATAAATCGTAACTCAACCCACAAATTGAACCTTGAAAACACTCCTAAACCTATCCAAGATCAAGTCCCCATGCTCAATTGACATGTTGAGAAGAGGAAACCCAAAAATTGAACAAAATTATATAAGTTGGAAAATTGCCAGTTTTGAAATTTAAACCCTGCAGATCGATTTCTTAAAATTGACCTTTGAAACTTCCTCAAAATCTAAAATTAATGATTGTTGTGCGAAGAGGACTCCGAGAGCTTTCCAGAAAGTCCTTGTTTTCCCAAAACTAACTTTTCTCAAAAGTTATGGCTATTTGAAGTTTTACTTCAAAATGGCCATCCAAAAATTAATCTAACTATATTAAAATCAAAATTTGAAGTTTGGAAAAATTTCCCCAAAAATTTTGCAGCCCCGCAACACTCTCAACCAATCATATGATGCCACGTGGCACTTTGGAGGGGCGGACATTTTGAAAACTTAACTTTTTTTTTTAAAATTTGACTTTGGGAAAATTTTCCCATTTTCCCCGTCCTCGTAGCCAATCACGTGCTAACACGTGGCTTGGTGGGCACGCGGATAAAATTAAAAACTTAATCATTTAATCTCTTTTGGAAAAAATTTACCTTTTCTCTCATGGCCCGCACTACCACACCCACCAATTAGGCACTGACATGTGTCCTAATGGACGCGTGGGCCCACGTAAGTCTTTTTGGACTTTTAAATGCCTTTGGCATAAAATTTTAAATCGCTCTCGCCACTTCGTAGGCCTGCGACCTATCAAAGGACACCATGTGGCATTTTGAACAAATTCGAGAGCAGAAGGAAAATTTTCCTTTGAAAATTTGGTTTTTGGATGTTGGGAAAAATTTCCAATTTTTCCCATGACCCGTTGGCCCCGTCCAATCACGCGCTGACATGTGGCATGGATTTCTCCTTGGCGGAGGCGTGCATCCAATTTTTTCCTTTGGGCTTTTGTCCTAAAATCTCCAAATCCTAAGATGCTCCACCGCCCCACTTTTCCCCATGCCAATCGAGAGGCGCCACGTGTCCTCCCAATCGCACTTGCGGGTGTGCGGAGGAGTTTTGCACTTTTGCGCTCAAAGAGGGAAAATTTCACCCTAGAACTCCATCGGGCCATAACTTGAGATTTATAAGGAGTTAGGAGGACTTATTTATATGGTTGGAAAGGTGAGAGAATTTCCTATCCAATGGGCATGATTTAGGAAAGTTTTGATGACTCTAGGTGTGTGAAAAATCAATTTGAATCCTGTAATCCTGTTAGGGCAGAGATGAGTGAGATTTCACTCTCTTAACCTAAGTGATGAATTTAACTTCTTGTTTTGACCTTGTGCCTTGTCGATGATAGTTGCTAGAAGTAATTGCTGTAAGTCAGTCTTGATTGTTAACCTAAATCAGTTTTTGCTAACTGAGATCTTGTAACCCTCCTTGCTAACACTTTTAATCAAAAAAAAATATTCCATAATTTTCCTAGCTAATCCTAGTTTGTTTCTTGGTCTCAAGTGGTAGTTTAAAGTGGGCATTATATATTCTCAAAAGGGTGCTACAGAATTTCAAAGAATCAAGTTGATCCTAAAACAATGAATTATAATAAATGGATTCTCCAAAATACAAAATTGAGCCAAAGATTTTAGAACAAACCTGAAGTAATATACAAAACCTATATTTGCATAAAATCATAACCATCATTTCTACAATATTCTCAACAAATGAAAATGAGATAACAGTTGTCCTGAGGTTAAAGCATAAAGAACTCATATAGAGAAGAGGTGAAGTATAAGTATCCAGAATGAAGAAATTACTTTATGTCCACCATAGAGGCATGAATGGTATAGAAGACCAAAGAATGACGAAAGTCGAGCTCAAAGAAAAATAATGGTATTCGCCTTCACAATCCCACAAAGAGAGCTCAAAAGGAAGTACCAGACCGTAATTAACAAAGGAAAGAGATTGAATACTTTCACTAATAGAGCTCCACATTCAAAGAAACCATTTCTCAGAGTTATCTTAGATTCAAGATCAAAAGAAAGAATATGACAAGAGAGATCAAATATTTTAACTCACAAAGCAAACTCATATCCGATGGGCTTCGCACCAAAGACCAAACAGAATGAGATCGAGCTTGAAGAAGTAACCATGGTGGAAAGTAAGCTTCATAGAGTTCCAAGAACTCGGAAAGTTGAATTCTAAGAAAATCTTGAGAATGACCAAGGCACGCCATGAAAACTTGAGGAAGTCAAACTTATGATCCCCTCCATAGAAGCTAAACACCCAAATCCCAAAATGACAGAGAAATATCAACGTTTGAGCTCTCATGGCCACACAGAAAACCATAAAACTAGATAAAGCTCGAAGAACCAGAAAGTGCCGACCATGAAAACCTGATAATGATAGAGCTTTTACAGAGGAGGAGATACCAAATACAGGTATAACCGAGCTCGAATCAAGAATAGAACAATGGCGTCATGCAGAAAAAAATTTCCGGGGCTTCACTCGCATAACCAAAAACCAAATGAAATGTGCTTGAGGGTCGAAGACACTCTTTACCATGCAAACTCAAGAGGTGAGTTTCAACCTGACTCAACCATGGTTAAGGATCGACATGACTTCAGATCAGAAGTACAGAGATCAAAGGCCAAGAATGATCCTCAAAACTCAAAGTAAACTACCATGATCAGGATGCCACCGACCACATTTAATGTCCAGTCAGAAACCCTAACCGTGAGTCCAAGGATCGACAACATCAAAATAAAGGTATAGAGATCAAGGGCCCAAGATGATCAACAAATATCAAAGCAAACTCAACTTGAGTTACAAAGCCACCGACCAAGTTACCAAGGGGTGAGTCACCGTGGAGAAGGGGACAGCCCACGTGTCCATAAAAAAATCATTTGCAATGACTTTCAAAGTCTAACCATAGTGCATGCTCCAAATAATATAAAGGGGCCGACCAAATTATACCCAATGATCACCGAAAAGGTGAATTTTGAAATATGCCAAGGCTAACAACTATAAGGTGGTCGAGCATAGTGTGGTGGCTTTTACAAGTGCCCCTCATGTTTAAAAAAAAAACATAGTATATGCTAAGTCCACAAGAGTGGCCAAACCCAATGAAGACAAGAGTTCACAACCACAAGTGGCCCCCACTGATGGTGATAGATTGTACATGAATTGGAGTGCATTTTTCATGTGATCACAAAGAATAGAGCAGAGGTCAACATCAGATGCAAGAAACCTTTTGAAGGCTTATTACCTTATCTTTCTAGAAAATAAGAGTTGATTATGATTACACATGTGCTCCTAGTGGTCCCCATAGTGGATGAATTATTTTTGCAAATATTGCAAGTATTGTAATTATTTTGCTCACAAACAGGAGTTGTATTTTTGCATGCCTTCACAATAGGACAGAATAGAGAAGAAGATAGAGTTGCATGTTCATGGAGAGAGACTTGCCTAGCAAGCAATCTTATTTTTAAAAATTATTCACCCTTCTTTTCTTAAAATAGAACAATCAACTTCAGTTTGACTATAATGTAAGTAAGGCTAATAATGCCTATTTGTAATTGCATGCTCTATTTTTCTCCTTTATCTATTATTAAATAAAGGATAAAAATAGGATGCATGGGTGAGTACAAGCCTTAGGCTATTTTTAGGAAGAGGGTGAATTTTTTTTTTGCTATATATTGTGTGCCTTTGCAAAGCACAAGGGAACTTTTAGAGGACTTTTGGATATATGAGTACTGAAGAATTTTTTTCAGTTTTTCCCTCTGAGTGTGAAGTATTTTCTACCTTTCCAAGTTATTTTGCAGTCTTGTGTATGTTTCTATTAGTCTTGTGAATGAAAATTCCCTAATCAATCACCTTACCCGCTGCAAATTCAGTATTTTCTACTTAATTTTAATGTGCATGTTAACTTATTAGTACTATTGTGATCTTCCTCAATATAATCAAGTGTTTTTCCCTTAGATATTCTATAGAAAAACTATTGGTTTATGCATCAAAACCCTTCCCAAATCAGTAGTGCATAGACTCAGTCAAATCCCTCATACAAATTTGGTGTATCACCTTAGTTTTAATCATTTTACAGTCATCTTTTACTCTCAAATTCCTAAAAATCAGTTTAGGATACACCAATAAGAAACTAGACTTGATACCGGAGACTCACCTCAAAATAGGTATACCCACAAACCTAAGGTGTTTCCATTGTATCTATGAAAGAGAGAGATCAATTTTGCAAGCTTAGAAAACCTACAGTCATCTCTCTATAGGGTGCACTTTCGAGAGATAATATTTTTTGGCACACCCGATGGGATGATGAATTAGATTTGTATGCAAATTACAAATTCTACAGTAGATCTACAACAAATTACAATAGTTACAAAGTCACTTTCGGGAGCAAGTTGCAGCAATTTATTTTAAAGATTTTAAGATCTTTTGGCGACTCCACAAAGCTGATTTCAGACCAATATTGCAACATGTTCCATGCCTAAAGTGACTACAAGATCATCGGTAAGAGGAATTCCTCTTGATTTTGTTTCTTTACCTTTGAATTCTACTAGAAGGAGAAGAGTTGGTAATACTTTACCTTATAATAGACCTAGTTTTGATAACCCTCCTCCTAATATTCCTTCACCACGTATCAATTTCTCAATTAACATCCCAATTTTTCAAATGGATATTTAACCACCAAGGAATTTTGTGACCTTTACTAATGGTATTCCATTAGTAATCCTAGTTTACCATGACATTCCTAATGCTGCCATGAAATTTTTCCATCATTCATGGGTGAAAATCAGGTTACACTAGCTGAACATATCAAAGATGTTGCAACCCTATGTGCAGTCCATAACATCACTCATGAAGACGTAGCTTTAAGAATTTTAGCTGCATCTTTTAAAGGGCAGGCCTTGCAATGGTATAGAAACCTAGAAATTGGAAGCATAAGAACTTGGGATAACTTAGGTGAAAAATTGCTGAAACAATTCCAGGATAATTCAGATCATTTATCTCTCATTGAATGTTTTCTACTATTAAAAGAGATCCCAATGAGTTTATGTCCAGTTTCAATATCCATTTTTCCAGAACTTGGGAGAGAATTCTAGTAAGTGTCAAGCCTCAAGCTGATCATGCTTTTCTTTATTATCTTAGAGCATTAAACAATGATATATCAAGTATGATTCAATCAATGGGTGCAGAAACACTCCCAGTAGCTTATGATATTGCTATCCGAGATGAAAATAGTCTTATTCAAGCTAGAAAATTAGCACCAGGGCCTTCAATGCCATTTTTGGTAGATTTAGCACCTATTCCTCAGCATATTACAATCATAGAACCTATCTGCTTTATGTAGCTCCATCAAATGATGTATTTAAAGCTTTGCAAAATATGGGAAATAAATTGACTTTGATTGAGAATAGGATTGTATCACCTAGCAAACCTTGTCAGGCTCCTTATCAGCAAAATCAACAGAATCAAAAAAATAGGTAACATTATCAACAAAATCAAAATTATAGGCAGCCTTACCAGCAAAGGCAATTTGACCTAAAGGCTCCTAGTTCATCTAACGCTTTAGTCCTAGTTAATATGGCTATAGAAGAGTGGTGTCAACCTTGCAATCAACCTCATTCAGTGTAACTTACCTAAATGCTTTTCTGAATCTGAATCTTGTTGCACAACCTCAATTTGAAACATTGTTCATGCCTCAAATGGAGGGTGGGCAGCAAGGAACTCATGTTCAAAAAGCACCTGAACAAAATTTAGTCAGTTTTAATGAGGAGGATTTCATTGCAGTCACTACTAGGGCTCAAGGGAAGGCTGCTAAAAGTCAAAAACAACAAAATAGGCCTATCCTACCTACTATCACTGATAAGACAACATCTACAATTCCAAAGTCAACCAACAACCCTGTTGTTCCTCAAAAACAACAAGTGTTCTAGTTGATAGAGGTCATCAAAAATAGCTACAACCTGATCCAAGAAGACTGTTTATACCTCAGATATCTAAGGTAGCTGAAGCAGAATCAATTTTCACTAAGGCCTATGCTAAGACAACAATTTATCTCTAAAACAATTGCTTCTTTTAACATTGTTAATGTAATGAAAAAACATAATGTTAACATCTCAATGTGGGATGCTCTAAGTATTCCTGGACAACAAGATTTACTCTCTCATGAGCTAGCTAAGCTACAAATTTCTTCAAATATAATAGAAAAGGAAGTTCAAAAGACAAACATGGTCCTTGGAATGTTTGAACAAGACCACATTAAAGAGGTTAAGTGGATGGTTTAGAAAGTTCTGAATGCTCATGACATTAAGAAACCACCACCATTTTATTTATCATTGATTATTAGAGAACATCTAGTTCATAATTGCATGGTGGATAGTGGTGCAAGTAGCACAGTCTATGCCAAAAGTGATTGCAGAAAAATTGGGTTTGTAGTATGAGCCTACAGAAAGGAGCATCTTACAGCTTGATGGAACTATAACTAATACAGTTGGTATAATCAAAATTTTAGAAGTGACGTTACATGCTTGCCCAAATGTTTCCATTATGTAAGATTTAATTGTTGTGGATTTACCTCCATATTTTACCTTCTACTTATCTAAAGACTTCACAACAAAAATAGGAGTTTATCTCTCTTCAGATTGGTCCTTATTTTTCACTACTTGTTATGGTACCAAATTTACTATCAATTCATAACCATTGGCCATATTTTACATTGAGCCTCACTCTTCAAATGCAGTGGCTAATTATTCACCCTAGATCAGTCTGATTTTGTTGAGGTAGCTCATGTTTCAGAGTTAGATGGTGTTTCTAACATGTTTATGGATGAAAATACAATGGAAGAACATGCTCATGATACTTTTAAGGAAGTTGAAGAACACTTGTTTGGATGTATTGTATGCATGGAGAAAAATACAAAGTCAGTAATGTAAATTTGAATACAAAGCTTTAATTCATGGCTTACTTTGGGCCAAAAAGAAAGGTATCAGCATTCTACATATTTTTGGTGACTTTGAGTTGGTTATTAATCAAGTAAAAAATTTAAATGTTTGTAAGAATATATTAATGAAGTCTAACAAACAGATTTTTAGACTTAATGGAAGATTTCGATGCTATTAACATTCATTCTATTCTTAGAGCTAAAAACAAGCATGCAGATAGATTTGCAGTAGTTGGGGCTAGTTTTGAAGTGTTGGAACAGATTGAAAATAGAAAATCCAGCCTCATATAAAGTTAATTGTCAGGCCCTTAGTACCTGATAATGATTCAAATTGGCAAGTTTTTGAAAGTGATGATCAAATCTGCAAGTTTTTGCAGCAAGAAGCTAATTTTTCTGCAGTTAATCAGGATAAATTACAACACTTATATGGTGACCATATTGTTTAGTTGAAGACAAATAAACTTCCTTGAGGTCTAGTCACATTGGAAGACATCTTCAAGACTCAAGCGATCAATTAAGAAAAGTCAAGACTAAAATGTCAACTCAAGTTTCGACAATTATGAAGAAATCTTGGTCAATGAAGGGAAAAAGCTATTTCTTGGAAACATATGTTCTTTAACCGAAAAAATAGTCATTTATTAATCTTTGTAAAGATTTTAAGGATGTTTTTGCTTGAAAATTCCAAGATATGAAAGGATTTGATCCTAGTTTAGCACAACATACAATCGAGTTACAGCCAAATTCTAAACCTGTTAGACAGAAATAGAGGCCTGTAAATCCCAAAATAGAGCCTCTGATGAGGAAATAATTATCTAAGTTGATTGAATCAGGTATTATATTTCTAGTTAATCATTCGAGTTGGGTATCCAATCTTGTTCCTATTAGGAAAACGATGAAATTAGACTATGTGTAGATTTCGAGATCTTAATAAGGATTCATTAAAAGATCATTACCCACTCCTTATTATGGATCATATTTTGAGAACAATCTCAGTTCGATAAACTATCTCTTCTAGACGGTTATAGTGGATATAATAAGATTTTAGTTTGAGAGGAAGATAGATACAAAATAGCTTTTACCACCAAGTGGGGTACTTATACTTACAAAAGGATGCCTTTTTGTCTTTCGAATGCCGATGCAATGTTTCAATGTGCAATGGACATGGATTTTCACAAATTATTAAATAAATGCATCCTTGTTTATTTAGATGATGTTACTGTATTTTCAAAAGATTATGAAGAACATCTAATGCACCTAAGGCAAACTTTTCAGTTGTGCAGGTAATTTGGAATATCTTTGAATCCACTACAGTCTATCTTTTCATTACATCAATGCAAGCTACTTGGCCATATTATTTCTAAGTAGGGTTTAGCAATTCATGATCGAAGCCATATCGAAGCCATATCATAGCTATCATTACCTCATCATAAGAAGGCATTACAAATTTTTCTTGGAAAAATCAACTTTGTTAGAATATTTGTTCCAGATTTTGCAACATTGGTTAAACCACTCACATCTATGCTAAAGAAGGAGAAAACTTTCTCTTGGACCAGTGAAGGAGAAGAAGTTTTTGAAGCAATTAAAGTAGCCATCTCTCAAGCTCCTACTCTTACAAATCCAAATTTTGATAAATATTTTACAATGTATGCACTTGCAGGAGCTGAGACAATCTCAGTTATATTAACTCAAGTCAATGATGAAAATATTGAGTAGCCTATTGCTTTCTTTGGATAGAGCTTACACAATTACGAAACAAAGTACACATTTCTTGAAAAATAGGTACTTTCAGTAGTCAGAGGACTAAATAATTTCAAGTATATGCTTTCGAACAATAAAATCCATGTTCTTGTTTCTCATCCAAGTGTGAAAGCATTCTTACTAAATAAGGAGTTGAATGAGAAAAGAGCAAACTGGATAATGAAGGTCATGGAATATGATGTTGATATTCGAGTTGCTAAGACGGTTCGAGGAAAAGGTCTATGTGAACATCTAATTGCTGATATGGAAAAACAACAAGTTACAGAACTAGATGATTCAAAATAGCATGTTGAAATTACGTATCAACAATCGAAATCATGGTTCAACCAGAAAATCAGCAACCTGAGTCAGTTTAAGAGATCCAAGAATCAAGATGGATGACTGATTTGGTTAATTATCTACAGCATGACACCTATCCGAAAGGTATGGACAAGAATAAACGAAGGTATTTCAGATTACAAGTTGTACCTTATATCTTCATTGATAATGTGTTGTTCAAAAGAGATATAAATGGAATCTTGCTGCGATGTGTTGATTATGATAAAGTTTAGAAAATATTGTCAAAATTCCATGAAGGACCCGCAAGAGGTCACTTCTCAACATACCACAACCTTAAAAATTATGAAAGTTGGTTACTATTGGCCTATCATATTCAAGAACTGTTTTGAATGGATAATAAAGCGTAAAAATGTGCTTTCTTTGTTGGAAAAGAACGTCTAGCTTCTCTGCCCTTGCACCTATCTCAATTGATCAACCTTTTATGTAGTGGGGTCTTGATTTTATTGGCATGATAAACCCACCTTCATCACAAGGAAATAAGTGGATCTTAACTGCTACAGATTATTTTACATGATGGACTAAAGCAATAGCCTTGAAGGATGCTAATGAAGCTTCAATACTATCCTTTTACGAAGGAATAGTTTACATATTTGGTGTTCCAACAACTATAATATCAGATAATGCTTTAGCATTCCTTGGTGCAAAGATAACAGATTGGGCTGTCAACCATGGAATATATCTAATTTCTTCATCTAATTATTACCCATAAGGTAATGGCTTAGCTGAGAGTACTAACAAGAATCTATTAAGGATCATCGAATAACACTCAAGGATAATCAAAGAGCTTGGCATCTGATGTTGAATTTAGCACTTTGGGCTGACATAGTGACTCCTAAAAGATCAGTTGGCAACTCGCCATACAAACTTGTGTATGGAAAAGAAGCAAAAATGCCTATTTTGGTTGAGTTACTTGCATTAGACTTTTTGCATCAAATGGAGCTACTTGAGAATGAACCATTACAGGTTTGTTATGCAAAGTTAATAGAATTACAAGAGCTAAGAGAGCAAACTCATTTGAATATGGAAAGAATCAGAAACAAATGAAGAAGACTTTTGACAAGAAAGCCAAATTTAGAGTCTTCAATGAAGGAGATATTGTGTTAAAGTGGGATGTTGATCGTGTAAATCCAGGAAGACACTCAAAGTTTGATACACTCTAGAGTGGCCCTTACATGATTTCAGCTTGCAAAGAACACAATTCTTTTCATCTTTCAAAGCTGAATGGAGAGGAACTTCCCATTCCTGTAAATGGTATGTTTCTCAAACACTATTATTGAATATCTTACAATGATTGTTAGAGTAGGATTTCTATTTCAATAAGTGAAGTTATTGCACATTGCATTGTTTTTCAATTCAATAAGTGCATTCATGCATGTGATCTAGTTATCCTTTCCCAACTTTAGTTTATTTTGGAAGGGTTGGACCTTTCGGAAAAGGCAAATTTTGGTTACATGTTTAGACTCCATGCCCAATGGACAAGAGCAAGGCACTAGTCTTTAAGCTAGCAGGTAGCTTTCCCCACAGGATCGCTATAAATGTTGACAATTTTTACACTTGTGCAAAAATGGGCAACTCAAAACTTCATCGTTACGATGAAAATTCTTGGGTGAAGTATACCTAAGCTAAGGAAGTTTTTATGTTATTTGTTACTTGCTGAATTAGTTACAAGATTAAATGAAATCTATAGTTATGTGTGCTATCACAAAACAGAACAAATCACATAGTCTGCAATTTCATGCCATCTTCAGCAAAAGAACACAAAGCCCCGAAGGACAACTGTGTTGTCTTGATGAAGATGAAAATTATAGAGTAGGTGAAGTGTTGAGTCTTGAAGCAACAAACAAAAATGTAGATATTAGAAAATCAGAGTTCATTACTGAATGTTACAAGTTCTCATCAATGTTCTTTCCTTTATGATTAAGACATTCAATTATGTTACTGAGTTGTTTAGTTCATTATACAATCCATACAGAGAAGCTAGAATGCAAAAAGAAATATACAACTCATTTACGAAATTCAATGTTTTATTCATAAGGAATTTTCAAATGTTTCCCACACAAGCCATGGGATGTAACTGGAAAGTAAAGTATAGCTACTAAAATAAAAGGTACACATGCATGAAAGAGAAAGCAAAGGAGTATGAGTGAACCCATCATTGCCTTGGGGTTTCTTTCTTTGATTGAAAACATCTCCATTTCCAGCTTCTTCTTCATCTTCGTTATAGAAGCCATTGTACCTAAAAAGAAGAAAATTTAACTGACAGTTACGAGCTCAGGGATCAAATCATATTCCTACACTTTGTCCTAATTCATGCATATGAATCTCTAATAACAGAAGATGTAGTTTACTTGAATAACAAACTACATACATGCTTTATTCACTCAGAAGGAATGAAGAAAGACAAGAAGAAAAAAGAAAACATGGACATAAGAGAGGATAAAAAGCCTAATTATTTTCTAACTATTTTCCTAAGTGTGTAGGTACAGGTTGCAGCCAAGGAAAAATAGACAAGTCATAAGTGCATGCAATAAAAGGAAGGATGCAACTCAAAGTTTCAGTAATTGTTATGAAATGGAAGAAGTTACAGTGTAGAAGAGAAACTAGCAAATAGAAGAACACTTTTCAGTTGCAGCTAAAGGAGAAGAATCAGATTTTCAGAAGTTGAGGTTAACTAGAAAAGAAAGGTTACAGTTGAAAAGGAATGAAGACAAGATTCTAGGAAAATTTTGACAGGGCTTTGCCATGTAAAATGGACATTTACAACTTTTCATCATGCCACTTTCAACTACTACATGCTTAAAGGAATTATTTAAATCAAGTAAGTGATACAGAAAAGCAGTAAAGCATGTCATGATCAAGATAAATAGCTATGATGTCTCATTTTTATCTAACTTCAAACATGAAGTATTATGTTCCATATTCTAAATCAGAAAATACAAACTACTACAACATAAAAAGGAATGAAGTTATGATTTTGGAAAAAAATTCCATGGCTTCACCATGAAAAATCAACATTTCAAATTTTCCAGCATACATATAAAGTTGTAATGAAGCTCAAGTACAATATTGAAGCACAAAAGAAATGGAACTACATTTTTGACAAAACTTGAATTGTTCAACATGCAGGAGTTTGTAAATAGAGTTTCTAGAAATAATATGTCCAATGCAGAGGTTCAGAAAATAGTGAGGAATCAAAGTCAAGTTCATAATTTTACAATATGGAGCCATCCTATAACACTGTTTCCAGGAATATGAGTTACATTATTTTCAGATAGTCAAGAACATTGTTGTAGTCAATAGATGAGATTTTCAGAAACCAATTGCATTCAAACACTCATCTCATGGAGAATTTCAATGTTCAAGTGATCTCATTTGAAAAGGATTAAAGAAAGTATTCTCAAAAGGGTGCTACAGAATTTTAAAGAATCAAGTTGATCCTGAAACAATGAATTGTAACAAATGGATTCTCTAGAATACAAAATTGAGCCAAATATTTCATAATAGACCTGAAGTAATATACGAACCTATATTTGCATAAAATCATAACCATCATTTCTACAATATTCTCAACAAATGCAAATGAGATAATAGTTGTCCTAAGGTTAAAGCACAAAGAACTCATACAGAGAAGAGGTTGAAGTATAAGTATCCAGAATGAAGAAATTACTTTATGTCCACCATAAAGGCACGAATGGTACAAAAGACCAAAGAATGACAAAATCCAAGCTCGAAGAAACAATAATGGCATCTGCCTTCACAATCCCGCATAGAGAGCTCAAAAGGAAGTACCAGAGACCCCGATTAATGAAGGAAAGAGATCAAATACTTTCACTCACAGAGCTCCACAGATTCAAAGAAACCATTTCTCAGAGTTATCTCAGATTCGAGATCAAAAGAAAGAATATGGCAGAGAGATCAAATATTTTAACTCATAAAGAAAACTCATACCTCATGGACTTCGCCACCAAAGACCAAACATAATAGACCAAGCTTGAAGAAATAACCATGGCAAAAAGTAAGCCTCACAGAGTTCCAAGAACTCAAAAAGTTGGATTCTAGGAAAAGCTTGAGAATGACCAAGGCACGCCATGAAAACTCAAGGAAGTCAAACTTATGATCCCCTCTGTAGAAGCTAAACACCTAGATCTCAAAATGATAGAGAAATATCAACGTTGAGCTCTCATGGCCGCAAAACCATAAAACCAGATAAAGCTCGAAGAACTAGAAAGTTCCAACCATGAAAACCTGATAATGATAGAGAGCTTTTGCAGAGGAGGAGCTACAAAATATAGGTATAGCCGAGCTCGAATCAAGAACAGAACAATGACGTCAAAGAAATTTTTTCCAAGGCTTCACCCACATAACCAAAAACCAAAATAAATGTGCTTGAGGGTCGAAGACAGTCTTTACCATGCAAACGCAACAGGTGAGTTTCAACCTGACTCAACCATGGTTAAGGATCGATGGCTTCAAATCATAAGTATAGAGATCAAAGGCCAAGAATGATCCTCAAAACTTAGAGCAAACTATTGTGATCAGGATGCCACCGACCACATTTAATGTCCAGTTAGAAACCCTAACTGTGAGTCCAAGGATCGATGACATCAAATTAAAGGTATAGAGATCAAGGGCCCAAGATGATCAACAAATATCAAAGCAAAATCAACTTGAGTTACATAGAAGCCACTGACCAAGTTACCAAGGGTGAGTCACCGTGGAGAAGGGGACAACCCATGTGTCTATAAAAAAAAATCATTTGCAATGACTTTCAAAGTCTAATCATAGTGCATGCTCCAAATAATATAAAGGGGCCAACCAAATTATACCCAATGATCACCCAAAAGGTGAATTTTGAAATATGCCAAGGCCGACAACTATAAGGAAAAAGGAGTATAGAAGAAGAAGAAAGGGGATATAGAAGAAAAAGGAGTATGAGGAAGAGGGAATGAAATAACATCCATCCAAAGGCCTTTTAAACAACTTTATTTTTCATCATATTGATAAAATATTCATCATCGGTCTTTATTATAAAGAATGAACAAAGGTGTAGTATGACATGAAAAGCCATATATGAACAAATGTCCATTACTAAAAGCACTAACTCCATGCAACATATAGAAAGAAATGCAATACAAGAAAGTGAAATATGCCTAACTCCACGCAACATACATGATGCAATGCAAGTAAACAAACTCATTTAATAGGAAGTAAACAAACTCATTTAATAGGGAAATATTTTGTTGCTGCAATCCCAAATGTTTTGATAAATGAAAAGGGCAGGAATGATGCTCCAAGAAAATTTTCATGCAAGGAAAGTATGAATGACACTTTGGTCCAATTGAAAAGTAATGTGCATGACGATAATAGTACCGGGCAACCGATAGTGCCCCAGACTATAGACGAAGTAAGCACCATAGTTTTTGTAGATGGTTGTTGATCAAGGTGATCCGCAAGTCATTGTTTCAAAACACATGAAAATGCCTAGTAAGATATGACATGAGTGCCATGTAAGAGGCATAGATGTTAGCTATAAATAAGTTGATTACCAATTTTAGTCCATTTTCATAGTGTTTATGATTTTTTTGGATTTTTGGATGGTTTATAATTTTAAATTTTTATCAAATCGATTTTAAGAGATAGGAAATACCCTACAAGTACACACAAATTCCCCAAGGCAAAGAGAGCAGCAATTGTGGCAAGAAAATGCTCTAGAGAGAAGACAAATGGGCCAACAACAATTAAAAAATAATCATGACAATAGATGAAAATAGAAGACAAGAAACACCTGGAAACATTTAAACATGCCCCAGTGGTGAAGAGATAAGCGCTAGGTGGCAAATAATGCCCCAGGATGGTGTAGATGATATCAAATGTCTTGTACATGAGATATTTTGGTAGATGCTAGCACTTGGGATGATACTAGATGATATTGGTGCAGGGGGATAGATTTGTGATCATGCGCAACCCCTCTTGCCCCCATTGATGATATGATATGTGATGATTAGCTTAGCATACATGCATGATGTAATACTTAGCATTTCTGTATATATGATGTAGTAAATGATGTTATATGTGATGAATGATAGATGATAGATGTGATAACAAACAGATGTATAATAAAGAAACACATAAGAAATAGACAACCAAAACTAAATAGACAACCAAAACTATACAAACCGATAACTAAAAGAAATTTAACCACTACTTTGTTTTTACAGGACAATATTGCTATATTTTCTGATGTTTTTGGGTGATCTTAAAAGCCAACTAAAAGCTTCGTCCATAGAAGGGAGATTTTTTGAATGTTTAGATTTTTGCATATCTATTTTATGAATGTTTTTGCATTTTCTAAGGTCATGTTCTGAAAGCAATGTACAAGAACAAAGAAGTGTGGATGCCCCCAGCGTGATGTGGGAATATACAAAAGGTAGAATGCCACAAACATATGTATGAGATAGTGGAATGTGAAGGTGTCCCCAATGTTAGATGGGAATATACAAAGGTAACATCCTTCACGCAGATACACGAGTAAAACAAGCCGAGATCACGTGCTTTGCAAGGTAGACTTGGTAGGGTTCTTAAACCTAGTAAGGGAAACTAACCCTAGAAAGTGATGAGAAATACCCATCCCAAGGCAAGAGTAACTTGTGAATGATGGATCCTCCTTGAGAACCACCAACTGGTTTTCACTCAAAGACATGCCCACTGTGCCATAATTGTGTGGTTTTTGCATGTGGACGACCTGTTTTTTCTTTACTATTTTCTCAATTTTCCATTTTTTTACTTTTTTTTCTATGTTTTTCTATTTTTTAGTTCCTATCTAATATTATCGTCATCCTTAAGCATAAAACCAATTGAGATGCATGACTTTCATAGTTCTTGAAGCTCTTCACCATCCGAGTATGCAAATTTATAAGTGCTTGATCCATACTTAGAACCACCACGTAAGGGTTGTTGACAATTTTGACACTTGTGCAAAAATGGGCAACTTGAAACTTTGTCGTTATGATGAAGGGCATTGGTGAAGTATACCTAAGCTAAGGAAGTTTTGATATTATTGGTTATTGTTGAATTAGTTAATGATTAAGTGAAATCTGCAGCTATGTGTGTCTGTTACAAAAATGTAACGATCACATGGTTTGAAATTTAATGATACCTTCGTAAAAGAACACAAGGGCCCCAAAGGACAGCTTGTGTTGTCTTGATGAAGACACCGATTACATAATAGGTCAAGTTTTGAGTTTTGGGACAACAAACATAAGTGCAAATTACAAAATCGATTTCATTACTAAATGTTACAGTTCTCATTAATGTTCTTTCCTTCATGATTAAGACATTTAATTAAATGATGAGTTGTTTATTTCATCATACAATCCATATAGAAAGCTGAAATACATAAGGAAATATACAACTCATTTACAAAATTCAATGTTTTATTCATAAGGAAATTTCAGATGTTCCCATAAACCATGGAATGTAAACTGGAAAGTAAAGTACAACTACGAGATAAGGGGTACTATTGATGGTGGATCACAAAGACTTCGAATGTCTCGCAACTCGATGGGTTGAGACTCTTAGTGTGATTGTATAACATGGAGCTTTTCCCAAGTGTGGGACCTTACGAATCGGAAAGCTCTCTCGAATGAAGGCGGTTCCTATTCCTCTGTTCAGATGCACACATAAAAATGTAGAGGTTTTACTCAAAAACCTAATCTAACTTGCCAAGGAGACAGGGTAATAAGATGCATAAAAATAAACCTAAACTAACAAAGGTGATGCACCGAGGAATGAAGAACACCCGTCTTTCCATAAGAACACAAACCATTAAAATGCAATGCAAGATCATGCATAGATAACCAAATTTGTAGTGAAAGATCAAGAGGATGCAAATGAACATAGAGAGGGTTGAGAATCATCCACAGACATGCATTATTTTCTCCAAAGATTGATACAATACACTACAAAATTCCAAGAGACAAAGTTGCATTACAGTTTTAGATGGGAGGTTTGAACTCCACAAATTCCACTGCCAAAGAGAAGAAGGGAGGGGCAAAACAAGAATTTCCAAACTTTAGAAAGAAGCCCCTCCTTAAAATTTATAGGAAGAATGAGAGAGGGAAGAGAGAGGAATTCCAAATCTACCCCAACCACCTCCAGGTTGTATTTAATTCATCTCATTATGGCGGTAGGTGAGAACCCTAGCAAACCCAAAAAATGGAGAATTGTATTTTACATTTTTGAATAACTTGTTCTCACCCAATTAATGATATCCAATCATAGTTGGACAGAGGACCTTGTAAGATTTCAAATGTCCAACCTTGCATGAATCAGCTCCCTATGAAAAGTTATGGCCATTTGAATATTTGCATCAGGGTTTGCTTTCTGTCGGGTTCAGGGTGTCAATGCTCAAAATGTTGCACCTCCTGAAGGTGCGCCTTGGTGCACCCATCCTCATGTCAACATACTCTTAAGTGCACCATAGGCACTGAAAATGTGGTGTTGACATTTTTTGATCTGCACCTCCAACTTGCGCCAGGGCACAACTTTTTACATGTCGACATTTTCTGATCTGCGCCTCCAACTTGCGCCAGGGAGAAAATTTTTCCATGTCAACATTTTCTTATTTGTGCCTCTAACCTGTGCCAGGGAAAAAAATTTTACATGTCGACATTTTCTAATTTGCACCTCCAACCTGCACTAGGGCGCAACTTTTTACATGTCGACATTTTCTGATCTGCACCTCCAACCTATGCCAGACACAACTTTTTACATGTCGACATTTTTTATCTTGCGCCTCCAACCTACGCGTTAGGGCTCAAATTTTACATGTCAACATTTTTGATCTGCACCTCCAACTCGCGCAAGGTGTAAATTTTTACATGTCAACACATTTTCTGATCTGCGCCTCCAACCTGCGCTAGGCGTAACTTTTTACATGTCGACATTTTCTGATCTACGCCTCCAACCTACGCCAGGGTGCAACTTTTTACATGTCAACATTTTCTAATCTGCACCTCCAACCTACACCAGGTGTAACTTTTTACATGTCAACATTTGCTGATCTGCGCCTCCAACCTGCGCCAAGGCGTGACTTTTTACATGTCGACATTTTCTAATTTACGCCTCTAACTCTGCGCCATGGCACAACTTTTCCCATGTCGGCACCTTCTGATCTACGCCAGTACAACTAGTAGCGTAAATAAATGCCAGGTTTTGAGTTTCTTTGATTTCCATATTCTTCTGTTTGTCTATATTTACCTGGGGGGGAAGATATATACAATGTGTACACATGCATGAAAAATAAAGTAAAGAGTATAAGTGGACCCATCATTGCCTTGGGGTTTCTTCATTGTTTGGGAAGCTCCATTCCAACTTTTTTCCTTTCTCATCTTCTTTGTGGAAGCCACTATACCTAAAAAGAATAAAATGCACTATCAGTTATGAGCTCAAGGATCAATTCATATTCCCTACTTTGTCCTAGTTCGTGCATATGAATCTCTTCAAAACAAGAGATATAATTTACTTGAAGAATAGATTGCATACATGCTCTACTCATTCAGAAAGAAGAAAGGGAAAAGAAAGGAAGAAACATGGACACAAGAGAGGCAAAAAATCCTAAGTATCTTCTAATTGTTTTCTTAAGTGTGCAGGTATAGGTTGCAGCCAAGAAGAAATAGACAATTCATAAGTACAGGCTGGAAAGAAGAATTAATGTAACTCAAACTCAATATTTTCTTCAAATGGAACAGGTTACAGTACAAAAAGAGACTAGCAATAAAAGTGCATGTTTTAGATTGCAACTGAAGAAGAAGAATCAGATTTCAAGAAGCTGAAGTTGATTAGAAAGAAAGGGTTACTGTTGAAACAGAATAAAAAAGAAGATTCTGGGAAAATTTTGACAAGGCTTCGCCATGTAAAATGGACATTTACAACTTTTCATCATGTTGCTTTCAACTACTACATGCTTAAAAGAATTATTTAAATCAAGTAAGTGATACAGAAAAGTAGTAAAGCATGCCATGATCAAGATAAATAGATATGATGTCTCATTTTTATTTACCAATCTAACTTCAAACATGAAGTGTTATGTTCCATATTCTGAATCAGAAAATACAATTACTATAGCTGAAATGGATGGAAGAGAGAATTTTGGAAAAAAATTGCCAGGGCTTCGCCATGAAAAATCAACATTTCAGATTTTCCAACATGCCAGAAATGTTACTATAAAGGAAATAAAGCATCTATGTAAAAGAAACAAGTTACAGAGATCTTAACAAGCATCTGAATCAAGGCTTATGCCTAAAATAGTATCAAAGAATAAGTGAACTACTTGTAATTTCCAGAAAGAATGAAACAAGGTACAAAGATCTCATGAAAATCAAGAATAATCAAAGTGTTAATATTGCAGTTCAGAATCAAATGAACAAGCCTACCTGTCTATCAAAAGATACAGAATCCTCAAAGAGCTAATTTTAGAATCAGGAAGGATAGAAAAGAAAAGTAATGACAGAGTAGATATTTGTGACAGAGGAGCATATGTGCAGCCCAAACAACTTCAAATTTACATAAAGACCTCGAGCCCAAATTTGGGATAGATCAAAGTACACATCATGCTACATTATACTTCAGAGCTAAATTCAAATGCAAGATTCATGGTTAAATAGAACTGGAAAACACACGAAGGATCAAAGGTATCTCCTTGACTATGGCTCAATACAACAAAGCTGAAACTAATGGACAGAGTTGACTGAGTTTGGATCAGAACAAAAAAGGCTCAAAGATTGACCGAGAACAATTTTAGAATCAGAAGCACATTCATACACAGTCCAATGATTACAAACACTCAAATGATCATCAAAAGGAGGCCTCTTTCTACAACACAAAGTACAATAGTCTATATTCAAGGGATAATTTTATAAGGAATGGATCCAAGTAGCAAGTAAAAAGAGCTTGACATATTATTCATGACACAAACTTAGGTGGAAGAACTTTGAATCAGAAAACTCACACATATCCAAGTCAAAGAAATATTACAAAGATTTTAGATTGTCATTTCCATTAAAATCATATTCAAGTTACATTATCAGAGTGTGTACAGATCCTAACCATTGATAAAAACATTAATAGGAATCATCAAGTTTAGAGAAAGAAGAGCAAGCTCAGAATGAGGTTCAACTCGAAATAACCAAGGCCGAGCCATAGATATTCAGAAAACCCTCAAAGAAAAGTCCAGACTCAAGCCGTAATGAAATAATGGAGACCTAGATTAATGTCAAGCTCAAAAATGCAAAGCTTCTAGAGGTAAAGAAGTTCAGACATCATTAATGGCGGCAGAGGTCAAATGACACCACAAAGTTGAAGAAACCATCACAATACAATTGTAAAGAAAAATGTACCCATTGTTTGAACTCTCATGGCCACACAGAAACTATAGAACCAGTTAAAATTTGGATAACCAGAAAGTTTCACCATCAAAACTCATATAGAAATGATGGCCATTATTTTGCGATAGGAGCCATCACGTTTCTACCTCAAAAGAAATAAGCTATAGATCTAGTTCAGTAAAAGATTTCTCTTCATTTTACCAAATACCCATGAAGGAAAACAGACTTACCAGTCATAAACATCAGGTTAAGCCGAAGGAAAATCACTCATAGCATGATCATAGGAAGAGGAGGCATGAACAATATATCAGAGCCAAGGAGCTTCACTTCCACCTTCCATGACTGTAGTTAAAGCCCTCAGAATGAGCTCGAACAAAGCAGAACAACAAGAATGGAGATATTTTAGAACCCGCAAGGTGTATTTACAGAAGAAGGTTGAGCTCAAAGAAAACACTAACAATGGCAGCCATCCAACGAAGTAAAACAAAACCAAATGAAGCTCAGAGCTAGAAGAATCAAAAGCTCTAAAATGATCATATATACAACTACGCAAAGAGCTTAGAAGAAGCAAAAAAATGACAGAGATCCATTTTCACAGAAGAGACCAAGCTCGAATGCTTAGAACAATGGCATCAAAGGAAAATTTTCCAGGATTCACCCGCATAATGAAAACCAAATGAAATGTGCATGAGGGTCAAGTTATTCCTTATCATGCAAACTCGAGAGGTGAGTTTCAACCTAACTCAACCACAGTCAATAATAAATGGCTCCAGATCAAAAGGACAAAGATCAAAGGTGAAGGATCAATCTCCAAGATTAAAGCAAGTAATTACAGTTAGTTGCCACCGACCACCTTTATTGCTAGGTTTCAAACCCTAACTGTGGGTTAAAAATTTACGGCATCCAATGCATCAAGGACATAAATCAATGGCCCAGGACCATCACCAAATTCAAAACAAACTCGACCTGAGTTAACCTTGCCACCGAAAAAATTGCCGAGGGGTGAGTCATCGTGTAAAAGGGGCCAGCCCATGATTAAAAAAAAAAAATCATTACTTTCAAATGTCAAAGATCAACCATAGTCCGAGTTCCCAATATGCAAAGGTGACCAAATATTCTATGCAATGATCAAGTAAAAGGTGTTTCCAACCTTTTATGCCAAATCCGACAACTACAAGTGGAAAAACTATATATTATAGCATATTTACAAAGTGAACCCCATGTACATCTAGACACAACAATATGCTAAGTCCACAAAGGTGGTCCCCAAACCAAATGGAGGCTATAGTGACATGTGCTATATAAGATGGTCACCCCTTTTTATTTGCTAAGTCCACCAAGGTGGCCAAACCAAGCAAGTTGGAGGTGGTCCCCACAAGGAGGTTGGAGTTGAGTTGTAGAGTGTCACTCATGTGACCACTTAGAAAGAGATGTCAATGTCAGAGCATGTACACATGGACAATGGTCCCCACATTGGATTTTTATTTTGCAAATATCACAAATGTTTGAATTATTTACTCATAGGCAGAGAATTAATTTGTTGCATGCTTCACAAGAAGACAGAACAGAGAAGAAGATAGAGTTGCATGTTCAAAGGAGAAAGACTTGCATGGCAAGCAAACTTATTATCAGCAAATTATTTACCCTTGCTTTCTTAAAAATAGAATAGTCAACTTCAGTTTGATTGTATTGTAATCAAGGCTAATAATGCCTATTTGTAATTGCATGCTCTATTTTTATTCCTTTATCTATTATTAAATAAAGGATAAAAATAAAATGTGTGGGCGAGTACAAGCTTTAGGCTATTTTTAGGAAGATGGTAAATTTTATTTTGCTATATATTGTGTGCCTTTGCAAATCACAAGGAGGAATTTTTGATATAGGAGTACCGAAGAAACTTTTGCCATTTTTTCCTTCTGAGTGTGAAGTATTTTCTGCCTTCCCAATTATTTTTAGTCTTGTGTATGTTTCTATTAGTCTTGTGAATGCAAATTTCCTGATTAATCATTTTACCCTATTGCAAAATTTAGTAGTTTTTGCATGATATTAATGTGCATGTTTAGCTTAGCAGTATTGTTGTGATAATCTCCCTCAATACCTCAAAGTGTTTTGCCCTTAACATTCTACAAAAGAATTGTTGGTTCATGCATCAAGAATCATTTCACATATCAATCGTGCATATACTCAGTCAAAGCCCTCATGCAAATTTGGTGTATCACCTTAGTTTAAATTATTTTATAGTCATCTTTTTTCCTTAAATCCTAGAGATCAGTTTATGATACATCAATAAGGAACCGGCCTTGATACCAGAGACTCACCTCAAAATAGGTATACCCACAGACCTGAGGTGTTTCCATTGTATCTACGAAAGAGAGAGATAAAATTTTGCAAGCTTAGAAAACCTACAACCATCTCTCTATAGGGTGCACTTTCGAGAGATAACAAGGGCCTAACCAGATTAGCTTAAAACTTATCTTTTTTTCTCTATCCTTGACGGTGTCCTTCTTATTTTTCCTTCAGACTAGATCATGTACATCAAATTCCTTATGAATGATGCATTTGTTATATCCTCTGGATACTCTGCTTTTGATAGACCTTCAGTGTGATTGAGCACTCGATACACTTTTCATCTAAAAGTTTCAACTCACGATTGAGCAAATTTGTAGTCCTCATCTTTGTCAAGATAGTCTCTAGAGATATTCTCAGGGAGGGAATCTCCACTTCCAAAGGTATGATGGCTTCAATTCCATAAACAAGTGAATATGGGGTCATACCAGTAGGAGTGCGGATGGAGGTTTGATAGGCCCAAAGGGCGGGATGTATCTGTAAGTGCTAATTACGACCATTCTTACTTACCATTTTCTACATGATTCATAGAAGGGTTTTATTAGTAGATTTTATTTTTCCATTACCTTGGGGGTAATAGGGGTGGACCATTTAAGCTTTGAATATAGAAGCATTGACACAAGTTTTTAACCATTTTGTTCTTGAAGGATTTACCATTATCGAATAATGGTTGAAGGGCTATTATAGAATTCAATGATGAGATGGTTCATGATGAATTTTGAAATTTGCACACTGGTGACATAAGTAATAGGGACAGCCTCTACCCATTTTGTAAAATACTTAGTGGAAATGATAATATGAGTGTGGCCATCTGAAAAGAAGGATGGAGCTTCCATATGAGATCTAGGCCCTGTTAGGTTGTGGAGCCTGTTTTCATGTGTGAAAGTGTTGAAGACTGTACACTTTTCATGTATCCTTGCCGGGGTTTGGGGCCGAGCCAGGCCCCAAGCAGGGGTCCAAGGGCGGAAGCTCCCGAAAAAAAATTGGGCCTTAAAACATGCCCGATATATCGGGAAACGTGATTTTCTCATATGGGTGGGATTTTGACCCATAGGTTTATGGGACGGTTTTTCCCATGGTTTTGATACCCATAGTTTTGTAAAACCGCTGCTTAGCGCTTGTCTATGTATATGGTTTTATGCATATGATAGAAGGATGAAAAACATTGCAGATGTGCTTTGAATTCGGGTGTGAATTTTGTAGAGTTTGTTGAGCATAGCTCCAAATAGATTTGGGTATTGTATTGAGAGAGTGGTGGCTTGTAATAAAATATGAGCAAGTGATTCTTTGTGGATGTAGCCCAAATTGGGTGAACCACGTTAAATACTATCTCTTTGTGTTGTGTTATTTTATTCTGCACTTTTATTTGAGGTTTGTAATAATTTTTACATATTAGTTTCTACTATTGTGATTCTGTGAGGGATTATTCCACATATTTTATCCCTTATTTCCTAACAATTGGTATCAGAGCCTTGGTTTTGGTTTGTTTGAAGTGTTGAATTGCAGGAAATTTTTATCTTGAGTGGGATCTATGGAAGATGATGGAAGATCTAGGGTTGATAAATTCAACGGGCAAAATTTTAGTCTTTAGAAGATGCAGATGGAAGATTACCTTTATCAGAAGGATCTTTATACTCCGTTGTCTGAGAAGGTGAACAAACCCTCAAGCATGACAGATGTGGAATGGGATTTGCTGGATAGGAAGGAACTTGGGACAATCTGGTTGTGTCTTGCATCTTCGGTATTATTTAATGTTTCAAAGGAAAAGACTACAAAAGAACTAATGGATGCATTAGGGAAGTTGTATGAAAAACCCTTTGCCTCTAATAAGATATTTTTAATGAAAAAGTTGTTTAATATGAAGATGTCTGAGAATGGTTCAATAGTAGATCATCTAAATGATTTTAATACGGTTGTAAATATGCTAGCTTCGGTTATAATATAATTTGATGAAGAAGTTAGGGCTTTATTAATTATGTGCTCTTTACTTGAGAGTTGGAATAGCTTGGTAATGGCGGTAAGCAACTCGGTTCTAGCTAACTCAAAGTTGAATTTTGAGGATGTTGTAGGGGTGATTCTAAGTGAGGAAATGCGAAGAAAAATCTCTGGTGAATCTTCTACTTCAAGGAATGCTTTGACAATGGAAACTAGAGGGAGACAAAAGAATAGAGGAAGCCATGAAAATCAAAGGATTGAGCAAGGTCAAAATCCAAAAGCAAGATAGTATGTTGGCACTGTGGAAAGTTTGGGCATGCAAAGAAGGATTGTTGGGAGCTTCGGGACAAGAAGAAAACAAGGAGGCAAATGTGGCAATGGGTAATGTATGTCAGGATGTTTTGATTCTTTCTTTACACAATATTACTAAATCTTGGGTTTTAGATTCAGGGGCTTCTTTCCATGCTTCTTCACATAGGCATTCTTTTTGTTGATTATGTTCAAGGAGATTTTGGGCATGTTTTTCTTGGTGATGATGAGCCTTGCAAATAATTGGAAAAGGTTACATTTAGGTTAAGATGCGAATGGGAATACTTGGCTATTGGAGGATTTCGGACATGTGCCTACATTAAGATGAAATTTGATATCGGCAGGGGTAGTTGGGAAGTGATGGTTGTCTTGTGATATTTACGAAGACTCTTGGAAGGTTATCAAGGGTGCTCTTGTGGTGGCAAGAGGTAAGAAGGTTAGAACCTTGTATTTAACCACTTATAGCACTAATGTTTGTAATCTTATGGCTTCAAAAGTAGATACAAGATTGTGGTACTATAGACTTGGTCATATGAGCCATAAGGGCATGGAGATCATAAAGCAAGATTTTCTAGATATACACAAACAGTTTGGAGTTTTGAGAGGATCGCATATATGAGAAACAAAAGTGATTAAGGTTTCTCAAGGTTGGACCTACAAAGAAAGAGAGTAAGTTAGAGATGGTGCATTCGATGTGTGGAACCATCTCGTATCATCTCTTGGGGTTCAAGTTATTATGTTACTTTTATTGATGATGCAACAAGGAAAGTTTGGGTTTATTGTATTAGAAACAAATCTGATGTATTTGAGACTTTTGTTAAATGGAAAGCCTTGGTAGAGAATGAAATAGGTCTAAAGCTAAAATGTCTCAAAGTTAGATAATGGAGGGGAGTATTGCAGAATGAATTTGATGATTACTATTCTAAGAATAGAATCAAGGCAAAAGACAGTTCCAGAACTCCGTAGTAGAAATGGGGTGTCGAAAGGATGAACAAAAAAATAATGGAACGTGTTAGGAGCATGAGGTTACATGCGTAACGCCCTTTTTCTTTTTGGGAAGAATCGGTGAGCACAATTGTGTACTTGATAAACAGAGGACCCTCAAGTACCTTGGATGGAGGCATACCCGAGGAGGCTTGGTATGGTAAGAACGCGTTGATTATTCATTTCTTAGAGTCTTTAGATGTGAGGTGTTTGTTCATATAGACAAGGATGATAGGACCAAGCTAGAGGCTAAATCAAAAAAATGTACCTTCATTGGTTATGGTGCTGATGCCTTTGGATATAAATGTTGGAGTATTAAGGACAAGAAAATCATTCGATCTAGAGATGTGGTCTTTAATGAGAAAGTCATGTATAAGCAATATTCAGGGAAAATAGGAAGAATCCAAGAAAGAATATGCAGCGGTAGAGGATCTTCTAGATGGCAAAGTGACACATGAATCGGTTCAGAACCCCCTTAACAGAAAACCCAAAATCCTATATTGAGGAGGTCTTCTAGGGTAAGAAGAGAACCTGAACATTTTTCTCCTTCTCTTTATTATTTATTACTCACCGATAGTGGAGAGCCGGAAAAATTTGATGAAGTAATGCAAGTAGATGCTATGAAGAGGTGGGAACAAGCCATGTATGAGGAGCATCGGGCTCTTATGGAGAACTATACATGGGATTTGGTAAAGCTACCCGAAGGAAAAGATCATTATAGAACAAATGGGTGTTCGAGTGAAAGAGGAAGGAGGCAAGAACATATACAAGGCCCGGTTAGTGGTCAAGGGTTTACATAGAAAAAGGTATAGATTTTGATGATATTTTTTCTCCTGTAGTAAAAATGACTTCTATTAGAACTGTTCTAGGAATAGTTGCATTAGAAGACTTGCACTTAGAATAGCTTGATGTAAAGACTACATTTCTCCATGGTGATTTTGATGAGGAACTATATATGCAACATCCAGAGGGCTATGAGGTAAAAGGTAAAGAGGAGATGGTTTGCAAACTAAAGAAGAGCTTGTATGGATTGAAACAAGCTCCACGTCAATGGTATAAGAAATTTGATAGCTTCATGATGGAGCAAGGTTATATTAGATGTCATTCTGACCATTGTGTGTATACAAAGAAATTTGAGGATGGCAGTTATATTATCCTTTGTCTGTATGTGGATGACATGTTGGTTGCAAGTAAAAACATGTAGAAATAAAAGTACTCAAGAAGTAGCTAAGTGAATCCTTTTCTATGAAGGATTTGGGGGCAGCCAAAAATCCTTGGTATGAGGATATCTCGGGATAGGAAGGAACGAAAGCTGACTTTATCTCAGGAAGAGTACATTAAGAAGGTCTTGAGAGGTTTAATATGTAGGATGCTAAACCGGTTGGGACTCCTTTGGCAGGCCATTTCAAGTTATCAAAGGAATAATGTCCTAAGACAGAGCAGAGAGAAACCAGATGTCCAAGGTACCTTACTCATCAGTGGTTGGTAGTTTGATGTATGCCATGGTGTGCACTAGGCCTAATATTGCCCATGCAGTGGGAGTGGTGAGTAGATTTATGAGTGATCCAGGTAGAGATCATTGGCAGACAATAAAGTGGATCCTTTAGTATTTGAGAGGGACCATGGGGATAGTTTTGTGCTACAATGGATCAAACACCACTTTGTGTGGTTATGTAGATTCATATATGGCTGGAGATGTAGACAGTAGGAGGAGCACAATAGGTTATGTTTACACTGTAGGTGGAACAACAATAAGCTAGATTTCACGACTACAAAAGTTGGTGGCTTTGTCAACCACAGAGGCTGAGTATGTTGCTGCCACAGAGGAAAGAAAGGAAATGATTTGGTTACAACAATTATTTGAGGAGTTAGGGCATAATCGGGAGGAAGGAAAGTTACATAATGATAGTCGAGTGCTATACACCTAGCTAAGAACTCGCTTTCCACTCTAAGACAAAACATATACGGTTAAGGTACCATTTCATCGGAGAACTTCGAGAGGAAGAGAAATTGAAGTTAGAGAAGATTCATACTAGTCGAGAATCCTACAGACATGATGACCAATTGTGGTCACAAGGGAAAAAAATGAAGCTATGTTCACTTTGGTTGGTTTTCACATAAACTAGTGACGGGTTGAGAAGCTTGCTCGGAGGAAAACTAGTCTCCAAGTGGGAGATTGTTAGGTTGTGGAGCCTATTTTCATGTGTGAAAGTGTTGAAGACTGTACACTAAAAGTACTATACACTTTTCATGTATCCTCATTGGGGTTCGGGGCGGGTGGTCCCCGAGTGGGGGTCTAGGGGTGGTAGCCCCTAATTTTTTTTTTTTTTTGGCCTTAAAACATGCCCGATATATCGAGAAATGTGATTTTCTCATATGGGTGGGATTTTGACCATAGGTTTATGGGACATTTTTTGCCCATGGTTTTGATACCCATGGTTTTGTATAATTGTTTAAGCAGTTGTCTATTTATATGGTTTTATGCATATGATAGAAGGATGAAAAACATTGCAGATGTGCTTTGAATTCAGGTGTGAATTTTGTAGAGTTTGTTGAGCATAGCTCCAAACAAATCTAGGTATTGTATTGAGAGAGTGGTGGCTTGTAATAAAATCTGAGCAAGTGATTATTTGTGGATGTAGCCAAAATTGGGTGAACCACGTTAAATATTGTCTCTTTGTGTTGTTTTATTTTATTCTGCACTTTTATTTGAGGTCTGTAATAATTTTCTGCATATTAGTTTCTACTATTGCGATTCTGTGAGGGATTATTCCACATATTTTATCCCTTATTTCCTAACATGCCCCATTTAGAGAATGACCAAGGTATTGCAATAGGCTACAAATCTTGTGTTGGCACATGTATTAAGTTTCCATATTTATGGCATACTTCAAACTTCTTTACAAAGTTACAAAGAAATCTGATTCCATGGTAGGCCAATAATAGCGTACTCTCAATAACTTCTTAGGTAAGACCATGCTACTGGTGTGCGCTCCACAAATACCACTATGTACTTCCTTAATGATGTGGATTGAGTCAGTAACATCCAAACAATGAAGTAGATTCCCGTCATAGCCACGACGATAAAGGGTGCCTCCTAGGAGGGTATAACGGGATATGTGGTAAATAAGGGATTTCATTTCAGAATGAGTAATGTGTGGTGGAAAAGTTCCATCTTGTAGGTATCAAAGATTGAATCATACCAAGGGGATAATGGACCAACAACTTCACATGCCAAACATGACTCGGAATATCATATGTGGGCATTTGTAAATTCTCTACGAAGAAAGGCATTTTACTCTCCTCATGTGGGATGCATAAGAGAGACCCAATAGTATCCATAACATCTATGGATCTATTATGTAACCTTGGATTTTGCTCAAATATGATCTGTGTAAAGTACTCCTTCGCAGTTTCAACCAATTCTCATAGTTTTCAAAACCTTATACTCATCATTAACTTGTTTAATGATAAGTTTAGAGTCTCCATTAACTCATAGTTATCTAATGTTCTAATTAATAGCTAGCTTGAGGCCAGCAGTGAGTGCCTTGTACTCTACAATGTTATTAGTGCATGGAAATCCCAACTAGAATGCTCTTGGTAAGACATTTCCTGTGGGAGTGATAAGCACCTCTCCTACTCTTGATCCATGGAAGGTGAACGATCCATCAAAATGGACCTACCACTCTATGGATCCTTCAATTTACATCATAGATGCATCTGGTAGATTGAGACACATAGGTTTTGTACCTAGTAGAGGTGCTTATATCAACTGATTAGCCAATACTTGTCCTTTCAAGGATTTCTAATTTACAAACTCAATATCAAATTCACTCAGGAGAATAATCCAACTAGCCATTCGGCATGTGAGGGTAGGTTTGGATAAAAGGTATTTGAGAGGGTCAACTTTCGATATGAGTTTGGTTTTATTATTTAGGAGATAATGATGAAGCTTCTGGAAGGTAAAGATAATCGCCAAGTAGGCCTTTTCAATTTGTGGATAATTCAATTCGTCCGTAATCAAGGTGTGACTGAGATAGTAAACTTCTCTCTCTTTATGGTCTAAGTCGTATTGGGCAAGCAATACACCAATATCAAATTGGGTAGTGGAAATTTACAAGAGGAGAGGTTCACCTGGGGTAAGAGGAATTAGTACAGTGTATTGACCAAGTATTGTTTTAGTAGTGCGAAGGCCTTCTGACAGTCAGGTCCCTAGTTGAATGCAATGTATTTCTTCAGTAAATGAGTAAATGGGTGACACTTATCTACAAGCTATGAAATGAAGTGACAAATTTCCTAAATCTTTCCTTCTAAACTCCTCAGTTGCTTGAGAGTTGTAGGTAGAGGCATTTCTGTAATAGTTGTGACCTTAGCATGTTCCACTTCTATCCGTCTTTGTGAAACTATGAAGCCCAAAAGTTTTCCTGATAAAACACCAAAGACACATTTCTTGGGATTCAAGCGTACCTTATAATCTCTAGGAGCTAAAAAATATGCCTAAGCACATATGGGTGCTCTTCTCTACTCTTAGATTTGGCTAAAATGTCATCAACATAATCTTCCATGATGTCATTCATCATATCATGGAAGATGACAGTCATTACTCATTGATAAGTGGCCCCAGCATTCTTAAGTCCGAAAGGCATGACTTTATAGCAAAATGTCCCCTAAGGGGTGATGAAGGTTGTTTTATGTTGATCTTCTTCTGCAATTTGTATCTGGTTATAACCTAAAAAGCCATCCATTAAGGACAACATTTCATAACCAGTAGTGGAATCAACTATCATGTCAATGTTAGGCAGGGGAAAGTCATCCTTAGGACATGCCTTATTAATGTCATGGAAATCAATGTATATTCTTATGCCGACAGGATTCTTCTACAGGGACTATGTTAGAGAACCACTCTAAGTAGTCAATAGGTTTAATAAAGTCAGCAACTAGTAGTTTTTTGAATTATTCTTTGACAAGGAGTGCCACCTTAGGATGCATATTTCTCAACTTTTGCTTGATGGGTTTGGCATTTGGATGCACGACGAGGTTGTGCACAACTAATTTTGGGTCCAGCCCAAGAATATCTACGTATGTCCATGCAAATATATCCACATATTCCCTTAAGAGCTCTACAAAGATCTTCTGTTCTTGAGATGAGAGTGAAGCCCCCAACTTTATCATTCTAGGCTGCTCTTCTGAGCCAATGTTGACGTTGATTATTTCCTCAACAAGCATCTTAGAAGCATCTTCCATCCGTGTAGGATCAGGGGGAAGAGTAAGATCGACCTCCTATGGTAGCTCATTATCATCTTTAAATGGATAAACTACTTCATCCACAGACTCTTCGTTTTGTTTATCTATGAGTGTTTCAAAAAAAAATCACTGTGAGATTTCAGTCTATCCTTTTTGCCAGGTTTCTCGAAGTGGTTGTACTCTTACTTACCATCTTCTTATTCAAATGTCCACACATCTCTACTTCTTCCCCAAAGTATGCACATGTGTCTAGTTGAATTGCAAATCCTTTCTTGTGGTCCCCAACTGGAATAGAATCCCTGAGTCCCATGAACTCTGCAAATGCCTCATCATTTTCAAATAAGTCTAGCGGCATGTGAAGTTGTTGATCCCAATCTATAAGTTTAGGATATACAAGGGCTACTTGATAATTGTTTAAGGGGATGGATTCAAATAAGGTAAGGACCATTGAATATGGGAATATGTTAGTGGAAGCAAGATCCTCATAGAGGCTATATTGGGAATCTGCATCACTATCGAATGAGATGAAACGTCCTCATGTTTAGAAGAGGTGGCATCAATCTCAGAAGGTAGAGCATTATGAGGCCTTATCCCCAGGCCATGCTTATCTGACTTAAAACGAGGGATGGGAATAGGCTCTAGCCAGCCTTGTGCATTAATGCCACATCCAAACCCACTATAGCCCATGACAAACATCATGCGGTGACCTTTGATGTATTGGGTTGCTTGATGGCATGAAGCCATGGTACCTTCTCCAGCACTCTGCTTGGTAGGATCTTCTAACATTTTATCCTCGATAGGATACCGCTTATGGAAAAACTTGTACAATGGTTTAGGACACTTTGCTCTCGAGTGCTCTTGAACTAAAAATAAGGCTTACCCCTTATTATGGGAGATACTGATAAATCTGATATTAACAAATCTTATTCAAGAGTGAATGGATCACCGGGGCCATATCTTGCCGATGTTGCCTCCCATGAAGAGAATGGGTTGACTAACAAAGGAAAATCTTGATTATAAGGCATGAGTGAATCAATCTACCCATTTCTTGATATATTCCATTTGTATTGGGATAACAACATCCACCGAAGGACATTCATAAGCTACATGAGAGAAGTTGTGCAAAGCCCTACAATGTGTGTGAATGGTTCTGGTCACCCAAAATGGTAAATACTTAACCTTGATGACATAAATTGATGAATTGATGAAAAGTCAATGGAATAGTTCACATGGCATTGATCCATGGGTGCCCTAGAGCATGTTGTATGGAAGGTCCAAGTCAAGGACATGGAACGTCATGTCATGACAAGTTGGATCTACTTCCATGGGAACTACTATGGTACCCGCTGATTCTCATTCGTCATTATCATATGTTATGATTGTAATAGTCTTGACCCTTGATCCATTTCTCGAATGGCCTAGGCCGCTTTACAAACTTAAAATTGCAAATGTTCAAATGGATCCATCATCCACAAGTACCCTCTTGATTTTACGATGAGTAACCACCACTTCTAAGTATAAGGGAAAGTTGTGTTTGAGGTTGTTACGAGATTATGGTGTGATCAAAAGTAATATGATTACTAGGGTCTAGGTCTACAATCATGGCTTAGAGGTGTGTAGGGTCTATATCTATAGAGACTCCTGACTTTTGTAATGTTTTATACAATATGTTCTTATGGGTAGTAGATATTTTGAGGAGATCGAGAAATGATATCCTCACAGTGTTTTCTCTCTAACTCGATCTATCAAATTATACTCACCTTCCTTAGGGATCGGCATGGGATCCGGTATGATTAAACAAGCTCATCTCGTCCCTACTATGCAACTCTTTTTAAAGATCTAGATAGTGTTGACATGTTCATCGAGGAGTGAATACATCCTATGAGAGAATCAAATGGACTATCATTAGTAGGGTAAACATAAGTGGCGATTCTATAGTCGTTGGAGGTTTGCCCATGATCCGCTTCTTTTTATTTTTATCTCGCATGATTAGGAAAAGGCTCTTTGTAGATACCCATTTTCTCATTTGGACCTTGTCCTAAATGGGGGAGAATCTATGGTGATTTTACCCTCTTTAATGAGGTCTTGTATGTAATGATGTAGTCTTAAGCACCTATCTGTCTTGTGCCCTTTAACACGATGAAAGTCACAATACTCATGGTCTTTGAACCAACTAGGTTTTGGGGCATCCTCTAGATATGGTACTATCGTAGTTGGATATTCCACCATTTTTACATTATCTAACTACTTTAGTATCACTGACAAGGATTCCGTTAATGGCGTGAACGTGTGTTTAGTGGGTGCCTTGGGACAAGGTTCTTGTGAGAGCTTTAAAAGCAAGCCTGTCTGCATGGCTTGGAATCTTTTGGAGCCCGTAATGCCATCACCAATGGCATTCTTGTTCTTGTTAAATAAATTTCATTTGTCTATGGATTTGGCTTCATTTTTGTCTTTGATGGCAGACTTAAGCTTTCCTTTGTGATGAGGGCTTTCTCGATTTGACTGCCTTTCTCTATGACCTCTTCGAAGTTTGAGCCACAGTGCATCTGTAAATGGAAGGCTATTTATGGGTTTAAGTTAGGAACAAATATGCTCACTAGCTATTTTTCTAGTAATGCACAAGGGAAATGACTTGCTAACCCTCGCCATCATTGAATAAATCTTGCAATGTCTCACTGGGTTTCGGTTTCGTATTGCATAGATCGTTCATCGTGATATCATTTTCCATGTTATAGGAATAATGTCATATGAATTTTTCTGCTAATGCAAGCCATGTTGTAATGGAGCCCTTAGGAATACTATAGAACCATTCCAATCCGATTACTCCTAGGCTACAAGGAAAAAGTCATATTAAGAAGTTATCACTATATGCAACCTCTTGGAAAGCCATGTAAAAGTCTTTTATATGATCGTGAGGATCACTCTTGCACTTATACTTATCAAACTTGGGAACAATAAATTATTTTGGGAAGGGTTGCTTGTAACATGTCCTTATCAAAGGAGTAAGGGCATAGCTCTTTATACAAATATTTCTTATACTAGCCTACACTTCCCTCTTATAATGTAGTAAACATATCTTTCATTGATTGTAACTCTTTTCGAATGAGTTGTGTTATCTCTCGAAAGTGCACCCTATAGAGAGATGGTTGCAGGTTTTCTAAGCTTGCACAATTGATCTCTCTCTTTCGTAGATACAATGGAAACACCTCAGGTCTATGGGTATACCTATTTTGAGGTGAGTCTCTAGGATTAAAAGGCCGGTTCCTTATTGATGTATCCTAAATTGATTATGGGGTTTTAAAGGTAAAGATGACTGTAAAGTAATTAAAACTAAGGTGATACACCAAATTTGTATGAGGGCTTTGACTGAGTATATGCACAATTGATATGTGAAAGATTTTTGATGCATGAGCCAACAGTCTTCTATAGAATTTAAGGAAAACACTTGGTTGTACTGAGGGAAGAATATCACAACAACACTGATAAGTTAACATGCACATTAAAATTATGCGAAATACTGAATTTGTAGTAGGGTAAGATGATTGATCGGGAATTTGCATTCACAAGACTAATAGAAACATACACAAGACTGCAAATAATTGGGAAGGCAGAAATTCTTCACACTCAGAAGGTAAAACTGGCAAAAATTGCTTCAATACTCCTATATCCAAAAATTCCTCCAGAAGTTCTCCTTGTGCTTTGCAAAGGCACACAATATATAGCAAAAGTTCACCCCTTTCCCAAAAATAGCCCAAGGCTTGTACTCACCCATGCATGCTATTTTTATCCTTTATTTAATAATAGATAAAGGAATAAAAATAGAGCATGCAATTACAAATAGGCATTAATAGCCTTTGGTTACAACTAGTCAACTGCAGTCGACTGATCTATTTTAAGAAAAGCATGTCTATTTTTAAGAAAAGCATGAGTGGATGATTTTCTAAAAATAAGCTTTGCTTGCTGAGCAAGTCTTCTTCCTGTGCATGTAGACTCTGTCTTTTTGTTGATCTTATTTCGGCCATCTTTTGATTAATACATGCATGTTTCATTGGTCGGCACTTTGTATTTTCTTGAAACATATACTATAATTCAAATTTTGAAAGTCAAAACTCAAAATGATAGCTTGGATGGCACAAAAATCTTCTCCCTTTGCTTTTATGGGCCTTTGGGAAAAATTTTAGAAATTTTAAGCCTTTTGCGGACTTTCGGGATTTTTTTGAAGTTTTAAGCCCTTTGCGGACCTCATGGACCTTTTGTGGATTTTTTGCCCCTTTCGGATTTTCGGGCCTGTGGGAAACTTCTGAGACTTTTAAGTCCTTTGCAGACCTGCGGACCTTTTGTGACTTTTAGTCCTTTGTGGAATTTTGGGCCTTTAGGGTAACTTGAAGCTTTAACCTTTTTGCGAATAAGTCTCAAATTTTAACGAAACCCCGCCACTCCGCCAATGTTCTATAGAATTGATTTTTGACTTCTCCCCACGGCTTTGAATTTCTCATCATGGAGGCTCTGGGCTTGCAGGAAATGTTTGGAACTTTTAACTTTTGCACTTTTAAAGTTTTAAAACTAAAGAGACTCCCGCTCTCCATTGTTCTACCATTGCATTGTTATGCCACATGTATTTTGTGGACTTTCGGCCTACGGAGGAAATTTTGACACTTTACAAATTTGAAAATTGAATAAGTTGGTCAACAACCACCATTTCACTTGGACTACTTTGCATTGATTTTGATGATCCATTTGTGAGCGTTGATCTCTGTACTTGTCATTTTTTGATCGTTGATCTTCAAAGCATGATTTAGGGTTTCTGACTTGCATTGAATGCATTTTTGGAAGCTCGAACCGTAGTTTGCATTGTTTGTGGAGATCGATCCTCAACCTTTGATCTTTGTACCTATTGAATTCTGATCATCGATGTATTGACCGTGGTGATTTGCATTGAATTCTGTTGATCAATTTTCAATCGTTGATCTCAGTATCGAGGGATCTCAGGCCGTTGATCTTTAACTCATGGTTAGGTTTCACTAACTCACCACCCGAGTCTACATGGTAAAGGTCAATTCGACCTTAAACATCATTTCATTTGGAATTTACGTTTTTGTGCGCAAAGACATGGCAAAATTTTGTTCGACGCCATTGTTCAATCTGTGAAGCTCATATTTTACACCTGTATACTTGTCTCTGTGAGTTCTTTAGAGGATTCTGCCATTGTTACTCCTTCTGTATTGGGTTCAATCTTGGCCCTTCTTTCTGAGGAAGATTCAAGTTTGGTTTTGTATTGGCCGCCATCGTTTGAAGCTTCTGAGCTTGGTCGTGATCATTTCGACTATTTTGAGCTTTGAACTCGTGATCGTATCGATGCTCGATGAGCATGGTAAGTTCTCGACCTCTCGAGCATGGTAATCGATTTTCGTTCTTATCTCTATTTTGGAGTATTTGATATTCATTTCTTTCTTGCATTTCATGTGACCCCTTGGTTTGACCTTGACCATTTCAAGTTGAAACTTGTTTCTGAGTTTGGTTTCTTTAGTTCTGAACTAGATGACCTTGTTTCTTACTCTAATTTTGATACCCCTTAATGGGTTCTTCGACTGGAGCCTGAAACTGTAATTTTCTCTTGGATTCACCACTTGAAACTTATGACTTTGGTAATACCATCATCATATCTGATATATGTAGTGAAATTTCTTCTTTGATTGATTCTACCCCTAGAAGTATGATTGTTGAAACTGAGTATCCTCTAGTTAGATGTAATAGGCTTGGTTTTATCATTTGTTGGTACTTGTATACATTCTGATATTCAGATCTTGAGCCTTTAACAGCTTACTGAAATTCTAAGCCATGTATCTTTTCAACCACTATAACCTCATAACTTGTAGAAGTTTACTGCCTAGTTTGCAGTCAGAGTTCCATATGATTATCTGGATTGAAGCTCTATTACTTTATACTTGTGCCTGATAGCCATAATAGATGTGTTTTCTGAAATTTGAAATCACAGAATGTATAACTTCCCCTTTTGAAATTGATTTGTTGTTGGAAACTGAAAATGGTAACTATTATTTGATCATAGTCGGCTCTTCTGTTTTTGTATCACTTATTTGATTTACATACAGTCTGTAGAAGCATGTATTAGTTAAAAACAACATGATGGAACAGTGTAAATATCCATTTTACATGGCGAAGCCCTGTCAAAATTTTACTAGAATTCTTTCTTCCTTAGCTACAATCTGAAACATGTACTTTTCCTGCAAGTATCTTCTCTATTCTATACTGTAACTTCTTCCATTTTCAGAAAATATCTGAGTTTGAGTTACATTAATCCTTCTTTCCAGCATGTACTCATGGCTTATCTTGTCTTATGCCATCTTTGTAGGACATGATTTATTTCTTCTTGGCTGCAACCTGTATCTGCACACTTTAAGAAAATAGTTAGAAATAATTAGGCTTTTTGGCCTCTCTTGTGTCCATGTTTCTTATTCTTTTTCTACTTCTGCTTCTAAGTGGGCTATGTAGTTTGATCTTCAGGAACTCCATATATTTTGTTGGTTAGAGATCCATATGCACGAATTAGGACAGTTTAGGAATATGGATTAACCTTGAGCTCTTTATTGATGATTCCTTTCTTTTACTTTTCAGGTACCATGCTTTGAATTGTGAAGACAAAGATGGAACAAGCTGGAAGGGGGACAATCTGCACAACGAAGAATATACAAAGGCAATGATGGGTTCACTCATATTCCTTTGCTTTCTATTTCATGCATGTGTACCTCTTTCTTCAGTAGATGTACTTTACTTTTTAGTCACATCCCATGGCTTGTGTGGGAAACATTTGACCTTCCTTGTGAATAAAACATTGAATTCTAAAATTGAGTTGTGTATTTCCTTCTACATTTCAAGCTTCTGAATGGAGTGTATGATGAACTAAACAACTCAGTCATATAATTGAATGTCTTAAACATGAAGGAAAGAAATTAATGAGAACCTGTAACATTCAGTAATGAACTCTGATTTCTATAATCTACACTTATGTTTGTTGTCCCAAAACTCAACACTTCACCTACTCTAATTCGGTGTCTTCATCAAGACAACATAGTTGTCCTTTGGGGCCTTTGTGTTCTTTTACTGAAGGTATCATGAAATTATAGACTATGTGATCTATTACATTTTGTAACAGCACACATAGCTACAAATTTCACTTAATCATTAATTAATTCAACAGTAACTAATAACATCAAAACTTCCTTAGCTTAGGTATACTTCACCCATGACTTTCATCAGTAACGAAAAAGTTTTGAGTTGCCCATTTTTGCACAAGTGCAAAAATTTTCAACAAGTTGTTCTTTAGTAGGCGACATTGGTATTTGTACTTAAGTCACCTTAAAGGTATGGTCATTATATGGATCAAAGTGAAACTCGCTAGGTTTAGTTTTGTCTTTGTCTTTGTATATGTTTCTTCTTGAAGAGCCTAATTTTGCTAGTTTCTCGCTCAACTTCAAGATCTATTTTTGAAGGATATCCTCTTTAACCGTGAGGGTCCTCTTATTCATCAAATTTGGGAGGAGGGAAGCTTTACACTCAATTTTTACTTTACGTGAAGCTTTGTAGTGAGGTCTTCTTGATGGGTCCCCTTCGACAGTGTGGCATGATGTTTCCTAGAAGTGGAAGCATATCCCACATCAAAAAGGTTATCTATGTATAAAGGAACCTTCGTTCCCTTGGTTTATGGTTAATGACCTTAGTTTTTGCTTCACACTCTTGTGGAATTTTAGCTCCCAATTCTAAGACTCTTACGAGTACTTGATCTTTATTATAATATAGGATTTCATCAAATCTACCTAGGTCTAATCTCTATTGTTCTCTGTAGAAGAGTCCGACTCTTCTCCACTATGGTCAATTAATATCTCCACATCCTTGACTTGAGAAAAGATAGGCGCTAAGTTGTTTCCGCTAAATGGGAAGGTTTCAAAGGGTTTTCTTGTAAGTCATGTTCATTTGATTTGGTTGCCATCCTTTTGATTTTAGAAATTACTAGCCAATGTTTGTATGTAGCTAGCATGAATCCTAAAATGTATGATTTTTACAAGTCGTTTGATGTGATGTTTGAAATATGCCACAGCTTTGTCCTAGATGCATGTTATGCCATTGTTTTATCAAAGAACACTCATATGAACACCTAGATGTAACAATCACTCGAATTCAAGTCGTTATGCCAAGTCTACACCCTAAAATGGATAGTGACAATACAATATCAATATGTAGGTCAAGTTAGAATTCTAAGAAGGCCCAAGTATCGATGTGGTATTGATGCAATCCCTCAACGAGGTATACTAAAACTAGTTTGAGTGCTGATGAAAGCTAAGTTCTCTGAAAAGTGGAAGTTGTGACTAGATATAACGTAACACCATTATCCTAATACATTAACCGAGCAAAGCAAGGTGTTAGTATCAAGACAACATTATCATGATATATATAAGGTGATATCAACACTTTTAAAATGAATTAGATGACATCAAAACTGAAACCAAGTAATGAATATAACAAGAAGTTCCTTAATTGTGTCAAAGAGTGTAACCATGTAATAAACAGACTTATATCATGTTCTCAAGAAATTGAAAACATGATGTAAGCACCTAGATTGTGTGACTAGAATGTGAGCATAATTAAAAACTCAAGAAGAGACAAATGATGAACTGAACTTGCAGTAGTGAAGACAATCTTGAAATCAATATTGAAGGACTATCAAAGATACGAAAATGTACTCCGCACACTTTAGATGTTTAACAACCTAGCCATAAACATGGATGGGTGTAAATGGAAAAAAAGTGGCAAGTACAGTCTTTGATAAGACGCATGTGGTATGTTCCCTTCTCACCCCAAAAGTGGAAAGTGATAATGCATGGGTATAGATCGAAAAGATGAAAAATAAACTAAATGCCACTTAGGTAGAGCTTCACCTCGTCCAAATGTGAGAAAGAAGCTAAGCTAAGTGAGACGTCATCTAATTTTCTTAGTAAAAAGCACTTAGATCAAACTTGAGTGGACTATTTACCTTGTTCGATAAACAAGGTTCGGACTCCAAGTAAGTTGCCACTTCGTGATAGTTCAACGTGAAAAGGACTAGCAAAGTGGGCTCTAAGACAAAATGGCCTCCCTAATAAGATCTCTTAACTAGGTGTTACAAAGTTGTCTTAAGCAAGCTCGATTTACCCAAAAAGTCGCGATGAATAATTTGGAAGTATCTCGGCTTTACTTTACCCCCTTCAAGCATAGTGGGCAATAAATACGTCCATGTGTACTCTCATTGGGGTCACCATATGGACAATTGGTAACACTAACTCATAAGGAAAAACTAGTCAAGTGGGTAAGCAAAGCGCTTCTTGTTTCATCCACGAGGTTAATGTTATCCAAAATGAGACCATGCTTATTTTGGCTAACTTCCTTCATTCTTTCCTTCCTTGTTCTTCAAATTCAATTTGCACACATTTCAAGCACTCAAAAGATTCTGGAAATGGCTTCATAAGATAGGATTTTTCTTCCCCTTTCCAGAAAGGTAAAGAAGTCCTCCTAACTCCTTGTATTTTTTGAGTTATGGCTCGGCAGAGTTTGGAGGGGAAATTTTCCTAAGGTGGGCCCATAGAGCTTGGGAGAGTTTTGTGCCAAAGAGGCTTGGGCTGACGGCGTGAGTGGAGGAAGAAATTGATAACTTAGCACTTTTTGGGCTAAAAGCACAAAATTCATTTGCACTCCCATGAGCCCACAAAGGAAACGAAATTGCTTAAGGCCCGCAACCAATGAAATGATGCCACGTGTCAAGGCGGAGCGGTGGGTGTCGGAGGGATTTCTAGTTTTTGGTGTTTGGTCAAAATGTGTCAAAGGAAAAAATGGAAGTGCATCCGCCGACCAATCAAAAGGTGCCACGTGTCCATTCATCGGCGGGGATCGGGGCATCGGGAGGATTTTGGAATTGTCGCCAAAGTGGTGAAAAGCACAAAGGAAAAAATGGAACTACATCCCCGTGGACCAATTAGAAAGTGCCATGTGTCATCGAGCTGCGAGGGGCCATGGAGAATTTTGGGAAAATTTCCCAATTTTTTGAAAAGGGAAAAATTTCAAGTTTTGGCCCGTCGACCCGATTTTTGCCCTAAATCTTTACAAGGCCATAACTTTCGATCCAAAGCTTGGATTTTTACGATTTTGGTATTAATGGAAAGATGTTGAAATCCTCTACATGATGGAAACTTCAATTTTAAATTTTTATGGAGTTTTGTGGGATAAAATTGGGAAAACATCTTTGGCATGGAAAAATTATAGAAAATGACCCCAACCACCAAAATTAATGAAGTATGGGCCTCTTTTTTGCTCTGCAAAGCAATGTACGATGAAGTATGGGATTTTTCATGGAAACTCATCATTTTGTAGGCTAATTAAATGGATCTTGTTGGTGGTTGGAGTTTTAAAAAAATTTCCCACATTTTCTCATTTTCTTTATTTTTTTCAAGCAATAAAAGCCAGTTTTGGCTCATTTTGAAAAAGGTTGTTCATCCTTCTTCTCTACCTCTCCCTTATTTTCTTCCCTAGGGTCAAAAATGGAGTTTGAACCTCCTCCCCTACTTTGTAATGGCATTTTTACCTCTTACCCGTGAAATGATGCACTGTGTAAATTCTGAGCAATAAAAAACGTGTTTTTGTGATGCATTTGTCCATCCTTGGCTCGTTTTCTTTATTGTTTTCCTTACCTCTCTTTATTACAGGGTATTTGTGCATGTTTGGATGTTCATTGCAGGTTTTGGATATGTGTTCATGGAGTTTTAGAACATTTTCTATGTGAAATCCATCTTTGGTCTATGATGCACTTGTCCATCCTTTCCATTGCTCACCTCTTCTTGTTCCATGGCAGTTTTGATAGATAATCAACACTTTCCTTCTCTAGTGTATCATCGTTTTAGTGTAGGCTCTGTTTTTCCTTGTTTTCTTCCTCTCCTTGTCTCCTTGGAAGTTAGATTAGGTTAGATTATCTTGCATGCACTAGAATAGCTTGTGGTAGGTAGTTTAGGAAGAGGAACCAACCTTCTCTGGAGAGCTTTCCCCATTTGCAAAGGTCCCACAGTTTGGGAAAGCTCAATGTTGTGCAATCACACCAAATGCCTTTGCCTTAGAAAATAAGAACCATAACTCATTTGGGGGTGCTGTGAATTTGGACTAATAGTTACACAACGGTGGATTACTTTAGGGTTCTTGGAACCACCCTATTGTTGTAGCTTAAGGCGTTATGCCAAAGGGGTTATGTTCCAATTAAGTTGATAGGGACGTACCCTTTTCTAAAACCTGCAATATAGTGTGATGAAAGTGGTGTGTTTGTTATCTTTTTAACTTAAATGTGATTTTAAGTGGCATACCATCTCGCAACCTACATGTAAACACATGTATTAGAGGGTTTGTATTGTTTTGTTTTGACACCTTTCTTTGAAAAGTGATTTTGGGCTTACATACCAAGTTTAGTAATTTTCCAAAACATCATATAAAGGAGATAAGATGTTGTTTTTGATTTCCCAATCGTCCAAAGATGTAAGGAAAGAGCATACACAACAAGGTATCTCACTAAAATTTGTAATAAATGAAAAATTATTAAGTATAATGTGAAAATAAGTTCCTTTCAACCAACCTTGAAATCTAATTAAACCGTTTTGCAAGTATGAAGAAAGTAGTGAAACGTTTCTGATTCCCAAGATCACCTAAAAAGGCGCGAGGGAAGAGCATACATGTTTCAAACCTTCACAAATAAAGATGTAAATGTTTTAAACAAGTTAGTACAACATAAATTAATGAAGAGGAAACCTATAAGCCACTATTAGAACCCTACAAAGTTAGAAAACCAAGAAAATCGTAAAATTCTAGAAATCTATTTTTAGTAGTTTTTTAACAGTTTTAGTATTTTACGTTTTTAGAGGTCTCCGGGAACTTTGGGAGTTTTGTGATAGAATTAAAGATACCAAAGGTATATTACTTTTAGAATATCCCTCACAAATTATGCTTCATTCTCTTTCTGATGCCTATTCAAACTTTAAAAATGGGTTAGTAGGTCAAAATATAGGATCAAAACTAGGGACACCAAAAATTTGTAAACAAAACTGAATTAAATAGATATACCTGCACACCCCTCGAGGTGTGTGCACTCCCTTTTATGTGTATGTGCACCTCCTACAAAGACACCTAAGCGCAAGTTTGGGTGCATGCACACCCTTTTATGTGTGTGTGCACCTCTAAGAAAAAGGATAGTCGGTTAGGTCTCGGTGGTGTCTGCTGTTTGCCCGAGAGATGCCTGCTCCAGTGGGGTAAAAAAGATGGTACAATCTATGATAGTGTGTGTGCCTGCCAAGGGGTGCATACTGCTGAGGTTTGGGTGTGTGCACCATGGTTTAGGAATGTGCATGCCTGGTTAAATTTTTTTAACATAGGGCCGAGGGTACACATGGTGCTTGTGCATGGCTTTGGGTACTGTGGGCTTAGTAAAAAGAACATTATAGGGTGTCTGCGCTACTAGAGGGGTACATGCGCTAAGGTTTAGGCATGTGTGCCAGCCTTAGGGTACCTGCGTGTGGGTTTAGGTGCTTGTGTGACTCTGTTAAAAATGACAATTAGAAAATGTCTGCACTAGTAGAAAGGTGTATGCATGCCCTTCCCTGTAGGTGGCTTAAAAACACAGATTTTTCAAAAAATTCCAAAAATGTCAAAAATTGTTAATTTGTTTCAATTTTGGTAGCACTTTACCTCCCTTGATCCTGCAAAGAGCACAAAAGCAAGACAAACCTAGCTTAACTAGTTAGGAAACCTGATTTTAGCCATTAATACTAAAAGATTAGTGAAACCAAAAACTTGAACTAATCTAAATTTTTTTGAAAAACTAATCTAAAAAGCTTGAAACTATCCTAGAAAATTTGAAACTAAGAAACAATTAGAAACTAAAATGAAAAGCTTCAAAGTGACTCCATTAATGGAGGATGGACAAAGTGTCCCACCGGGCGTGCCAAATTTTTGCAATGAAAATGTTTGCAAATCTATGGGATGAGGTTAAATAACCTCAAGCTTGACTAAACTCAACCTTTCACCATAAGATTAGAGCTAAATAAGAAACTATCTATGCATATATAAATTTAAAACTAACATTCAAACCCTAGCATATATACTACTCTCTACTCCATGAAAGCTTAATGAAAGTGAACTTAGCTAGATTCTAAGGAATCAAATTATGTATTGTTTACTCTCAAACATAGTGAAGAGATCTCTCCAAGTTGGATACATGGCCAAGCTTTATATCTTCCCTTACTAACTATATTTGGAATGGATGGATGAAAGATGGGGGGGCTCCTAATAATGGAGTATGGCCAATATCCAAATGTTTTATAGCTTAAATCTATCACAAATGATTTATAATGCCAAGATCTCCAAATATGAGATATTTTTGTTATGAAAACAAGGTGGCAAGTTGAGAGGGAGGGGCAACCCTTCTATTTATAGTTTTTCACTTGGGAGAGTTTAGAATTTGGGTGCATGTGGGACTAAAGCTCAAAAAGCACTTTTAGATTAGATTAGGATAAACATGCTTTAGGCTTAGATAAGCTTGGTTTAGGCTAGTTAAACTTGATTAGGAAGTGATTAGAGACTCATTCGAGTTGGGAGGAGGCCGGATAACCAATTGTGACTAATAAAGAGCCTACGAATCAAATCAAGTGGTCTAGAGAGAAATAGGTATGTTATAAATGGTTGAAAGGAGGAATGTTTAGCTATTAAGAGAGATATTAGCCAAATAAGTTCAATATGGGAAGAATACGACCGAGAAGGTGTCGTAAATGGGCATTTGAGAGTGGGGCGAAGAATGGGGAATTATTGAAGTTTCGTTAATTGGTTGAATGGGAGGAAATGTTAAGAGAGCATATTTTAGGTGTCTACACCGATAAAAGGGATTTTTAATGGGATAAATGATAAAATGGAATATTTAGATAAATGATGAAATATTTGAATAATTATCGATGAAATTAATAATAATTAATCTTGTGATTAATTATTTAATGGATTTAGATGATGTTGCGGACAGATTGATCGTAATTAATCATGTCTACATTTTATATGTCTACGCTAAATTGAAAATTACCATACAAATCGTTTTTAATAGTATCATATAAAATTTATTTACATAAATATAATAATAATAAATTCAACTCTTAAACAACATAAAAACTATTCTAATCATGTGTATCAATTTTAAAGAACAAAAAATCTATTCTAATCATGTTGATTGTAAAAATGTGTATAAATTGAATGGTGGTTTTTACATAGAGTGCGACAAGGCTCCTAGTCCATATGGGTTTCTTGTTGCTTTCATTCTATATTTTTGGGACATCATGGGAGAGTGATTTAGCAAATTTTGAATTTTGTAAAACCCTAATTGCATAGTCACATGTGATAAATAAAACACTAAAGTATAGATTTGACCTAAAAAATAAGCTAGATAAAAATGAAACCATATGTGCATGAGAGGGAATAAAGGACATAACTGATTTATACTACGCTGGAAAAATATTGAACCGGATGAGGAATATGTTGCAAACACCCTCAAAAAAATTAAGAATTGTCAAAATAAGCTATACTAGGGCGCTTGGATTTTGGGTCAAGGGTGCGTAGGCACCAAAGACTACTTATAAGTGCCCGTGATCGCACAAAACCTTAGAAAATGATTTTCTTGTGTCACACCAATGTCCATAACCTTTGCAAATGGTCACCTATATGTCACAATATGTCTATAGAATTCACTTTTAACCTACAAAAAAAAAAAAATGATCTCCTACAAAACCCCAAAACACATCAGATCCTAAAAAGAAAAGGATGCAAATGGGGAGTTAAAATGACCCTAGTGGTCACCTGGAAGAGTGTACTTATGACCAACCATTGCACTACATCTCAGACTCCATTTAGTTTTGTGTGAGTGTGTGTAAAATTGTTCCCTAGGTGGCTCTTTTGCAAGATGCACTTGATAGCAATCAATATCTAGATGTAGCAATGCAGATAGATGTGTAGATGTCAACATGAACTTCCCCTTCTATAAAGTGTATGTCTAATATGCATTCCATTGTCCCTTTAGTGAGTTCTAGATGGATACTTTGATGCTCTTAGAATGCATTTGTACACAACCTTAGGTGGTGATAGTATATGCTTACAACTTGGTCCTTTATTATGGTCACATAGCTTTATATTTATATGATTCCCTTTATTCAATTTCGTAATTGACAACTAAAATGACAACCCATAAGAAAACAAGATGCCCAAAAGATAAAAGAGGCAAACAAGATACAAAGAGGTCGGGGTTCCTAAAGGTGATTATGGCGCCTAGGTATTGGCGTCCTGGTTGGGCGTCATTGTCTAGAATCAAGAAAGATAAAGTGATGAATATCATATTGGGATGTGGGGTTTGAAGGACCAAAGATGAAACCACAAAGACATAAAAGATGCCAAAAATAGATGTTAATTACTAGTTTTCTTACTTAGGAAACATATGAATACTAGTATATGATTCGACATAGAAATGTACCCAAATGTGTGATTTAATGTCCATAGTGAGGATGTTAAGGTATTCGTGGATGAATCTCATCTTTCCAAGAAGGTCCTGGTGAACTGAATCATACGTTTATCTTTCTCTTTCACAAAAAGGAGCAATCGACCTCGCTCTAGTGAATAGATCTTTAATTGCATTCCTCTCCAAAATATTTTGTCCTAGTGAATGGCTTTGCTAAAGGTTTTTTCACCAAAATTCATGACATTCATTAGGGTGACTCATTATCCTCTTTCATGTTTTCTCTTATGGTTGAAGCTCTTAGTAAAGCTATTTATAATTCTCGCAATGAGGGGCTTATATGTGGTCTTGCTTATCATTAAAGGGTCACCTCCCACCTCCCAACAACAATGTGCTAATGAAACCTTTATGTTTGGTGCCTTCTGTATGGAGGAAGCTCAGAATTTTTAGTCTTTTATTTCATGTTATGTGGAGGTTGCCATACAGGTGATCAATTTCCATAAATCTATCATTTTTTTCTTTAACACCCCTTTGTATGTGCAATATAGGATTCAATTATTTTTTGGTTTTGAACAGGGTGCCCTACCTCACAAGTATCTTGGGATCCCTTTGTTCGTGGGTTAGGGTCAATATTCCCTTAGGGATGGCCTTACATCCTCCTTTTCAAAGCACTTACACAGTCATGGAAATGGAAATGTAAATGGTTATCTTTAGTCAATGAGACTCGCTCTCATTTTTATTTTTTTATGTTTTATTCATATCTTTATGCTCTATGTCATGCGCATTCTAATTTTCGGTCTCCATAAGATAAAGAAGTTTCTGCATACTTTCTTATTGTAGGGTGTGTTTGAGGTCAATAAATGTCACCTCCTTAAATAGGAAATGGTAAAAATCAAGCTGAAGGTATTGGGTGATGCAAGTGTCCTGATCTCGATCTCACTGAGAATCTCTCACCTTAGGGTCCAAACTCATCTAGAGTATCATCAAGAATCCTGATAGTCTTCGCATTAATGCTTTATCAATAAGTATTGAGTTAAAAATCCTCCTCACTCTATACTCGATGGTGGACCTCCCCAAAGGGTCACACAGGTGAAATTTTTTTTCCTCTTATTGTTTGATCTTTTCCAATCGAGTTTCTTGGCACATTGGCAATGATGCCATTGTTGACTTATGGGTGGAGTCATGGATTGGCCACGCTCCTTTTGCAAAAACCCCAAACTTATAATAGTTAGGAATTTTTATGATTTTGAAGTGCACCCTTGATGAGGAAATGTAATCTAACTCCTCACTTTAGTTGATATAATGAGAACTCCTATGAGTAATGGGTGACTTGGGTTAAGGATAACCTCAAGAGTGGGTTGGTTCCCTTGGTATATCACCTAAATTAATTATATTTTGGGGTTGAGGGAGAGCAACTAATAATAAATTAACGAAAGTAACTAAATTAGGTGATACACCAACATTTTGGGACCTATGGCTACACAAAAGCACACTTAATTGACTACTAAAAGACTCGTAAATTTCAAAGTATAATTGTTATTTGATGTATTTTACAGTCACAAAAGGCACTAACATGCACTTAAATGACCTAAAAGCTTGCAAAACTAACTTGACAGAGGTATTTCGAGTTAAAAGCATGCAAGAGGAAATAAACTATCACTAAAACATACCAAAATCATGTTGTAACACACTTTGACAAGCTGCAAATTGGAGTAAAATAGTCTTTTATTTCTCAATAAGGTGCACAAGTACACAATTTTTCATAACAATTCTACAAAATGAATAGGCCCCCAAAACACTTGCATAAACAAGGGATAAGTAGCAAAGCTAACCCTCTCAACTCCAAAAATGACACTCTCAACTCAACTTAAGACTCAACTAATTGGAGACAAATCCAATTTTAGCCTTTACATGCACAATTTTAACCCTCTTTGCAAATGAATATAATATTCCTAATAAAAGGAAGCTAAAATTAGCTACATGATTACAAGTGGTAAAAAAATGGGTTCCTCGTGGTTTATTTCTATCTTGGTCAATGCTCTAGTTGACTAGTCAAATATGATTTTTGGAGGGATTCAGGTAAAGGTATGAACTTTTTGGAGTTGATAAGGCCGGTAAAAAATCTGTCTTGTTTTGAATATCATTCTATTGGTTGATTTTTGAATTTGGCTCATGTGCATGTAATTCGATCATTTCTTGGATTTTCCTTTGATTAGGCAATAATCTCTTCCCTCATCATTCATACATGCAAAATTAAATGATTTAAAACTCAAAAACTCCCTAAGTGGGCATATGACATAATTGATAAATGTTTGAAAGGTTTCTTAACCTCAAAAGGTTACCAAAGTCAAATCTAACCCATGGTTCAACTAGCTCAAAATAGGGCAAAAAACCCTAAAAAGAATCATTTGGCATTTTTCATGTTTGTTGGGGAACTTCTGGAGGTTTCTAGTTGGTGAACTCCGCCAAAACTTTCTCCATCTACCATTTTCATAAATCTTGTGCTCCTGGAATGTTGTGCTTGATTTTGTGCAAAGATCTATTTTATCTTCCCATGTGACAACTCATGGAGCTCTTTATGGCTTTATTAGTTTGTCATTGAGACTATTTTCATTCACATTGGTTTGGTTGACTTTGCCCTGTTATGGCAGTCGTGTTTTGCATAAATCTTAATCTGGATTGTTGTTGTATTAACTAGCTCGGTTGGAGTCGGTTATAGCTCTCCATTACTAGAGAGCTTGGGCCTATAGAAATCGGTTTTTCTTTTGCAAGGTAAGTTGTTCCTAAATCTAACCTGACTATCTTTCATTTTTTATTGGCAAGTATTGGTTCGCCATTTTCGAAAGTAAATCTTTGTTTTTTAAATGTTAAAGTCTACAAAACTTTTAAAATTTAGCCACTTGAGCTCTATTTTACCTTATTTAACCCAAATCTGGGTTTCTTTACTTCGTGTTTGTTTTGCTACTTTACCAAGCTCGACCCGAGTTTTTGAACATTATGCCTTATGAGATTGCTTTTTTATTTTCCTAACTTGGGGCCTTTTATGTGAACTTGGTGTTGTTTGCCATGGACGTCCATGAGTGGCTTGGCCACTTATGTTGAATGAATATTATTTGCATTGTATAGATCTGGAATAACCCCCTTACTTGGTCATGTTCCTTGGCGTTTGAATATTCTATAGTCTCACCTAGCTCGTGGGTGCCATTAAACTAGGCTGAGTTATTCTGTATTATTCTTCTAGCTCTGAGTTTTCATGTTGAGCTTGGCCTCGCATGATTAAAAGTTTACCATTTTCATTGTTCATGTTGTTTGACCCAGATTTGGGTTGTCTTCTTTCTAGAGGGGTCGACTTTATAGCTTAGTCACTGACCCTACAACTCGTTGTTCGCACTATTATAGAGCTCGGTGTTTAACTCCACTTTCTCCCGTGGATCAAGCTAGGCTCGGTGTTATTCTTACATGGATTTGTCTCATACCTCGGATATGGCTCAAGCTCGAGCTTCCTCTTCATTTCCTTGTATTGACATTCACTTAGCTTGCGTGATCATGACAAATATTGATTTTAAATAAGCTACAATACGTTCAAATCAGCCACCAAATATGTATTAACCTTTGAAGGGATGTTATGTAAAATGATAATCACCACATATAAGTTACACAAAAGTGGTGGAACCATAAGATCATTTCATTGCAATGCCTTTTACGGTTTCCACTCCAAGTGTTTCCAAGGAAAAACATCCATATTTTAAGTCAATGATCCAAAGTCGGGCATATAAGAAAAATAAGAATATTAACAATGGTCCCGATACCTGTATTTCTATTTTCTAGGAAAGAATATCTATGACATTTCTGGACTTGGAAATCAGACAATAATATCATAGTAATTGATTCTAGCTTTATAGAACATCTTAGTCTTTATTCATCACCAAGAAATGTGGATAAAACTAACTGCTAAACAAAATTTGCCCTTTGAGTTATTTGTTTGATATTTTTGCCCTCTCCTCTAAACTGAAGGATGGCTCATTACATGCCTTCCACTATGTTTTCAACTGATAATATAATGATAACTACAATTGAGTCATTGTCTTACATATTTAGATTGAACAACTGTGGCACACTTGTTCGGAATTTGATGAGATTTGTTGTTTCCTATTCATGCATTATTAATATTCTTTATTGTAGCTGCACACCTACATATTTAAAACAAAATTATCCTTTTGAACATTGTCTTAGAATTTTGATGGCAACTTACAACTGTGTAACACTCCTTGAAGGTTTTTTTCTTGAAAATTTGGTGGAGAGCTTTGTAATTTATGTCTCATGGTTATAAACTTGTCCTTATTTGTGGATTTTTCATTCATCTTAACTGGGTAAGCTTGGAAAATAACTTGGGGTTTAATAACAACAAAATTTATGATTTGTTGCACTGTATATTGAAAACTAGTCACTTGTTTACTTGAAATTGTACTTTACAAACTAAGGAAGATTGTTTCATTTAGAAATTTGTACTTGGTGAGCCGATTACTACCTCTATTTTGATCATTTACTCCAGAATGCACTTGTTTTGAAGATAATGCTATTTTTTTTGAACTTGCGTACCTTTAGCAAACAGTATAGCTGCCTTATTTATCATTTTGATAACACCTTTGAATCAAATCTGATAATTGCTTTTTGTTCTTGTGAACTCTAAACAATAGTGATTCTTTGAAGTAGATGTATTCTCTTTTCTTGATCACTATGGAACTTTGCATCTATATTATGAAATCATGTTGAATACATGTATTTCAACCTTCTTTAATGTCTCGTAAAGATATGTCAATCATTAACTTGACCATTACTGAGAACTGTACTTTGCTATGAATATGTCATGAAATCTTGCAATTTACTTTTCAGATCTGAAACATTTATTCAGTACTTCCTGTAATTGGTTTCTTAATGGGCATTGCCACTTGTAATTTCTCGCTTCTGAAAGCATGTCGATTCTTCCTTTTTGCACTCGGTTTCTTTCCTTTCTGTAATTAAAATGCATGTATTTCTGAATCTGAAAATTTAACAAGGAAAAGAACAACCCCGAACTCTAACCTTTGTATGTTTCTTCTTTCAGGAACCGACAACTTGAAGAAGACCATCGAATCACATCCTGTAAGGAAGTGGCATCATATACCACAAGAAATGATGGGTCTTCTTTACCTTTTTACATTTCCAGTTTTATACTTATGTGCATTATTCCTTTTGAGTTATATCCATGAATTTTGTGGAATATTTGTTCACTTCCTTATGAGTATATGAAATGTGCCTTATGTAATGAGTTGTTTATGCTTCTTTTGAATTTTCTTTCACTAACATAATATTGAATGAAACTCTACAAATCAATATAGTAAGACAACTTCACATAATCATAAGGAAATAAAATGAATTAATTGTACCTTCATTTGATCATCTAGAACATGAGTAATAATACCTGATTTCAAATGCACATCCCTTTAACACTCTAGATCCGCAGCTTAGCCTACACCTTTAGCATTCTATTTCTAATGTGAAATTCCACTCCCTCCTCCACCCAAGCTTTGTAGTAGTCTTCCATGGATGATGCATGGTCTTGGTGAAGATGACATCCTGGAATGGCATCATATATGAGACATCACATCCTAGAACAACACTTTAAATTGTTGATTTTCCTGTATGCCATCCTCAATCTATCTAAACAAAGAAACCGGGAAAATTTTGTGTTTTACCCCTTCCAATGATTGAACAAAAATAGTCAACAAGACTTTAGTGAAATCTTTTAGGGATAACGATTATGGTTCCGAGGCTGGCGGCAGCTCCTCTCTTGGTGTGGAATGATCTTGACACCTCTTGGCTTCCTGATGTGCTTAAGTTACATGACAAATATGAATTGGATAAAAATTGTTCCACCTTTCTCATGGAGGAGGATCATATCATTTGGACTAGTTCTAAAATTTGGAACTATTTGGTTTCTTTTGGTTATAAGATGCTCACCAAAGGTGATTCTTGTTATCCTTCCTGGATGGATTACTAGAATTCTACCTATCTTTCAAAAGTTGGTGCTTTCAATTGGTTGGCTTTCAAGGGGAAATTTTATCACAGCTGCATAGGCAAAAGTGGGGGATTCTTGGTCCCACTCATTGCATCTTGTGCTTCAAGCAGAAGAGGATAACGATCATCTCCTCCTTCATTATCCTTTCCCATTGCTAGTTCTAGCATTGTGATAAGTTTTAGATAGTCTCGACCCTAAGTGAAACTCTCACCTCCATCATCTCCTCTTGGCCAAAACTTGGTTACAATTATGTTCTTGGTTTTGTTTGGCTATGTGGCCCCATTATTCTTCTCTAAAATATTTGGTGGGAATAAAATCTTTGCATCTTTCGCAATGACGAACCTTCCTCTTTGTCTACTGTTCTCATGAAGTTAAAGGTGACCATTTAAAAAATGTCAGTGCACAATGTAAATACATCACAAATGTTTCTAGCAGAGATGTGGCGATCGAGCATTTTTTGCCCCTCATTCACCTCCCTTATCCTGGGACATTTTTCTAAATGTATCTCCAAAGTCACAAAATTGGTGCTACGTTGAAAGACTTGTTGGCATCCACCCCTAGGTTCTACAAAATCAATTTTGACGGCTCTTCTAAAGGGAATCCTGATCTTTCGGGCGATGTGTATTCTTCGTGATGAGAGGGGCATGCTTATCAAAGATGAATCCTTTCGGTTGCCCTTGGGTTCTAGTATTGCAGGTTAGGCACAAACATTGTTGCATGGTATTAAGTTAGCCCTAAATAGTGGTTGTTATAAGCTTTGTATTGTAGGGGACTTGCAAGTTATTGTTATTTCCATTTGCAAGGGTAAGGTGGTGGCTTATTTTCTTAATATTTTCATTAATCAAATCATTCATTGACTTTCCTTCCTTAATGAATAGTCTATCCACCATGTTTATCGTAAAAATAATCAAGTGGCGGATGCCTTAGAAAATGTTGGGGTTAATCAACAAGAAGAGGCCATCATTCATAATAAATTTGATGTGTGGTCGCTTCTTGATGCCACCTATGTCATGATTGTGAAGGGCTCCCCTCACACATGTGTCCTAGGCTTTTAATGTTGGAAGGGTTTTTGTTGCTCTCCCATTTGTGTTATTTGTGGGATACCCTTAAAAAATGCACAAAATCTTTGTGGCCAAATACCTCCCTTTTGCCTTTTTCATGGAGTTTCCTTCTCTCCCTCTTGTTCCTTTATGAGGTGAGAAACCTAAAATGCCTTTTTACAGCTACCCTAGATAGTGTCCTCTACTCTCCAAATACAAGAGCAAAAATTATGGACATATCTTTAACAAATCTAGGAAATGTTTTCAACCTCGATTTGAAAATGGACAACTGTCGAAAAAGGATTAGTCGCCTACTAATTTTTGATAGAGTTTCAAAGGATGGCTCCCAAATGGCTGTTAAATCTGATCTAAGGTAGATGGTGTATCTTCCCCAAATGTGTCAAATCCTCCTCTCCTTTTGTGTGTCGACACAAAAGTAGCTCCAAGTGCCGGTGCTAGGGTAGATCTCTCACTACCGAAGAATGCCACTTCATCTTTCCTTATTACTCATGTGGGTTTGGATGAAGATTCGTAGTGTACACATAATGTTTGTCTTCTTACCCTTTACTTTCCTCTAGGTAAAAGACCCCTCTTTCATCCCCTCTTTAAAAGTGGACTAAAGGGTCTTTGTTGAGTTGTGAGCCCCACAAAAATTGAATGTCCTTTCTCTCAATTCACCCCTTGGAATCCATTGGACTCACATTGTCGTTCTCATTACATTGTGCTTCACTCCCTTCCATTTGTTCATGGGTTCCTTCTCTCCCTTCTCTGATCTCACCTCTCCCATTGTGAGGGGCGAGGATCCTAAAATCGCGTTTTTGCAGACAATGTGCTCTACTCGATTACGCCATATCTTTCGCATTCGTTTGATTCGGTGAAATGCGGTCGAAAAGGTTTTGGGAACTTTTTTTTTTGGGAGGACTCGGGTTAAAGGTAGTTGGTGTCTTTATGTCAAATTCCCTCATTTTATGTTGACAAGGTTGTTGCAATTTTAAAAAGATTTCTTTCCTCCTGAAGGAGGAGATGGAATGTTTGTCTTCTTAAATCTCTCTATCCCCTCTTTGGGTGGACTGATTTATTTTGGAGCTTGTGTTCTTGTTTTCATATTTTTTTCTATGTGATTTTTGTTGGCCTCGAGGTTCTCATACTTGTTTGGTCTTTATGATCTTGTTTCCCCCAGAGTCTGGAATTAGGAAGGCGTGTTATTTTCTCTTTTCTAAAAAAGGTTGTTCCTTTTTTCGGTCATTTTCATCCTTTACAAATTATAAGGGTGATGGAGATTCTTGATTAACCCTTTATTTTTATGCTTTGGTCAAAAACGTTTATCTATTTTTGTAAAACTTTTTCTAACGGTTTATGAAATTTTATTTCATTACATTAATATTTCAAAATTGAACTCTATAATTTATAATTTTATTTTAAATAAAAATCATTACAAATTATTACAAAATATATTTTTCATATTATAATAATAATGGATTTGATAAATTAAATATGCGATACTTTTTTTAATGAATGAGATCTTATATTAAATTAATAAGTAAAATGATACAAGATAATTCACAAAAAATCAGGCGGTATGGTAACACGTTGCAAAGCCGTGAAACAAACTAGGTCAAATAGTTTATGAACTAGAGGGAGAAAAAATGCTAGAACATCAAAAGCAAAGAAATTAAGCCACTTGTTACAAATTGTTGACCTATAGAGGATGGGTCTTAATCATGCCAACCTAGATCCAGTGTAGGTCTTTGCCGAGTCAACCACATCCCAACTTGATCCATGATGGCTTTCTTCTTTAGTATCTTCAACAAGGGCTCGAGAGGGCGAGATAGCAAGCGTCAGCCTTGGGAACTTGTGAAGTAGTGGAGGAAGGCTCCATCCTTCATGAGTGCAAGACTCAGGAAAAGACAAAGGGATACTCCCACTCCGTTAGCGAGCTGAAGGTAGAGGAGAGAAGCTCCTTCGGAGAAGTTGGCTACGAGGTGACCGATAGGTGCAACTAAACAAGCGGCGGCCTTTGAAACGACTCTAATGACACCACCTCTTTGCCGCCCACTTTAATTTTCCAAGCCAACTTATTTATAATACCATAGATACAATTTTAGTAAATATATAAATTGTAATAAAATACAATTAATATTTAATTCTTTTGCTAGCTTAAAGAATATTTAACAATTAATGTTAAATTAACAATTACAATACAAATTCTTTTTTAATATTATGATATAAAAATTTATTTACATAAATATAATAAAATCATTAAAACAAGGTAAAATCTATTCTAATCATGCGTACATTTTAAAGAACATAAAATCTAATCTAATCATGCATATCAATTTTAAAAACATAAAATGTATTCTAATATTTTTTTAAAAATGCGGGTAAAACTATTTTAAAATGTAATCGGCCATCAAATTTTCACCAAGAAGGGTATCGAAAAGGATAAGTTTTATAATGGGCAAATAAATGTGCGTATAAAAAGCTTTTATCCAACGGGCAAAAACAAACAGTAGGAAAGTTAATGAGGAAGCTTCCGGACAAAGTTGTGGACAGCTGGAAAGCATATGTCCCGCTCCGAAGAGCCGTTGACACGTCCTCTATAAAAAACCCTTTCCCCAACTCCATTTCAGTGTCTCTCTTTTATGCCTCTGTATTTTTTCTGTGTATTGCTTGTTTTTGAGTCTTTGTTTTTGTGGGGGCAGATTATGTGTCTGTGTTTTTCATAATGTGTTGTGATGTCTGATTTTCGTTGGTATTTTCTCTGTTGTTTTTGTCGTATGATGGCTGTGTTGTTGTGTAGAAGTATTTGTTTTCGTTGTTATGGTCTGAAGAAGAATAGCATTGGAGCGCCGAACATGACCAGTTCGGCGCGGAAAGTCCTCCATTTCGCAGGGTAAGACTCACTTTAATCGACTGAAAGTAATTTCTTAGAGTACGTTTAAATGCGTCAGGGCTAATTTTATTGTGTCTGATTTATTATATTCGACTATGGTTTACATTTTCAGTGTAGGGTTTGTCTATTTAATATATTCGCACAGGGTTCATTTGTTAAACGATCCTCTGTTATATTTCAGGGTTTTCATTGTTCTTTTGCGGCACATGATTTTAATCGATTTAAAGTTGTTTTAGAGTGCGTTTAAATGCGGAAGGGATAATTTTCGCTTTGGGCCTAAATTTCCACATACTTGCTGAGTCTGATGTTGATAGGAGTTTGTTATATTCTACGGCTCATTTATTACGCAATCTTTCGTTATATTTCAGGATTTTCAGGGAGACATTGGACCGTGAAGTGAAAAGCAGCAGTCGCTAGCCGCAGAACATCAGCAGGGTAGGAGAATAACAAAGCAATGTTTGAGGTCTGTAAAATCTTTTCCGACATTTAGTGCCGAAATTATTTTAGTTGAAATTGTAGATGATTCTAATCCTGTAACTGTAGATGGCTCTGTGTGCCTGTGTTTAATTAGATCATCCGGTTAATGAATTTAATGGGGAAAATGCACAGGGGCAATTTCGGAAGAGTAATTTACATTTTGTTTGCAATTTTGGAAAAGCAGACTTACAGATAATTGCTGGAATTTAAATCTTGTTTAGTGTTGTCGACTAGGGTTTATATCTTACTTGCATTACGCCTAGGATTTACTAAAGTTCCCTTGATTTTATTTCTGCTTAGGATATAGATTTCTTATTTTGATTAGGGTTGTCCAGATCTGGATGTTTTGGCCAATGGGATCATTATTTATGCATTATTTCTACATGTTCCCCTGTTTTCAGTACTGTTTCTATGTATATGGTGCCTTGTTTTCGGTGTTTTTTTATCGCGGGTGGACAGTTTTTGTTTGTGTATTTGTATGTGCTGCTCCTCAGTAAAAAAACAGCAGTTGCAGCAACGGCAGAATATTTTCAACTTTTGGTGGGAAAATATTCCGTGTTTTTAGATGGCATTTTGAAAATTTTCAGCAGGACATTTTTTTCCTCTATTCTGTAAATGTAGATGGTTTGGGGTGCCTGTGTTAAATTAGACTATCAGATCTGGTTCGGTGAGAAATTTTATTCAGGAAAATGTACAGGGTCAATGCTGTTAGGTGCAATGTTTAATTCTGGTTTCTAATAAATGAATACGTGCATCTGTACCTTCTGAAGTTCAACCTTAGTTGTATGGTAAAGTCTACAACTCGGGTAAATTTTCATGGTCACCATGAAATATTTTTCGTGGAAGTGTATCCAGTAATATTTTTCGTGGAAGTGTATCCAATAATATTTTGTGCAGGGTCTAAAATTTTAACCAAAGTAAAAGAAAAGATTATGACTCACAAGTAATATCACACGTTACAAATGAATCCAGATTAGTTTAGGCGAATGCTATAAAATTAGGCTATTTCCGCATTTGTGTTAGAGAACGCGGCTTAGTAATTTTGAAGTTATTGATTGAAAACATGCTTAGTAAGTTCGAATCAGAAGTAATACGTTGAAAAAATTCAGTTCCAGACTATTGTTGTGCCTTCCAGTTCTCTATTTAATCTTTACAGAAATTAGTTTTTGATATTGATTAGGTATTCGCTGCTCTTTGTATCAAATTTTCAGTCAAATGGGTTATTGTTTTTATTTAATTTGAGTATAACACTTAGCAGTGAAAGGCTCTGGTTAATGTAGAACAGTATTCACTCTTTGATTATTGCCGGTCTTTGTAGCAGTTAATTCATTCATCGTACAGGATCTCTATTTAATTACCTGTGTCTGTGTTGTTGGCTAATTTTATTTTATATTAAAATGTATATAGGTGTTGCATCTTCATATAAAACGAAATTTATTTTCATGGAATTATGACTATTTCATTATCGACCTATCATGCATGCGATGACTGCTAGTTAGTAGTGTTGCAATCATTTTGGATACTAGTGTTATTTCTATTTGATCACTATTGTGAACAGTTAAAAGTATAATGTCCTCATTATACAGGTGGGATGCTGAAGTCTGAATTCTCCTATCACTTTACAAAGCCCTCACGATTTCTTTTTATGTTAATGCATATAGATTTTAACATTGAATTGGGTAAAAGCCATGTAATGGAAATATGTATTTTAACATTTTTTCCACGGGTTTATGTTTAGAAGTTAATACACCGAATAGATTTTGTTCCATTACCATGTTGGGTTTTATGGTGTTCCATTATGAATTCACGTTTTGAAGACTTAGCTGAAATTAATCTCTTTAGATTAGGAATTATGCTGTTTCTTTTTTTTTTTTCGCTTTAAATATGTTGTTATTGCAAGCGCAGTTAGCAATAAGTTCAAATTTATGTTTTTGATTCTCAGGTCCTTATTTTGTGACAATCCTCCATTACAATTGTAGATATTTCATTCCATCTATTTATTTGAGGAAATATTGCCATAATCTATTTTTTTGAGAAAATATTGCAGAGAATTTTTAATCCACCACAGATTTTTTAATCAAGTACTAAATTTTATGAAAAAATACTACCATAATATATTGTCATTCCATTATTTATTTTGTTAGTCTTTAATTATTTTCAATGTATTTGTCTTTTTTTTCATCTTCTTAATAAGTTGTTTTTTAATAATTGTAGTGGGATATTTATTGCATCCTTAAGTTGAGTTAATGCACTAAATTTGTTCATGTTACATCCTTTAGTTGAGTTAATATTCAATTTCTAAATTTGTAGATGGAATTAAAAAAATTTCTAATTAATATTTCACTTGTATAGAAAGAATATTTCACTTTTATTGTAGTTTTGTTTTTTCTATGTAGGCTTGAGTTAGCTACATGCTATCAATTTGTATGTGTGTCATTCTTCTGTTTTGTTATTAAATTGAATCTAATAACCACAATGGAATATTTGTTGCATCCTTAAGTTGAATTAGTACATCAGATGTTTTATTCAAGATTTAAATATTCAATTTCTAACTTAGTAGACGAGTTATATTGCTCAATGCTTAAAATTTAAGTGTAAGAATACTTTATATTGTATGTAGTTCTTTGTTTTGGTGTAATCTTGACTTATTTATTGTGTTTACCTTTTTTGAGGATTGTAAATGCTTTTTTTTTGTTATATTATTAAATTGTTTCTAATAATTACAATGGAATATTTGTTGCATTCTTAATTCGAGGTGTAATAAACTTTATTTTTAGTCATGATTTAAATATGCAATTTTTAGTTCCTTAGATGGGATTTAAATGTCTCCCACTTAAAATTGTAAATAGAAAGAAAACTTTATATTTAATGTAGGAGTTTTTAATGTGTTCCATTTATTTGTTTTGTTATTAAATTGTTTCAAATATTTATTTTGTTATATATCACTCAACTAATATTTTATTTCAAGACAATAAAGACAAACCTACATTGTATGGGCTATTTAAAAACAACACACAATAAACAATTCTCAGGAACTTATTTTATTAAAAAGTCATTCAAAACTTATGTTTTAGAAGATTTATACTATGATTCACGCAACTCTTCTTACAAAGATGGATTCCTTCCTTTTATACTAGAGAACATTTAGCTAAGGATAAGACTTCATGAGTGAGGGTCATCTTTAAAATGATAACTATTCACTTAATTGGTTTCAACCTCCATTGGCCATCTATCCAAGGTATTCAAATCCACATGGCTATCTATCCAATTACATGCTCTTGGGAGTCGCCTTGACCTCCATTACACAAGGGGATGAGCATAAGCTCCCATTGAAGTGGAGTATTGTTTAGGTTTGGGGTCATACTCTTCTTTGTGTAAGAATCATTTAACAACATTAAAGAAAGGATTACAATGTACTTTGGCAAGGGTTAGAGGAAGAAGGGCAATTTGAATTTCATTTAGGATCTCAATAGATATTAGCCAGTCTTTCAATAAGGCTTAAGGATTGTTTGGATTGGGAAAATGCTTCATTTAGGCTTTTCTTGATTAAGTTCAATAGAAGAATACATATGATCTCAGGCCGACATTCTCAATCGGCTTCCCCCCACTACTATACTACCCCCATCAAGCGGATAACAGTTCAACTTCCCGGTATCTATGCAACGTATATAAATATAGATATATGGACCTATGATAGGGCTGATTCCCAACTCTCTATAGCCATGCCTATAGTGTTCTATATGGGAGAGTAGAGTAGTGATTTATAGTTCTATATAGGTTTCAAAACTGATGAGTTAGATTTAATGATTTCTTAATCAATCACATATACTAAGGCCTAGCTATTTTCAAAAACTAATCATTGATTACACCTTAATTAAATTTTATGCCCCACAAGGAGGAAAGTTTTTATTATAGCTTAGAGTAGTAAGGATAAGTTTTTTTGACACATGTAGAAAGTTTCCTTCCACTTAAAGATTCTTAACTTCATCGAAAGGGTAACATGATGTGCCAAAATTGTGAGGAACTTGAAAAGGTCATAACTTGTGCTCCGGGTGTTCGTTTGAGCCCCCTTTTTAAACAACTTATTTCGATGAGACGAGTGCATTAGTCAACCCACCCTATCAATTGGAGCACGTTTTAGCATATTTTCGGGCCCAAAATTCCACATCTTCGGGGTAAAAATAGGATTTAACTTGTAGTTTAGTTTTATCTGTTTTTATGGCATTAGTTAATTTTAGTATCTTAATTGCTTTATGAGTGGAAAGTTGACAATTATTCTAATTTAGGCATGTAAAATATATGTGACAATTTACGTGCTCGTATGAATAAGCATGCGAACTTACTAAGAATAGCAAGTTCTAGTAAACTGCTAAAAATAGTAATTTCGAGGCACTAGAGTAAATTTAGGCAAAGTTTGTTAGAGTCTGGCTTGACAACTTGAGTTGGGAGTTGTTTTCCTATTTAAGATACATTGTAATTCATGATTCAATAACAAAGGAGGAGATCTAATTTCATTTGGCGTTGATATTATTTGTAGTATTTTGAGTTTGTTTAGAATTTGACTACATTATCTCGGTATCGAGTTGATTCAAGTCTAAAAATAATGGCGGGAAGGGGGGAAGAGGAGGCGGTATTGCTTAGATAAATCAAAATATATGCAGGATCTACTGAGGCAAGTTGTTGTGCTTGTTGTAATGATAACTTAAAGAGGAAATCAAGGTGGACATGACACGAGATGAAGAAGAAGTTCGTGAGGGAGGAAATGCAAGCGCCATCCTTAGCTTCTAAAGAAAGGATGCTTCGAATATTAGAAAGAAAGATTGATGGGATGATAGTTGATGTTTTAGAGTATGGAGGTAGTCTAAATCCATAGGAGGTGATAGACTGGTTGACTAACATGGGGAAATGTTTTGTAGTGAAAGGCTATGTCAGAAGAAAAGAAGGTAAAATTTGCATGCATGAAATTGAAAGGTCATGCTATGTTATGGTGGGATCACCTACGAGAAGAGTCTGTCAAGAAAGGAGAGAAAAAATTAGGACATGGAGTTGGATGGAGAAGAAGCTGGAAGATAAATTTATCTATGTGGATTATGCATAAACACTTTACATGAGGTTTAAGAAGCTTAGACAGAACTTAGAAACCGCGCAAGAATACACATATGAGTTCTATAAGCTGTCTATTCATGTAGAGCATGAAGAAACCGAGAAACAAATGGTTTTAAGGTATGTAAATGGATTAAAATTTTCTATTCAAGATGAGATAAGTATGCACATGATTAAGAATATGGAGGATGCCTATTAATTAGTCTTATAGGCTATAAGTAAAAACAAATTCTTCAAAGTTATAGGAGATCACCTGGAATGAATAGGGGGCCTCGTCTTCCTTTTGGGGACGAGCTACTTTCATCCAAGTTAGGGGAGAATCACCTCATGGAGTGGAGTAGCAAGAATATATGAGACAAGATTCTTAGAATCAACAAAGAGGCCAAGGATTTTCTAGGGGTAGAGAATATGCCGGTGATAAAGGATGGGAGGCTCCACGAAGACCATTTGTTTGTTACAGATGTGGTGAAGAAGGGCATCAAACTTTTGATTTCCCGCATTATTATACACATGACAAGAGGCAAATAGATGCTCTAAGAATAAATCTTGTTGAAGTTGAAAAAGTAGAAGACGAACATGACTAGAATTTCACTGAATGTTGGATAAAATTTGATGATCAAAAGGAAGAAGATTGCTCCAAGAAAGGATATCAAGGGGGATGCATCGTTGCATAAAAATATTTTTAGAACAAGATGCACTTTAGGAGGAAAGGTATGTAATGTTATTATTGATGGTGGTGGTTGTGAGAACATGGTTTCAAATGAGATGGTTGAGAAATTGGGTGCATTATGAGAAGAATCGTAACCCTTACCGTATTCTATGGTTTAAGAAGGGTAATGAAATTCTTGTTGATAAAAGATGTTTAATGAGATTTTTTATCTGAACAATTACAAGGATGAGATTTTGTGGCGTTATTCCTACGGATGTGTAACGCCCCATTCATCATTGCTTTTTTTTCTCCTTCAACGTTTGTGTTGTTAATTGCTAAACGTCGTGCGTCTTTTCTTTTTTTTTTTTTTTTTCTGTCGATCATGAAGAGGATTCCCCGTCGTGGCCCCGTGGTTTGGTCGTAATCTTGTGTTCGTGTTCGAAGCTTCAACCACCTTTTCCCTTCTTTCCCCCCCCCCCCCTCCCCCCCCCACCTTGGCTCGATGCATGCTTTGAAATCAATGGAAATTTATTGGTACACTTGTGGAGATATTTCACCCACCGACCTGCCATTATTTATGGCAGATTATCCCCCTTGTTTGGCGTGAGATTTTCCTAATTTCCTATTATCCCTTGTCTCCTTGAAAGTGGATGCGTGGAGATGCTTTGGGGAGTGGGATGCCTACAATTCCTTTCTTTTCTTTATGAGCTTTTAATTCTGTGATGTGTTATTTTGACCGTCTATCCATTTTCGTAATGTGCTTTGCGCCTTTCTCCCTGGTTGGTGGCAGACAACATTGATTGGGGATGGTTGTCTCATTGATTGTCTTTGCCTCAGTTTCCTGCTTCAGCCTGTACCTGGTTCTTCTGTTAATGGCCGCTCAGACTATTCCCTTGTTTCTTTTTTTTATTGGAGGGCATACGCAAAAGAATGAGATGAAAATGTAGCTGAAGGTGAACTGAGAGGAGAGAATAGGAGAGCAGGCTGAAGGTGGTCGCTGACGTGTGTACACGCACTTCTCTTGGCATGATATAACCAACGGATTGCCCTTGAGAAGCTCGAACCTTGTCATCCGCTGGAGCAGGCACTTGGCATGTAACTGTGCACCTTAATGCCTGAAAGGAATGTGGCCGCATAGGTTGTTTTAGCTGTGGTTTCTAGCTGACGGGTTGTGTAATGAAAAGGGGGTTTATAGATATAGAAATAGGTACAGATCTTCTTTGGATATGGCAGTCATGACGATGGTTGTGTGGGTTTCTATGGTGGTTGTGATGCTCTTCAGAGCAGAGTGCTTCTATCTTCCCGGAGTTGCTCCCGAGGATTTCAAGAAGGCATGTTTCAATCACCCCTTTCCTATGCCAAGCATGGCCGTTAACAGGGTATGGACCTTCAGCGGGCTGACGAAGAGGAGTTGTGCAGGTTGTGTTGCTGTTGCCCGAGCCCTAGGTCAACGTGGTTGGTTGGAAGAATTCTAATTAGGCATGTTAACTATACCCCTTGTAATAGTTTTCTACCTTCTTTCAGTATCTTGAAATGAATATTCTTTCCCCTTGAATGGCACCTAGATAAAATGTTTTCGTGGTTTAAATCGCTGCTAAATGTGTTCGGGCTTGTTCCTTTAAATCTCGTTCCATTTTACTGGTTTTGCTTGGAATGTTCTTTTCCTCTCTTATAGCTTACTCTATTTCGTATTTGCCTAGATGGGCTCTGCAATATTGAGTGATGCGGTCTAGTTCGTAGGAAATGAAACATTATAGAGTTTCATTTGCTTATATGACTCTCTTTTAAAAGAATTCAGTGATGGTATTTATAATTGAAGCCTTACTTTGTATGGAAGGTTAAGCCTTCATATCTCTATTTGGTTAAATAAATATGTATTTCCTGTTTAGGGCTCTCCTATTTTGCTAAAAGGTACATTAATAGTGATGTTGTGTTCTAAAACTTGTTTAAGCCTGTGGGCATTCCTTACTTTTGTTTAATTAGAAAATGGCATTAGGGTTTTGTTTCAGAACTGTACATGGTTGACTGTTGTACCTAGTTCTAGAGGATGAATAACCTGACATCTATTTTGGCCTCTACGTGTTGAGAGAATTACTATACCTACTTCCTGGTTCAAACTCTTGTTTGATTAAAGTAAGGGGGAAACATTGTAAGTTTTATTGAATGAAATCTCTTCAATTTTTATTAAGGGTCGCGAGCAAGCTATTAATAGCTGGACTGAAACAAAAGTTGTAGGTGAATCCATGGTATTGGACTCGTGAACTCGTTTCCTGTTAGATAACAGCTGATTACAGTGATAATATAATAGGTGGCTATTATATTCATCTGTTTGATTTTGCTAGACATTTCCTTGATAAGCCCACATGGATCGGGTAAAACTTCCATCTTCTTTACCATTGGCAAGGAGCTCATAGAACTTCCAGGCCTGACTGCACTGCGTAACCTTCCTGATGGATCTGTGTGTTGGTTCTTATTTTTGTGCTCGCACTCGTGGTAAGGTCTTTTGAGTCTGGGGCATCGCTGGTGTATTACCCACCGTGTATCGAATCCCTTTGTTTTCGAACTCGAATAACTTATACTTCAAACTAGGTTACTAAAAGTCCCATTTTGTGGCCTTGTTAAGGAAATCAATTTTTATTTTAATGCTTATTGACATTGTCAGAAATATATAAAAATTATTAATGACTTTTGGGTTTAGCCTTCCCTTATATTATTATAGAAAAGTTGACGATTTGGATAAGGTTGTTGGTAGAATAATGACCCTTTTTGTGTCTCATTTGTATGCTTTTGGAAGAGTGGATTTGTTTTGTTAACTTGTACTACGTTTAAGAAATCCTATATGGAGGTAGTGGTAAACTCTTTGGTTAAAACTGAAACTATAAGTTGTTTTCTTTTAAGGGCGTCGAACCCATATTACTATGAAGTCTCCCCCTGGGAGAATTGGATAACGTCGTTTTGTTTCGCACCTACGATCATAATTAGTATGTTTTGTCTTCTCTTGGACCTCTTTAGATGGATGGATTGGGTATTGGATTCCAATCACGTAATCTATAGGATTACATGAAGGAAATATATCAACACTCTTGACTTTCTTGTTCCTAACCCATAAGGTCTTGCCTTGATTTATGTGATTTTGTTCTTACTGGTATTTTGACTTTCTCCTTGTTGGATGGTTTAGATTTCTTTCTCATGTGAATAATTTTGGAGTTGTGGGTTGTGTTTTAAATCCATTTTTGAATTAGAACATTCCTTTCTTGATATTGTTAAATGTTAGCTTACTGTTGCAATGTGTAGCCTTAACATGCTCAGTTCTCGCGAACTGATTCTAGCTAATATTTGTGCAGATGGATTATGTGAGTAGATTAAAGGAAAGAGTTGTAAAGGTTTCATCAGTGCAACTTATGAAGTTCTTTGTAAAAGTGTTCTATGTGTTGTAAATTGTGTAACATTGCTTGCAAAGAGTTTATATGACCTCTTGCCTGGAATTGTTCGGAAAATTCGTGAAGTTGTCTTTTTTTGTAATTTGGCTGGTAACTCTTCTTAGTGAGAAATATTATTCAATCTTTTCACTGGCATAAGCATTGTAAAACTTTGATCTTGAGAATTAAGTGTTAATTTAAATCTTTCTAAGACTTTGTATTGATGTGTTATATGTAAGTTTTAATGGGGTGGTTTTTCCTTACAGAAGTTACCTAAAAGTTTTATTCAAAGAAATATGTTGTGGTTTAGATCCCCTTGAAAACAAACAATGCCTTAAGTAATCAAGAGTGAGACTATCCTTGTAAAGTGATTTTATATAACGTGTTATCCTTGAACTAGTAAACACTACTCTTTTTGGTGAACGCTTAAAACAAGCTTAAAGGAAAACAATGGTTAGTTTCTAGTAAGATTTAACAAGTAAGAGAAGAAAATTTAGAAACCACTCAATTCATCTCTCACCTATTTAAAAGTAAGTAGCTTCCTCTTGATAAGCTCTTTCGATGAAGCCTAAGTAAGAGCGTTAATAATTACGTATAAAACCTTAAGCTCCAATTAAATCTCGGTAAGAACTAATGATGTCTCAAGGATGAACTCAATTGACTTTCTTCCTTTAACTTTATCCAGGTACCTTGTAATTTTCTCTTAAGTTGTTGAAC